>OY856412.1:971217780-972417780 GCA_963693085.1 Alisma plantago-aquatica | reverse complement strand
CTTTCATTTATAAGGAACTCTGTGAACCTATATGATCATATTTTAGCTTATGCCCTAATCTATGCAGTGTACTCTGCATAGAGACTCGCCGTGCACTACGGCCACACCGTACAAGACTTAGCGACACACCCGAGAAATGCTAAGTCTGACGCCAGCCCTGTTCTGCCACAGGACCACAGGCTCTCCGGCCTCAATGCACTACTCCGAGTGCTCTAGACTCCTCCTCTAACCTGAGCACACAGGTGGAGAGTCTCACGGGGTTACCTCCATGACTCCGCACGGATCTTGTTGCAATAACCCCTATTTTCTCCAGTGCCACCGTGACTCCGCACGGATTATTGTTGAACACTGCCTCTCTGTCCTCGTGCCACCATGACTCCGCACGGTTAATGTTGCAACACGAGTTTCACCCCTAAGAAGCAGATCTCTCGAAGGGGTTCTACGGTGTTCAGGGCACCTAAGTCTAACATTAATATTATAGATACATGTAAAACAGAAATCATAACTCATTTTACATTTCTCACAAGGCTCACACGGCCTGCCATATCATATCATATAAAACATCATAGCTCATGTATTCAACATATACCATGTCTCAGTAACATCACTTTCTAGGGCATGTCATATCTCATCACCTGCAATTTACGAGATATGTATTGAAATATAAGAAGCCCTGCAGTATGTAGATATCAACTCAGAGAGAACAAGCATATAAAGTTAAATGCACTAGAAACATACAATTCAACAGTTAAGTATCACCACATCTCATATCGAGACCTTTCATGTCACCATAACATGATTCATTGAACACCCTATCCTTAGGGTTTCATTTGCCTCATTCACCTTTTCATTTACCTCATTCACTTATCACATGGCTCTCATAAGGATTTCATAGGATATAAGCATTCACTAAATAAAGATTGTTTTCAACAAATCATATACAATCGATATATGTATGAAACCATGGAAATTGAACTAAATTTAGGTTTCCATGCTATTCACTAAGATATCATGCACCAAGGATAAAATTCAAATAAGGTAATCCATGAGGTACATCCTAACCACTTATAAGTTTACTAGTCCTTTTCAATAAGGTTGAAACTCTAGAGATATCTCAATTAGGTTAAACCCTAATTACATCATATGGTATAAATCTGTAAAGCATTCTTTCTAGGGTGTGTTGTATGCGTTTCTGATGTGAATCTACCATCAAGGAGTCATTCAAACAGAGAAGGAATCCATATCATATCAATTTGCAACAACTTAAATCATACGGACATGTCAGGGTTTAGAATCACATACCAAGCAATTAGGGATTTGGATGCTATAATCAAATTTCGTGCATTATACTATTTAAAGGAAGAACCCACTCACCCTAAGGTGTGAAAACACCTCAAAACTACAGCTCAACTCAGGGGATCTCAAACTCATATCAAATCCCTAGCAAATCTCCCAATTCTTCTTCCATTCAACTAGGAAACCTTGAAAATGAAGGATTATAAAGAAAGGGTGAGAAAAGAGGGAATTTTGACATCATCTTGGATCAAATCAGAGCATGGACGGAATCTTGACATGAGAGAGAAGATTCACCATAAAAGTCTATGCAAAGGATCCAAACTTACTTGATTTCACCATTCCTTGGACCGCAAAACCCTAGGTCAGCAATTCCTCCTCTTTCTCCACTCAAGCCCTAACTCTCCCTCTCTCTCTAGATTTTTGTTTCTCTGGGGTGTATGACGAAGGATGAGAGCTGTGTGTGTGTGTGGTCGATCATATAAGTCAATTTGAGCTGCTTGGGTCAATTGCATATTGACCCAACACTCAACTTTAATTATATTGGCTGAATATTCAGTTATACAAAAGTTACTGTAATTCGTTTAGTTCAGAGATCAAACCTTCTCCAAAAATTATGGGAATTTATCACGTTGTTTATAATTGATCTATAAAGCTTAAGTTAAAATTTGAGATCATTTTGAGTTACCAATAAATAAATAAATATAGAACAGTGCACTGCTATATTGCAGTCTGCAGCAGATTCGGTCGAGTTTGCCCTGCACAGAACTCGACCGACACCCTCACTGTAGAGATCAAAAGTCATCCAAAAATTATTCCAATTTAACAGAGTGTCTAAAACTGTGTTTTTCAAGCACAGTTAAAATTTGAGATCAATTTGATATACCAATAAAAAGATAAAATTCAATTACCACACTGCTATATAAATCTGGAAATATGATCTGTCGAGTTTGAAACTCGACCGATAAACAGGTCAGAACATTCTTCAAAAATTCTAATATTTTCCAATGTTGTTCACATTTTATATATCCAAATAATATCCAAATTTTAAGTAAATCAGAGTTACACATAAAATACTAAAAATCATTTACTGAGACACTATACTTATCAAATTTTGTGTTCATGTATCATCAAAACCCTATTTTGGGCTGATTAGGGTTTATGCTTCTCAAACCCTAATTCTCAAGACAAAAGAACATTTAGACTTCTTATCATAGTTAAAACATCCTAATTGTGTTATCGTCATTAATTAGATTTCAAGAATGATTATTCCAATTAATCTTTGCAATTGTCTAGGTAAACCCTAGTTTACCAGTTAAGCTCAGATGGGGTCGTAACACATAAGGCACGTAGGATCAACATTATCATGATGAGAACAAAATAATACAACCTAATACATGATTCGTCATTAACTTGACATAATTAATTTCAATTGGATTTCCATAATCATAACATGAATTCTTGGAGACAGAACTTGAAAGCATAAGAATCATATAATAACATTATAGTAAGAAGTACCCCAATTGAAGTACATGGCTACGCACACAGTTTAACTTGATCATCATGATTCAATAAACATAAAGCGATTGAAAATTTATATTAAATACTCAAACTGCATGAATCCGCTTACCTCTCTCATAGGAGATATCTTAGTTGTTTTCTTTGGGTTGATGGAACCCTAATCACCCTGTTAATTCAATAATCATCCATTAATGAATAATCCATAACTTCATTTCTAGGGTTTAATGGCTTGTTAAATTCTAATTACACTAAGTCTGATTTTTCGTGAAAATCAATACAAAGTAGGAATTGGAACCTTATCCATCATCTAGATCTTGAAAAACTGATCAAAAACCATATATGGGTCATTGTCATCTGACACCTGTAGCATTTTCTATGAATTTGTAAAGATCAGATATATTATGACCAATCAGAGGTGAGGAAAATCGATCAAAGCTAATTCAGTAAATCTAGGAGTCGATTTAAAACAGGATATAATTAACTATTTTGCCCTTTGCCTTATCAATCTGAGACAGGAGGCGTGACAGGGCATATGAGTAAAATAGTCCTTAGCATATTTGCAACTATACTGATATATATATATATATATATATATATATATATATATATATCAAAACACCCATAATACCCCTGGGCCTACAATACATTGATTGAAATCATGGGGGCAACCAGGAAAACTAAACATCAGGCTTCTTCCAGCCTTGGCCATGGCTCTGATCGTTAGTACTGGAACTTCAACCTGTTCTCTCTGAAGCTCCAAGTTCCCATCAGAACTCGAACTGTGCTTGACCAAGGTCGAGGAGGGCATCTCCATGGCTTTCGTCATGCTCCTGCGGCCTCAGAGAGCCATTGACGAAGCTCTGGTATGCCAAGAAGAGAAAGCCTCATACTTCCATCCATGGTAGGACGGGCTGAGGAAGACGGATATGCAAAAAGAAAATACCATGCGGAGAAGCAACAGAGACTTCAACTGAAATCATGAGGACTAGACAATATGGGCGATCAATCCATAGAACCAAAGGACCAAACTCCCTTTGAAACACTTCACAGATCGTCAAAAATAGGGTATAAAACTCGGAATTCAAACCTATCATTAAGTGACTTATCAAGTAAAACCACTACGCCATCATCATCGCGGGTATGTAGAGAAACTTGGAGACTAGTTTTTGTGGCCTAAAAGTGGTTGCCTGAACTAGCCAGGAGTCGAGCTCACAAGCCTGGAACTGGTTTGTGGTCAGAGCATATAGGAGTATCAGGACGCTGAAATAATGTGTTCTATAGATAGCTAAGTGTAGTAAGATGCTTACTGGAGGTCGAATTGGACTGGGATGGAAGGAGGCTCCCGCTCGAGCTCGTCGGTGCCGTCGAGGTAGATCGAGTCCATGGAGGTTCCTCGGCTAGGCTCGGTCTAAATTGGAGGCGGAGGAATCTTAATCAATAGCCGTTCTTGCTTTCTGGGTAGCTAGATCTTGGTCTGATGGACCTACTTGGCTTGGGGATGGCAGCACTATCGACTGAAGAAGGAGAGTGATTGGGCGATTTTGCATTAGGCGCTTATAAGGGTCGACCTAGGGTTCGTTAGGTTTGTGGGTATCTTACGAATCGATTGGAGTTGAGATAAAGGCAAGCTATTGACGAGGGAGAGGGATATCGCGGGCGAGGAATTGGGGCTCTGTTCCCCCTTCTGCGCGGATTCTGCGGGAGGTTAGGGATGAGGTCCCTGCCCTCAGATCCCCATCCAACGGATCACAAGGAGCCCAGCTGTATCTTATTAGTGCGTGACAATTAAATCTGAGACTTTGGAAAAGTCCAATGATAATCGCAAGGATTATCAAGTTAATTAATCAATGAAATGTAATTATCTCATATTTTCTTCCTAATACCATTTGGAGCCTTTAGGATTATCCAAAAGTAGCCAAATTTGGTAGGTAAGCTAATTCGACCATGAGGAATTCAATTATTCAATTAGATTTCAGATAAGAGTTAGGGATACATGTGTTTTACACCATTATCTATTTAGGGTAACTAATACGTTAATAATCATTAAAAAGGAAATTGATTACCAAAATCCGAAGGAAACTCCATTATCCTATTATTTACTCATATACCAAATATTGGGATACATATTATAGGTATGTGTGCCAAAACCATCAATTAACCCCTAACTAGTCACCATTGCATAATTAGGGTTGAGTTTTCATGCATTATACATGACATTAATATGACTAATTATTGATGTAAATGATTCCATTCAAGGTCCACTTACATTTAGCTCATTTTGAAATACAAATTAAGCATGGTCTGTACTTAAGTCATCATATGAAAAATGGATTCTTTCAATTTAGGGTTTCACCTTTATTAAATAAAAAAAATTGGGACTAAAATTTGAGGGTCGTTACAGATTGTGAATCCAAGCAAGTTGTGTTTGCCGATGAAAGCGACACATGGATCTTTCAAGGAGAGAGAAAGATTCTACCTACCTGTCTGGTGTCGGCTATGGTTGCTAAGAAGCTGATGAGGCAAGGATGTTATGCATTCTTGTCCCATGTGGTAGATACTACCATGGAGAGTCCTAACCCTGCTGAAGTTCCTGTAGTCAGGGAATTTGAAGACGTATTTCCTGAAGAACTTCCAGGTGTGCCACCGCCTCAAGAAATTGATTTTGAAATCAATTTGATCCCAGATACACAACCTATAGCACAAACACCGTATAGGATGGCGCCTGCTGAGATGCTAGAACTCAAGAAACAACTTCAAGAGTTGCTTGAGAAGGGTTTCATCCTACCGAGTACTTCACCCTGGGGTGCTCCGGTTCTTTTTGTTAAAAAGAAAGATGGATCAATGCGATTATGCATTGATTACATACAACTAAACAAAGTAACAATAAAGAATAAGTACCCTCTTTCGAGGATTCATGATCTTTTTGACCAGTTGCGTGGTGCAACCATCTTCTCAACGATAGACTTGAGGTCAGGATATCATCAACTTCGTATTAAGGATAGTGACATACCCAAGTCTGCCTTTAGGATAAGGTATGGTCTGTATGAGTTCACAGTTATGTCATTTGGACTAACTAATGCACCAGCTGCATTTATGGAACTCATGAATAGAATCTTCCGACCTTTCCTCGATCAGTGTGTTGTTGTCTTCATAGATGACATTCTGATCTATAGTAGAGATGCTCAGCAGCACGAACAACATCTTCGTCAGGATCTAGCTTTGCTAAGAGAACACAAGCTATACGCTAAGTTTAGCAAGTGTGAGTTCTGATTGCCAAAAGTATCTTTCCTTAGGCATGTGATATCTGCTTCGGGTATTCATGTTGACCCTAAAAAGGTAGAATCTGTTCTACAGTGGGAACAGACGAAGACACCGACATAGATCCATAGTTTCTTAGGGTTGGCTGGCTATTACCGAAGTTTCATTAAGAACTTCAGTTCTATAGCCTTACCCTTAACTAAGTTGACCCGAAAGGATGTTCTATTTGTTTGGAGTGATAAGTGTCAACAATCTTTCCAACTGTTGAAGGAAAGGTTGACAAGTGCACCCATACTTGTGTTACCTGAGCAAGGCAAGGGATACGTGGTTTTCTGTGATGCCTCCAAGAATGGACTCGGATGTGTGTTGATGCAGGATAAACAAGTGATTTCTTTTGCTTCTCGACAGCTTAAGAAACACGAGGAGAATTATCCGACACACGATCTGGAGTTAGCTGTCGTGATTCATGCTCTGAAGATCTGGAGACATTATCTCTACGGAGAGACATTCCATATTTTCATTGATCACAAGAACCTTAAGTACATCTTCTCTCAGCACGAGCTTAACATGAGGCAACGTCGCTGGATGGAGTTAATCAAGGACTATGATTGTACAATTGATTACCATCCAGGGAAAGCCAATGTGGTTGCAGATGCTTTAAGTAGGAAATCAGCAACACCATCCTCTGATAGGGCACAACTAAACTCTTTAGTATGCTCTAGGAGAGATATGCTTATCTCCTTAAGGCAAGACAATGTACAGTTGAAGGTGTCATTGTTAGTCGGATTGTTGGATGAGATGCATATTAAACCTACCCTAAGAGAGAAGATCAAGGAGGCACAACAAGTTGATGTTGTGGTTCAGTAGATCAGATCGGAGTATGGAGATGAGAAGCGAGATGGTTTCCATGACTCAGATGATCAAGTAGCATGTTATCATGGTAGGATGATTGTACCGAATGTGGATAACTTGAGGAAGTTAGTCCTGGAAGAAGCTCATTCTTCAATGTATGCCATGCATCCAGGGAGCACCAAGATTTATCGAAACTTGAAAGATATGTATTGGTGGCCTGGGATGAAGAAAGACGTGGCTGAGTTTGTTCTGAGGTGTCCTGTGTGTCAGCAAGTTAAGGCTGAACACTAGAAACCTGCAGGAACGATGCAACCTTTACCCATACCACAGTGGAAGTGGGATCATGTGACCATGGACTTTGTTGTTGGCCTACCCAGGACAAACAAAGGACATGATTCCATCTGGGTAATAGTTGATAGGTTGACAAAGACAACACATTTCTTACCTGTCAAAACAACCAATTTTGCTGAGAGGTTAGCACAGTTGTATGTTCAAGAGATAGTTCGATTGCACGGAGTTCCAGTTACCATAGTATCAGATAGAGGTCCCCAGTTTACGAGTCATTTTTGGGAGAGACTACACAAAGCTTTAGGTACCCAGTTAAGGTTTAGTACAACCTTTCATCCACAGACCGATGGACAGTCGGAAAGGACTATACAAACCGTGGAAGACTTGTTGAGAGCATGCGTTCTCCAGTTTACCGAGAGTTGGGATCTGCACCTAAGCTTGATAGAGTTTGCCTACAACAATAGCTATCAACATAGCATTGACATGGAACCTTATGAAGCTTTGTATGGTAGACATTATAGATCACCCTTGTGTTGGTATGAAATCGGTGAGTATCAACTGTTAGGTCCTGATCTTGTGCAGCAGACCACAGAGAAGATCAAAATAATAAAATAATAGATTAAGATTGCACAGGATAGACAGAAGTCATATGCTGATAGACGTCACAGACCTTTAGAGTTCTAGGTTGGAGACAGAGTGTACCTCAAAGTCTCACCTTGGAAAGGAGTCCTTCGTTTTGGAAGGAAAGGGAAGTTAGCTCCCAGATTTATGGGGCCTTATCCAATCATTGAACGGGTTGGAAAGGTAGCCTATAAACTAGAGCTGCCACCAGAATTAAAGAAGTTACACCCTGTGTTTCATATTACTATGCTGAGGAAATGTCACCCTGATACCGAGTCAGATCTACAACCTATGGAGGTAGAATTGAATGATGATATAACGTATGAGGAAGGACCAGTGTCAATCCTTGATAACAGAATTAAAAAGTTGAAAAGGAAAGATATAAGTCTTGTGAAAGTCCTCTGGAATCATCGTGGTGTCGAAGAAGCCACTTGGGAACTAGAGGAAGAGATGAGAAGAAAATACCCTGCTCTTTTCTCTTAATATGTTTTGTTGATTTCGGGGACGAAATCCTTGTAAGGGGTGGATAATTTGTAACATCCCTGACCTGGGTTATGAGTTAACCCTAGGTGTTTTGCTTAATTATGTAATTAGATGTTTGTGATTATCTCCTGGTATGTAATAAAAGCACCTGAGAAACATATGTTGCTATTTCTGTCCTTTTTAAAACAATGTTGTAATATTATTTTATAGTACATGGACCTATGTGCAAATTACCCAATTAGAGAGATTAACTTGCAAATTGCACATGTTAAGATGTTCCTCTGATGATGAGACATCATATGATTGAATATGATGAAGTATGATGGATTCTCCAAGCTTGGGAACCAAGATGCAGCTTGTGGAGCAATCTTTGTGCTTAAAACCCTAATTTTGGTGTAAAGTGCAAATTACCCAAAATATGGGGTGAAACTTGTAAAATACACCTCCTACAGTATCTTTTATGACTCTTGACATCATTTAGAGTAAAAATGATGAAGAGGGCACTTCAATTGGATAATCAAACAAGAATGATAATCTTTGTAATTAAATCACCAAGTTGTAAGTAAAGAGACCCTTTTTATATGTGCACCTTAGTCATAAGATGATCTTCCTTGCCTTTAGTCCTTGGTTTAGAAGAAGTTTTGCTTTAGAAATAAGGATAAGGGACGTGCCTAAATAAGAGAGGGACCTAGATGTGAAAACAAAGAAACTAGAGTCCTTATGTTGAAACTTTACCCAAACTATATAAGCTTCTTTCCTTGCAAGCCAAAGAATTGTTTCCCCTTCACTTCCTCACTTATCCCCTTGCTAAACCGACTGAAGGTAGAGCTCTAGAGCAGAGGTGATCGGCCAACTTGTTCTAAGGTAAGAAGAGACCATCATCTTGCTCGGATTCATGGAGGAAGTTGGGTTACAAGGTTGGTTTTATGGATTTTTTACTTAGCTCTTTCTTTCTAGCCGACTTTTCCCAACCAATTCTTGGAGAAACACCCTTGGCCGACCTGTGGAGCTCAAGATGCCATTAAAGGCTTGGAATCTTGGAAGCTTGGAGCTCTAGGAACAACCTTAAGGTGGGTTTTATAATTCTAAACCTTTTGCTTTGTTATACATATCTTTGTTCTTGCAATTAGTAGCTAGTTCTTCTTCTTCCTCATCTTCCTTTGCAATCTTGCAAGCAATCCATGAAGAACATACCTTGGTCTCAAGGTAGACGATGATGGGTGTGAATACCTAGGCAACTTTATCAAACGGTTTTAAAACCGTTTGATCTCATGCGGTTTGCAAAACTGTTTAGACTCAAACGGCTTCAAAACTGTTTGAGGGGTTTGACCAAGGGTTGACCGTTTGAGGGTCTGTTGGACACATTATGAATTAACTACCTACAAAGAATCATCATCTAATTGCAAGTAATTTTCAAGTTGAAGGCACTTTAATCGCCTAAACCCTAATCGGGTTCAATTGCTGATTTCATGGACCAATCTTGTTGAAGTTTGGGTTGAGTGGCCCAAACAGTTTCAAAACCATTTTTGGTTCACCTAAACGGTCTCAAGACCGTTTGGTGACCACCCAAGACCGTTTGGAGGTCTAGGGTTAAGGTAATTTGATCAATTGAAGGTCCAATCACAATAGGTTATTGAATTAATCAAAAGTTCTTATTTTAGACTTAATTATAATTCAACCCTTAACAAATGGGCATAGATTTTGTTGAGACTTTGGGAAAATGGTCTCAAGACCGTTTGGAGGATGTCCAAACGATCTCAAGACCATTTGGGCCAAGTCATGGCCCAATTGAGTGACAATTGATGGGTTCAACTTCAATTAGACTCATGTTGATCAATGTTGATGATTAATCGATTACAAACCCTAATTCAATTGGTTCCAACCCAAATTGGCTATCAATTGAGGGTCAATTAAGTGTCCAATTGGTTAAGGATAACCCTAATTGGCTCAATTGATAAGTGGTTAACATGTATGAGACCAATTGAGGGGTTCAACATTGAAAACCCTAATCGATTACAAGTGTTGATGTACCTTTTAGGTCCATGCGGTTTTGAGCCATTTGGACCAAACGATCTCAAGACCGTTTGGGGCCAAACGGTCTCAAGACCATTTGGGCTCAAACGGTTTCAAAACCGTTTGAAGATCATGTGGTTTGAAGCTCATGCGGTTTGGTCATGCGGTTTGCTCAAACAGTTTCAAAGTCAACCTTGGCTAAACAGTCAACATGATCAAACAGTTTCAAGACCGTTTAAGGTCAAACGGTCTTGAGTGTGAACATGTCCATGCGGTTTTGAAGGTAAAAGGTATCAAACGGTCAACTCCTCCATGCGGTTTCAAAACCGTTTGGAGGTTGAAGTGTGAAATCATTTGGGGACTTTTAGGGTTAAGATTGTTTAATGCTTTGAAGGCTTAGATGGCTCAATGGTTGTTTAATATAAACCCTAATGATACCTAAAGACATTAAGGGGTTAAGTAATTAGTAGACTGATCCATGTTATGGTTAATGGTGAACATTACCAAGGTACCCTTAAAGGGTTCAAGTAGACAACAACCCTTGATCAAGCAAACCCTAATGACCATAATGGTGATGACTTGACTTATGTTAATCAAAGTTGACTTGACCTAACCTAATCTAGAGTGATGTAAACATCATCTATTAGTAAGATGAGAGAGAAGACTCCTAATATGAATGAAAGTCAAATAAAATACATTCAATATGAATGAATACACATGATTAGGGTATGATCCAGCAAGGTGAGATCATGGAAACCCTAATTATGGAGAAAGATGAATCTTAGCCTAATTTGAAGGCACCAATGATGATAATTTCATACATGGTGATGCTATAAGCTCAATTCACTATGAAGTGAATAGTAAACCCTAATTCTAGGGTAATACATGTAATGTGAATAGTAAACCCTAACTGAGGGTCATGTAATGAAATGTACAATAAACCCTAATTCCAGGTTATGCCTTTAAGCATGAATCTTCATGATTAAAATATGAGACAAGGAATCATTATTCCTAATCATAATGAAAGGGATTGAATAACCCTAATTGATATTAATAAGGGAACCTAGCCTTAGTGAAGGCATGAAGGTACAATCCTTGAATTGAAAAGTTATTCCTGCTGTATAAATTGCTGATCTGGAGATGAATTGTTTATTATTATTAGTTGAATTAACCATGCAGGTTCTTATAAGAGGATGATCATAACCAGGTAAGGGTTATGATATCATATTCACTGGAAGCATACTATAGGCTTTATGAATAGTGATATATGCTATGTTGCCTATGCTTAAGTGGCAACATATGAGATTAATGGGCTATAAGAGCCATGAGTAACATCAAGGTCATGTTGATTAGATGACTTATGATGAATTAAGGGTTCGAACACCCCTATTCTTGAATCATAGTAATGAAATGGTTAAGAATTGATATCTATATGATAACTGATGTGAATTAAACTTGATACATTTAGTATTCTTATTGTATAGCATTGTTTTAATAGTTAAATGTTTGGAAACATGCTTTATGTTAAAAGAATGTTGAAATGTACCTAATTAATCAAGTATAATCATATCATGTAGAGCCCTGATCATAGATCCATCATTGTCAGAAGCTAAATGATGGTGAAATAGGTTTTCCTAAGGGAATTCCTGGATCACATGCTTTTGAGTATGTGGGGGATTATGGACGCGAATATCCTTACGTCCTAGTGTAGGAATTGATTTAGATGTACCTTAATCTATCAATCCTTCACTATATGTTTATGCCGGGATGATGTATCACTAATCACCTGAGGAAATCTTTAATGTCGCATCGATGAGAGATAAACAAGAGATCTTTCGATGGCGAAGAGAGTATAGAATGCCACTGTGACTCTAATAGTGAAGTGCCAGAATACCCTGGTAAGATATAGTAGCAGAGACATGAGATGTCATGCATGTTGATCCTCACACTGACTGAGGAAGATGAGGTCATAAGAATCCGGCTCTTTTGATGACCTATGTATGATACCGATGTGACTTAGTAGTGATTGGTTGGAGTATGAGCGGTACACCTCATCTCTGTAGGGCATAATAATGTTTGTAAAACATAATCAACCGCGTAGCATATCTGCTTAGGTTGAACTATGAGAAACAATGATTGATGTTACATTGTTTATATTAATATTCTGTTCAAAGTTTCTAGTATACATGTTCTTCATATTACTTAATGAAGTTGCTTTACTTAATATCAAATTTGTTGTTGAATGTCTTAAAGCTTATATTGTTTATGTTATCCCTTAATTTCTATAACAAAGCTTCTGGCAGAGAGTTATAACTCTCACTGGGACAATTATTTAAAATTGTCTCACCCCGTAGATTTCAACTTTTTAGGTGGTCTCCGTGGACGAAGGAACCAATCTACGGGTGAGCAGTATCAGCAACACCAAGGGCAGCAGTGAATCTCAGGTGGAGATATTGATTGTCAATTCTAGCTGTCTTATGTCGTCTCTGTACTCTCAGGTCCTAGGAGTCGATAGGTCTGAGGTTTTTGGCTTTAAGCCTCGAGATTTTGTATCTGGATGTATATAATCACTCGAAAGGTGATTTAACAGAGATGTAATGTTGTAAACTATTTAATTTGTTTCTTATAAAAGAAGTTTTATTGTTTCAAGATCCTTTCGTAAAAAGTTTTAATTTTTAGTAATTTTCCGTATTCCGCTACTAATTGAATGCTTCCGCTGAGTTTACTTTGTGATTTCCGGTTCGGAGCCCACAATAATTCTACCTCATATGATGCTAAATAACTAAGGGCACACCCATCATGTGACATTTTTCAAGATAACCCCTCATCTTGGGTAAATTGCACTCTAGTCCAAAATAAGCAAATATTGTTCAAACAACATTCAACCAGGACCAGACTTGCAACATAAGCATGTCACATGATTACAAAACACCCCAAATGATTAGATTAAAGTTCTAAACAACTTACTTAAGAAAAGCAAATAGGGTTAGCCCAAAACCCAGGTCAGGGTCCTTACAACTGTATTCCTCATATTGTATGTAGATGACATAGTATTGATGGGGAATGACATCCCTACTTTATAGAAATTAAAAATATGACTTGGAAATACATTATCTATGAAGGTCATAGGTGAAGCATCCTACATATTGGGAATCAATATCTATAGAGATAGATCTAGAAGGCTTCTTAGACTAAATCAGATCACATGCATTGACAAAGTGTGGAAGAGGTTCAACATGGAAGACTAACAGAGAGGAAACCTACCTATGTCTCATGGATTTGCCATATCTAGAGCTTAGTGCCCCAATTCTTATGAAGAAAAGGATAACATGATTAGGACTCCATATGCATATGCAATTGAATCTGTCATGTACACAATGTTATGTACTCAATACTGATGTCTCATATGCCTTGAGCATGACGAGCAAATATCAATCAGATCCAGGTGATGCTCATTGGACATCCATGATGAACATCCTTAAGTACTCGAGAACAAATAAGGATCAGTTTCATATCTACGACGTAGAAGAAGAGTTGGTGGTAAAGGGTTACATCGATGCAAGCTTCCAAACTGACAAAGATGATTATCGATCACAATCAAGATTTGTGTTTTGCCTCAACAATAGAGTTGTGAGCTCGAAGAGTTCCAAGCAAGAGACATTTGTGGATTCTAGGATAAAGGTCGAGCATATTTTTGCATCAGATATAGCAAAGGAGGTTGTCTAGATCAAGAAGTTCGTCTCAGAACTTGGGGTGGTTCCATGCATCAACAATGTAATTGGGATATATTGTGACAATAACGAAGATATTGCACAAGCTAAGGAATCGAGATCGCATTATTGTTCCAAGCATATACAAAGGTGATTACATCTCATACAAGAGATTATACAGTGAGGAGATGTGATGATTTATGTGTACCAACTGAGAACAATGTTGGTCACCCCTTGACAAAAAGTACTTTCATAGCAGAAGCATGAAGGTTATGTTATATCACTTGGGATTATGTTCAAGGGTGATTAGCTCTAAGTTCAAGTGGGAGTCTTTTAGTACATATTCCCATAGAGCCAATCATATGATGATTGTAATAGCATAACTTAGAAATAATTTGATTAATAATAAAGGCAATATTCCAATTTATATCGTTCTACTCAATTATGCGATAATAATGTAACATAATAAATGTATAAAGAATGATATTACTCAATGATGTATGTCTTCAAGTTGATGACCTGAATAATGAGATCATACAGATGTTAGGAGTATATACATTCTTGATATGTCCCTAGTCATATGTTATTGTAGAAGGCTGATAGACAACAACAACACATAAGACTAGAGTGTGTGTAATGACCCCACCCCTCAACAACCCCCAATTAAGGAAGGCTAAGAATTTGGTGTCATTTTACCAAAATAGTATCAATCGGTTTTGCAAATAATCAAAAATATTATAAAATTCTACCACAACTAAGCTTAATGTAACACTCAAGCCCACTTCTCAGGGCTCTAGAAAGGTTTCAAGAATGACGATTGGCTCATAGACCACCATTAGCCTTAACTGTGTGCTTTATCCTTAGTCACGCGCAAGCCAAGCTCAACTTCCTGACTGGTCACCCATCCTAGTACTACTCCATGTTGAGCACGCTTAACTATAGAGTTCTTTAGTGATGGGCTCCCTAAAAAGGAGGTGCACATTGGTGAAATGGGTAATCCAATCATTCCTTTTAAGATCATATTATCCGAGGCCTCAAATGTTGGGATGTTATAATCTACTCCACTTAGGATCTTGATGTCCTCATCAAGGCTCAACTATATGGCCTCATAATCTATCCTCATTTCAGTGTAGACCCAAATGTCCCATTTACACCCAGCCCCCGATCACAACTACCAACACAAGGGTGGTTCCATCAACTCGGATAGCCCTTTCCAACATGCCTAGATACTACCAGTGCATAGGTGGCTCCATCAACTCGGATAGCCCTTTCCATCATGCGTGAACCGTATGACTCAAAGACTGTCATGCCAAAGGCCCATGTGGGCCCCACCTACTGGAGGAGAATTGGATCTGATACCATTTGTAACACCTTAGACCACTGCCCAGGGCTCTAGCAAGGTTTCAGTAATGACGAGTGGCCCCATAGACCGCTACTAGCCTTAACTGTGTGCTTTGTCCTCAGTCACATGCAAGCCAGGGTCAACTTCTCGAATGTTCACCCATCTTAGTACTACTATTCCAAGTAGAGCACGCTTAATTATGGAGTTCTTTAGTGATGGGCTCCCTGAAAAGGAGGTGTACATTGGTGAAATGGGTAGTCCAATCATTCTTTTTAAGATCATATTATCTGAGGCCTCAAATCCTTGGACATTACACTTAAATCTGGATAAAAAATTTCCTTTCACATACATTTCAAAAATAAGAGTTTGGAACTTTACCCAAAGTAGAGTTCTATCTAACTAAATCCTCCAATCTTTATTTAGCTTTGTTCTTCAAATGTCACTTTAAATATCCATCCTCTTTCATATATTCCTAAAACACTGACAAACAAAATGTCGATCAGTATAACAGATTACACTAGTATGTGGGGGAAACAAAATCTTGCATATATTCTGTAACAACATATCCACATCAAATATTTGTTACCAATCAAATTTCACTTTTTCTTTGTAACTTCTCAACCATTTTTACCCCTCCTATGGTATACCCTCTCTTAGGGTTTATTCCCTATAGTGGACATTAGGCTACCTTCTAAACCATGAGCTTGGTACCTTATGGGCCACCTCTCTAGGTTCCATGCAGTCTTCCCATCCAGGGCTTGACCACCTATGACCTTCCCATCCTGGGCTTGGTCTGACCTTCTCATCCTGGTCTTAGTCTCTTATCATCATCAACTTAAACAATAAATCTAGAGATGGTGTGCCAGTTCGGGCAAGTCATAAGCAATATATGGTGATAATCATAGTCACTTTATAGATTGTAGGGATTAAAGTTCATCCAAGCATTTAATTTCAAGAAATCAATAAAACCTCAGAAATCATCATGAAACTAAAGTGATTATCCATAACCTTAACCACATACCTATTTTAGAGTCCAAATATGCAAGATATCCAATCTAAACAAGATGTCATATCAAGCAAGCCAAGCAACCAATCAAGCAACCCTTGATCCTGAAAAACATATATAATACCTAATTGTTACCATCATATCCCAAACAACTCCTTATTGACTTGGGACTCCTTTCTAAGGTTTCTAAACCTTATTAGGACTCATAAGGGTTTCTCAAATCTATTTCTCAACCTTTATCCTTTTTAGGTCAACAAACCCTAAAACATCTTTCTACTCATAAAAACCCTAATTACTCAAATTATCCACATTAAGGGTCTTTAATCTCAAATTATCTTAGGATCATCATATATCTGCCCTATTTATGGATTTTCATACATAAAACTATTAAAACTCATAATTACTAAAATTAGGGTTTCTAGGCCCATTAATGCATTTTCATATACATGGAAACCTAAATTAAGCCAATTATGCACAAAGAGAAGCCTTTTAAATATAATTCTTCCTTTTATTAACAACATGTTAATATTTACCTCAAAATATCTAAGGAACATCTTTAGATCTAACTATCATCAAATCTTAGGTTTTTTCATTAATAAAACCATTAAAGATGACAACTTTATACCCTTTTCAAATTGAATGCAGATTTGGGCTTCAATTCCATTTTAATGGATTCCTTGCATTTTTCTGATCAACTTTCATATATAATATGGCATCATTTGATCATCCTCAGATTTATTAAAATTTTCACAAGTTTAAGCATAAAATAGCCAATCAGAACTTGCCAACTATGCAGTCCAGTTGGCAGGGTCCGAGCCACGCAGCCACGGCTGAGCCAATCAGCTCGTGCCTCACTAGCACCTGGGCCCACCTGGGCTGAAGCAAAAAAAGGTCGAAGGTACCAAAATTGCCACTTAATGTAAGTGTTGCAACTGAGGCAAGGAGGTAATCTCTTCACGGGTCATCTTGAAACCCAACTCGTTTGCTCCTCCATGAGCAAGTGGTCAACCAAGTGGTTGACTTTGGGCTACCATGCTCCTGGATGGTGGATGAGTGTGCCACCAACTTTGCCTCACCTTGCCAGATTAGTTGAGGGTGCTCGATTGCTCATAGGTGGTCGGGGCTGAGAGAACGGCGAGGGGGGTTCTACAACACTAATTGGATCAAACAGAAAGGAGGGATGATGAGTAGTAGGGGAAATTGGAGGCATACGCAACATCCTCTGTGTCTGAGGTTTTCCACCCAACCGCTTGGTGCGACTAGGGTGCCTTATATAGGCATGGACCAATGAAGTTATCCGGAGATGGGGTCTACCCCTTCATGCAAATTGGGGAAAAGCACAATTACTTCCCAAAGTACCCAAAACTAGGTTTGTATAGATTCAAAACTCCCTTCCAACCTAATCGGGAGGGTTTTTAGGAGAGGAGGTGGTAGAGAGAGAGAGGATTGTTCCCAGATAGCAATGTGATCCCTATTCACGACCTTCCCAAAACAAACGAAGCTCGGTGATGATCTTTTGATCATAGGATCCTGATCCTAGGGACCACATAGAGCGTGACAATATAAAAGGTTGGGTCATAGTCTCCCATACCGAATATAACTGTGACATTTAATACATTTCTTTTTTTTCCTTTCCACTTTAGGAAATCTTCCAAAAATCATATCTCCTAAAATGCCTATCCTTTGATCCCAAATTTTAAATTAAGGTCCATAATGACTTAAACTACTTGTATGCCAAGTTTGGGACTGAAATTAGAAATTAAAAGAGACTTTTCTTCATATGCAAGTTATCTACTCAAAAGGTATATTTATGCAATTAAAATTCATATTTTCTCTTTCTTTCTCTTCTACTTTCTTTATAACCAAGTGGATTTGAAACCTAATCAATAAAGGTCATCCATACCACTTTCTAGAGAATTCCATATAATTCTCACCATTATCCTTATTTGTTTTACCTTTTTAATATTATGGGATTTCTTTTGTCTTTTCTTCCCTTTTTATCGCATATGACTCATTAACTCATTAGGATCCACAAAATCTCTCATTTAAAGGAAATATTGTAAAAGAAACTCATTCATTAAACATATATCATATAATTTGCATACATGTACATTTTATTTGAGAAATTGCATTTCAATCCATATAAACCCAAAAATTGGGGTTGTAACAATGTGTGTTGGTTGATGATAGAATCTCATCAGTCATGATGTGTGATATCAAACCAAACACAATGATACTTGTTAGAGAACAATTAGGTACTTATCATAGAACAGTGCATTAGAAAAAACCACAATGGGAGTGACACATGGAAACCATTGCATGGTATTTAGAGTCATCTGTCATAGTATTGGTGGTGATTGTGGTTCTTTGGCCTAAAATCATTACACTAATCACATGTCATTTAGTGTACTTTGACATCATCCACCGTGACCTTGAATAAGGATTAACATAAAGGTGATGAACAGATGCAGTATGACACATGGGGATGACTGTGAGTGATGTTGATGGGATTTTCCCCTCCTACATGAGTATGATATCGTGGCCACTTGATAAGCGAGATTGAGAAATGCACGACCATGCACATGTGAGTCAATATGTGATATTGAGCTTACATATATCTCAGACAATCTACTCTAGTTTAAGGAACATAGATTGAATGTTGAAGAGGATGACTATTCCATGCCTCAAGTTCAATCTGGATATCAGTGTCAAAGGAACTATACAAACACTATAACACCAATAACAACTTGTAGGTTGAAGTTGCTCTCCAACTTTCCATTTACTTGGGTAGCAATGATGTGATTCTAGATACCACTTTTTGCTTGTGATGTCATTAACTGGTTATGAAAATTCACTACCAACGAACATAGGAACCTATAGGGTCACACACTTAGGATACACTTGGAATAGGAGTTTATTCATAAATAATGTTTAACTTGATTATGAAAGTATTTAGGTATTCTCTTAAATAGCATTGTCAGACTGGACTCTAAACTGATCGGTTTACGTGTTGAATAGATCGGTTGGGGTGTCAAATTGATTGGAAATCTCATTGGCCAAATTATGGATCAGCTAGGGCATTAACCGATCGGCTCAAGGTCAAACAATAAGTCCATGTGATGAACTACCCAGTTCATGGATCAATTCGATTGCATCAAGGATTAGTGTTGATGTCATGTTGTGCATTAATTGAATTATAATTGCATATACAATTGTGATTGGGAAACACGACAAAATGACTGGTTCGAGGGTTGAACCAATCAAATTGCATGTCAACTGGTCGGTTTACTTGTTAATTGACCTTTCACCACTCATAGATTGCAAAAATTTGTGAAATTTTGGTCCCTTCCACTCCCACACAGATTGGGAACCTTGACCCTAACCCTCCTAGAAATAAAGGGGTATTGGGGGCTTCCCTAGAGACACAACTCAATTGCCTCTGATAATTCTTGTCTTCTCTAGTTGTGGTAACCAAGAGAATTTGAGCAAGCCCTACCCAACAAATGGAAGGATATCAAGGGAGAACAATTGTGGGAGAACAAGTTGGTGGTAGTACTCCAATTTGGAGGGACAAATCCTTCCCATCTGTTCTTCTAGAATGATAGGAGTTCCAAGTGGTCGGTGTGGACTAATCTAGAGGTGAGGAGCTTTTCTCTCTAGGAGGACAACATCAGGCTGTTGTCTGTGGTGATCAACCAAGAGTTGTTGTAGATGTTGTTCAAGTGAGATTTGAAGAAAGGCGCACAAGACCACGAGGAGATTATCATTGGACTTGCTCTAGGACCAGGTATATCCTCAAAACCATCCTTTCCATTATATAGTTGTTGACATGATCTACTATTATAAGGGGAATATGGCAGTTAATTTTTTGTTTCCACTACCTATTTTGCGTTCATATTTCCCTACACTAGCCACCTTCACCAGGGAGATCTATTCTCACAACCAGTCTTTGACCTTGAAGGAATTACCCACTTTTCTATTAGATCTTCGATCTTCAACTTCACCTTCACTAAGGGGAAGCTTTCACCATCTTTGCTTGAGAGAAAGGGATTGAGAAAGGGAAGTTGAGATCTTAACAAGGAGTACAATAAAGCAACTCTCTCACAAATAACCTATCTCACTCAGATTGATACAGATCAATAGCAAGCTTGAGATAAAATGGGCTCTTAGTAGACAAAACCACTCAACTATATCTAGTGGTACAAGAAGCAAACTTGGAATGAATTCTAAGGGAACCTATTTATAGTTGGCGTGTCTACTAGCAAGTAGAAGCACTTAGGAATCAATTCTAGTTGTTCTGGGTGTTGCAACAAATATTTTTTTGAGTTTTGCAACACTCCAATGGTTAGAAATATTTTTTCTGCACATTTTGTACAGTGTCGTCGGTCGAGTTTCAATAAAGGCAACTCAACCAATAACATTATGCCACAAAGAATTTTTGAGTTGTCAGTCTAGTTTATCCTGGACGAAACTTGACCGACGTCTTAAAATTAATTTTCCTATGCAGGGCGTCGGTCGAGTTTGTCCTAGGGAAAATTCAGCCAACCCTGGCAGTTACCAAGACCCACATAGGTGGTTGGTCGAGTTTCATGTGAGTGAAACTCGGCCGATAAAATTGCATGTGATGGATTTTGGTAATTGCCATAAAAGTGCTTAAAATTTTGTTTTAAGTGCATTTTATATTTTTATCAGCTTAGTTACAAGTCATAACATCAATACAAGTGATTTACATTTTTGTCCTAAGTGATTTAGGGCCTTTTCTAAAAAATGCACTTGAATTGATTTTTGGCTTGTTTTTGGTCAAGCTAGGGCTTGGTTGAATTCATTCTTTTCATGTACCTAATACCTGAAATCAATATTAAATAGACATATTAGGTACATATGAATGGAATGGTTAAGTCATCATCAAAATATGGACAACGTATAACTATTAGGTCAACAATTTTACATATAGGAATATGTATCCCACAAATATTTCAATAATGCACTACTTAACATAAGCATTGCATGCATGATATCAAGTGATGGCAACTAGAATCACAACATGTCAATGCATCCTACCTTGCATTATTCAAGTGGACGAGGACCAAATAGATGCAAACAATGTTAGATTTGAATACAATAACCCTTATATATTGTATAACACTTGTGATAAGGGATTCATCTCAAACACTGCACAATGAGGGTATTTATTCATCATTATCAGAAAAGCATCATAACTTTGCAAGCAGTGAGGGAGGCAATGATTATCCCACTATTGTTTGCAAGGAGCATTATGTCTCACTGGTTAACATTTTTTGATCACCTTACTTCTACAAAAGAAACACTACAAGGCTTTATATATATATATATATATATATATATATATATATATATATATATGAGTTGTGTGTAGACGTGACTAACTATGTAACAAACTAAGTTGTACTAGTGATAGTTCAACCTCAAGAGACGATGAGGGTGGAATAGTTCCTCAAAACTTATATTGTTTTCCAATTTCATATGAAACAATTTGTAAGGAGTGGGATCCCAGAGGGGATCCACACCCTACTAAATTAAATAAAAAGGAAACATCCCATAAAAATATTATTATAATTCATTTGTAAAGGGATGGTGGTACATTTTATTCAAAAGTATGATTTCAAATAACCAAATGTACTACTGGAAAAAACATCTAACTATTACAGAACTTGATATTGTCTCAAAACTTCACCATGTTGGGTGATACATGTGAAACCAATTAAACTAAAGGATCAAATGAGGGTCATCTAACCACCTCAAAAAAGTCTCCCAGAAATTTTCAGTTATACTTGTTGAGGTCCTGGTCCAACTTGGTTATCTTCTCTTTGACCTACACCCAGGGTTGGAAGCGTACCCTAGAAAAAGGAGAAAGGTAGATACATAAACAAAATGTTGGTATGTGCATACTAAATCAAGCATTGAACAATGTTATGAAATAAAGCATTGAGCATTGGATATCTAACTTCTATCCACATTTGGACTCTATTCTAACTAATCCTCCTTGTACTCTTAATTTCACAATATGCCTCTTTACTGTTTGTCCTTTTCAATTTGTACCTAAAACACCGACAAACAAAATGTCGGTCAGCATAAATGAATATGTTGGTATGTGGGGGAAACAATAATCGTGCAACTATGGTAACAATGTAAGCAACCAAATATCATTTAACAATCAAGATTACATTTTAAGCAATACTACTCAATCCATACATATCCCCTTATCTCTGTGTTGTCTCTACAGTTGACTTAGATACTACCTCTCTCATATGGTAGATCATTACCCCCATGGTCCTACCTCACAGGTAGACATTACCTAGGATTGTGGAGTCGCATGGACCTACCCAAAGGTAGCCTAATCTCTGACTTAGGGTGACTTGATGGACCTACCCCATAGGTAACCATGTACTAAGTCATCCAATGACCTGATGGACCTACCCCATAGGTAGCCGTGTACTAGGTCAATCTATCAAGCTACAGTGGGGACTAGGATCTGAGCTAGTAGGCATATATCTTAGGTGATAGTCATATCCACATTATAGTATGCATGAATTAAATTCATCCAATAGTTTAATTCAAGTCACCGATGAAAACTTCAGGAATCCTCAGAAAGCTAGTTTGAGATATTCATAAGTGTAACCACATACTTGATCCAGATCAACTTGATGTCTAAGCAATAATATTCAAGAACAATCAAACAAGAAATCAACAATATCCTGATATTATTGCATAACATCCAAGTGTCATTATTTTATCCAAAACATTCTCAAGATCGACTTGGATTCCACCTTAGGATTTCTAGGCCAACTTTAGGGTTTTAGCCTCCATAAAGCTTTTATCACTTTAATGCCCTTTTAGTTCACAAACCCTAATTTCAAAATCATAGGCACAATTATCATCTTTGGTTTCTTTTGAATTGACAACTCATATTTCATTATGGTCTAATTCACATATGAACCCTATTTATTGCTAATTTCACATTAATCCACTAGAAAACCCTAATTACCAAATTAAGGGTATTTATCCACAATTAGGAACTTTTATACTTAAAATAGCTTAGAATCATCAAATCTCAATTCTATTCATGGATCCCAACAATTAAAGCCATTAAGAATCATAATTACTGAGATTAGGGTTTCAAGGCCCATTAAAGCTTATTTATGTACATAGAACCCCAAATTAATCAAACTATGCATAAATATTATCCTTTTGGATCTAACGTATCCTTTTTATAATCAATAGGTTAATATCAACTTTAAACATCCATATAACCCTTCTGAATTCATTAATCATCATAGATTAGGGTTTCTTAATCATTAATGCATTAAAGTTGATAACTTCAACTAGTTTTCAAATTTCAAGAGGAATTAGGATCAAAATCTACTTTTAATAGATTCCTCACATTTTTCTGAGCAAAATTCATATATTATTTGTATCCATCCGAGCTACCCTTAATTAGACACGATTTTTACAAAATTTACTTACTTGGACCAATGGGATGCTGAGACATCAACAATCCCATGCAACACATAGCCGGCCGAGAACATAACCAAAAGACCATATTGCCCTCACTTAAGTCACCGGTTCTTCATAGTGTAGAGGAGAAAATTTGTCCAACGACCATTAGGCCGTCTTCCACCTCTGACGCTCGCTGTTGTTGCCAAGTGCAACACTTCCATAGGTCCGCCCCCTCTTCCCCAGGGCCTGATGACCGCCACCAACCTATGCCCTAGCTCTGCCGCCCTCCACCGCACCTGGGGCGCCACCCAGCTCATGACCAACACAGCTGGTTCGGGCTAGGCAGGCTGCGCCTTACAGCCATGGCATCGACCTTCTATAGGCATTGTACGCTGGTCGTGGGCATGGGAACGATGGCCGATCTTCCTCAAGTTGTCATGGTAGCTTTGTGCCTCCATCAGGATCCAACACAATTCTTCATTTCCCCCAAGATAGCCATATACCCTCTTGGTTAGGGTTTTGAGAGAAAACAAGAAGAAGGAGAGAAAAGGGTGCATGGGATCCTTTTAGCTCGGTCCAAGGGTTCTACCCTTATATAGAGGAGGGTATCAAAGCCCTAGGATGCCTATCCATGAGATAACAAGTCCTTCTCCCCATAGGACACCTACTTTCCTTCATTAAGAAGTAATCTTCTCTCTCTTAAATATCTCCTTTATAATCTACATCCTTTAGATATTAGGAATTTGAAAGTTACCTCTTTCATCATCTTTGTGCTTGGATTTTAATCCATTGGCCACAAACTCTTATTTTCCTAAAGCAAATAACATTTCTTTTGATAATATCCAAAAGGTTATTAATTATGTAGCACATTATTCTCATATTTTGTATTATTCACATTTTCTCTTTCTTCTTCTTTATTGGGACTCCTTGGACCCCAAGAAATCCTAAGATTTCGAAATTCCTTTTTAAGGATGCTTATTATCCTTCTAGATGCATCTACATCCATTATTTCACATTATCTTACTTATTTTTTATTAAAAGATTTCTTTTCAAGAATTTCTCTTTATCTTTTATTCCCTCTTTTCCTATTTCTTTTATTATAAATCACATATAAATGAAATTTACTCAATTGTGGCCATTAATGCCACTTTCTAGAGATTTCCATGTATTTCTCATAAATTCTTTGCTTAATATTCATTATCTTGTATCTTTTTCTACTATTTGGACTTTTCTTCTTTTCTTCTCTTTTATATCCATTTTTGGATTAATATAGTAATAAGAACCACGAAATTCCTATCAAAAGGGAGGTTTGCAAAGAAATCCATTCTTTCAAGCAAAGCATACAACCTTTTCAATTAAGTCCATATTCATAAAATCATTACATTTCAATTACGAAGACATATGCAAAATTGAGGTTGTAACATCCTTCCCCTCTTATAAGAATTTTGTCCTCAAAATTCCATCAAGCATACAACAATTTAGGATAAGACTTTTCCATATCCATCATTGGCCCCTATGTGGCTTTACCCTATCCATGGTGCTTCCAAAGAACCTTTATCCTCACATATTCTTTTCTCTGAGTTCTTTCACCTTGGCATATATAATCCTCACAGGTGACTCCAGACATTTCAGCCTCCCTTGGGCTCACTAGGTTCATTGCTCAGCACATGGCTCAGGTACCTCACATGGTGCTCTAAATTGGACACATGGAACTCATCACACATCACATTATCCTAAGGGGTAAGGTCAAACATAAATAACTCCACCAATCCATCTCCAATGGACCCATGTATCGAGGACTCAGCTTTCTTAGCTATAGCTCAGAGGGGTTGGATTTTCATATCACATATTCTCCCACAGTGAACTGCATGTCAGTATACTTTGCATCATCTTACAACTCATGTCATTCATGGGCTCCTTTCAGCCATTGCACGATCAAAGTGACTTCTTCTACACAGACTATGGCCTTTTTCTGACCTTCGTGAGGTCCCTTTACCAACAACATCTTAATGAAGTGGTGACTGACACAACCTCCCTTACAGAGCTTCTTTACATCCCGATACTAGCTATGGTGGTTATCATCACAACTTACATAGGATAATAACGTCTCCATGTATCACCCTGAATGAGCACACATGCTCTCATAGACCCTCTAGTCTGGATCATACTAGCCATTAGTTAGGGGTGATATACTATACTAACATCAAGTTCTTCATGTACCTACTTCCACTGCATGGAAGTAAACCTTTAGGTCATACTCAAGAACCTTGGAAATTGTATCATGGTATAGTTGAACCATCTCTCTTACATGTAGTTCAACCAGATCCATCCCTTGACAGTACTCTCTCTTTCTCTTAGATCATGTCATCTAGGTAAGGTGATCTACCATAACCCATATTGCATCCTAACCTTCCTTGGTCCAAGGGAGACTCACCACAACATCCATAGTGATGAACTCCCATTCCCTCTCAGGGACTTTTATCCTCTATATCAACTCAATGGGTTATTGGTGTTCATCCTTCACCTCCTTACATGCATGGCGACAAGACACATGCAACTCTGTACACTTCTTAGGAATCCAAAGTACTACTACCACTTATTATCTTGGTAGTACTATGGTGTATGGTGAATTTAAAATCATGATCTCATATATGTCATGATTCCTTAAGGTTGATTCCTCAGAAACCCTAAAACACTCTAGTTGGGGTTTCATCACCTTCTTTTCAATAGAAGTATATCTGAGGTTCTACAACCATCTTTCTATCACCACAAGCCCTAGGCTGGCTAAATAATTAACCACTAACTCGATCATCAGATCTCGTTACATTTGAGTTTTAGCCCAACATATCTCCTTTTCCAAACTTAGGGCTAACCTAACAACCTCTTCTACCTCTAGCTAAACTAGGCAGCTGTGTCTCAACTAGAGCATCCATTACCACCTCACATCCTTATGTATTAGGTAATGTTGAAGACATACACCTCCATGTATTCCACTTATTATCTCATCTCGAACTCTAGTCTATCTTCATCAAGAAAACTCTGAGCTCATCCTCTTGGTTATCGAACTCAACCTTGTATAACTCATATATTCCACATAGCTCATGATAAAAACATCCTCATAAGATGACTACCTTAGTTCCCTTGATATTTGTAAACCATCCACATATCGTACACTCCACAAGGGTATGTTGTCACCTCTATCCTCATACCTCATAGCAACATTTTCACTCACATCATCTTTATCCTTGGTGTATGGCATGCGTACTGTCCTATCTCTCACCCCCATAACATGAGGAAATAAGCATTTGGCGGCCGTCCAAACACAAAGTTCTTCCTGTTCCAAGAGTAGAGATGGTACATCCCACATTGTCAGTACACCTTCAAATCTAAGTTGAAATGTGCACCATATGTCTCTACATCACGATCATCTCAATATCAAAGTTACTTCCATGGAAAACTGATCTCAAACCCACTCGAGTCATCACACCATCCTTGGTCATCTCCTCTAGGTCTGTAGTGTGTCGGTACTTTTGGGGTCATCCCTCTTCCCTTATGCATCAGAGAGTGCCCTCTTCATTTACCCTTTGGGTCCCATGAGTTCATGAATGTGATCAATCTCCTAACCCATGGCCCTCAAACAATGATAGTTGTTACCTCCCGACCCTATGGTCATGTGCAACTAGGGAATTAGGCAACTCCTACTCTCATCGGTTTTATACCTACTTGACCCTAGGATAGACTTAGGATTCTAGCATAGTACATATCCAGCATGAAACCTTACCCAAGTCTCCATCATCTCTCTTGGCATTCGTGGTCTGACTTACATCCTTTTGTATGGATCATGGTGACCTATCAACCTCGGCCAGACCCCATACTGGTTACCTCCATGGTAACACATCCACATGCACTTAGAGATGGTTATCTATGGGTCCACAGGTTCATTTTCATACTATGTACTTTCCACTTAGCTTCTCATAACTCTACGAGACCTCTTAAGGTTACCTCAAACCCAACAAAAGTTGATCCATACCCTACAAAAGGTCCCTCTCCCAGGATGGGAGGAAACTATCTCTTGATATCAGCAAAGGTCACAAACGTCCTTATCTCCAGGGCTTACATTTACATGAGCATGCTTATCCCTAGCAAGCTACTAAGGCACGTAGCTAACAACAGACCACCTTCTAAACCATACTAGGTCTCCACGGTAGGTCATACTTGTTCTCATTCCTCCATATTGGACCATGATCATACATATATATGTCACCAACCTATAAGTAGGGGGGTTCATCAAACATATACCTTAAACCAAGGGGTTCCCATTCCTCTAAACATGAGGAATGCCATGCTCGAATCTCAAATCTCTTCATGAGCACCAGGTGCACCAGGTACTACTACTTCCCCTCTTAGGTCTAGGAACCCTAGGTTCACTTTTCTGCAAGAGTTGTCCAACTGCATGCTCAACATTCTAACCATGAACCAATCATGTACAAGGTATGGCATACTCTTCCTATTATCCGTCTACTCTAGCAACACCTCAGAGTTGAGTCCCCCTCAAGGACCACCAACTAGGTATAAGGACTCACAACTTGATACTATACCTTCTCAGGGTCTAAGGAACTCTTCCTCCTATCCTTAGAAGATAAGCACCTATATCCTCTGCACATAGATACTAGCAGCCTCACCCTTCTTCTAGGGTTTAGTTCTTCTAAAGACAACCAAGAAACCACAAGGACCCTACACGAGGCAATCTACAACCATCCACTTAGGTCATAACATACTCAACTTCTCAAGGTTCCTCATATCCTGGAGTCTAAACTTCCATCCTTCTGGATCGGGTCTTGCTCTATCTCCAGAGCTAGGCCTACAACAGCCTCACTACTAGAGGTTCTCTCTCTAAGGTGGATCAAACTCACATGCATACACCTATATGGGTGAAACCTATGTTCGCTCAAGATCATCCATAACTCTTTATGCTTATCTCATAAGCTACCCAACATGCCCTTTCTGGCCTAGGTTTCAACCTACTTCCAACACTAATGATGTACTCTAGGTGCATATTATACCATGCTCATACAATCCTGTAGGGTTTCTATATGGTCATCACTAACTTCATCAATGAAGGAGTTATCCTTCA
This sequence comes from Alisma plantago-aquatica, assembly GCA_963693085.1. Taxonomy (NCBI): domain Eukaryota; kingdom Viridiplantae; phylum Streptophyta; class Magnoliopsida; order Alismatales; family Alismataceae; genus Alisma; species Alisma plantago-aquatica. Next base: position 972,388,783 of record OY856412.1, on the reverse strand, counting down.
CCCTAACATGCATGACCCTACCAGGGTTGGGTCACCAAAAGGTACTAGGTCAGCCAACCTCACATGGATCATACTATCATAGGTATCCAAAACCAAAAGCATGTCAACCCACACACATGGTCGACCATGACCTCCATCTCATCATGCCATCTCTCTCTCCAACCACCACTTAGGGTTAGGGTTAGCACCATCCTCAGAGGATATACCAGATATCTACCTTTAATGGAGGTTTCTTCCTCTGAGACCAACTCTCCACTTCATCCTCCTGACAAGAAGGTCTAACCTTAGGTCTTTCCTGAGGGCATGACAACACATGTCATATGACCTAAGCATGCAACTATTCTTTAGTTTATGCTTAAACTATTAAGCTTATGTCCATGACTTCTTATTTACATACTTTTAATTAATTTGGTGGAGGATTCCTTAACCTTATTATACATACACTGACCTCAAGAGGGTGAGGAAGAGAGAGAAAAACCCTAAACCTTAGAATCTTAACAGAATTAGGGTTGAGAAGGGATGAAAATAGATGAGAGAGTCCTAAAGGTATCTTATTTTGAGTCAGATCATAAGACATTGGCCAGGCAGTCACACAGATCCATGAGTCCTCATATTCCGACTAGCGGTGTAGAGGAAAATATTGACAGCCCCCGGACGTGATCCTTTTCTAGACACCTCTATCTTTCAGAAAATCCTCTAATAACTCCCTTGGGTTCAACAAAGTTTGTAAAATTTAATAATTACTAAAGATTAAATGAGGAACCAATGCTATGCTACCACATGTAACAACCTCGCCTCCCAGTAACCCCTAATTAAGGGAGACCAAGAGGTCAGAGCCATTATCCCAATCTCCCGGATCAAAGGTTCAACAAATAATCATTAATAATTATAAAACTCTACCATGACTATATTGAATGCTGGAATAAAATAAAACTTTGCATACCTTTTTCAAAAACTTAGATATTTATCTTCTATCCACATCTGGACTCTATTCTAACTAATCATCCTTGCATTTTATTTCTTAATTTCACAATATGCCTCTTTATTGTTTTTCCTTTTCAATTTGTACCTAAAACACCAACAAATAAAATGTTGGTCAACATAAATGAATATGTTGGTATGTGGGGGAAATAATAATTGTGCAACTATGGTAACAATGTAAGCAACCAAATATCATGTAACAATCAAGGAATGGGAACGATGTCTAATCTTCCTCAAGTTGTCGTGGTAGCTCCGTGCCTCCATCAGGATCCAACACAGTTCTTCATTTCCCCCGAGATAGCCATATACCCTCTTGGTTAGGGTTTTGAGAGAAAACAAGAAGATGGAGAGAAAAGGGTGCATGGGATCCTTTTAGACTCGAACCAAGGGTTCTTCCCTTATATAGAGGAGGGTATTAAAGCCCTAGGATGCCTATCCACGAGATAACAAGACCCTCTCCTCATAGGACACCTACTTTCCTTCATTAAGAAGTAATCTTCCCTCTCATAAATATCTCCTTTATAATCTACATCCTTTAGATATTAAGAATTCAAAAGTTACCTCTTTCATATATCTTTGTGCTTGGCTTTTAATCCATTGGCCACGAAATCTTATTTTCCTAAAGAAAATAACATTTCTTTTGATAATATCCAAAAGGTTATTAATTATGTAGCGCAATATTCTAATATTTTGTATTATTCACATTTTTTGTTTCTTCTTCTTTATTGGGACTCCTTGGACCCCAAGAAATCCTAAGATTTTGAAAATTTTCTTTTTAAGGATGCTTATTATCCTTCTAGATGCATCTACATCCATTATTTCACATTATCTTACTTATTTTTTATTAAAAGATTTCTTTTCAAGTATTTTTCTTTATCTTTTATTTCCTCTTTCCTCTTTTCCTATTTCTTTTATTAGAAATCACATATAAACGAAATTTACTCAATTGTGGCCATTAATGCCACTTTCTAGAGATTTCCATGTATTTCTCATAAATTCTTTGCTTAATATTCATTATCTTGTATCTTTTTCTACTATTTGGACTTTTCTTCTTTTCTTCTCTTTTATATCCATTATTGGATTAATATAATAATAGGAACCACGATATTCCTATCAAAAGGGAGGTTTGTAAAGAAATATATTCTTTGAAGCAAAGCATACAACCTTTTCAATTAAGTCCATATTCATAAAATCATTACATTTCAATTACGAAAACATATGCAAAATTGAGGTTGTAACAATAGCACACAACCATCTCCGCAGTATATATAAAAGTAGGCACAAAACTCGAGTATGGGGCACAAAACCTCCATCCCAAAAATATAATAAGGGAACACAACCCAAAAACCAATGTAATTACACTACTCTAGGGCTACTGAGTCACATAACGTGTAATGAATGTGGAGGCAAGTATAAAGTGTAGTCCTTTATTGAATAATTGAATTTGCCATCTCAAAAATGGACAAAATAACATCAACCACATAAGTGGCTAAATTAGGGTTTCATCAAGAATAAAGGTACATCTTAGATTTCAAAAGAAAGTCCAGCAAAGAACAACGATCATAAGATCGTAACCAAGTTCAATGTTTCTCATGGAATGAATTCTCATAAGAGAGATTGTGTAGGCTATCAAGAGAGAGATAATTTAGCTTTATTGCTCAACAAGAATAATAGGTGACACAAAAATACATTAAGAGAGAGGAATTAGAAATTTCTCAATATAAAAATAATGTGGGATGCAAGCATACATTGACTTGAGTGTTAAGTCAAAGATTAAGAGAAAGAGGAAGAGGACATCTCACTGTAACAGTGTGTTTCCGTCCCAATCTTGGGACAAAATCACAAGAGAGGGGTCGAGGAAGCAATCAAAGTTGTTTATTGTGTTCATGGACATAGTCAATAGGGTGTGTTAATATAAGTAGAGGAGAAAAGTTGTGGTCCAACTTCATTTATAATTTAATTTCACATTGTGTTAAAAGAAACTCATATTTACTTGGTTTGACCATTCAAACAACTTTTTGGTCACGGCATATGTTCCACAATGTAATTAATTCTTTACATGAAAATGTATTTTCTTTTAAAACAAAACTTCTCCACCGCAATAAAAATCTTATATCTTCTAACATAATTCATATGTGTAATTAATATATCAATATTCCATACCATCTGTGTACATTATGTCTGCCACCAACCTACTACTATATTAAATTGATGCCTTTAAAACAACATTATACACATAAATACTTTCTTTTTCAAAATATTGTAACTTTGAAATATTAACCAAATCTTATTTATTATGTTAAACTTGTATGTCTATCTTTCTCTATTGAATAAAGAGAGAGAAATGAAAAGATTAGGAGGTCTACATAATTCTCCTAATAAAACATATGTAAAAAGTCATAATTGTCACTAAGATTCACCAAACCATCAAAAAATCCTTATGATTTTCAAGATAAATTCCTATCTACCGAAATTGTACTTATTCTTAAATAAAATACACAATTATTCACTAAGATATTATTTTCTCATGAACACTTTAAAATGTATTTCAAATCACATCGTCCATTAATCATGATTTCAAACTCTATTCATAAACCATATCTCCAAAATAGTGAATCTATAATTTCTCCAAAATTTATCAATAATCTCAAATGTAATTAAAAGTCTCCATTTAAAATTCTACCTTATTTGGATAAAGGAATTCCATGCTATGAAAATTTTACTATTTCATCAAAATAATGTAAATGATTTGAACCATTAAATTTAGTTCGACTATAGTTATTGTATTATATTTTTGAACCATCAAACAAGCTTTGATTGGTCTAAAATTTTATATCACACTTCAATACCTGTGTAATAACTCTTCCACTAATTTTCATTGAAAAATAAATTTCTTTAACCATCTAACTTAAATATCTCTAAAAACTATTATTTTTGGCACATATGAATTTGATAATTATTCAAACGATCTCCAAAAATTTTGAGATCTTAACCATAGATCTAATAAATGATTATAAGCTTCATGGAAAATTATGAGATCATTTAGATGCACCAAAATCTTAAAGTCATATATATGCAATTATAAAATATTAATAATCAAGCCTGTCACACCTAAATATGAGGAACATGATTCTATAATTAATTTTCCCTTTAGAGTTATTTAACATGTTATTTATTTTTTTTGGTCGGCAAAAATGTGTTACTAGAAAACTAAAACTTTGAGTACAATGTGTCTGTTTGGGAACAAACTAGATCCCTAAATCCCCACATAGGGAGATAAAAGATTAGAAAACAAAAAGAGAAACTCCAACACTAATAGAAAGTCTAGAGTAGAAACAAGATCTAATCAGAATAACATGCCTAGAAGGGAGGAGGGAAATCATACAGGACCATTTAAAACACCCATAAATATGTCTGTAACATCCCCAACTCTACTACCAAACCAATTTAATCTGTCAGCCCCTGTCCCTGCTCCTGGTAGAACTACCAGTTGGATCACTAATGGAATCAATCAAGGAGGATAGGTCTGCCACACGTTGTCTCCTTCCTGAAGTGGAGGACCATCTGCACCTGATCCTATACTTCACTCGACATGTCGCCAAACAAGCTTCAGCTCTAGGCCAGTGACAACATCATAGAACCTCCCTTAGATTGTTGTGGCTGATGATAGGCTGACCATGAGGCCACTGGCAATCAGAAACACCCACAAGATGTGGTACATGGAGAGACTACGATCACCCACTTTCATCCGAGGGTTTTTAATAGTTGGTAATCACATTGGAACTAGAATAACCAGCTTGTACAGGACCAAGAGAAACCCAACTGTGACTCGATGCCCCTATTTGCACGGAGGCGTCACATCGAGCACATTGAAGGAATCCAACACACAACAACAACTCTGCTGTGTCGAGGGTCGAAGATGGGGGATCAACGCCTGGAGTTGGGGAAGATAGCTCAGCCCTAGCCTCCCTACGAAGATCTCATTTCTGCTATTGTCATGTAAAAGAACGCCATCCATCAAATGCTGCTGAAGCACAACAGCACTACAACAACACCCACGAATAGGCCTACATAAGACTAAGACCCACCAGGACCGGAAGCCCCTTTTTGCACAGAGGCAAATCAATGAGCACCTTGAGAGTGCTCCATTGCGCAGCAGCAGGGGGGTCACCAGGCTAGAACTAGGTTAACGCCAAAGCTCCTCACCCGCCCATCAGCCAGTAGAGATTACTAGCAGTGACGACGGAGGGGATCCAAGCAGAGAGGCACTGCTGGAACAGGAACCAGGAAACATCTGCTTGTAGGGAAACTACCGCCATGTGACCTGGGGTCAAGCCCTAGGTACCCTTCCGTCGATCTAGTTGCCAAGAGAAAGCTCAAAAGTCGAAATCGGAGGTCCTCCGTCATCCTAGTTAACTAGATAAAGAGGTGCAAGAGAGAAAAACAGGCTTGGAATCCTGCTTTCTCCGCATGCAATGACGGAGCAATCAACGAGAAGCTTCAGAATGGACAGGAACACTCTTCTCCATCCGTCTCTCTCAGACATGATAGGAGGTCGACCTGGTCGACGATGCAAACCTCGAAGCCCCATCCTAGTCCCACGATGCTCTGTGTCCCTCTTCTTCCAGTGCTTCCAGGAAGGAGTTCTGTGATTTTGACTACCATTGACCAACACCCTCATTCCAACGATCCACCACAACCTTCACTAGTAAGCATCACCCAAGGCCGTTGGAATCCAGGGGGAGGGATGCGTAGAGGCGGCGTACCCTCCCCCAGTGGTAGCCGTCGGGAAGAGGTTAGAGAGAAGACAGAGTGGAGACCTTAGAGAGAGAAGGCTAACATATTATTTATTATTTTGGGATTAAAAGTATATTCTCTCTCCTAAATTATACTAGAGTATTTACTATTGTAAAATTTAGATGAAAATTTACACATAGACTAAACTTGGTATGTGGATTTCAAATTTGAGGTTCATTTTCTCTTTTTGAGACTTTTAGTAATTTATTTAACGCCTTTGCCTTTTATCCTATCTTCTTTTACAAATAGAATTAAGATGGTTATTATTATGCAAATAATGTGAAACTTGACTCCCAAGGAAATAGACACCCAAGGAACACATTTTCACCATTATATTAGATTTATTTTTATGAGTTATGATACCATTAGAAGACAATTACCCTTGTATTTAACAAAACATTAAATCAACACTTACTTAATTAAGTCCTATTGATGTCACCTTGTTATAAAATGAGTTATACATATTTATTACAAATGAATATTCACCTTTTACACAATGAAAATCTTTAGTGCATGTATCCCACTTTAATTAAATTATATGACAATATTAATATGAAACTACCAATTGCTACTCCAAATCAAATTATTCATTTTGATTCAATCATCGTGTTTAGTAAAGAAAATATGTGTAACATATTTCATGATTTTATTTACAATGTCAGCACATAATTAAGTCATTATATAAATGTGTTCTATATTTAACTTTGTTTGGTCAAATATAAGGAACCAACCTCACCAACTTTCCAATCATGGGATGGGGTAGGATTCTAAGTTCTAGTTCTTTACACCATTAAACATCAATTTCTATATATTGCATTCTATTGTGAACATCAATTCATTCTACTCTATAGCATATTAACATTTAATAGTAGTTATACATATATGGGTTTTCTGTGCTAAGGGTAGTAAAGTCATTTACTAAAGTGTAGAATCTAATGGCATAAACAATTACATATGACATCACGTTGTCTATGATGCAACTGCGAGAGAATTTCATCACTTCACATTGGCACAAAAGATGCAGTGAATTTCCAAATCAATGTGTTAAGTAAGAGATCGATGGAGTTGTATTATTTGTGTGGTGAGAATTGATTTTAAGTTTATGAATCATTAACAACACCAGTCATACTAAAAAAGTAAAACATTTAACCACATAGGGAACCAGAAGAGACCTGTGGACATGTGGATATGTTTCTTTTCTTTCGTGGGCATCAGGTTTTACACATACAAAGGAATCATTACATGCGCAGATTAAGATGATTTTAGAAGAGTGCAATGTTTTATGACGTTAGGAGACAAACTTCCTTAATATTATTGATATGAACATCGACACTAAGCCTGACTATGGAGCATGCATGGACATTTATCCTTTTCTACCTAATGAAGTTAACAAATTGAAAGAACCAAACTGCTACACTCTTCCACCAACTCCATCACCAAGCTTGTGATCTCATGTATGACATGTTATGAATCAAAGGATTAATGAATCATAGGATTACATGCACTACATACTTTATTGCACTAATTCCAACTGAAATAGTTCATTTTTTATATATCACTGTTGAATATCTATTGTGTTGTGTTTTAAATATATAATGTAGTTTATGTGGTTGATCGATGATAAATGCATATTGCTTTGCTCGTATGTAGATGACAAGTATCACATGGATAGATCGAATGCTAAGAGAACTCATTCAAGCGACGTTAGAGAAAAAATACATGGTTGTCTGGTTTATAATGATCTTTTGAAGAAGATTGAGTAGACATTGTGCAATAACTTGTTACATCATTTCATCTCACAATAATTGTGTAGTATATAAAGTTGTAGTGGGGTGGTATAAAACTAAGATTCTACCAACAAAAAAATTTCAGAGTCAAAGGATGGTCTTGGTACCAAATTCTATAGAAGCGAGACAATTTTTATTTAAAAATGATCTTAGGCTAGAAATAATGACACATAGCAGGTGACCATATTTTAAAGCAATGGAGTCATTAATTTACGATGCCTGATAAGTGACAGTGAGCCACATGATTGCTATATGACCATGTTAGTTCTACCTTTCTTCCCAGCTTACATGTCATTTTGATTGACAAACACATGGTTTAATTGTTCATTATGCTAAGTAAATGGCTCCTCGATGTATTTTGATGTTTGACTATGAGATAGTTTGAGCCATCTAGACCAAGGGAAAAAGATAAGTACATAATTAGGCCGAACCTTGTAATTCAGTCTGCTTTCCAAATAGAATCAAACCATAATCAGACTGAACCATACAATTCATAGGACCAATCAAACAAAAATTAGCTCGGAATCATACTGTACTAAGATTGAACCCCTACAAGTCTGACTGCTTGCCAAACAAAATCAGTCTGGAATCAAACTATAGCACGAGTGACTGCTAGCCTAACAGAATAAGACTGGAATAAGATAGGGTTACCAAACAGAAATTGAGTTCAATCCAGACTGGACTATCCCAGTACTAAATACTAATTCAATCTAGATTGAAGTAATTATCCCAACCATGTGTCAAACAGAGGCTTAGTGACTAGCTAGTCAATGGACTAGGAGACATTGTGCAATGTTGCCATTTTGTGAAGATCCTCACTCCAGATATTGGAGTTGGGGAGTGAGGATATGGCTTCTTTAGTTAATTCTTGACATTTGATGCGTGTTGAGGACCTCCCGCTTCTAGTTGTTCCTTTCCACAAATAAAGCCATAAATTCAAATAAATTTTAAGAAATTACGGAAACTGCCAGAAACCTAAAAAAAGTAAAAGTTTGGTTGATATATGACCATGCAAAACTAAATATGAAGTAGTACTAAAACTATGATGAATAGATTATACATCATTGATGCTAATACTAAAGGTTATAAGTACATGAACATCCACATGTTTCTTTAGGAAAATCTAATTGACACATTTTCTTCGGGGCGTTAGCAACAAAAGCCTGTCAGCATATTGTATTTTTAATAAAGAGATCTGAATATTCATAGGCCAAAAGTGGCCGTCTAATATACCGGCTGTCCCCACATTTCCTGGAATCTTCTCCACGATGGGCCAACCGGGGTCTCCTATTTCCAACTCCGCCAAAGACCGGTAACATTTGAAATGACAATGACCACCCCGAGTTGATGCCGAATCTCCTGGGGAACCTACGCCTGATGGCTGAATATCGGTGTCGACACGGAGAGGGCAGAATCGGAATCATGGACCCCACATGGAGCACTTTCCAAAACGGCCCCTTCATAATGCAACCCCCACGCCACAAATATCCCAGGGCAGTTGCGGTTTTCTGCGGATGTAGAGGCGTGAAATCCCCGGCCTCTTCCCTCTCGCCGCTTCCAACCCCGGCTTGCCTGTCTTGGCGCCCTATAAATACGGTGCCAGACGTCCTCCGGCTCCTTCCCAACTGCTTCCGCTATTTATCCCCTGCCATCCATCACCACCACCATCAGATCTACCTTAGCGTGTTACAATTTGGGTTCCCTTCCCCCCTCTTCCGCCGCCGCAGCACCACGGGTCCCTACGGCGGCCCTCCTCCTCTCTGCCTGCCCTAACTGTCCTTGCCGGTTTGAGATCCCTTCAAGGCTATGAGCTGGTTTGATAAGCTACGGTGCCAGTCGGATGCGACGCACTTCATTGACGGCCTCATGATTTTCATCCTTTATCACTCGTTCTTGATTCCTATACGTTCCAACTCTAATCTTCTTTGTAATTCTAGTAAACACCAGCCTTAAGCGCTCGCTCGTCTCGCCCCTCTCTGTTCTCACTCTCTTTCCTTTCTCGCTCCGGTCTTGGTGTTGGTGAGGTTGGTTCGGTTGACGAGTCGGTGCGGTCGGTTGTCTCTGCAAGCGGCGGTGAGGGATTTCTGTTTCTGGGATTTTGGGTTCTCAGACGGCAGGAATGGACTCTACGAAGAATGTCTCTGGATGTGGCAATTTCCTACTCCCTGGTGAGCCTTTCCTTTCCGTTTTTCTTTGATCGATTGGTCTGAAAATTGTTTTTTCCAAGTGTATTGTGGATATTAATAGTTTAATCATGTATTTTAACGAACGATGGTTCTTCATCTTCTTCATACTACCCTCCTAATAATTGTCATCGCTGTCTTTCCTTTCGGTGAACGCCGTTTAACGATATCCCCGAGGCCCGCACTTTAAATGTCCGTCGCTTGTAAATATCAGTGCTTGAATGCCCTTTTGGTTCCGTATCTTGGAAGGTCGCTGTCTCCAATTACTGATTTCTGACAGGGTACAAAGTACATTGTACAATATTGAATGCTTATTGAATGCCAAGATCATGTTGTCTCTGATTGGCCTCGAAGAAATTCAAGTAAACTGGCTCTGATTTTTATTTTATACGACACATATATAAAAAGTCGGATTCCTGGATCCTCGAAATTTTCACCTGTTTGGTATCTAGTAAAATCTCAATCAAAGTCCTTGCGTGGCCGTGTACTTGACTTAGCTATGCGATTTGGACTAAAAAAGCTGAGATCTTTCATGTTTTTTATAAAAATAAAGATTTTGTTCTCGCATGGGCCAGATTGCTATTGTATTTAGACTCTTGTAGTTGTGGAATAAACTAAATGCATATTGCACCTCCAAATCGCAGGTTCTTTCCTCTCAGCCTTTGAAAGGCCAGACTCTTCTCCTTCGGTTATTGTGATAGGTGGTGGGATTTCTGGTGTTGCTGCTGCACGGTCCTTATACAATGCTTCCTTCAAAGTAATTCTGCCAATGCATATTCAAAATTAAAGTATTTCAGCCTATTGACTTATGTTTCACTACACATTTCTAGTACACGCAGATCTAATTGGTTGCTAATTTCCAGGTTGTACTGCTAGAATCGCAGGATCGCCTTGGTGGCCGTATCCACACTGATTACACATTTGGCTGCCCTGTTGATATGGGAGCATCATGGTTTGTATTTTACTTATGCTCAGCTCAGTTGGTTGTTTTTATATATATATTTTTTATGTCTGTGAGTAGAAAATGCTTACTTTTTTTTATATCTTGCTCTGGTTAGGCTGCATGGTTGCTGCAATGAAAATTCCCTGGCTCCTCTACTTCGAAGTTTAAAACTGAAACTGTACCGTACTAGCGGGGACAACTCTGTACTTTACGACCATGATTTGGAGAGGTAGTTACTCCTTTATGCGTCTTACATGTAAATAAATTTATTAGTGTTATGTAATAGGAATGGTTGTTTGTTATTAAATATAAGATATTGAACAACTCTACACAGTTATTTTTGAGATTTGAAACCAATCGTCATAATAATGTCCAGACATGTTGCATTTCACTTCACTTAATCGTTATTCAACTTCACTTAATCGTTATTCAATTTATTTGATCTCATGCTTAAGATATGCTGAAATTGCATTTCAAACACCTGAGGTAGTTATCCACTTCTGGGTTCCCTATCCAGCATTCGTTTTCCCATCACAATGATTTTTTCCTTGAAATGTCATTTAACTATGCATATCTTGCTACAGCTATGCTCTGTACGGTATGGATGGACGCCAAGTTCCTCAACAGTTGGTCATCGAAGTTGGAGAAACATTTAAAAAGATTCTCAACGAAGTGAGTCGCGAGTCAAGGATTTTGTATGCATCTTTGCCGTGCCTGGTCATGGTATAGAAATTGTTCTGTAAATTCCAGATCTTTACATGTTTCTTGTATCTTATTATTTTCAGACTGAAAAGGTCAGAGATGAAAATAGTGATGATATGTCAGTCCTGCAAGCTGTATCAATTGTTCTGGAGAGACGCCCAGAATTGAGGTAAGATGGGAGCCATTGACCTAAAGTAGTCTAAAAGAATTTCATAGGTTTGATCTTGATATCCTTTTGTTTGATGTTAATAGGCAAGAAGGCCTTGCTTATGAAGTTTTGCAGTGGTACATATGTCGAATGGAAGCATGGTTTGCAGCTGATGCGGATAAGATATCATTAAAGAATTGGGATCAGGTAGTCAGAATTTTATTGTGTTGCATGGCTATTATTTGTTTGTGCTGAGTTTCTTCGTATAGTGTATAATTTGAGAAGACAGCTGAGTGAATGCGGGACCTTTTGTGCTAAACAAGAGATCCTTTCTAATTTCTATCTGGATAACAGTCTTCCGATTGAGCATAAATTTCCTTTCTGCCTACTGCAGCAGTATGGGTGTTTGAGGATGACGGTTGTATTGTCAACAATTTGCAGTTACTAATAATGCTTAACGAAACAGAAGTGAATTTTGTATATCTATGCAATTTCATAGTGGCAACATCCGAAATCTACTGGATTACTTTTCACATTGCTGTGTATTGTCTCTCTCTCTTTGATAGCTGAACCTATCATAATATCTTGCTTCGAGTTCGGGGTTTATGAAAATGTTATTTTCATTAGCATGCTAGCTATGGCAGCTAAATGTTTGTCCCTTACTTTCCCTTGAATCAGGAACATGTTCTTACTGGTGGCCATGGACTCATGGTTCAAGGATATGATCCGGTCATTAAAGCCATTGCCAACGGTCTTGATATCCATTTGAACCACAGGCATGCACTTTTAGTATCCCTTCTGTTAACCAATCTTTATCATTTATGGACATTTCTATTCTAGTTCCTCTCACAAATTGTTTCGATGTAAAATGGTGATCCCTCATAACTGGGGTGTGGGCGGGGGGTGTTTTTTCTATTTCAATTGTCACATTAAAGTCCCACAAGTTCTGGTGGTAATATGCTACCATTAGAAGTTTACAACTATATGTCTCACTATTAATTCACAAGCTTCTATTATATCTTATTAATGTTTTTCCAAAAACGTATGGTCATGGTAACGGTAGTATATAAAAAGAATTTTTATAAGTTTATAATGATTCATCACACTCATAGTGAAATATGTCTACTTGAACAATTTCTAAAAGCACTGCATCCTCCTAAATGATGGTCCCATAGGAAGTTGCAACCTTTATTGATCACTTGTTGCCTTTTTCATGTGGATGCAGGGTGAAGAGTATTGTTCGGCGTTTTAACAAAGTGATAGTCACTGTTGAGAACGGGAAAACTTTCGTAGCAGATGCTGCTATTGTAACGGTGCCTCTGGGGGTCCTGAAAGCAAATCTCATCAATTTTGAGCCCCAGTTGCCTGATTGGAAGCTGTCTGCCATATCAGATATGGGTTTCGGCACTGAGAACAAGATCGCTCTTCGTTTTAATGGTGTTTTTTGGCCTAACGTAGAGTTGCTAGGAGTTGTGGCTCCCACATCGTATGCATGTGGTTACTTTCTCAACCTGCACAAGGCCACCGGAAACCCTGTGCTCGTCTACATGGCTGCTGGTAGCTTCGCTTCTGATTTGGAAAAGCTCTCCGATGAGGAGGCTGTGGGCTTTGTGATGCAGCATCTGAAGAAAATGTTACCTGATGCTACTGACCCTGTGAGTTTCTTGGTTCCCTCCTTCAAGTTATGATTTCCCGTGTCCTTCTAGAGCTGTGAATATTGAAAATCAAAAGATTCTTGTTATGCTTCTAGTTAAATCCCTATTCTTAAGAGTGTGGACAACAAAGTCACGGCTTAATTTTATGTATGAAAAGTATTGTGATTTTGGATTTTCAATTTTCTGCCCCACCAGCTCTGGTCTCGGAAATATGGAATTTTTAGAAAGTGATTCAAAATAACTACATCGATAATCTTACTGTACAAATGTGGCTTTTGTTTTCGTAGGTCCAATACCTGGTGTCTCGCTGGGGATCCGATCCTGATTTCCTAGGATCCTATTCTTGCGATTTGGTTGGTAAGCCCTTGGACTTGGCCGAGAGGTTCCGGGCTCCGGTGGATAACCTATTCTTTGCTGGGGAGGCTGCGAGCGTGGACCACTCTGGTTCCGTACATGGTGCATACACCGCGGGCCTCATAGCTGCTGAGCAGTGCCGAAGGCACCTCTCTCTGCAGCTTGGTAACCTAGATCTCTTCCAGATTGCTGCATGCAGGGAAGAACTCGCAGAAGCTGGGGTTCCCCTGCAGATATCTAGGATGTAAGGAAGATTACAGTGCGGGACTTAGATGTAAGCACCACTGCAATGAATCGGAATAAATTGCCGATGTAATAACTGATTGTGGAGTACTAGTTTGTCTACTACCTTTTCTTGGAATTTCCATGTTTAGATGGATTGTATTTACTCTATGTTCCACTTGAAATTGTTATCATCGCTCATTTCTACTTGCTGCATTTTGTGCTAGAGTTGGTCTCGTATCTTAAAAGTTTCTAGTCAAATGCCAAAACCCCTCCTGAAGGTCGTCTTCTCCGCAATAGTGCGTTTGTATGGTTAGTTTGGTATAAAAGATGTTCTTTGACAATTATATATAATATATAGGTGTTATTCCACCGTTTTGGGTGTCCCCCGGAAACCGACGAATCTTTTCTAAACAATGCCATGTCAGACGCCAAAGAACCCTCCCGAATGTCATCTTAGTTCCCCGCTGTAACAGCGCGTTCGTTGGTTGGTTTTTGTTTTATAAGAGACGTTCTTTAACAATTATGTAACTTTAGGTGTTACTCCACCTTATTGAGTGGCACAGGCAATCTGTAGAACCTTTCTAATTAATTCCATGTCTTCTAACCCGATAATGACGTAGTTCAAAAAATCCTGCTAGAAATTAATCATGGGTATGCGTCATCACCTGGGTGGCGGATTGATATCAATTTGGTTTAATTTGCTTTAGGTGAGAATTGTGTTGAACCGGTGTGCTCCTCCAGTAGACCCCAACAGAACGCGGAAAATTGAACCAACTTATAAGTTGTAATGTTGTTGTGACCTTACCAAATTTTTACAGATATGCAACAGAAACTCTACCATGAATCTCATGGGATGGCTCTTCCCTTGTCAAACGTTGCTTATTTGCGGATCCATTTGGTAATATAGATGTATGGCTAGATTTGAAGGGAAGAAGCTTCCTTTGACTAAACTGTGAGACATGATTATCTCGATAACAAACCCAAACTTAGAAAGTAAACTTTCAAGAAGATTGAAGACCTCACCTTTCTACATATTAATGGCACAATTCGGGATTGTAGAACTAAGACAGAAACTAAAGAGGACCATGTTGCACACATGGCCTCCCTTTGATGTCGCAAATTTGAAACTCAATTTCACAATTGGGATGACCAGATTTTATGGCTCTAATAGATGTTGGGTAGCTAGAGTTATTTGAAATTGCCGCAACTACACCAGGATGGATGGCTTTCAGGTACTGATTGAATGTAAATAGTAATGCCGAGGATTGGATGCTAGATCTCATCGTGGCACACTAAAACTCGTTGATGACAAGAATCTTAACATATCTATCATTGAGTTCGATGACATTCAGACCTACCATGTCATTTGGAGAAATGCTCCTTGTCCATAGCCACTTAAATTTCTTTTGTTAGGGAGATCAAAGATGTGATGCAGAATCAAGGAATCATTAGTTACCACGTGAAAGGTAGTAAACACAGTAGCTCGAGAGATGGGCAGATGGGGCACCCACTTGGAAGGTGTAATTTTTGTGGAGCCTACTCTCCTACCTTTGTGTATCAATGGTCAGTTGACTTTAAGAAAGAATACACCGGAGTCCAAACAAAACCCTAATATCACACCTTAACTCTTTTAGAAATAAAAACCTATATGGAATGTATGGTCACGAGACACCAGATAATTAGTCCTCAGTATAATCCATAACTAATAGATCTAAGATATAATTCAATTACTGAAAAAACATATATTCAAGTAACTATAATGTTGGTTAAGTATGCCCAAAGAGCCAATAATGTGATGATTGTAATGGCATAACTTGTAAAAATGATCTGATAATTAATAAAAGGCAAGCTTCCAATTTATTATGTTTAATTCAGTTATGAGATAATGATGTAACATTATAAAAGTCTAGAGAATCATATTACTCAATGACATACGTATTCAAGTTACTACCCTTGTGGATGAGATCATATAGATGTTAAGAGTACATATACATATTCTCATTATGTCCCTGATGATTGTTATTGTGGAAGGTTGATAGACAACAATAACACATAATATCAGAGTGTGAATTGGTTGATGACTAAATCTAATTAGTCATGATATGGCAATATCAAACCAAGCACACACATACATGTTAGAGAACAGTGTATCAGACAGACCCACCGTGAGTCTGACACATGGAAGCCATCTTCATGGAAGTCATAGTTAGGACTCACAGTGATGGTGGTGGTTGTGGTTCTTAGACCTTAAGTCATTACACTAATCACATGTCGTTGGGTACACTTTGACATCATCAAATGCAATTCTAAAACATAGATTGTTATAAAGGTGATGATTAGGTGAATTTGACACATGTGGATAGACTGTGAATGATAGATATGGGCTTTTCCCCTCCTACTGGAGTGTGATGTCCTAGGCCTCTTGATTAGCAAGATTGAGAAAAGCATGGCTATGTGCATGTGAGTGAATATGTGATGTTGAGCTTGCATATATCTCAAACAGTCTGCTCTTGATTCAAGAAACAAGATTAAATAATAATGAGGGTAACTATTCCATGCCTCTAGTTCTGGACATCAGTGATAAAGGAACTATACAAACACTATAACATCATACATAGATTGTAGGTTGAAGTTGTTTCCCAACTTTCCATTTTCTTGGTAGCATTGATGTGCGACTAGGCACTGCTCATTGTTTGTGATGTCATAAGTGTTATGAACAATCACTGCCAATGCAATATGGGACATGTAGGGTCACACACATAGGTCTTGACCTAGAAGAGGAGTTCACATATCAAATGACAGTTGAATTAAGTACTAAAGTGTTTAGATATTTGATTCAGGAAACAAATAGACTGACAACACTGCTAAACGTCCATCACAAGTGTTGAGATGGCCATCTGGAAGTGACAAACGGTCATCTTAAAAGTTGAGATGGGCGTTTGGGTGCTAGGCCTATTATGAGTTGAATTTCGCTAAGGAACGAACTGACCCAACCAAACTGGACCGACTCAGATCACCAAACGACCATCTAGGTGATCGAGACAACCGTCTCGCATGGGCGAGATGGTCCATTTCAGACAGGGAAGGTTCTAGACTTTTCCCTATTCGTTTTGCTTGAGCAACACTTGTTGCACAAGGAAATCAATGTCTAACATTGATGGGAATTGATTTTCCAAATTTGTGTACAATTGAGAAACAGCCAAACGGCTGTCTAGACTGTGCCAAATAACAATGTGGCATGCCAGATGACCGTCTAGGCTATTGTAGGTTGCGAAATTTCTAGAATTGTTATAAAATTTTGAGATCTTTCAATCCCTTCTACTCCCACACAGATTGGGAATCTGGACCCAAACCCCACTTATAAATAGAGGGGTACTGGGGGCTTCCTAGAATACAACTGTAACGACCCTGCCTCCCAGTAACCCCCAATTAAGGGAGATCAAGAGGTCAGAGCCGTTATCCCAATTTTTAGATCAAAGGTTCAACAAATAATCAATAATAATTATCAAATTCTACTAAACTAAACTGAAAGGTTGTAAAAAAAATTTAACTTTGCATACCTTTTTCAAAACTTGGATATCTACTTATATCCACATCTGGAGTCTATTCTAACTAATCCTCCTTTGTACTTTAATTCCCATTTAATTCCACATATGCCACTTTACTGTTTGTTCTTTTCACTTGAACCTAAAATGCCGACAACCAACATGTCGGTCAGCATAAATGAATTATGCTGGTATGTGGGGGAAACAATAATCGTGCAATTTACTTGTAACAACATATTGCAGTCAAATATGATTTAACAACCAACTTTACATTTTCAACATAACTACTCAATCCTTACATACCCTAACCTCTACGTTGTCCCTACAGTGGACCTAGATGCTACCTTCCTTATGGTAGATCCCCATTTAACCCCTCATGATCCTACCTAACAGGTGAATCAGTTTCTAGGGTTGAGTCACATGGAACTACCCATAGGTAGCCCACTCCTTAACTCATGATGTGTTAAAGAGTTGCATGGAACTACACGTAGGTAGCCCAATCCCTAACTCTTGATAGCCTAGACCTTGCTCTATGTTACCATTTTTAGCATTTGCAAAGCCACAGAGGAGGACCAGGATCTGAGCCAGTCATGTATGCATACTTATGGTGATAGTCATAGTCACTTTATAGTTGCATGAAATAAAAGACATTCAAGGAGTTATTTTCAGGCAACCGATAAAACAACCGATAATCGCCGTGAAACTAAAGTGATTATCCATAAGCGTAACCACATACCTGTCAGGTTGATTTGAGACAGAATAATCCAATCAATCAAGAATTCTAAATAGGCAAGCAAGCACATAATGAGATCCTGAAATATGCATACAATTTCCTATTATTGAACATGCCATCAAGATCTATTAAATCTAGCTCGCTTCCTAGGGTTTCTAGTCCACTTTTAAGGTTTCCATTGCAATTAGGGTTTCCCTTCATCTTTTACTATTTTAAACCCTGATTTTATACAAATGATCACAAACCCTAATTATCTCATCTATTCTTCACAAAAGATATTAAGGTTATCCTTTAACAACATTTAACCCTAATTTTAGAAAAAGCACAATTAACCATCAATTAAGTCCATTAAGCCTCTTTTATATTAAAGCTACCATTTTTATCCTTTTAATCCAGGACAAGATCATTATGCTCATTTATCATCAATTCATAGTTCATTATGGTCTAAATCACACATGAACTCTATTTGTCATTAATTCTACCTTTATCCATTAGAAAACCCTAATTACTACATTAAGGGTATTTATCCACAATTAGGAACTTTTATACTTGAAATAGCTTAGAATTATCATATTTCAACTTTAATCATGATTTTGAACAATTAAAGCTACTAAGAGTCACAATTACCATCATTAGGGTTTTAAGGCCCATTATAGCATATTTATGCACATGAAACTCTAAATTAAACCAATTACATGCAAATTTCATCATTTTTTATCTTAGTGTATCTTTTCATGATTAATAGGCTAATATCAACTTTAATCACCCATTAAACTCTATTAATCATCTCAAAATAGGGTTTCTTAATCATTAATACATTAAAGTTGATAAATTACACTACTTTTCAAATATAAAGAGGAATTAGCCTCTAAAACCATTTTTAATGAATTCCTCTCATTTTTCTGAGCAATTTTCATATTTTATGCATATCCATCTGAGCTACCGATATTTAAATATGATTTTTACAAGATATTACTTACCAAAGCCAATCAGAGGGTGCCAAGTGTCCCTTTCCATGCAACGTGACTTGCATGTTTGGAAACATAATGAAGTTATGAGTATGCCCTCACTTAAGTGACCATCCCTTTAGCACGTGGAGGAGCAAAATCGTCAATTGTGCCTGGTTCATCTTCTACCTCGTGAAGCTTTGTGCTGTCCGCCGACCAGGTCGATCTGCGGCACTTCGGGGGTCCTCCCTTCCTTCCTAGGGGCTCGAGGATTGCTGCCGATCATGCCCCTACCTCCGCCTCCTTCCTCCATGCTTGGGGTGCCACCGGCCCATGATCAGAGTGGCTGGGTTGGGCCGGACATACCTGCAACCCACGACCGACGTTGCAGCCGTGCGGCTACTGCTATGCCTGGGTTAGGGTAGGGCCATGATGGAGAAGCCTCTCCCTAGCATCGTGGGGCATCATGCTTCCATCTCAGACCCTTCATAGCTCCTCGTTGCTCCCTAGTCATGCCACTCTTCTCAGTTAGGGTTTATGGACGAAAACGAGGAAGAAGAAGAAGAAAATGAAGCGTCGGATCCTCTAGACTTGGCCAAGGGTGCTACCCCTTATATAGGGGAGGGTATCAACGCCCTAAGATGATAATCTATGAGTCAACTAGTCCTTTTCCCAATGTGATCCTTATTCCTTCATGGAGAAGTAATTCTTCTCTCTCCTATTTATTTCCTTGATATTCCATATTTCATGGATACTTAGAAATATGAAAATTATCTCCTTCATTCTCTTTGTACTTGCCTTTTAATCATTGGTCACGAAATTATATTTTCTTTTAATAGAAAATACCACCTCTTTAACAATACCACAAAAATTCATTCATTATGCATCATATTATCCTTTATTTCCTATCATTGGTATTTCCTCTTTCGTTTTCTCCATTAGGGCTCCTTGGACCCCAAGAAACTCTAATATTTCGAAATTCCTTTTTAAGGATACTTATTATCCTTCTAGATGCATCTATATTCATTATTTCTCATTATCTTGTTTATTTCTTACTTATTTATATCTCTTTTTGAGGATTTCTCTTTATCTTTCTTTTTATTTTCCTCATTGACATTCCATTTAACATTAGGAATCCTTTGGATATGAAAATCCACCAAGGGTAACTCAATTATATCTCTTTTCACTTATTTCCCACATTTTATCATTGTTTTCAATTTCTTTCTTAATAAAGAAATATTTAATTGATCTTTTCGTTTCTTATTGCTTTCTCTTTGTAACTTTGGACTCCTTGGAACCCAAGGAACCCAAGAGGCATGAAATCCACCTTTGGATTATATTCTTTTTCCTTCTAAAGGTTTCTACATTTTTCTTTTCTCCATTTCTTATTAATAAGGGAGTTCCTTTTGTCTTTTCCTTGTTATTGGGCACAATAGCCAATAAAGCCCGCAAAACAACCAACAAGGCTATTGTAAACGAATCTCATTTATTCAAAACAAATTATATTATTATTTGTTCCAATATCTTTAATATGAGAAATTACATTCCTCACCAAATGAACCCAAAAAATGGGGTTGTAACATCCTTCCCCTCTTATAGGAATTTTGTCCTCAAAATTCCATCAAGCAAACAAACAATTCAGGATAAGACTTTTCCATGTCCATCATTGGCCCCTATGTGTCTTTACCTTATCCATGGCGCTTCCAAAGAACCTTTATCGTCACATATTCTTTTCTCTGAGTTCTTTCACCTTGGCATCTATAAATCTCACAGGAGACTCAGGTCATTTCAGCCTCCCTTGGGCTCACTAGGTTCATTACTCCGCACATGGTCCAGGTACCTCACATAGTGCTCTAAATTGGACACATGGAACTCATCACACATTACTTTATCCTAAGGGGTAAGGTCAAACTTAACCTTCTCCACCAAACCATGTCAAAAGAACCCATGCATCGGGGACTCATCTCTCTTAGCTATAACTTAGAGGGGTCAGATTTTCATGTCACATATTCCCCCACAGTGAACTGCATGTCAGTCTACTTTGCATCAGCTTACAACTCATGTCGTCTCTGGGCTCCTTTCAGCCGTTTCACAATCAAAGCGACTTCATATGCACACACTGTGGTCCTTTCTTGACCTTTGCGAGGTCCCTTCACCAACATCATCTTAATGAAGTGGTGACCGACACAACCTCCCTTGCAGAGCTTCTTTACATCCTGATACTGGATATGGTGGTTATCATCATATCTTACAAAGGACAAGAACTGTCTCTATGTATCACCTTGAACGAGCACACATGCTCTCATCAAACCCTCTAGTATGGATCATACTAACCATTAGTTAAGGTGATAAACTGTACTAGCATCAAGTTCTTCATGCATCTACTTCCACCTTATGGAAGTGAACCTTTAGGTTATACTCAAGAACTTTTAAACTCGCATCATGATGTAGTTGAACCATCTCTCTCTCATATGTAGTTCAACCGGATCCTTCCCTTGAGTATTCTTTCTCTCTCATGTCATCTAGGTGAGGCGATCTACCATAACCCATATTGCATCTCGACCTTCCTTGGTCTAGGGGAGACTTACAACATCCCTAGTGATGAACTCCCATTCCCTCTCAGGGACTCTTTTATCCTTTATATCGATACACTGGGTTACTGGTGTTCGTCCTTCACCCCTGTCTTGCATGGAAACAAACCACCTACAACTTCATCTTAGGCATCCAAAGTACTACTGTCACTTATTATCTTGGTAGTACCGCGGTATATGGTGATCATGATCTCCCGTATTGTCATGATTCCTTAAGATCGATTCCTCGGAAACCCTAAACCACTCTAATCGGGGTTTCATCACCTTCTTTTTCAGAGAAGTGCATCTGAGGTTTACAACCATCCTTTCATTGCATCAAGGACTAGACTGGCTAACCAAACAACCATTAACTTGATCAACTGATATTGTTACATATGAGTGTTAGCCAAACTTATCTCTTTTCCAAGTGAGGGTTAACCTAACAACCTCTTCTAGCCTCCATCTAAACTAGGCAGCTATATCTCATCCAGGGCATCCATTACCACTTCATGTCCTTAGGTGTTAGGTAAAGTCGAAGACATACACCGCCACTTATTATCTCATCTCAGCTCTAAGTCTATCTTCACCAAGAAAACTCTGATCTTATTATCTTAGTTTTTCAAACTCAACCTTGTATAACTCATAGCTCATGATAAAAACATCCTCATAAGATGACTACCTTATTCTCTTAGTGTTTGTAAACCATTCATGTATCGTTCAATCCACAATGGCATGTTATCATCTCTGTCCTCATACCTCATAGCAACATTCCAACTCACATCATCTTTTACCCTTGGTATATGGCATGCATATTGTCCTATCTCTCACTCCCATAACAAGAGGAAATAAGCATTTGGCTGTAGTCCAAATATAGAGTTCTTCCTATTCCAAGAGTAGAGATGGTACTTCCCACCTTGCCAGTACACCTTTAAATCTAAGTTGAAATGTGTAGCTTATGCCTCTACATCACAATCATCTTGATATCAAAGTTACTTCCATGGAAAACTGCTCTCGAACTTACCTGGGTCCACACACATTCCTTGGTCATCTCCTCTAGGTCTATAGGGTGCCAACACTTTAGGGGTCATCCCTCTTCCCTTATGCATCCAGAGAGTGCCCTACTCTTCCCTTTGGGTCCCATGAGTTCATGAAGGTGATCAATCTCCTAACCCACGACTCTCAGACAATGATAGTTGTTACCTCCCGACCCCATGGTCATGTGAAACTAGGGAATCAGGAAATTCCTACTTCCATTGGTCTTATCCCTACCTGACCCTAGGATAGATTTAGGATTCTATTATAGTACATGTTCAACTTAGAACTTACCCAAGCCTTCATCATCTCTCTTTGCATTCATGGGCTGACTTTCATCCTTCCATAGGGGTCATGGCGACATGCCAACCTTGGTCAGCCCCCCATACTGGTTACCTCCATGGTAACACATCCATATGCACTTAGAGATGGTTATCTATGGGTCTACATGTTCATTCTCATACTATGTACTTTTCACTTAGTTTCTCAAGATCCTATTGAGACCTCTTTAGGTTACCTCAAAACCAACAAACTATTATACACCCTATAAAAGGGTCCCTCTCCCAGGATGGGAGGAGACTACACCTCTGGTTAACAAAGGTCACAAACACCCTTATGTCTCGGGTTTACATCCACATGAGCATGCTTAACCCTAGAAAGCTACTAAGGCACAAGAAGACCATCTACTAAACCATGCTAGGTCATACTTGTTCTCTTTCCTCAATGCTGGATCAAAATCATACCTTCCCATGTCATCAACTTAGCTATGAGGGGTTCATCAAACGTACCTTAAACTTAAGGGGTTTCCCTTTCCTATAAACATGAGGAGTACCATGCTCGAATATATAGAAACTTAAACCTTGTCATGAGCATCAGGTACACCACTTCCCCTCTTATACCTATGAACCCTAGGTTCACTCCTCTGATGCCCAACTGTCTACTCAACCTCTAACCATGATCCAAACATGTACAAGGTATGACATGCACTTCCTTTCATCCTTCTACTCGAGCAACACTTCAGAGTGGAGTCCTCCTCAAGGACAACCAACAAGGTATAAGGCCTCACAACCGGTTACTAAACCTCTTCATGGTTTAAGGAACTCTTCTTCTCATCTATACCATAGGTATAGAGGTACCAGCAGTCTCATCCTCTCTCTAGGGTTTGGTTCCTCTAATGGCAACCAAGATATCGTTAGCATGAGGTAACCACTATCATCCACTTAGGTCACATCATCCTCAACTCTCCACTTTTCCTCATATCTCAGAGTCTAGGCTTCCAACCTTCTTGCTTGGGTCCTGCTCTCTCTCTAGAGCTAACCCTACAAACAACCTAACTATTAGAGGTCCTCTCTTCATGAAGGTGGATCAAGCTCACAAGCATACCCCTACATGGGTGAAGCCCATGTTCAAACTTATGTTCACTCAGGATTATCTTTATGCTTATCTCATAAGCTATCCCTCATACTCTCCTGGCCAAGGTTTCCACCTACTGCCCGCACTACGACATACTCTGGGTGCATGCTATGCCATGCTCATAAAAGCTCATAATGTTTCCATAGGTTCTTCATTAACCTCATCATTGAAGGAGCTATCCTACACTCTAACATGCATGACCCTTTCCAGGGTTGGGTCGTCAAAGGAACTAGGTCATCCAACCTCTCATGGCTCATATGGGCATCCAAAAGCATATCCATCCAAACACCTGGTCTACCATGACATCTAACTCATCATGTCATCTCTCTCTCTAACCTTCACTTAGGGTTAGGGTTAACATCATTCTCAGAGGAGGTGCCAGGTCTCTACTTATAATGGAGGTCTCTACCTCTAAGACTAGCTCTCTACCTCTAAGACTAGCTCTCTTTACTTATCCTCCTGACAAGAAGGTCTAGCTTCAGGTCTCTCCTGAGGGCATGACAACTTTTGTCATACGACCTAAGCATGTATCTATTCTTTTACGCTTAATCTATTAAGCTTATGTCCATGACATCTTATTTACATGCTTTTTATTAATTTGGTGGAGGATTCCTTAAACCTTATCAACCTTACCCATACATCAAGAGGGCGAGGAAAAGAGAGAAAACCCTAATCCTTATAATCCTTAACATAATTTGAGTTGAGAAGGGATGAATAAGATGAGAGAGTCCTAAAGGTATCTTATTTCGAGTCCAATCCTGAGACATTGGCCAGACAGTCACACTAATCCAGGAGTCCTTGTATTCCGACTAGCGGTGCAGAGGAAAATCTTGCCAGCCCCCAAACGTGATCCTTTTCTAGACACCTATGTCTTTTGGAAATTCCTCTAATAACTCCCTTGGGTTCTACAGAGTTTGTAAAATTTAATAATTATTAAAGATTAAATGAGGAACCTATGCTCTGATACCAAATGTAACGACCCTACCTCCCAGTAACCTCCAATTAAGGGAGACCAAGAGGTCAGAGCCGTTATCCCAATTTCTGGATCAAAGGTTCAACAAATAATCAATAATAATTATAAAATTCTACTAAACTAAACTGAAAGGCTGTAAAAAAATTTAACCTTCCATACCTTTTTCAAAAATTGGATATTTACTTTTATCCACATCTGGAGTCTATTCTAACTAATCCTCCTTTGTACTTTAATTCCCATTTAATTCCACATATGCCACTTTACTGTTTGTTCTTTTCACTTGAACCTAAAACACCGACAACTAAAACGTCGATCATCATAAATGAATTATGCTGGTATGTGGGGGAAACAATAATCGTGAAATTTACTTATAACAACATATTGCAGTCAAATATAATTTAACAACCAACTTTATGTTTTCAACATAACTGCTCAATCCTTACATACCCTAACCTCTGCGCTGTCCCTACAGTGGACCTAGATGCTACCTTCCTTATGGTAGATCCCCATTTAACCCCTCATGATCCTACCTAACAGGTGAATAAGTTTCTAGGGTTGAGTCACATGGCACTACCCATAGGTAGCCCACTCCTTAACTCATGGTGTGCTAAAGAGTTGCATAGCACTACACGTAGGTAGCCCAATCCCTAACTCTTGATAGCCTAGACCTTGCTGTAGGTTACCCTTTTTAGCATTTGCAAAGCCACAGAGGAGGACCAGGATCTGAGCCAATCATGTATGCATACTTATGGTGATAGTCATAGTCACTTTATAGTTGCATGAAATAAAAGACATTCAAGTAGTTATTTTCAGGCAACCGATAAAACAACCGGGAATCGCCATGAAACTAAAGCGATTATCCATAAGCGTAACCACATACCTGTCAGGTTGATTTGAGATAGAATAATCCAATCAATCAAGAATTCCAAATAGGCAAGAGAGCACATAATGAGATCCTGAAATATGCATACAATTTCCTATTATTGATCATGCCATCAAGATCTATTAAATTTAGCTCGCTTCCTAGGGTTTCTAGTCCACTTGTAAGGTTTCCATTGCAATTAGGGTTTCCCTTCATCTTTTACTATTTTAAACCCTGAATTTATACAAATGATCACAAACCCTAATTATCTCATCTATTTTTCACAAAAGATATTAAGGTTATCCTTTAACAACAGTTAACCCTAATTTCAGAAAAAGCACAATTAACCATCAATTAAGTCCATTAAGCCTCTTTTACATTAAAGCTACCATTTTTATCCTTTTAATCCATGACAAGATCATTATGCTCATTTATCATCAATTCATAGTTCATTATGGTCTAAATCACACATGAACTCTATTTGTCATTAATTATACCTTTATCCATTAGAAAACCCTAATTACTACATTAAGGGTATTTATCCACAATTAGGAACTTTTATACTTGAAATAGCTTATAATTATCATATTTTGACTTTAATCATGATTTTGAACAATTAAAGCTATTAAGAGTCACAATTACCATCATTAGGGTTTTGAGGCCCATTAAAGCATTATTTATGCACATGAAACTCTAAATTAAACCAATTACGTGCAAAGTTCATCCTTTTTTATATTAATGTATCTTTTCATGATTAACAGGCTAACATCAACTTTAATCATCCATTAAACTCTATTAATCATCTCAAAATAGGGTTTCTTAATCATTAATACATTAAAGTTGATAAATTACACTACTTTTCGAATATCAAAAGGAATTAGCCTCTAAAACCATTTTTAATGAATTCCTCTCATTTTTCTAAGCAATTTTCATATGTTATGCGTATCCATCCGAGCTACTGATATTTAAATATGATTTTTGCACAATATTACTGACCAAAGCCAATCAGAGGGTGCCAAGTGTCCCTTTCCATGCAACATGACTTGCATGTTTGGAAACATAACGAAGTTATGAGTATGCCCTCGCTTAAGTGACCATCCCTTCAGCACGCGGAGGGGTAGAATCATCAATTGTGCCTGGTTCATCTTCTACCTCGTGAAGCTTTGCGCTATCCGCTGACCAGGTCGATCTGCGACACTTCAGGGGTCTGCCCTTCCTTCCTGGGGGCTCGAGGATTGTTGTCGATCTTTACCGTAGCTCCGCCTCCTTCCTCTGTGCTTGGGGTGCCACCAGCCCATGATCAGAGTGGCTGGGTTGGGCCGAACAGACCTGCAACCCACAGCCGACGTTGCAGCCGTGTGGCTACTACTGCGCCTGGGTTAGGGTAGGGCCATGATGACGAAGCCTCTCCCCAACATCGTGGGGCATCGTGCTTCCATCTCAGACCCTTCATAGCTCCTCGTTGCTCCCTGGTCGTGCCACTCTTCTTAGTTAGGGTTTATGGATGAAAACGAGGAAGAAGAAGAAAATGAAGCTGTGGGCTCTGATCTCCAAACCATGACATAAACACGATTAAAACTTAGCGGAAGCGAATCGGTAATCAGCGGAAGACAAAAATCACGGGAAATTAAAACTTTTCATGACAAGAGCTTGAATTCATAAAAGCTTCTTTCATAAAGTGAGATAAACTGTTTACATCTCAGGATAATTACTTCTTGAGTAATTATATACATCAAGATACAAAATCTCAAGATCACTATACAAAAGACTCCAAGACCTGAGAGTACAGAGGACACATAGGACTGACACTAACTATACCACATGGCAAGACAATCTCCACCTGAGATTACTGCTGCCCCTGGTGCTGCTGCTGAGACTGATCACCTGTAGGCTGGTTCCTTCATCTCTGACGTCCACCTAAAAAGTTGAAGCCTATGGGGTGAGACAATTATACATAATTGTCCCAGTGAGAGTTATAACTCTTCGCCAGAAGCTTTATTATAACATCAAAGAATATCTTAAACAGTAAAGCCTTCAAAGCATTCTATAACAGTTGCAAGTATAACAAGATCTCAACCATTTAGGAGATATGGAGAATATAAACACTATTGCAATGTAACATCAATCAACTAACTTGGAGTTATCTCTAACAAGTTATACTACATGGTTGATTATGTTTTACAAACAACATTATGCCCCGTGGAGATGAGGCTTACCACTCATACTCCCACTGATCGCTGAGAAGTCACATCAGTATCATACATAGGTCATTAAGAGAGCCGGATTCTCATGACCTTCACCTTCCTCTGTCAGTAAGAGGATCACTTGTAGGACATCTCGTGTCTCTACTACTATAGCTTACCAGGGTAAACTGGTCCTTCGCTATTCTAGAGTCACAGTGGCGTTCTGTACTCTCTTCGTCATCAGGAGGTTTCATATTTACCTACCACTGATACGGATATCTGTGCTTTCTTCGTCATCAGGAGGTTTCATGTTTACCTACCACTGATACGATATGGAAATATAGTGAAGGATGGATGGATTACACATCTACATCACTTTCCTACACTAGGATGTAAGGTTCTACACATCCATGTACCCCACATACTCAAAAGTATGTGCTCCAGGAGTTCCCTAAGGAAAACCTGTTTCACCATCACTTAATCTCTGACAATGATGGATCTATGATCAGGGCTCTACATTATACTTGATTATTTAGGTACATTCAGTATTCTTTAACAGCATACATTGTTCTCCAAACAATAACAGTAGCATAGCAGTTATAAAAGAAGAATACTAAATGTAACAGGCCTAACTCATATCAATCATCATTTCTCATTATCCTCATCACAAGTCATCTCTAAGGCATGACCTTGATGGTATTCATGGTTCTCACAGCCCATTATCAGCATAGGATGCCACTGTCAAGGCATTATATCACTTTACTTATTCATAAGGCTAACAACATGCCTTTAATGAATATAACATCAACATCCATACCTGGATATGATTACCTTCATATCAGAACCTGCATGGTTAATACAACTGATAAAGGTAATACAACAATAAGGAATATACTTCCTACTCTTGTCATAAGAGTCAAATATCTAATTCTCATCAAATAGAGTTTAATACTCAAAAGCATGCCATTACCCTTGAATTAGGGTTTACTATTCACATTACATGTCATCACCCTTGAATTAGGGTTTACTATTCACATTAAGGTGAATTGAACTCATAACATCATCATGTATGAGTAACATCTTTATTGATGCTCTTAGATTAGTTAAAGGTTCATAATTTATCATAATTAGGGTTTCTATGATCTCACACAGGTGGATCATACCCTAATTATACTCATTCCTGTGCATTGGAGATGCTTTAATTGAATTTTCACCTGAAAAGGGTACTTTTTCTCTCTAGAGGTACTTTCTCTCTCTAGAAGTACTTTCTCTCTCATCATAAGGTTAGGTGATGTCAACATCACTCTAGATCAGGTCGGATTAAGTCATCATAGGCTAACATAGCCCAACACATCACTATCATGTGATTAGGGTTTGGATTGAGCAAGATATAACTCAATTGGCCCTTCAGGGGTATTTTGGTAATTCACCCCATTGATCATCATCATGGTCCAAACCTTAGTCAATTAACCCCTTAATATCCTAGGTTGTCATTAGGGTTCGATTAGGGCAACGTTGGACCATTTATATCATCAATTGATTGAATGAAGTCAACCTTGAATCACATTGATTGATTTCAATTATCAACCTTCAATCGGATTGAGATCGTTTGAAAGTGTTGACCGTTTGCCCACTTTGACTTTCCAAGACCACGAGCCCTCTTCTATATTCAAGACCGCGAGCCTCCTTAGGCTTCAAGACCGCGAGCCTCCTTAGGATTCAAGACCGCGAAGATCAAATTGAAGTTGAGACCGCGAAGAGATGTTGACCGTTTGCCCACTTTGACCTCAGGACCGCGAGGCCCCTCGCGGTCTTGAGACCGTGAGCCCCCTCATGGTCTTGAGACCGTGAGACCTCTCACGACCTTGAGACCGCGAGCCTCCTCACGACCTTGAGTCCGCGAGCTCACATGGTCTTAACCACTTAGACCATCAACAAGATTCAAAGATACAACCAATAATATCAACTCATGTTGAAGCCCTCAAAAGGTCAGAGCCATGTTGACCACTTATGGATTGGGTTAATTTAGATTATTCTTGACCACTTGGTCATTCAATTGACCCTTAATGGTTGACCAATTAGGGTTGAAGTCGATTCAATTAGGGTCTATCAATGTTCACCCATCAACACTCAACAATGTGCACTAATACAAGGTTGAACCCTTCAATTGAGCTCCAATTGGGCCCAAACTTGGCCCAAACGGTCTTGAGGTCATGTGGGTGGGCCCCACATGGTCTTGAGACCGTTTTCCCAAGATTTCATCAAAGTCTAAGGTGATTTGATAGGGGTTGAACCATGATTGAGCCACAAAACAGAATTTTGATCAAATTGATAGCTTATTTGCAATTAGGTCCTCAATTGGTCAAATTACTTAACCCTAGACCTTCAAACGGTCTTGGGTGATTTTCCTCTTGGTCTTGAGACCGTTTGGATGAGTTCCAAACGGTCTTGAGACCGTTTGCCCATCCAATTTTGGATTCTAGTGCAAATTCATCAAGGTTTGACCCATTGAGTTGATGATCATATCAATATTTAATTGCAAAGTAATTTGGTGTAATTATACCTTAAATTGGTCAACTATTCTTGACCCCAGACCTCCAAACGGTCAGGTTTGATTGCCCTCGAGGTCTTGAGACCGTTTGGGTAACCCCTAAACGGTCTTGAGACCGTTTAGGTCAATCAACCCTAAAAACCCTAATTAGGTCACCATAATTTCAGTACTGATTTCATCTAGGGTTAGCCCTAGTATTCACCCTTCAACTCTTAGCCCGTTTGGAATTAGACCATCAAACTTGGTGAGTTGTTAATTAACATTATTTTTAACAGTAATCTCATACGGTCAACGCCTGGTCAACGACCTTACACGGTCTTGAGACCGTTTGCCCAAAAAAGAAATTTCAGACCGTTTGAGAATCAGGAATTAATTCATTTAAAGTTGTTACTTAAAAAGGTCATATCACCCGATTCCTTTGGAGTTAGCCTCCCAAATTTTGAGGGTAATTAGCCTATATAATTAGGAACAGGTTTATTATACGGTCCACGCCCGGTCTATGGCGCCAAACGGTCTTGGAGACCGTTTGCCCTGTCGCGGTCTCGAGACCGTTTATTCACCTCGCGGTCTTGAGACCGAGAGAGCAAACTGGTGAGACCGTTTAAGGGAGTGAAAAGCGGTGGGTTTTTCTTGGAAATCACGCCTTCATCTCCTAGCTCAAGAACAGTACGAATATCCCATGGATTTGCTTGCAAAATAGCAGGGAAAGGTAGGGAAACACTAAGAGCTATCATCCAACCACATATAAAGATGCACATAGTAAAGCATGGGTTTAGAGTTATAAAACCCGCCTAAAGCTTGCTTCTTGAGCTCCAAGATTTCATGCTCCAAGATCTAATGGCGTCCTTGAGTTCCCACAGGTTGGCCAAGGTGAAAACTCCAAGGAAGGATGAAAAGAGACGGCTAGAAAGGTAGGGTTTCAAGAGTTAGCCATGAAGCTGACCTTGAATTCGAGTTTTAACCATGGAATTAGGCAAGAAGGGGGGTTTAAACCTACCTTGCACCCCTTGGTCGTCCTCCTTAGCTCGAAGGCAGTCCTTGGTCGTCTTTGGTGAAATGAAACAGTAAGGGAACGAAGGGTAAGTCCCCTTGCAACTAAGGGAAGGAGAGCTTATATACATGGGGTAGGATTTTCAACATTAGTTCATAAGTTGTCCAAAATTCCAAATAGGTCCCTCCTTCTTTACTTGATCGTCCCTTCCTCTTTATTCTAAGGACAAACCTTCTCTTAAGGTCTTAGGAAAAGAAGGTAAAGGAGAGCAAGCTAATAATGAGGTACATACATAGAGAAATATTGCACATATACCCTGATTATTCACTCACAAGGCATATCTCATAACTTGATAATTCAATTGAGGTGACTCCCTCATCATTCCTTTTCTAAATGATGGAAAGAGTCTAAAAAGATACTTTAGATGACATATTTTACAATTTGCATCCCTTAATTTGGGTAAATTGCATTTTATCCCAAATTAGGGTTTTCAAGCACCGGGATTGCTTCCACAGCTGCACCTTGGTGCCCTAGCTTGGGAAATCCCTCAAACTTTACCAAAAAGATTCTCATGATGTCTCAACATCAGAGGAACATCTAAACATGTGCAAATTGCAAGCTAACCCTTTTAACTGGGTAAATTGCACATAGGTCCCTGTATATCAAAACAATGCTACAACTTTAAATAAAAAGGAGCAAATACTGAAATATATGTTTCTGAGAAACTTAATTACATGCTCAGAGTTAATCACAAAGATTTATTCACATATTTAGGCAAAACACCTAGGGTTAACTCATAACCCAGGTCAGGGATGTTACAGAAGCGTGGGATCCTCTGGACTTGGCCAAGGGTGCTACCCCTTATATAGGGGAGGGTATCAACACCCTAAGATGATCATCTATGAGTCAACTAGTCCTTTTCCCAATGGGATCCTTATTCCTTCATGGAGAAGTAATTCTTCTCTCTCCAATTTATTTCCTTGATATTCCTTATTTCATGGATACTTAGAAATATGAAAATTATCTCCTTCATTCTCTTTGTACTTGCCTTTTAATCATTGGTCACGAAATTATATTTTCTTTTAATAGAAAATACCACCTCTTTAACAATACCACAAAAATTCATTCATTATGCATCATATTATCCTTTATTTCCTATCATTGGTATTTCCTCTTTCTTTTTCTCCATTGGGTCTCCTTGGACCCCAAGAAACTCTAATATTTAGAAATTCCTTTTTAAGGATACTTATTATCCTTCTAGATGCATCTATATTCATTATTTCTCATTATCTTATTTATTTCTTATTAAAATATCTCTTTTTGAGGATTTCACTTTATCTTTCTTTTTGTTTTTGTCATTGGCATTCCATTTAACATTAGGAATCCTTTGGATACAAAAATCCACCAAGGGTAACTCAATTATATCTCTTTTCACTTATTTCCCACATTTTATCATTGTTTTCAATTTCTTTCTTAATAAAGAAATATTTATTTGATATTTTCATTTCTTATTGCTTTCTCTTTGCAACTTTGGACTCCTTGGAACCCAAGGAACCCAAGAGGCACGAAATCCACCTTTGGATTATATTCTTTTGCCTTCTAAAGGTTTCTACATTTTTCTTTTCTCCATTTCTTATTAATAAGGGAGTTCCTTTTGTCTTTTCCTTGATATTGGGCCCAATAGCTAATAAAGCCCGCAAAACAACCAACAAGGCTATTGTAAACAAATCTCATTTATTCAAAACAAATTATATCATTATTTGTTCCAATATCTTTAATATGAAAAATTACATTTCTCACCAAATGAACCCAAAAGTTGGGGTTGTAACAACAACACAAACAATTGAGAAACAGTTGCTCTGACAAACGTTGTTCTCTCTGGTTGTGGTAACCACAAGATCCTGAGCAAGTTCTACCCAAATAGGGAGGAACAACAACGAAAATAACAATTGAGATCATTTTCATGGGAAAGCAAGTTGGTGACTAATACACCAACAGGAGGGACGACTCCTTCCTAATTTTTCTAGAAGGACGACAAGAGTTCTAAGTAGTCTGTGTGGACTACCATAGAGGAAGGAGGTTGTTGTCTACTGCTAAGAGGACAGCATCAACCAATAGTTGATGACAAGAGGATCTACTGAAGAAGACAAGGTTTGTGGCTACAATCCGTGGTGTAGACCAGGAGGCATAGCAGTCAGACGAGTCCCAGTGCAACCATGATTCAGAAGTTGTGCATCTACAACGAGGTGGATTGTCGCTGGACTTTCTCTAGGGCCAGGTATATCCTCGAAACCATCCTTCCTGCATTATAGTTTTTGACGTGATCTACTGATTATGGTGAATATGGTAGATAAAAGTTTTATTTCTGCTGCCTACTCTGTAGCCATATTTCCCTACAGTAGTATCAGAGCCAACGTCAATTTACTATAATATGAGATACTCAATATGATCAGATTTTGGTTTTGTCATTCTATTAATGCATGCCATGCAAATGATATCTTGTCAAATCCAATACCACAATAATACCAAACTAATATATATATATATATATATATATATATATATATATATGATGTATATATGCAATTTACACACGTTGCCCTAAAAGCGGTTTTGATGGTATATGTATAGCATGGTTATGGCCAATAGCCCCTATATTCTGTGCATGGTTGTATGGTTAGATGATCCTCTTATCTTGGTCTACATACCGAGCCTCTATCTCTTCTTCTCATATAAAGTTAATTCTTTCCTACCCTTGCACCCCTCGAATGTAACTCGAGGTTTCCAAATTATCATGTAAAAGTAGGATCATTTATTTTCTGTTATGACAAAGAAGAAGACGTCCCAAAGATGAACAGACCGACTGAAGGACCATGGTGGACCAGGAGGATGAGCCAGACCGGTCTCTTAGTGGACCCGACTGATTAGCTGGAGGAGCCAATAGATGGTAGACTAATGGAACCAAATGACGGGTATGACAACCTAACAACCGGCCAATAGGCGAGCCGACTGGTTATAAGGTTGAACCAATCAACCCAAATTGGTGAGCACATATCTTCATCAACAACATGTTTCTACATGTCATGTAGACCAAGATGACTGTAATTCTTTATGGCTCCAAGGGATTACATTAGGCTAGACATAACCATCACTTTCATTTATTGCATGTTTTCATTGTGGGATATAGCATGTATATGATATGTACTATATATGTGGTGATTGATAAAGTATATGCATATATTTATAAATACAAACTCTCTCAATTAAAATATCAAGTTTTAGATGCTTTCCAAAATCAACACACATGAAAAGATTGATTGACTAAACATAGGTTCCGCCTTCGTGGGGTGCGCAATCTATCTCGTGGAAGTGTGATGGTAATAATGTAGGCCTCGCCGTGGCGGGGTGCATTATTATCGTGTTGACTTTTGGATCAGGATTGACTGGTGATTCTTAGAGCGTCTGGGCCTAGGGGAATGTAGATGATTATGGAAAGGCATTACACATATCATCTATCCAGAATTGCATATGATGGAATTGGAAAGAGTTTCCTACTTTGATGGTTGACTATTTTTGCGGTGTTGATCGGGTCACAGTTGAATTATGTTGGATCTGACCCACTAGAATATTGTACGTAGCAATATTCCAAATTGATATTGAGGGATATCAATTTGAATAAAAGAGTGGGAGCCATAATAATTAAAGACCAAATTAATATCGTCAAATTTTTTTCAAATCAAATCAAATCAAAAATGGTTTTTGACAAATGCAATTTCCTCTTGTAAAATCAATGATGAAAAAATGCGATTTGTGATTGGTCCTGAAGAAGGACAAACTTGACAGAAGAAATTTCCACAGATGGTTTTTGACTTTGAGAAGGGTTCTCGATGACGAGTGCAAGCTATACATCCTTGACAAACCAAAACCTAAAATACCTCCTCTTGATGCACCTAGGGAACAATGGATGCTTACTGGAAGCATGCCAATGATGCCTTACAGATAAAGTACCTTATGCTAAGATGCATGAACTATGAGTTGCATGAGCAATGTGAGGACATGAGTGTTCTTGAGATGGTGACACATCTTAAGAAGGTAACACTTGGTCTTGACAGGCAAGAAAGGGACTCTATCTTAAAGGTTCTACTTGAGTCAAAGCTGATAAAAGAACCTCAGTAGAAGAGCATGCACTCGATATCATTGGACACGTGTATCATCTTGAAGAGATGGGATTCACCTTGAGCCAAGAGTTGGCTACTGATATGATTCTAAAGACTATGAAAAAATCATATAGCCGCTTTATTGCATGTTATCATGTGAGTAATTCGGCTGGACAAATGTCAGAATTGCTTGCCATGTTGATTCATGCTGAAGAAAAAGTGAAGAAGGACAAGCTCATGATGGTGATCAATGGGGCTGAGTCCAAGGATCAAAGTAAGACTGAGAAGCATTTCGTAGTCAAGCCTAAGTTAAATTCTTCAACACTCCAGATAAGGAGAAAGAAAAGTACAAGATGAACTCATCCTTTGTACTTGAAGGCTTTTAGGAAGCAGAAGATGAGGATGGTGATCTCTACTTCAAATATATATGTTATTATAAATCTATCTACGTCATCATCTTGGGTATTAGATACCTGATGTGGATCTCACATATGTTCTCATATACATGATCTAGAATAAAGTAGGCCTTTGGAAAAGGCAAGGTGGAACTATGAGTTGCTACTGGCACAAGAGTTGCCACCAACGTAGTTGGAACCTATAGTATATCTCTTCCCATGGGGCTTGTAATAGAGTTAAAGAACTGCTATTATGTACCTATAAATAGAAACATCATTTTTGTATCTTGTATGGACAAGTATGCATTTGAATTCTATACTAAAAATGGTTGATGTTCTATTTCAAAATATGGGATCTTATATGGCAATGCCCCTATGTCTTATGGTCTTTACTTGTTAGATCTAAAGATAGATGTA
The DNA here is from genome assembly GCA_963693085.1 of Alisma plantago-aquatica. Taxonomy (NCBI): domain Eukaryota; kingdom Viridiplantae; phylum Streptophyta; class Magnoliopsida; order Alismatales; family Alismataceae; genus Alisma; species Alisma plantago-aquatica. Next base: position 972,352,239 of record OY856412.1, on the reverse strand, counting down.
TATAACGTTAATACCAAAAGACTATAACTCAGTATCTCAAACAAAACATACATTTGGCATTGTTATCTAGGGCACATAAATGAGAATCACATATCTAGACTCCATAAAGATTGTTATCTGGACTCTTTTGATTTTGAATCAATAGAGACACATGAATCTTGTTTGATGGGCAAGATGGCTAAGACCCCTTTTACTGGTAACAATGAGAGGGCTAGTGATCTATTAAGACTCATACATACTAATGTGTGTGGACCTTTTAGAACAACCACTAGAGGTGGGTATCAATACTTCATTATCTTCACTGATGATTTCAGTAGGTATGGCTATGTTTATTTAATGAAACATAAGTCACAAACTCTTGAAAAGTTCAAGGAGTTTATCAATGAAGTACATACATAACTTGGTAAAGCCAAACTCTTTGACCGTTTCATCAAAACAAAGATTCCAACTATGAGATGCTTGCTTCAATCCATAGATTGATCTTTGTAGCTTACATACTTTATTTGTGAATTTTGAATCTATAAACCCCTCAGGTTGTGTCATGTACACATCCTCAACAAGATTCCCATTAAGGAATGTGGTTATAACATCCATTTGCCAAATCTCATAGTCATGATAAAATTCAATAGTAAGCATGATCATGATGAACTTAATCATATCCACTTGAGAAAAGGTTTCGTCATAGTCAACACCTTGAACTTGTCTGAAACCCTTTGCAACCAATCTACCCTTATAGGTTTTAACTTTTACATCCATGTTAGCCTTCTTATTGAAGACCCATTTGCACTCTATGGGTTTTACCCCTTCAGGTGGATCCACTAAAGCCCATACTTTGTTGGTATACATGGATTCCATCTCAGATCTCATGACCTCAAGCCATTTCTCATACTATGGTCCTTCTATAGCATCTTGATAGGTAATTGGCTCATCATTTATGACCAATTCATTGCCTTCTTGAGTTACAAGATATCCAAATCTTTCAAACTCAAGGTTTGTCCTATTAGATCTATGAGGTTCTTGAGTCACTTGAGGAATTTGAGATTCCACAACATCTTGTGAACCTCTTTGTTCCTCTTATTCATATATTGGTACAATATTTTCTTGTTGGTATCGAACCTCTTTGAGTTCCACTTTTCTCCCACTGATTCCTTTGGAAATGAATGTTGGCTAAATTGGACATTATTATAATCCCTTTGTTTTGATGATGATAAACATTTCTTTCTTGTGGTTTTAACTTTCTATTTGAGTGTTTCAGGGACAAGCATATAAGGTGGTGGATAGCGAAGACTTGGAAGGTCAATTTGCTAAAATTGCTTTATTTTCATGATTGTAATCAATGTAAAAACTTGTACAAGTTTATAATGTACACATACTTAGATATCATGTAAATCAAGCATTTAGATCTTCCCCATCCACACACAATACTTAGATAAGTCATCCCTAAATGAACATCACAACTGCACATTCATTTCTTATACTTAGTGTGACAAAGTTGATTTTTTGGCTTAATTTTGAGGACATAATTTGTTTTAAGGTGTGTAGGATGTGATGGAGTGGACTTTTGGAATCCTTAAATGTCCAGTGACATAAGTGAAGTCATTCATGGTCGAGTAATTTTGAGAGTTTTACCAAGGTTGGAAGTCAAATGATATTTGATATCATGAGATGATTCCCTATGTTCATGCCTTTTTGAGGTATTTTATTCAGTAATCAAACAATGGATTTTTTAATACCAAATTTGTGTACAAAGTAGCTTGAGTTGTGAGGAAGCTATGGTTAAAATTTGGTGACAATCGGAGTATCCTAGATGGAGTTTTTAAGGTTTGAATTTTGGGGAAATAATGTGCATTTTGATGATTTATGGACCTCAGTTTGATCATGGACCTGGTTGAATGCAAGGTCACGCGCCCAGGTTCCTTTATTCTGAGGGTACCACAGATCGACCTTTTGCAACCCTTGGATGTGGATGATCTGACCACTCTCAATCATCCCCTACCTTGCGGTTAGAGAAAGGTAGTGGAACTAATGGAATCGTGACCATCCTGTCATGAAGGAAGGGCTGTGTACGAGTCTAAGTGGGCAGTTGCACTCGGCTAGAGACAATCAATCCTTTAACCCCTTGACAGACTGTGTTGCCACAATTGTAGAAAGATCGAGCTTCCCTTCCCCGTAGCTTCTCCACTGCAAAATGCAGGTGGTGATCGGAAGTGTAGGATGGAGTTGAGGACTCATTTGGGAGGACCACGGTGAGGGAAATTACTCCCTGTAGTTAGATGAATCAGAGATCTACGCAGAGACCTAGTTCAGAAGAAGTCGGCTGCACTAATGGAGAAAGGAGCTTTTGAGCAGATCCTCATGGATGTAGTTGCAGCAGGCGAGGTGGCATGTATTGCTGGTTGTCCCTATTTGGGGTCCACCTCGCGTTGACGCTGAAGACTGACGCAAGCATCATCCGGTGGGGAACGATCTTGGCGCAGCCTTCACAGGCGTTATCATGTTCACACGAGGAGGAGACCTCATAGCCTACCTTTGGCCGGAGAGCAGCCTCACAGTGGTGTTTAGTCGGAGACCGAGCTTGCAGCGGCGCCGAGATCCCTGGAGCCTAGGGCGGCCAACCTCGCCAGACTCTCAAGCAGCAGGAGGAGGCAATCGGGAGGTTCTGATCTCCCTTATGGAGGTAGGTACGAGCGAGGAGGAAGCCATGTTGCCTGCTTAGTCGCCATCAGGTCCAAGCACCGACGACACTCGCACAGATGGTCACGCAGCAGGCCAGTGCTAACGGAAGAACGAACGCAAAGATCGCGTTGAGCGCAACACGCGAGGAAGAAAAGAAAGAGCAAGAGCCGACCAAGCAAACCTTGAACCGGGTTTAGAACCCATGAACCAGCCGGACCAAGGAAAGGGATGCACCTCTGAAGGCCACATTTCGACAAGGCTTTGGCCTAAAAAAAAGGTAAAATTGCCCAGTAATTTTAGTAAATACCTAGTTCTTCAATAATTCATAGAAAATAGCTCGAGCATCAGAAAAATAAGTATAATATACCAAAACATTCAGAAAAATGCGTAGAACACAATAGAACATTTTTCACAAATTTTACGAACAAAAGCTCTTATTTTCATATTTAGAATTCCTTACTTTTTAATTTTTTAATCCACTCTTTGTTTGAAAGAAAAAAATATCTTTCATTTTGTAATCCCGAATTATAGTCCCACGAGGAGAATGCAAAAAAAAAATACCTAATCATTCAAATCTTTGTTGCGAAGTCTATAAATTATACGTCCTCTGGTTGAATCATAACGACTTACTTCAATTTTGACCCCATATTAGTCTTTTGATGCACTAATATTAGCAATATCATGTAAGATGTTATACATTTGTTTTATGGATAATAAATATCAAATGACGTTCTAAAATTATGATAACATGTCAGTAAGTCTATAATAATGTTTATAATGCATATGATGTCAGATATGGTCATGTTGATGCACGAAAGCATATAATTTGATTAATGTTGCTAATTAGGGCTTATAACCCTAATTAATATACAATAAATACATACATGCTCAATAAATGATGAAATTTACAGAGTAATCTCATATCAGTATATGGAACCTCAGTTTTAATTATGTGATCAGTTTTATACCTAAAATCCATGTTATATGAAGTTGACCCATAATACATGTGATGTAACCCTAATATGGTTAATGAATGTGACATAATGTTAAGTATGTTCACATAATAATGCGACACATGAGTATATCCAGTTGATGAACCATAATCTGGAAAATGACATCAGTAAGATAAATATAAGAAAAGAATGCAAGTAATGATGAGAATGTCATAATGAGTTAAGTAAACCCTAAAATAAACATAACTAGGGTTAAGATGATGAGAACCTGATGATAGTATGTGATCTTGTCTTAATCAGGTTTGACAAAGATGTAGTTGACATCAGGAATATGTGTGATGTTAAGTTGATCTCTTGATCAAGGTACGCCATTACCTCTTACTTGGCTTATTATACATTATTCTTGAGTTATATGTAGTATAATACTTGGCATATGGTATTGAATGTAATGATTGTTCTTATATGATATCTTGCTTGATTTCCCATACTTATGGCTATGAACACATGCAAACATAATATAAATGTTCCATCATAAGATAGCTCATAAACCACTTGGTGGTAGAGAGCATGCATAATGATCACAAACCACTTGGTGGTAGATCATATGATGTTTGTATAATGATCACAAACTACTCGGTGGTAGATCATAAGGCCTAAAGACGTCAAAGCCACTTGGTGGCAGACGCACGAGATGTATGATGGAAATGTGCTTAAAATATGTGTTCTCTTTTGTTAATGAACATCTTTGTGCAAGTATATGATTTTCTTATATTTCTTTACAACTGCCAAGTATTAGTTTTATCTTATTTCCAAGATATGATGAGAGGTATATAAAAGACACGTAGGCGTACTCAATACAATATTCTTGAATATTGTGCTGACGTGTACCACATGTAATCTTTTGTTTAGGTTGTGGTTATGCTCTTGAAGATCTAGGATAGTGAGAGTTGTGTGGCGAGCTGATGTACAAGTGGACCTGTTGTCTTAAGATCCTGTTGTTTAGTGGTAGTACATGTATATGTAGTAGTTTGCTATTCAATATGTAATATCAAATGTTGTAACAATTCATGTGTAATTATATGTTGAATGTTGAACATGTGTGTATGGTTTTATTATTGTTCATGTACATATGTGCTACTGTGTTTCCTTTTGACTTCCTCTGATTTTCTTCTTCTTAGCCTAGTGTGGGGTGTTTAAATTGGGATTCTCGCTGAGGTGAGGGTTTCAATTTGGACGTCGCACATCAGGTTAAGGTTTAGAAAATCTGGGGACGTCATAGGTGGTATCAGAGCATGAACAATAGCAAAGCCTGGCATTTGCTCATTATGCAACTAAAACTAAAGAAAACATTAAACTTAATAATCTTTTAGGGTTAGATTAATCATCCTTTAGAGACTAGATATGACCTAGCCTCTAGGTTAGCACCTAGATGTCTGAGAACTAGGTCTAGACTGGTGCTTGTTGTATAGTAAGTACTTAGATGTCGTTCTTTCCTTATAGTACAGCGGTATGGGACGTTGCATTATTTGGAAATGATGTACATCATGGGAAGAGAAACCTTTGGCATGTGATGCATCTATGTTTTGGGTAGCTACACCAGTCTACACCCTGTTCTCACCCTTTTCACTAGTTTTTATGACACTGTACTCTCTACTATGTGTGGGATACTCGTTTTGTGGTTTTGGTTTTTGATTCCAATCAAATCGAACCTCGATAGTTTTCTCTGACATTTGTTTTATCAGAGAAAAACTATATAATATTTTTATTATATATATGTATTAAAAAAATGTGTCCCCACACATGTACGAGTAGGAGGTGGTCATGCAACCTAAGTGAAAGTGATGACATCAGTCTAGAAGAGAGAGTAGTTATAGATTAGATGTCTAGAGCCTTGTTGATATATGTGATAGATAGAATAGATGAAATAAGTTTTGATGATATGATGTAAGTCTTATATAGATGACATAAGATGGTCTATGATGATCTATGTTTGTCTTTGAGGACTCAAGTTTGGTTTTGAGGTTTTGAGATAAGTTTTGATGATGCAAGTATGCATTCTTTTATGAGATAAGATAAGTTAAGATAAGATGTGAGTCAACATGAGCCTCAATCTCTTTTATGAAGGAGGACCTCTAGTGTTAGGACCAGTTTTAGGGTTCACTCCAGAGAGAGTGAGACCCATTGGGAGAAGGTTAGAGAACCTAAACTCCAAGATATGAGAATTCTGAGATATGTGATATGATATGTCCTAAACTAGACTACTCCTGAGTGATTGAGATGAGTTGTTTTATGCATGATTCCTATAGTCTTGCTGAACCCTAGATGTCCTTGGGAGTACCAAACCCTAAGTCAGAGAGAGGCTGGTTATGTGTGCATATGTGAACATAAAGATGAGTGCCTGCCATCTGGGTGAGGGAGAGAGCCCAAGACCCTGGAGGAGGTAGCTATGATAGTTTCTATGAAGTCTCATGCTCAGGTTGGTGGTTTCCCACATAGGAATCTAGTGGTGTATATAGAGAGTTTTGGATAAGCATGTCTCATGGGTAGAAAACCTATGCAGAGAAGGTCATAACATGTTTTGGTTTGTGCTTATGTGTCTAGAGCTTATAAAGCTATTGCTAGTGCCAATGAGGTAGACCTGGAAACCCTAAACCAAGGAGGGAGGATAAAGTATATGCGTTTGAGATACTCATAGAGCTGAGTCAGCTCAGAGAGACTGAGCATGACACTACCCTCGTGGTATGGGTTAGAGGAACCTCATTTGGACTATATAAAGTTTTGATACATGTTTAATAAGCTACTCACATAAGTTGGTTTAGCACAACCATGATATAATATATATAAGGATGTAATCTGATCTTGAGATGTGATACATGGATATGATACGATGGAAACCTAAGAAGGTTTAATAGATATCAACACATAAATGGTTAATCATATACATTAATAATGATGATAATGTGATAGTGTTGGTTAATCTTGTGATGAAATCAATAATAAGTGTTGCATTTTATTATGAGCAATGAAATAAGATCATGTGAATGAAATAGGTTACATGGGGGTGTTAATATCAGTGCTTAATAAAGATGAAAAATACAGTTTGACAGATAGTATAACGTGATGATTATGACACCTTGATATGATCTAAATGGATAAAATGGGTTAATGTTTGTTAATCCCATCCTAAAAGGGCATATGTTAATGTTGAACATGTTCTATAAATTTTTTTTGGCTCAATAACATATTGATGCCCCTTGATATATGGGTTAACTTTAGTTAACTCCTTTGGAACATGATGATATGATGTAGAAACCCTAACGCAGGGGTAAAGATAAAGAAGCAACCTTAATGTATGAGATATGTAATGACATAAATAGAGTTTCTAAACCCTTGTTTCAATCTTTTAGGAAGGGGTGTTTCACCCTAGATGTTTTAAGACCTCCTAATAGTGGTTTGGATATGATATTTATGGAGCTTTGCTTTTGGATATGTTGCCCATAGAGTAGTTTTCCTACATATGGAAGAATATCCTTAGTTTTTCCTTGGAGTATGAGTATGGTTTACTTTCGAGGATGAAAGTTCTTTTAAGATGTATATGATGTGACAAAGTTGATTTTTTGGCTTAATTTTGAGGAAAAAATTTGTTTTAAGGTGTGTAGGATGTGATGGAGTGTACTTTTGGAATCCTTAAATGTCCAGTGACATAAGTGAAGTCATTCATGGTCGAGTAATTTTGAGAGTTTTACCAAGGTTGGAAGTCAAATGATATTTGATATCATGAGATGATTCCCTATGTTCATGCCTTTTTGAGGTATTTTATTCAATAATCAAACAATGAATTTTTTAATACCAAATTTGTGTACAAAGTAGCTTGAATTGTGAGGAAGCTATGGTTAAAATTTGGTGACAATCGGAGTATCCTAGATGGAGTTTTTAAGGTTTGAATTTTGGGGAAATAATGTGCATTTTGATGATTTATGGACCTAAGTTTGATCATGGGCCTGGTTGAATGCAAGGTCACGCGCCCAGGTCCATTTATTTTGAGGGTGCCACGGATCGACCTTTTGCAACCCTTGGATGTGGATGATCTGACCACTCTCAGTCATCCCCTACCTTGTGGTTAGAGAAAGGTAGTGGAACTAATGGAATCGTGACCATCCCATTACCCCACGTCATGAAGGAAGGGTTGCGTACGAGTCTAAGTGGGCAGTTGCACTCAGCTAGAGACAGTCAGTCCTTTAACCCCTTGACATAATGTGTTGCCACAACTGAAGAAAGACCGAGCTTCCCTTCCCCGCAGCTTCTCCACTGCAAAATGCAGGTGGTGATCGGAAGTGTAGGATGGAGTTGAGGACTCATTTGGGAGGACCACAATGAGGGAAATTACTCCCTGTAGTTAGATGAATCAGAGATCTATGGAGAGACCTGGTCCAAAAGAAGTCAGCTGCACTAATGGAGAAAGGATCTTTTGAGAAGATCCTCATGGATGTAGTTGCAGCAGGCGAGGTGGCATGGATCGCTGGTTGTCCCTATTCGGGGTCCACCTCGTGTTGACGCTGAAGATTGACGCACGAATCGTCCGGTGGAGAACGATCTTGGCGCAGCCTTCAGAGGCGTTATCATGCTCACATGAGGAGGAGACCTCATAGCCTACCTTTGGCTGGAGAGTAGCCTCACGGCGGCGCTTAGTCGGAGACCGAGCTTGCAGCGGCGCCGAGATCCCTGGAGCCTAGGGCGGCCAGCCTCGCCGGACTCCCAAGCAGCAGGAGGAGGCGATCAGGAGGTTCTGATCTCCCTTGCGGAGGTAGGTACGAGCGAGGAGGAGGCCGTGTTTCCTTCTTGGTCGCCATCAGGTCCAAGCACCGGCGGTGCTCGCACAGATGGTCACGCAGCAGACCGACGCTAACGGAAGAACGAACGCAAAGATCGTGTTGAGCGCAACACGCGAGGAAGAAAAGAAAGAGCGAGAGCCGACCAAGCAAACCTTGAACCGGGTTTAGAACCCATGAACCGGCTGGACCAAGGAAAGGGATGCGCCTATGAAGGCCACATATCTGTAGGGCTTTGGCCTAAAAAAAGGTAAAATTGCCCAGTAATTTTAGTAAATACCTAGTTCTTCAATAATTCATAGAAAATAGCTCAAGCATCAGAAAAATAAGTATAATATACCAAAACGTTCAGAAAAATGCGTAGAACAAAATAGAATGATCATATCAGTCTTTTGATGCACGAATCTTAGCAATATCATGTAAGATGTTATGCATTTGTTTTATGGATAATAAATATCAAACGATGTTCTAAAATTATGATAACATGTCAGTAAGTCTATAATTATGTTTATAATGCATATGATGTCAGATATGGTCATGTTGATGCATGAAAGAATATAATTTGATTAATGTTGCTAATTAGGACTTATAACCCTAATTAATATACAATAAATACGTACATGCTCAATAAATGATGAAATTTACAGAGTAATCTCATATCAGTATATGGAACCTCAATTTTAATTATGTGATCAGTTTTATATACGAAATCCATGTTATATGAAGATGACCCATAATACATGTGATGTAACCCTAATATGGTTAATGAATGTGACATAATGTTAAGTATGTTCACATAATAATGCGACACATGAGTATATCCAGTTGATGAACCATAATTTGGAAAATGATATTAGTAAGATAAATATAAGACAAGAATGCAAGTAATGATGAGAATATCATAATGAGTTAAGTAAACCCTAAAATAAACATAACTAGGGTTAAGATGATGAGAACCTGATGATAGTATGTGGTCTTGTCTTAATCAGGTTTGACAAAGATGTAGTTGACATCAGGAATATGTGTGATGTTAAGTTGATCTCTTGATCAAGGTACGCCATTACCTCTTACTTGGCTTATTATACATTAATCTTGAGTTATATGTAGTATAATACTTGGCATATGGTATTGAATGGAATGATTGTTCTTTTATGATATCTTTCTTGATTTTCCATTCTTATGGCTATGAACACCTGCAAACATAATATAAATGTTCCATCATAAGATAGCTCATAAACCACTCGGTGGTAGAGCGCATACATAATGATCACAAACCACTTGGTGGTAGATCATATGATGTTTGTATAATGATCACAAACCACTCAGTGGTAGATCATAAGGCCTAAAGACGTCAAAGCCACTTGGTGGCAGACGCACGAGATGTATGATGGAAATGTGCTTAAAATATGTGTTCTCTTTTGTTAATGAGCATCTTTGTGCAAGTATATGATTTTCTTATATTTCTTTACAACTGCCAAGTATTAGTTTTATCTTATTGCCAAGATATGATGAGAGGTATATAAAAGACACGTAGGCGTACTCAGTACAATAATCTTGAATATTGTGCTGACGTGTACCGCATGTAATCTTTTGTTTAGGTTGTGGTTATGCTCTTGAAGATCCAGGATAGTGAGAGTTGTGTGGCGAGCTGATGTACAAGTGGACCTGTTGTCTTAAGATCCTGTTGTTTAGTGGTAGTACATGTATATGTAGTAGTTTGCTGTTCAATATGTAATATCAAATGTTGTAACAATTCATGTTGTAATTATATGTTAAATGGTGAACATGTGTGTATGGCTTTATTATTGTTCATGTACATATGTGCTACTGTGTTTCCTTTTGACTTCCTCTAATTTTCTTCTTCTTAGCCTAGTGTGGGGTGTTTAAATTGGGATTCTCACTGAGGTGAGGGTTTCAATTTGGACGTCGCACATCATATTAAGTTTTAGAAAATCCGGGGACGTCACACTTAGCATATGAATTAAAGTTTTGAAATAGGGTTTGTCTCGATCGACACACTTCTCGACCGAGATACTCTTGGTCGAACATTTTCTAGACCGAGAAACTCCCAAGTCTAAAGAACAAACATCTTTGCATAACCGGCTAAAAGCAATCATAGAGAAAGGCTCGGTCAAACTTTACTTCGACTGAGACAGTGTCTCGAGTAGGTTCTATAGCCGTTATACTTAGTTATATAACCATTAGAGTTAGTGGAAAAAGTGGTTGGGAGTTGAGTCGAACATTGCTCCAGACTCACCCTCGGTTAAAAATTTCCTCGACCGAGAGACACTTGGTCGACAAATTTCTCTACCGAGAAGGTTTCTATCTACACTTTTCAAGATTAATTAACTAGCCATTGCAAATGCAATTAGTGGACACTTAACGACTAGTTGAGCACTAAGAACCCCCTACAAAGTGTATAGAACATTCCTAAGCACTAGTAGGCCATTCCCATAAATAGGACATGCCTTAGGACACCTAAACTCACTGGAGTACACAACTTGCGTATACAATTCACTTGAGATCACATTGTAGCAAGCCATTAGCAAAGCTTTCACTTGCAAAACATTTCCACAAGTTGTGAATTCGTGTCCTATAGGCTGATATCTCCTATCCACTATACATTCACGTCCATCCACTTTGGTTAGGAGATCAAACGCTTGATATAGGATTCAAGCCTTGTGCTACATTGGTAAAGTTGTACTTTCCTACTTCTTTCTTGTTCCTTTTTATTGTTTTGGTTCTCCTTTTCTACTCCTAGGTTGGAGGCTACAGAAAGGAGGTTGTTGGAGCTTCTTCAGTGGTGAAGGTAGCTCAACAGACTTAGGATTACTTCAAGAAGGATGTCTTAACGGGAAGCTACTTTCAAAGGAAGGCTACTTCAAGGGGGAGCTTGGAGTTACTTCAAGGAAGGCTGCTTCAAGGTTGGTGAGACTACTTCTAGGTGAAGGCTATCCTAAGGGTGAAGGTATTTGTATCTTATGTAACATCCTTGTGAGGTAATAAAATATAAGTGCTTTAAAAAATCCCAATTGGAAACAATTGGGTAGTGGACTGACTCCCTTAGTATTTGCTAAGGGTGGAACCACTCTAAATGCCGTGTTTCCTTCTCCAAATTTCAATTGTGGTTGCTTGGTTGAATTAATTTAAAAATTATTATAAAACTCTATTCACCCCACCTCTAGTGGTTTTTCAATTGGTATCAGAGTAGGCTTCAAGGAACTTTAACAAAGTCTTGAAGAAAATGGGTGATGGGGTACTAAACAACCTCAACTTGGAAGGAACACTTGTGGCTTAGCTTCCACCATTTGATGGCACCAACTACACCTACTGGAAGAGAAGGATGCAATTCTATTTCCTAGGAATTAGCTGGGATCTTTGGAGAATGGTTTCAAATGCATATGATCTTCCTCAAACGGAGTATGCTACATGGGATGCTAATACGGTAAAGCTAGTCCAATTGAATACAAAAGCTGTAAGTATCCTTTATTGTTCAATTTCCATAGGTGAGTTCAATAGAATTTCAAATTGTGAAACTGCATATGAAATATGGATAGACTCTCTATTACTTATGAATGAGATGTTCAAGTAAAAAATTCTAAAATTGGTATGCTTAAACAAAAGTTTGAACACTTTCGTATGGAACCATATGAGTCTATTAGTGAAATGTATGCAAAGTTTTCTTCTTAATGCATTAGGTAAAGCCATTAGTGAAGAGGATCAAGTATCAAAGATTCTTAGGTGCTTGCCTCCAAAGTACAAACCAAAGGTGAAGAAGGTAGTGAAGAAGAAACACTCATTGTAAATGGTAAGTAGTATAGAAGTTTTAAAACTAACAAAATTCCTAGTGTTTCTTCCTCCAAGTGCTTTGAATGTGGCAAAAAGGGTCACTTAAAAGGTGATTGTCCCAAACTTAAGAAGGGGAAGAAATCATCTCACAAGAAGAAAGAAAAAGCATACAAAGCTGCATGGGATGATTCTAGTGATGATAGTGAAGATGGAGAAAAAGAAGTAGAGTGCCTTATTGCTACAACAAATGAAGAAGAAGAAGAGGTAAGCCTTTTTGATTTGCCAAAAGAAGATCTAATTGCTAGTATTCAAGATACACATGAGAAATATATTGATTGCAAAAAGAAACTAAAGAAAGCTACTAAAACTAATGAGGATTTGTATGCTAAATTAAATAATCTTTCTTTTGAAAAGGACAATATTGTTTCTGAAAACTTTACCTTGAAATCATATTTAAATGATTGCAATATGAAGCTGCTTACTTTAGAAACAAATCATGATCTTCTTTCTCAAGAAAAGGTTGATTTTCTTACAAAACTATATAATTTTTAGACTCAACCTATCCTATGTAATCATCTAGATTATGAGGCTATTGTTAAGGAAAGAGATGCTTTATCATCTAATATAGATCAAGTAAAGTTAGATATCAAAAAGAAAATGGATGAGATTGCTAAATTACAAAGAGAAATTAGTAGCTTGAGAAACAATGATATTCTTGATAAAATTCTGCAAGATTCGTCTGGTCAGATTGGAAGAGGAGGACTAGGTTATAAGACCAAAGGTAAATCTGTTCAAAAACCTAGAATGTGAAGGACACAAGTGCCCAAGACTGAAGTTATGTATGTGCCCAAAGCCAATCCAGCTAAGAAGAGAAATGAAATTGATTCTATATGTTATCATTACTATTTACATCTTGGACATTATTCATTCTCTTGCCCATACAAGAAAAAGGATGTTGATCTAGTTTGGGTTCCTAAAACTTAGAGATTTTAATTTGATTAGTTGAGATTTGACCTAAAATGTTACTTTGATATTCAAATGTCTTATCTCAACTAAGTTGAGCATTAACTTGCATAATTTTGTAAAACTGATCTATGTTTTTATTTGAAAACAACTATTGAAAATAGTACAAAAATAATCTCGGTCAAGAAAGTTGTCGACCGAGACAATGCCAGTCGAGAAATTAGTCGACCGATAGAGTTACTGTCTTAAGCTTGCAAAAACCTGATAAATGGCCGATCGACAAATATTTTGACCGAACCTCACTCGGTTGAGAAAGTTGTCGATTGAGGGAAACTCTGACAGAATTATTCAGTAAAAACAAAGACACTTCAATTACAATTAACTTAAGCATGTAATGAACTTTATATACTGCATATTTGAATGATCATAATTAAAAGGAAGAACATATGAGCATCAAAACTTTATACTTTTCATGATTAAATTATATCTAAGAAGAAAATATTGATTTTACTCAAATCATGGATTTGCTTCTCATGAGATTATATTGGTTCATCTCCTACATGGTTTGGCTTAAAACTGAAAATTATGAACCATGTTGATTTAATCAAGGAAATTACTATTTTATAATAATCCACATGGTTTGTCCTAAGTATTCCTTGGTTTATCTATATAGAAATCATGTGTCTTGAAATTTGCCTTTAAATGATCATTGTAATTATGGATGCCTTTACTGTTTCACCATGATCATTGTGTTTCATCTTTCACTTGGTTTGCCTAAAATAATCTTTGATCTATATAAACCATGAATGGATATTATTTTCAAAATGATCATAGTGATTAAGCTCTTTACATATAAAGATGATGTTATCATTGAAAATTCCATTTTGCATAAAAGTAAAACTCAATGGAACAAATGCATCTTGACATATTAAGTTAATAGTTATCTTGTGCTTAGCTTATGGAAAAGGATATATCTTTGTGATGCAAGATTGGAAATACATACTCTTACTGCAATTGGACATGCTTCAACAAAAATATAGCATAGATTGCAAGTTCATTTTCAATTGCTATGATCTTATACGTGGTTTGCCTAAAAGTATTTATTAGCCAATCTAAAAATTATGAATCATGTTGCCTTGAGAAAACTTCATATATTTCTTGCATTAGTAGAATAAGAGGTCTTTCTTAGAATAAAATTATTTCAATCTAAAGCATATTCTAAGCAAATCAAGAGCAAGACACCATTTCAACATAAAATATTGCTTACATGAATTAAGTTCTATGCAAACTTTGATCCTAAGCTATAATCTTTCAAGTTGATATAATTTTTTTCAAATTGGTATCCACCTGTTACATAAAGGCTTTATATTCAATCAAGTGGATTATTGAGAGTGCTTAAACTGTAAATCTGTAGGAAATGCCTCTCGGTCGAAATAAAGTTCGACCGAGGGGCGCCCAGGTCGAAGTCAAGGTTGACCTAAAATAAGCTTGACAAAATGCTTAATTATAAATCATTTCCTTTCACTCAATCTTAGTATATTTAAAACAAGATTTTATGCATAACTCTCATAAAAGGTTAACTTATTATGATCTAATGCTTATTGTGACCTTAGAATCCTTATATTATCTTGAGTATAAGATTAAGGGGGAGCTCACAAAAACTATCTTGACTATAAGATTAAGAAGGAGTTCGCAAAACTTTGTAAACATCATAAATAAAATTTGAAACTAGTTATGACCTTAGTATATTTAAAGTAATCTTGGTTATGAAAATAAAGGAGTCTACAATATCATATGAGCCTAAATGGATCTCATGTCATTTTTAGGGCTTAACATCCCTTGTAAAATGGATGAGAAATCAAAACACATATGCCATGAATCTAAAAGGATCTCATATCATTTCAAGTCTTAACATCCTTTGCAAATGATTGAGAAATAACTTGTGGCTAAATTTGCATAAAAATAAGTGGTTTGTATTGAGTATTAAATTATCAAATTAAGGGGGAGAAATAAAAGTCATAATTAATGATTAGCTTGGTTATCTTTTTGAAATGACAAAGGGGGAGAAACCATATAAATCAAATGAAAAGAGTTTCATAATCTCTTGGTTTTAAAAAATGATATTTTTTGAACAAGAGAATACATGACAAGGAAATGCAAAGGAAATTTCAGGTATGAAACTCATATGATTTACATTATTTTGATTTATATTGGAAATGTTTGCCATCTTCAAAAAGGGGGAGATTGTTGGCTAAATTGGACATTATTATAATCCCTTTGTTTTGATGATGACAAACATTTCTTTCTTGTGGTTTTAACTTTCTATTTGAGTGTTTCGGGGACAAGCATATAAGGTGGTGGATAGTGAAGACTTGGAAGATCAATTTGCTAAAATTGCTTTATTTTCATGATTGTAATCAATGTAAAAACTTGTACAAGTTCATAATGTACAAGTACTTAGATATCATGTAAATCAAGCGTTTAGATCTTCCCCATATGCACACAACACTTAGATAAGTCATCCCTAAATGAACATCACAACTGCACATTCATTTCTTACACTTAGCATATGAGTTAAAGTTTTGAAACAGAGTTTGTCTAGGTCGACACACTTTGATAACCTCTCATTTTGGACGATTATCTTAGTCTTTTTCTTTAGTTTTCCATAATCTTTCTAAATTAAAACTATACATATTCCCAAATTTACCCCTTCTTTGCAAATATACCATCAGACTAACTTTTCCCTTTTATGCATGCAGAAAAACACAAAAAAATCACAAAAGAATAACTCAACCTCAAGACCACATGGATTCAAACGGTCCTAAGACCGCATGAAGCCAACCGGTCTCGAGACCGCATGGAGTCAAACGGTCCCAAGACCGCATGAATCCAACCGGTCCCGAGACCGCATGGAGTCAAACGGTCCCAAGACCACATGAAGCCAATTGGTCTCGAGACCGCATGGAGTCAAACGGTCCCAAGACCGCATGAAGCCAACCGGTCCCGAGACCGCATGGAGTCAAACGGTCCCAAGACCGCATGAAGCCAATCAGTCTCGAGACCGCATGAAGCCAAACGGTCCTGAGACCGCATGGAGTCAAACGGTCTCAAGACCGCCTGAAGCCAACTGGTCCCGAGATCGCATGAAGCCAATCGGTCCTGAGACCGCATGGAGTTCAAACGGCCCCGAGACCGCATGAAGCCAAACGGTCCCGAGACCGCATGGAGTCAACCGGTCCCGAGACTGCATGAAGCCAAACGGTCTGGAGGTCCAAACGGTCTTGAGGTCCAAACGGTCTTGAGATTCAAACGGTCTCAGGCCCAAACGGTCTTGAGATCCAAACGGTCTCAGGCCCAAACGGTCTTGAGATCCAAACGGTCTCAGGCCCAAACGGTCTTGAGGTCCAAACGGTCTCCAAACCGTTTGGACTTCACTTAAGGCCTATAAATAAGACCCTAAGGGTTCTTCACCAAGAGATCAAGTTTTAGACGTCCAAAGGCTGCCTCAATCATTCCAGAGCTCTTGCTACTTCCATCCTCTGCCCTGGGGCTGCCGGTCTGAGACCCATACTCCATCTTGAAGCTGCTTTCTCCTTCTTCGCCAAAGAAGGTGGGAAGGGGAGATCTCATCATCGTGCAACCTTTGAAGACTGGTGGATCGTTGCTCTCTCTCCAAGGGGTTGACCTTCCAATCTCCTTCATGGGGATGATGCTCTCTCCCTTCTTGCCTCCTTCTTTGTCCTAGTCATGAGCGAGTAGTCTCTCTCACTAGGGTGTGGGGAGTAGCCCCGCTACCCACATTTTCATATCATGCAAATGTAATCCATATCTTGTAATATAGAGTTCTTATCTTTTTCAGTTCGACATCAAACGATTAATGAATGCATGTTGCTTGATCTCCAACTTGTGTTATCCTTTATCTTTTAGTATGAATTGTCTACGTTTGTACTATTAGATTCGAAACTCATTTGTATGTTGGTTCTTGGTGCATGTATCCACCATGCATCTGTTTCAGTATCTAGAAGTGTATCTCAAGAAGTGGAGTAAACTCACTACCATCCGTTGCACTTTCATACTATGAAATGGAATCAGTTGACATATGGAAGTGCAACCTTGGTAAGTCGAGGAACACACTTTGCGAGGGGAATGATGCAAAGTAATGTGACCATTTGTTCGGGAATGGCTGGCGTTGCAACATTCCCACACTTCTCGTAGTTAGTTCTCCGAAAGGAAGCTAAGTCTACAAGGATACTAACTGACTAGACTCTTTTGCAGGTTATGTTTTTTCTTTGCATGTGTTGATCCATGTGTAGTGGCGGTGAAAAACCGATCATACCCTAGTGATCTTTTATCATAGTTTAACTCATTAGATTTACTTGCTTTCTTTACTTTACTTGCATTTAGCTTAAAAACAACCAAATCAACCTTTTGATCTAAATACCAACTACTAAAGAGATTAAGTGAAATTATTACGTTTTCCATCTTGTTGGCAACAACAAGACCGTTGTCTCGAGGATTCGACCCTTAACTATACTACGATAAGACTTCCACATATCTTAGCATACGTGGGTGGAGTTCTCTATCTAGTATAAGCAAGGCTAAACTTAAAGACTTACCATCTTTAGGATTTTTAGTGGTGCACGCAATTCCACGCGAGTGGAAGCTCCATCAAAAATTGGCGCCGTTGCCGGGGACAACGGAACGTTCTAATTTCATTTAGTACCTTATTAGTTGGTTAGGATTTTACACTTTCTGTCAATCATTAATTCATATCTACTTGAATTCATTATATCTTTACCCTTATCTAAAAGGTGTTTTCTTTTCTCTACTCAGGTAGAAAACGTGTATGCAACCTGCGCATAACCTCGGATTCTCCCCTAATCCAGAGTTTGACTCTGAGGTAGAGAGAAGCTTCCACCGCCGCATTCGACTCAATCGCCAAAGATCTAGGCAGATGGCTGAAGATCAACGCCAGGCTGCTTTGGTGATGGAGAGGGTCAACGCCGCCATCGCCGCTCAAAGGGCACAACTCATAGCTGATACTCGTGCCCAGATTCAAGCGGAGATTCGTGCAGAAGAGCAGGCCCGCATCAGAGCTGAAACTGAGGCAGCAACCCAAGCTGCTCAGTTGGAGTTAAGGAACAAGCAACTGAGGGACTACGCTGTCCCAAAGAACTATGAGGATAACCACCCGGTCCGACCTCCGATTATCAATATCCCAAACTTCGAGATTCGGACCCAGTGGATATAGATCATGCAAGGCATCTCTTTCTCCGGAGGTTCTAGAGATGATGACATGGATCATCTGAAAAGGTTTAAGGCACTGTGCCGCCTGGTTCCGCAAGCCGGAGTCGCTTTTGATGCAATAATACTTCATCTGTTTCACTTTACTCTGTCCGGGAGAGCTCTGAGTTGGTATAACTCACTTGATAGGGAACCTATAATAACCACCTGGGCTCCCCTAGAGGAAAAGTTCTTAGAGAAATTCTTTCCCCCCTCACTGACTTATGAGATCAGAGGGCAGATCAATCATTTCTCTCAACTACCCAGAGAAACCCTTGCTGAATCATGGGAAAGGTTTAAAGAACTTTTGCGGAAGTGTCCCCATCATGGAATCTCCCAGAACCAACTGATAGAAACCTTCTATCGGGGAGTGAGTGATGATATTAAATAGTTTTTGGATTCCTCATCTGGAGGAAACTTCATGAGAAAGAATTATGAGGACGCCTGGAAAATTGTTACACTCAGAGCTGAAAACCAATCTAACTGGGGACGGTCAGCCGGTAAAGGTGTCCTCAAGGTCTATAAGGCTGAAGAATCAATAGAGATGAAGGAAATAGCTGAAGCCCTGAAAGCCATAGTTCATAAACAACAAGCTCTCATGACTTCTCTCGGAGATTATGATAAGAAGAAAAACCCCATAGTTCAACAAGTCAAGGCCGCCACAGGGACCTATGAAGCCTGTCATGCTTCCGACCATCCGACCCTTTCCTGCGGTATGCTTTATAATGTGATGATGGATCTGCATCCACCACCACAACCATATGAACCCATCACCGACCAGTCTGAAGAACAACTACCAGAACAAGTCAACTCTATCCATTCTATTCCTGGACAAATCTATTACAACCCTAATCAGCCAAGGAATCATCCAGGATTTCAGTATGGAAACCCTGCTGGGACCGCTAATCCATAACATCATACACAGGGGGGATCCTCTAGTAGGTTACCACCTGGACTCCCAAACAATTTCAACCAAAATCAAGGGAATTCCAGGAATAACTTCCCTAGGGCTAACTACCCCAGGAATCAATCGGCCTACTATCAGTACACTCATCCCCCGCTCCATCCACAGCTGCATACTCAGCAACCTCAGCTGGCATTACCACCGCAACAATCCCAACAAGCCCAACAGCAAAGTCCTCTGAAAAACACTCCTTCTCAACCGGACGACGAAATATCCTTGATAAGGCAGATGCTGCAATCTCAACAGACTATGCTCGCTAATCAGCAAGCACAACAAAAAGTAGTAGAAGCCCAGCTTGCCCAGATTGCTGCACAATTAAAGCCTCCGGTAGACACATTCGCAGGGCAGCCCGAATCGAATCCTAAGCATGGATAGAACAAACATGAACAGTTGAATGCTGTCACCACGAGATCGGGACACACTCTTCATGAGACTATCAAGATCACCCCAGATAATGATGATACCCCTGCTTTTATGACGAATGATAACCCACAACAAGGAATAGAGAAGCCCCCAGAGGGCACAAAGGGCAAAGATAAAGACCAAGTGATCGCAGAACCTGAAGTTTTGCAATATAAACCAAGAATCCCGTATCCAGGAAGACTGTGAGAAACAAAGATGGACACCATGTTTCAAAAGTTCAAAGAGTCCATGAAGAAACTATACATTGATATCCCGCTCCTTGATGCTCTTTCCGAGGTGCCAGCCTGGGGAAAATACCTCAAGACCTTACTTTCAAGAAAGTACATCACCGAGGAGCAAGAAACTGTTAAGCTTGCTCAGACCACTTCTGACATCATCTTAAACAAGATGCCCAAAAAGAAGAAAGACCCAGGCTCCTTCGGTATCCAATGTTGCATAGGAAATGCATCTACTAAAAAAGGATTAGCTGACTTAGGGGCCAGTATATCCATCATGCCTTATTCTATGTGCAAACGTTTGGGTTTCACCGACTTGCTGCCTACAGCAATGACTATTCAATTAGCTGATTCCACCATAACCGCACCTCTGGGGATCATCGAAGATATCCCAGTAAGGATAGGCAAGGATGCCTACGTCCCGTGTGACTTCGTCATCATGGATATTAAAGAAGACCTGAGATACCTGATTATTTTCGGCAGACCTTTTCTCGCTACTGCCAGGGCACTTATTGACGTCGAAGCTGGCACCATCATTCTCAGACTCAGAAAAGAAGCAATTCAATTCCGAATCCTTAATAGCATGAAAGGCCCTAGTATCAAAGAGGAAGTTTTTCTTCTTGACGCAATACAACAAATGTCTCAATTAGAAATATCTGAGCCAGCTGACGAACTAGAGAATGCCCTAATCAATCCAGATGTTGAATTCTCTGCGAATGAACTGGTTCAATAGTGTCTGCAACACCTGGACAAGGGCAAGGAAGTACCGACAGCCACTTTTGAAGAACTTAAAGCTGTTACCATAATAGAAGCATCTGAGCCACCAAAAGCCCCTGAAATGAAGGCTTTACCCACAGGGCTTAAACATGTTTTCTTAGATGAGGAAAAACTATGCCCGGTCATCATCAGCTCCACCCTTACAGACGATCAGGAAGAAAAGCTTCTGGATGAGCTGAAGAGGCATAAAAAGGTCATTGGATATAAGATAACTGACCTAATGGGCATAAATCCGGCCCTGTGTATGCACATACTTCCAATGGTTGAAGAATTCAAGCCATCCCGCAAACACCAAAGGAAACTGAATCCAAATCTCAAGGAGGTGGTTCTCCTGGAAGTCCTCAAACTACTCAAAGCTGGCATAATATACCCTATCTCTGACTCCCAGTGGGTCAGCCCTGTCCAGGTGGTTCCAAAAAAAGGAGGTACTACCGTAGTGCTTAATGACAAAAATGAGTTAGTGCCCACCAGGACTGTAACAGGGTGGCAGATGTGTATTGACTATAGGAAGCTGAACAAAGCCACGAGGAAAGACCACTACCCTTTACCCTTCCTCGATGAAATCCTGGAGCGTTTAGCTCATCAGAAATATTTCTGCTATCTTGATGGTTACTCCGGATTCTATCAAATACCCATACACCCGGAGGACCAGGAAAAAACCACCTTCACCTATCCTTTTGGGACATATGCCTTTAGAAGAATGCCGTTCGGGTTGTGTAACGCACCCGCTAATTTCCAACGGTGTATGCCTGCCATCTTCACCGGTTTAACTGAATCCGTCATGGAGGTGTTTATGGATGATTTCTCAGTTTACGGAGATTCCTTCGATAACTGTTTAATCAATCTTGGAAAAGTCCTGCAACGCTGCGAGGAAACGAACCTTATCCTGAATTGGGAGAAATGCCACTTCATGGTAACAGAAGGTGTCGTCCTCGGGCACAGGGTGAGTGACAGGGGAATCGAGGTTGATAAAGCAAAAATCGATGTCATCTCAAAACTGTCACCTCCAAAGGACATAAGAGGAGTTCGCGCTTTCCTGGGTCATGCAGGATTTTACAGAAGATTCATCAAAGATTTCTCAAAGATAGCTAAACCCATGACTCAACTCCTGACAAAAGATACTGACTTCATATTCAATCAAGAATGTATGCAAAGCTTCTCCACCCTCAAGAATGATTAATCTCTGCGCCTATTCTAAGAGCCCTAGATTGGTCGCAGCCTTTTGAAATCATGTGCGACACAAGTGATTACGCTATAGGGGCTGTTTTAGGACAACGAATTGATAAGAAACCTTACGTCATCTACTACGCCTCCAAAATGCTAGATGAAGCACAGAAAAACTATACTACTACAGAGAAAGAGTTTCTGGATGTCATCTACGCGTTTGAAAATTTTCGCTCATATTTGATTGGTTCTAAAATCATTGTTTATACCGACCACTCCGCCATTCGATACCTGATCCAGAATCAAGATGCCAAACCCAGGCTTATCCGCTGGGTGCTGATGCTTCAGGAATTCGACTTGGAAATTAAGGATAAAAGTGGAGTGGAGAATGTTGTGGCTAACCATCTCAGCCGTATCGATGTTGAAGAAGAAGACAAAATCCCTATTCGGGATTCTCTACCAGAAGACCAGCTTATGAAAGCCACCCATGGACTCCCTTGGTACGTGGATATCGTCAATTATCTAGCCACAGGGATTATCCACCCCTCTGCTTCCTACCATGACAAAAGGAAGTTCCTTCATGACATAAAACAATATTATTGGGATGAACCCTACCTATTTCACCTTTGTGCTGACGGACTTTTTCGTCACTGCTTTCCAGAAGAAGAAATAACCCCGGTCCTAGAACATTGCCATTCAGGACCCACGGGGGGGGGGGCACATGAGTGCTAAGAACACAGCTATAAAAGTTTTACAATCTGGTTTCTTCTGGCCCACCATATCAAAGGATTCATACGATTTTGTGAAAGCTTGTAACAAATGCCAATTTTCGGGCAACATATCAAAAAGAGACGAAATGCCCCTCACCATGTGGCAGGAAATTGAGCTTTTCGATGTGTGGGGGGTAGACTACATGGGCCCTTTTCCCCCATCCTATGGCTTCTCTTACATCTTGGTCGCAGTGGACTACGTCTCAAAATGGGTCGAAGCTGTACCCACTGTGTCCAGTGATTCCAAGCCTGTTATTAAATTGTTCAAAGATATTATTTTCCCAAGATTTGGAGTTCCAAGAACTGTCATATCGGACGGCGGGACCCATTTCTTAGAACGAAGTTTTGAAGCTTTACTGAAAAAGTACGGAGTCAATCACAAAGTTGCCACACCCTACCACCCATAGACAAGTGGTCAGGTTGAGATATCCAATAGACAACTAAAGGTGATTCTTGAAAAAACGGTGAACAAAAACCGCTCTGATTGGTCCACCAAACTTCCTGATGCCCTTTGGGCATACCGAACTACATATAAAACACCAATCGGAACAACCCCATTCCGTTTGGTGTACAGGAAGTCCTGTGACCTGCCAGTAGAGCTTGAACACAAAGCCTTCTGGGCCATCAAACAATTAAACTTCGATCTCAAAAATGCAGGAGAGAATAGACAACTCCAGTTGCAGGAGTTAGAAGAGCTCCGAATGACTGCCTATCACAGTGCCAGAATTTATAAGGAGCAGACCAAAATGTGGCACGACGGTCATCTTAAGAGAAAAGACATCGCCGTCGGTGACAGAGTACTCCTTTTCAACTCCAAACTCAAGTTGTTTCCCAGAAAACTTCGAACAAAATGGTCCGGGCCCTTCACCATAAAGCATTTTTATCCAACTGGAGCTGTGATAATTGTCGACAATAACGGAGGAGAAAGGACGGTCAATAGTCATCGTTTGAAAAGATATTACTCTCCGACAGACAAAATGCCAAGACAAACCATAGAAATCAAAGACGCCATGCCGTCAGCATAACTACGTCTCAACTTCGTCAAGCCAGCGACGTAAAACCCAGGTGCTGCTTGGGAGGCAACCCAAGATTTCAGATTCTTTCTTTCCCGCTCTTTTAATTACCTTAGGCTTATCTTATGAAAAAATAAATCCATATAACTAAAACAAACATAAAAATATAAAAACTCGTTCGACCTTAACCCCACCAAACGGTTCTGAAACCGTTTGGAACCAAACGGTCTCCAAACCGTTTGGAACCAAACGGTCCTGAAACCGTTTGAAACCAAACGGTCTTGAAACCGTTTGGGACCAAACGGTCCTGAAACCATTTGGAACCAAACGGTCTCCAAACCGTTTGGAACCAAACGGTCTTCAAACTGTTTGGAGTCCAAACGGTCGCTAAAACCGTTTGATTTAAGGTTTTTGTCAGGTCAACCCCCCTTTTCCTATAAATATAAACCCTACCCCTTCGTTTTTTTCTCTTCGTCTCTCGAACTCTCTCGTGTGCCTGTGCAAGAACTATTTCATTGCCCTTGTTCCCGCACGATCGCACCTCCATCAACCTCGCCTCCGTCGCTCTCCCTGCAACAAGGTGAGTGTGTCACCATCGCCGACGTCGGCAACATTGCCTTTGCTTGCGCACCGCCGCCGTTTTGGTCACCCCCAGCTCCTCACGACGCTGCCGAACTCCTTCTCTATTGCCGGCACCACCATCGTCTTCGCCGTTTTCACCAACAGCTCTGTCCATCCTCGTCGTCTTCACCGCCGTCCTCACTGCCATTTTCATCGCCAGAGTCACCGCCGTTTTCACCGTTTTTTTCATCACCGTATTCACCGTCGTTTTTATCGTCTTTTTCACCATCGCTTTTATCGCCGATGTTAACCGCTGCTTTTGCCGTCGTCACCGATGCACCAGCCGTCTCCGTGACATTTCGCCTTCATCTTCTTCTTCGCCGGTGGCTGCACGACGCTTCGCTTTCCAGACGGTCTTCAAACCATTTGGGACCAAACGGTCTTGAAACTGTTTGGAACCAGACGGTCTTCAAACCGTTTGGGATCAAACGGTCTTGAAACCGTTTGGAACCAGACGGTCTTCAAACCGTTTGGGATCAAACGGTCTTGAAACCGTTTGGGACCAAACGGTCCTGAAACCGTTTGGAACCAGACGGTCTTCAAACCGTTTGGGACCAGACGGTCTTCAAACCATTTGGGACCAAACAGTCTTGAAATCGTTTGGGACCAAACAGTCCTGAAACCATTTAGAACCAAACGGTCTTCAAACTGTTAGGAACCAAACGGTCCTGAAACCGTTTGGAACCAAACAGTCTTCAAACCGTTTGGCCTTGCACATTCATCTAATTTCCATAAAAATACAAAAAAATTAATAAAATCAAATCTCTCTAATATGATTTTCTAACTCTTGATCTCCCATTTTGCAGCCATGACATCACCAACGAAGATGATCATCGGATCTGAAGCTGCTCCTTCTCTGACAAGGTTGTCCTGACGGAATATATGCTGAACACAATCTTCATCGACAACCAGGACCAGCTGCAGAAAGCCATGGAGGTGGGGACCGAACATTCAGAGTTCAACAGACACAAATTCTGGAAATCTCTAACCGGAATCCCCACCTATGACGCGAAGACGTGCAAAGCGTCAAATATACACTCTGGCTTTGTGCGCACCCTGCACAAAATTATCGCTGGCGCACTCTTCCCCAGGACAGAACGGGGAAACGTTACAATTTCAGATCTTTTCATTCTCTGGTCTATTCTTAATGAGAGGCCGGTCAATATCAGACGACAACTGATCCAGAAACTATCAACCTCCAGCCTGGGGAAAGAGATCTGCATGGGAGGGCATGTCACATCTATTATCAAATATCTCAAGATGGACAGACCCCTACCTCGCTGCACGCAACTAAAGGGTGACATCCTTACCAATGAACAAACTCTGAAGAACTCCTTCATCATCAAGGATGGGAAAGTACACTACGTCTTCTGCCCGATGGTTAAGTCTTCCAGAACACTTATCCCACTTCCGGAGCTAGCAAATTATGACACCAAACAGCTCCTCTTCTCAGACGAGGAGCTTTCACAAATACTAGCTTCAGTTAAAATAACTGAAAAGAAAGCTACAGCGGGACAAACGGAGCTGAGCATCACAGCCCCGATAGCTCGACCAACAAAAATACCTATCAAACGACCTTCCAGAAGGAAGTTGCTGGCCCAACAGCTGTCGGGGACACCAACATCTAAGCCAAATCCTGAGGCTGAGATCCTCCATGAAGAAATCTTAACCTCCTCCTCAATCGACTCTTTTATTCAGAGTCTACATGAGCAGCTAACTGCTGCCACCACTCCACCCTCCACCATTCCAACATCTACCACTCCTTTCTTCCCCATCCCATCCACGCAACCATTCACATCCACTTCATCACCCCTATTTCCTTTAGGCTTCCCTTTCTCCACCCCTATGCCCGACTTTACCACCTTCCCTTTCACCTCCGTAGTTTCCACCCCATCACTATCTCTGCCACCGCTTTCACCACAAATTCCACCACTTTTCACATCCGCCACCACCCCGACACCGCTGGTGACTACATCCACAGTCACTACGCAGCTCGGGGCATCATCAATGTCTCTTCCACAAGACACTAACACCATCCCACGCAGACCCCAGCCATCCTACCCTTCTGCTCCTGGGGTCCCTTTTGCCAATATCAGTGAGGAATTTGGCCGTCAATTCGACGCTGTCCGAAACCTCCTCACCGATCCTTCTAATATATTAAATTCTATTTTTTCTTGTGTGCAGGGTTTATCACGACAGGTGGCCATGATCGACGAACAACACCGAGCCTTGCCCACCATACTCCAAGGTTTCCAGCAACGACAAGATGAGGTGGATAAGCTAGTTGAGCACATCAACAACCACTACAACACCTTGCCAGACCTAGTCCTTGGAGCGAAGCGTCAGCCGGAAGCAACGGCGAAGCAAGTCGATGAGATCTCCACACAGACTCAGCCTCTGCCAGAGACTCTCCGCGAGCTCCAGCAACAACAAGAAGTTCTGAGCACACGCCTGGACACCATCAACAACACACTCACACAACTACAACATTGCCAAGAGGAGTCCAATAATGATGAAATCCAGCAGTTACGTGCTCAAGTTACGAATCTTACATCACGTATCCTCTCCGCTGAGGGCAGATATACCGACCTCAAAGAATCCCATGATGCACTGCTCGAAACACACGAGCATCTGCAAGTGGCCTTGGATGAGTTACAAGACACCCATCGGCGGTGCAAAACGTCTGCAAGAAAAAAGCAAGCAGACAAGGCTGCGGACGACAAGGATGGCGATGATGACGAAGAAGACGACTCCGACTCATCTGCTGATTCAAACAAAGATAACACCTCCTCTGGTGATAAACATGATGATGGAGAGGACCCTGGAAATGCAGCAGAACCTTCTCATAGAGGTTCCGACAAAGGTCACCACGACAATGACAATCACCCCAAGTCCCCACACAACGACAATGTCAACATGTCATATGGGGACCAATTCTTTGATTATTCCGCGCTGGGGTCCATCGGAGAAGCTGCTAAAGACGCGGCTTATGATGAGTTCCACCATTGTATACTAGGAACCAGCGCCATCCCACCAAAAACAACTGCCCCACCTCTCTCCACACCTTCTCCCTATGACGAGGGCGAGGCAGAATGAGTAAGTTTAGACACCGATGAAGACCTCGATTCTGCCTCCGACTCAGACGACGATCTACCGGGCCATGAACAGGCCTTAGAACAACCTGCTTCTCCCCCTCCACAAGAACTTCCCCCCGCCACCACCTCTGCCGCACAAAATGCATGACCTGGATATGGCGGCCATCTCCACTTTAGATGCTCAGGACATTTTTATACTGAACACTAGTGGACGATGCAAAGGCGGGGGAAGACATAATTTATCACAATACCAAAACTAGGCGTAAGATGACACGTGAAGACTTCCGCAACATCCTACGACCTCGGTCCACGATGCCTATGGCAATCTTCTGTGTCCTCCTCGCCAATTGTATAGAAATATACAAAAGTTCTAAGCGGAAACAGTCGGTCTTTAATGCCTCACCCGCTTTGTCTATTGGCCTTTTATACAAAGACATAAGAGCAAAGTCAATCGAGCGGCTGCGTGCTGGTTTAGCACGTCGGGCACGTTATCTGACCGTGCCTTTCCAAGTTTCGGACCACTGGCTTTTTATGATCGTGGATACCGAGGCTTGGGATGCCAAGGTGTATAATTTCTGTGGCGCCGAGCTACCAGCCGGCACAATAAACTTCATCGGTGAAGCAGTAGGAGAAGCAAGGTGTATACCCTTCCGGCTGCTTAAGTTAATCTGGGCTGCACGCCCATCTCTCCACCAAGATTGGAGCCAGCTTTGGTTCAAATCATAAACCCTCAAGTTCAAGCTGCCGAGGGATCTGGGGATTGCGCTTTCTGCACCATACGTCACATCGAAGCGCTGAACCAGGAAATCCCATTTACTGATCTGGTTGCTGAAGATTTCCATTCCTTGCGCGGGCGTTATGCCATGGAGCTCATCTGTGATAGGCGGTTCTTCAAGGACCCAACCATGGCACCAGATGACGTTCCTCATTACCTCTTCTCAGCTATCCAGCGACCGTAGCGGTGACCCTTCCGACAAACTCTGAAGGAGTCAGAAAAGACCAATATGACAGTCGTCGATACCGAGCAAGCTACAAGCAATATCAATCCTCTGTCTGCCTTCGAACCAACCTTTCCTGACTTTGATCGCGATGCTTGCAAAGGTCTCTCCGACCTTGAATTGCGTCTCATTATGGGACGGCTCTCAGCCAAAAAAGATGGACTGGTATTCATGTCTCGGGACATTCTTGTAATGGCAGACACACTACGAGAGACTTTACAGGTTAAAGGATCCCTTTCTGTAAGCCTTATGGCCGCCTACCAGTTTCTACTTGGCCAAAATAACCCAACAACATACATGGCGTCCCCATATATGAAAGATGATCTTCTAAAGATCAAGAACTTCGGCACAACTGATGCGCTGATCTCGTATCTCCAGCACACAACGCCGACATTCATCATGTTACCTTTCCTCTATCATGAGCACTGGATGCTCCTGGCAACAAATCTCCCAGAAGGAACAACCACAATATATAACAGTTCCGACAACCAGTACAACGCATGACAAAGAAACTAGGTCGTGACACCGAAGATGCCAACAGAAGTAGTGGCAAAGGAGTGCGCCGACAAGTTAATCGATTTTCTGAGTCAGCACACAAGGGCGTACGACAAAGAGCATTTTCACCGCCCTTCCTTCTGCCATAAATGCCCCCAGCAAATAAGACAATCCAATGACTGCGGCTTCCATGTCCTCTACTGGATGTACACCATCATCGTTCTCCAAAGACCAGTAGAAGAGATGACTGACGTGGACTACCACGCTCTACGAGGACAACTCGCATCCAATCTCCTTCATTCCCTGGGGGAAAATGAAGATTTACCTTAGCCTGCAGCCCTTGTCCTAATTACTTCTCAACCTATCACTTTGACACTCTGAGGACAGAGTGAGTGATAAGTTAGGGGGGGTACATTAGACAAGGGTGAGGTACCATTTTTTACATCTCTCCTCCTTCTTTTCTTTTCTCTATTTATACATTTTCCCTTTTTAACTTTCTTTTTAATTAACCTTTTTTTAGTAGAATCACGCTCATTTAACTCTAGAATCATGTTAGTCCCCAAAAGTAAATAGCACTTAGACATTTAATGGCGATTTAATAATGTCACTCCACTATTGATCCTCGTGCTTTTGCTTCAATTCTTTATCTGACTCTCCACAGGTCAAAATCAAGGCAGAAATAAGCCAAGCTCTCAAGGATGAGAGGGGAATCAGGCAACTTCCAAATCAAGAAGTTCTGCAAGTGGACCACAAACCAAATAAGTGCATGTTGAAAAACCCTAAGAACAACTTTCCTCTCTTCAAAATAAAAGAGGCTTGGCCGCCCAAAATAATTTTCCTAGAAAAAACCCAAAACCCAAGCCTGCGAGTTATCAAATAAAAGCCAAAGAGACGAATAAAATTATGAGAGTTGTGCCATGAATAAGGATCTATATAAAGAACCGATGAAGGTTTCACCCGGCCGGCACATTCCGCTGCCCTCACAAAGGCAGATGTGTCGTGCCCGGTAGTGAAACCCTAAGGTATCTAAATATACGAAAGGCTCATAAAGGACTCACCTGGCCGGTACATTCAGCTGCCCTCACAAAGGCAGATGTGTCGTGCCCGGTAGTGAGATCCTAAACGCATAGACAACCCCTCCCCCACTTGAAGGGGAGCTACACTTCAAGCCTTTAGCCAACCCTCATACCCTCTCTAGCTTCCAGTAGGTCTTTCAGAGAGGTATAAAGCTGATTAGAGTCAACAACATGCACAAAATAAAGGTGGTCCCAATGCGAACTACGAGATACGGAAAGAACCTGAGACCCGAGCAACTCTTGAAACCTGAAAGAGTCAAGGCAAGCAATGAGCCTTGATATGACCCTAGGGGAACTCAAGTTAAGAATTGAACCAAGAGTATGGAAATCCTAACTAAATAAAATCGCATCTCCATTACATGTCTCAGCTCTGTCTAACTTGAGGACAAGCTAGACTCTAAGTTAGGGGGGGTGATAACCTCTCATTTTGGACGATTATCTTAGTCTTTTTCTTTAGTTTCTATACTCTTTCTAAATTAAAACTATACATAATCCCAAATTTACCCCTTCTTTGAAAATATTCCATTAGACTAACTTTTCCCTTTTATACATGCAGAAAAACACAAAAAAATCACAAAAGAATAACTCAACCTCAAGACCACATGGATTCAAACGGTCCCAAGACTGCATGAAGCCAATCGGTCTCGAGACCGCATGGATTCAAACGGTCCCAAGACCGCATGAAGACAACCGGTCCCGAGACCGCATGGAGTCAAACGGTCCCAAGACCGCATGAAGCCAATTGGTCTCGAGACCGCATGGAGTCAAATGGTCCCAAGACCGCATGAATCCAACCGGTCCCGAGACCGCATGGAGTCAAACGGTCCCAAGACCGCATGAATTCAATCGGTCTCGAGACCGCATGAAGCCAAACGGTCCCGAGACCGCATGGAGTCAAACGGTCTCAAGACCGCCTGAAGCCAACCGGTCCCGAGACCGCATGGAGTTCAAACGGTCCCGAGACCGCATGAAGCCAACCGGTCCCGAGACCGCATGGAGTTCAAACGGTCCCGAGACCGCATGAAGCCAAATGGTCCCGAGACCGCATGGAGTCAACCGGTCCCGAGACCGCATGAAGCCAAATGGTCTCAAGGTCCAAACGGTCTTGAGGTCCAAACGGTCTTGAGGTCCAAACGGTCTTGAGGTCCAAACGGTCTTGAGATTCAAACGGTCTCAGGCCCAAACGGTCTTGAGATCCAAACGGTCTCAGGCCCAAACGGTCTTGAGATCCAAACGGTCTCAGGCCCAAATGGTCTTGAGGTCCAAACGGTCTCCAAACTGTTTGGACTTCACTTAAGGCCTATAAATAAGACCCTAAGGGTTCTTAACCAAGAGATCAAGTTTTAGACGTCCAAAGGCTGCCTCAATCATTCCAGAGCTCTTGCTACTTCCATCCTCCGCCCTGGGGCTGCCGGTCTGAGACCCATACTCCATCTTGAAGCTGCTTTCTCCTTCTTCGCCAAAGAAGGTGGGAAGGGGAGATCTCATCATCGTGCAACCTTTGAAGACTGGTGGATCGTTGCTCTCTCTCCAAGGGGTTGACCTTCCAATCTCCTTCATGGGGATGATTCTCTCTCTCTCTCTTCTTGCCTCCTTCTTTGTCCTAGTCATGAGCGAGTAGTCTCTCTCACTAGGGTGCGGGGAGTAGCCCCGCTACCCACGTTTTCATATCATGCAAATGTAATCCATATCTTGTAATATAGAGTTCTTATCTTTTTCAGTTCGACATCAAACGATTAATGAATGCATGTTGCTTGATCTCCAACTTGTGTTATCCTTTATCTTTTAGTATGAATTGTCTACGTTTGTACTATTAGATTCGAAACACATTTGTATGTTGGTTCTTGGTGCATGTATCCACCATGCATCTGTTTCGGTATCTAGAAGTGTATCTCAAGAAGTGGAGTAAACTCACTACCATCCGTTGCACTTTCATACTATGAAATGGAATCAGTTGACGTATGGAAGTGCAACCTTGGTAAGTCGAGGAACACACTTTGCGAGGGGAATGATGCAAAGTAATGTGACCATTTGTTTGGGAATGGCTGGCGTTGCAACATTCCCGCACTTCTCGTAGTTAGTTCTCCGAAAGGAAGCTAAGTCTATAAGGATACTAACTGACTAGACTCTTTTGCAGGTTATGTTTTTGCTTTGCATGTGTTGATCCATGTGTAGTGGCGGTGAAAAACCGATCATACCCTAGTGATCTTTTATCATAGTTTAACTCATTAGATTTACTTGCTTTCTTTACTTTACTTGCATTTAGCTTAAAAACAACCAAATCAACCTTTTGATCTAAATACCAACTACTAAAGAGATTAAGTGAAATTATTACGTTTTCCATCTTGTTGGCAACAACAAGACCGTTGTCTCGAGGATTCGACCCTTAACTATACTACGATAAGACTTCCACGTATCTTAGCATACGTGGGTGGAGTTCTCTATCTAGTATAAGCAAGGCTAAACTTAAAGACTTACCATCTTTAGGATTTTTAGTGGTGCACACAATTCCACACGAGTGGAAGCTCAATCACACTTCTCGATTGAGATACTCTCAGTTGAACATTTTCTCGACTGAGAAACTCCCAAGTCTAAAGAATGAACATCTTTGCATAACTTGCTAAAAGCAATCACAGAGAAAGGCTCGGTCGAACTTTACTTCAACCGAGACAATGTCTCGAGTGGGTTCTATAGTCGTTAGACTTAGTTATATAACCGTTAGAGTTAGTGGAAAAAGTGGTTGGGAGTTGAGTTGAACGTTGCTCCAGACTCACCCTCGATTGACGATTTCCTCGACCGAGAGACATTTGGTCAACAAACTTCTCGACCGAGAAGGTTTCTGTCTGCACTTTTCAGGATTAATTAACTAGCCGTTGCAAATGCAATTAGTGGACACTTAACAACTAGTTGAGCACTAAGAACCCCCTAGAAAGTGTCTAGAACGTCCCTAAGAACTAGTAGGCCATTCCTATAAATAGGACATGCCTTAGGACACCTAAACTCACTAGAGTACACAAATTGCATATACAATTCACTTGAGATCACATTGTAGCAAGCCATTAGCAAAGTTTTCACTTGCAAAACATTTCCACAAGCTGTGAATTCATGTCCTATAGGCTGATATCTCCTACCCACTATACATTCACGTCCATCCACTTTGGTTAGGAGATCAAACGCTTGATATAGGATTCAAGCCTTGTGCTAAATTGGTAAAGTTGTACTTTCCTGCTTCTTTCTTGTTCCTTTTTATTGTTTTGGTTCTCCTTTGCTACTCCTAGGTTGGAGGCTGCAGAAAGGAGGTTGTTGGAGCTTCTTTGGTGGTGAAGGTAGCTCGGCAGACTTAGGATTACTTCAAGAAGGCTGTCTCAACGGGAAGCTACTTCAATAGGAAGGCTACTTTAAGGGGGAGCTTGGAGTTACTTCAAGGAAGGTTGCTTCAAGGTTAGTGAGACTACTTCTAGGTGAAGGCTATCCTAAGGGTGAAGGTATTTGTATCTTATGTAACATCCTTGTGAGGTAATAAAATACAAGTGCTTTAAAAAATCCCAATTGGAAACAATTGGGTAGTGGACTGACTCCCTTAGTATTTGCTAAGGGTGGAACCACTCTAAACACCGTGTCTCCTTCTCCAAATTTCAATTGTGGTTGCTTTGTTGAATTAATTTTAAAATTATTATAAAACCCTATTCACTCCCCTCTAGTGGTTTTTCAATGAATTCCATCTCAAGGAATGCAGCATCCCTGGCAACAAACACTTTGTTGTCAGTTTGGGAATAAAAGTGATATCCTCTTGTTTCTTTAGGATATCCAACAAAATAACATTTTTAGATTTGGGACTAAGCTTATCAAGAAACATTTTCTTGACATATGCTTCACATCCTAATCCTCATAAAAGACATATTGGGATGTTTCTAATTTCATATCTCATATTGTATCTTTTGAACTGACTTAGATGGTACTAAGTTTAGTATAAATGCGACGATTTGTAGAGCATACCCCCAGAAGGTTGTGGGAATCTCAGCTAGATTGCACCATATCCCTTCTTTTTGATACTCCATTATGCTGAGGTGTTCCAGGTGGAGTCCATTGGGATACAATCCCATGGGCTCTAAGAAGGTCCTCAAACTCTTAGTTGAAGTATTCTCCACCTCGATCAGAATGAATTGTCTTAATACTTTTTACTCTAAATGAAGATGAACCTTGTGTGTACAAGAAGGTTAGTGAGATCATAGTGACATTCCACATATTGTATGTAGATGACATACTATTGATGGGGAATGACATCTATGCTTTACAAAAGGTTAAGACTTGGCTTGGAAATACATTCTATGTGAAAGACTTGGGAGAAACATCCTACATCTTGGGGATAAATATCTATAGAGATAGATTCAGAATGCTTCTTTGACAAAGTCAGAGCATAGACATTGTGTGATGACACCCGCTATTATTCAGATAACAAGTGTACAATCAACGTGCGGAAACGATTATTAACAGCGGATTACTGAAAATCATTAAAATTTAAAACTTTTTACGAAGAGATCCAAACACAAGAAAACTATTATAACAAGAACTAATGTATTATAATTACATACTGGTCCACTGTAAAGAAGTGAAACCACTTCCTTACTAAAAATTTGAACAATAAAACCTCCAGTCTAAACACACTCAGAAGGTATGTTGGAGTGGGTGCAAAATTTTCAAATCTTTATATAATGGTAACAAAAGACCAATGTATAGTAGCGGAAGAAAATATTTGACTATTCAATTATAAAACAAAGGGGTTACAAACTTACATCATAAGGATCCAAGTAGAGGAAATCTAAACCACCTCAAGATTGTCTCCAAGCTTCATCATCTCAAGCTAAGTCTAGGTCATCACGTCTTGTCATCCAAGTCCTCCACCTAGGGTTGGAAGCATACCCCAGCAAAAGAGAAATAAAAGGAGACATCATCAAAGGCTGGTATGTGCATACTGAAAAGCAAATTGAGCAATATAAGGAAATAAAGGACATCAAGTGTAAAGGCTTCCCATGTAAGAGATAAGTATCACCCAAACGGGTATCAAGAGAAAAGATCATAACAAAAAGGGATACTTGCCATAAAACAAAACATATAAAAGGATTGTGCCATAAATAAATCCACTACCATGGTGGGAAACAAAGCACAAGTAGGGCACACACCCCACAATCAACATCCTGCATGCATGTGAGATAAGCATAGCCCTAGAACAATATAAACACAATTGGCGGCCAACCCCCATAAAGCTGAAGCCTGATAGAGAAAGGAATACTGCCAATCTCCCAAATATATAAAACGGGTCAAGACACACATCTTTCCCTGGGTACGAGGTTCCTTGCCGTCCCAAAAGAGCAGGAAATATCACATCTGCTATAAACAAAACCAATGCACTTACACTACTCTAGTGTTACTAAATCACATAGCATGTTAAATGTAGAGGCAAGTAGAGAAGTATAGTCAGATTTATACAATGTTGCCATCACACAATGGACAACACAAACATATAAACATCCACATCATAGTGGGCATATATCAACAAGTAAAATTCCACATCACAGTGGGTATATAATATCAAAAGTCCAAACTGCACCAAGGCAACAAGATAAGATTCAAAGAGAATATCCATGATCACAAGATCAATAACAAATAAAAGATAGTTCACATGAACCATGATATCAAAATAAAAAGACAATGTGTAGGCTAATGTCCATAGGACCAAGAGTAAGACAAAAATAGGCTAATTGCTCAAGAAGAATAATTGGAGATGTAAACATACCTCAACTTCAGAGTCAAACAAATCCAAAGTTACTTCTAGGTCCAGGCCTAGGCATCCAAAGCACCTATTAAGCATATATGTGGAATTAGGATTAGGTTTCCATTAATTATTCAAAACCCTAAAAACACCTTTTTATTAATGTGTGAATTAGGTTATGAAAACTATTCCATATTTTAGGTTATGTTATTACGAGTCTAGAACATATTTTATTATATTTTTCTGACTTGTAGATAATTAGTTATGAATTATACAAGTTATTATCTTATTAATTAGTTCCATTAAAAACACCTATTATTAATCTTTGGATTGAGTTATCAAAACTTATACCATTAGCTAGATCTTATTTTTCTGATTCCAACGAATACTTTTCCATAATTTTCTGATGATCCAACAAGTATTTATTTATATTTTTCGGACCAGTAATTAATTAGTTATAGATTTTCAATCACCAGCCAATCAGGAAATTACACGTCATTGAACTGATTTGCCACAAATAAGAGAGAGAGGGAGAGACCATGTGGACCTGGGTCAGCCAATCAGAACTGCCCAAATCAGCGGGGCACTCGACCAACTCAACGAGTCCAAGCGCAAAAGCAAAAGAAGAAGGGACACGCAAAAAGACTAAATTACCCTTAGCGCAAAAAAAATGAAATAATAGAGAAACAAGGGGCATGTAGGTAATTTCGTTAGGGATCATCTTCCCCCAGAGCTCTGTGCAACAACTACAGGTATCACGGCCACAGGCATCACAGATTGATTTTGGGCGAATACTAAACACGGTGCAAAGCGAGGAAAAGACAGTTGAGAAAGAAGGAACAAGTGCCCAGGAACTTACAGCCGAGGACAATTGGAAGAGCAATGGTGTCCACCACCCGCACACGCCGTCGCAAGATGAAAGAGTAAACCTGATCGGCGGAGGTCCATATCTCCATAACGAGTTCAATTGAGGGGTGAGGATGAATCTTGGAGTCTGGACGGAGCCGAAGGAACCCAATTATATAGGCAGGGTGTGCCGCAAGAAACTTTAGAGAGTCACGGTTTGAGAAGGAAAGAAGGAGATTTGGGTGTTTCCAAAATAGGGCACGGGAGGAGTTGTATACTAGCTCAGAGTGTGCAGAAATCTCTCCCAAAACCAACGCAAGAAAAATCAGGGAAAATGATCGAGAAACAACCGAGAAAAAGGGGCCGCAAGATCACCCTTTGTGTCGATACTGTACACGCACAGAGGCGCTCCAACTTGAGGTAGGAGACACAATCTGAACCGTTCGACTGTGAATCAAAAGCTTAAATAGCCTAATAAATCATATTGTACATGCGACAGCTATAAAATCGGAAACCATAGTCGGAATAGAATTCGAATAAAGTGGCGCATTAAAATCATTTCAATTTTTCTCTCTCCTCTTTTGAGGGTGCAAACCAAATCCAAATTAAGTGGAAATTTGCACAGAGGCCAATAAAGGCATGTAGATTCCGATTATGCACTTAGTTTTACCTTTTGGAAACTTTTAATATATTAAATAAATTAATTACTATTTTCTCTTTTCTCCTTCAATAATGGCATAAGGATTATCCAAATTTTATGAAACTTAATCCACAAGTCATATTTAATGTGTTGGATACGAATTTGCCATCAATTTTACATATTGGAGTTGTTTGAGCATTTATTTAATATTTTGAAGGTTCTACATACTTTCTCTCTCCTGATTTTACCTTTTAAGCAAACTTTCTCCAAATTGGATGAAAATTCACCCAAAGGCTATAGTTATTATGTAGATCACGAATATAACATATTTTACCTATTTTGGAATCATTTATTATATTAATTTATTAATTACACTTTTTAGGCAATTTCTCTCTCTTAACTTACCATATTATTTCAAGGTGGTCCAAATTAAATGAAAATTGACATGTAGGCTTATTTTAATGTGTAGATTACGAATTTGAAGTCTATTTCCACTTTTAAGAATTTCTTACATGAGTTTTTCCATCTGGCCCATTATAGGCCCATTAACCTTATTATGCATGTAATTATGTTATTTATCTTCTTATTATCACCAAATGAATTATTTGACATATTATATTACATTATTCACGCATTAGATTATTAGGATCACTCTAACCTCAAACTTGTTTGATCAAATCCAAAAGGTCAAATTCTAGGGTAGGGTTCAAGATTCGGTATGTTACATCCACATTGTACATTCCATGTACCATCTCTTCTCGAGGAATATATATACAACACTTTGCCTTGATAAAAGCACAAGTAGTAAAATCCTCAAGGCATTCAAGCCAAAATATCAGATCGATTATAAGAACACTATCCACTGACTCCTAGGACCTGAGAGTACAGAGACAACACATAGGACTTTATATACAAAGCTTGACAACTAGTATTTCCACCTGAAGGATTATTGCTGTCCCTGTTGTTGCTGCTGCTGCTCTTCCCCTACTACAGAGTTCGTCCGCATCTACCCAAAAATGTTGGATCCCACGGGGGTGAGACAACTTATAAAATTGCCCCAGCGAGAGATATAACTCTCCGTTGAAAAAATTATTATTGTAGTTTAATAGAAATAAACTGAACAGTGGAATCATATATTTCAATCACAGATAACTCAATATCTATGCAGATTAGAGCAACATTCCTACTCAAATATTTCAGCTATAACTTGATAAGACAGCATGTCTCTTAGTCAATACGAAATTAAAGAACATAAGTAACATTTATGTATCAAGGACATGCTAAGCAAGATAACATCAACCAGTGTTTCTCATATTTCAATCTTATGCAAATATGCTACATGGATGATTACATTTACAAACATACTTAAGCTCTGAGGAGATGAGGTATACCGCTCATACTCCAACCGACCATTGCGAAGTCAAAATCAGTACCATACAAAGTCAATGGAAGAGTCAGCTTCCATGACCTCATCCTGTCCCGGTCAGTGCGAAACCACATGTAGGACATCTAGTGTCTCTGCTAAATAGCTTGCCAGGGTATAGTGGCATATTCTCTATAGAGTTACAACGGCAGTTGTACTCTCTTCGCAATTGAGAGATTTTGTGTTTATCTCCATCGATCCGACATTAACATCATCGGGAGATTTGTGATACATCCATCCCGGAACATATAATGAAGGATTGAGAGGTTTAATGTTTACCTTCAATCAATCCCCTCATTAGGGCGTACAGATATTTTCGCCCATCACCCCCGCATATTAAAAAATATGCGATCTCCAGGAGATCCCCTAGGAAAACCTGTTTCACCGTCACCAACTACTGACGATGATGGATCTATGGTCAGAGCACTACATGAATAGCTTTCACTTGATTAATTAAGTACATTATCATATTCTTTTAGCATCAGTCAAGTTTTCAAACATAACTTATTAGGAAAAATGCTACAAAGAAACATGTAGTGTTTTCATCAGTTACTTCTCAGTCTTTATAAGACATTGGGAACTCAGTCCCTCATTTCAATACTGGGAATACGCATCCCTTCACAAAATCAATGCCATAATCATATGGTTCTGGGTATTCAAACCCTTAACACATCACTGAGCATTGTTACCACTTTTTTAGGTAACTATCACCTTCAGGTCATCTGACCAAGGTAAACATGATACTTGTTACACAAGCATCTCTCATGGCACTTAAGGCCCATTAATTCTCTTATTACCTCTTTTACTAGGAAACAAGGCATATTATGGCACATAAGGCCCAATAACAATTTTAATAAATAAAACATCATAGCTCATACCTGGCTATGTTCATCATCTCATGATATCTACATGGTTAGTACAAATGATAACAGTTACATCAATTATATATCAACACCATGTAACACAAAGTAATACTACTATTCCCTTTTTAGGATTAGTGTTTCCATTCCATATCAATCAGGGATACTCATCCCAGTAACCCATATTAGGATTATGGATTATCATCATATTACCCAAAATTAGGGTTTCATACATAATAACCCAAAATTAGGGTTTCTCATATTTTTACCCTGTATTAGGGTTTCAAATTACATTACATCACCCTACATTATGGATTTGCACCTGATTACATGTCATCACCCTAAATTCATATCACATCATCCCCCTAGATTAGGGTTTCACTCAGAATTGCCCTAAATTAGGGTTTGAGTTCATCAATCAACTCAATTAGGGTATTATGATCTCTTTATTAAGGATCATATATTATATATCCCATTCATTTTGAATGTATTGGGCATGATTTTTATACATGTATGAATATCTTTCTCTCATCCTATTAAAGGATCTCCACTACTCAATTCTTGATTATATTGAGTCTACTCTTTAATCAAATTCATGCATTTAGGGTTAACATGATGTATTGAATTATTACATCATTATATATCAATGATTAATCCCACTAAGGGTACTACTCACCTAAGTACATTAGGTGTCCAGATGGTTTGATCAATTGAACCTTAAATTACATGAGGTATCCAATTGGATTGACCAATTGAACCTCAAATGGTTTTGATAACTTAGACCCCAAACGGTCTTAATCTCTCAGAACTCAAATGGTTTGAAACCGTTGGGGCAAATTACCCTTGAAACCGTTTAAGCAAGAAATGTGTTGAAACCGAATGAGCTTGGGTCTCCAAATGGTTTGAGATCATTTGGACCCAAACGGTCTTAATACTGTTTGGACTCAAATGGTCTTAAGACCGTTTGGTCCAAACCCTCTCAAAACCGAATGGACCAAAAAGGTCTTCCATCACTTAATCAATTCAGGGTTTCAATCAATGAACCGCCTATCAATTGAATCATTGATTTATTCATCAATTGAACCATCAAATCACCCTTCAGTTGGACCATCAATTAGGGTTTTGAACCCAATTGAATTAGGATTTATAATCAAGAAACCATCACTTAGGGTTTTGAAATCGAGGAACCATCAATGGTTGACATAGTAAAACTAATTCCATTGAAATTGTTGAATCATCATTAAACCATGATATGACCTGACCTCAAACGGTCTTGAGGTGATGGCCTTGAGACCGTTTGGGTAACCTCCAAATGGTCTTGAGACCATTTGGGCTAGTCAACCCAAAAATTGAATCCATCAATTGAGAACTTCAATACTTCAACCCGATTGAACTTTGTAATTGAAAGATCTTCCATTCTTGGAACCTTTAGAAACCAATCAATTAAATATATTAGATAATTATTCAACACATCAGTAACCCCCTTCAAACGGTCAACCCCCTCCATTTGGTCAACCACTCCAAATGGTTTGGAACCCAAACCACCAAACGGTTTGCAAACCGTTTGGTCACCAAACGGTTTGGTGAAACTGATTGGACCATATTGTGGAAACCGTTTGCACCCAATTTTATTTTGAGGTGTGTGCTTAGGATGATGTCATCATCCTCAAGCTTCAACCCCTCAAAATCTACTGCCATTTCAGGATAGTGTCATCAATCAACCAAAGGAATTGCAAGAAGAACAATTGAACAAAAATGATTGAGGAATTAAATTCAATAACATTGATTAAGGGTTCAAGTTATATAACCCGCCTTCAAATGGGATTAAAAGCTTGGAGCTTCACATAAAAAATGGTGGAATAAGATTTATCAAACCACAAGGTTTGTTCATCAAGATTTTGTGTGAAAAGGATTGTCTAGAATTGAAGATTGATTGAAGAAAGTAAGAAATCAAGCATTGATTTGTGATTCCCACCATGAAATCAAGGTGAAAGGGGATCATGGAGCTTACCTACAGGTTGGGGGGGTCATCCGCCTGTTGCTCCAAGCTCCCTTGATCATTTTGCAAGCAATAAGTGAAAGTGTCTTCGAAATTACCCATTCAAGCTATGGATAAATGAGTATATATGCATTTTATTGAAAATTCATTTAAGAGAGAGAAAGTAGGGATTATCTCCTCCATTTCCTTGACACTTGCCCCCTTCCCTTCCTTGGTTACAAGTCTATATACTTTGCCTCTTATTCCTCTCAATTATCCATGATTCAAAGAAAAGAAAATTAAGCACCTTAACCCTTATAATAATAATATCCATAAGTTAGTGGATATTTCTTTTTATTTTCTTAATGTGAGTGGGTTCTCCACTCACGTAGATATTTCCATTGCCTTTGCAAGGCACAAAGACGTCCATATATGTGGATTTACACCTCTAAAATTTTGTTTGAAGGGCAATCCATTTAATATAATTATTTTTTTGCATTAAATTGAATTAGGGTTTCAATTATGCTTAAATCTTGATTATTTTAATATCAAGATTCTCTCTCCTTCAAAGAGGTACAAATGAGATGCCCCTCTCATTTTATTTTCTCTACATGATGTCAAGAAATATTGGGGACTCTCTGGAAGAAGTAATTTGCATATTGAACCCTAGGTTTTGGGTAAATTGCACATTACACCCAAACTAGGTTTTAATGCACAAACATTGCTTAATCAACTCTTTCTTGGTATTCAGGATTTCACAAGCCATTCCTCTACATCATATTTATTCTCATGATGCTTCAACAAATGAGGAACATATTATCATGCAAAATTTGCCATTTAACCCCTCAACTTGGGTAATTTGCACTTTAGTCCAAAACAAGTAAAATATCATTTCAACATTATTCAAAAAGGACTAAAATTGAAATATGAGTTCCTCTTGAGCCTTAATTACTTTTCAAAAGATAAGAGCAAGCATATAATCCATTTTATTAAGCAAAACATCTAGGGTTAAAGCATAACCCAGGTCAGGGATGTTATAAGTTATCCACCCCTTACAAGGATTTCGTCCCCGAAATCATTAAGAGAAAAGAGTAGGGTATTTTTTCTCATTTCTTCCTCTAGCTCCCATGTAGATTCTTCAATGCCACGGTGATGCCAGAGAATTTTTACAAGACATATGTCTTTCTTTTTCAGCTTTTTGATTCTTCTGTCAAGAATCAACACATGTCCTTCAACATATGATATATCATCATTTAACTCTACCTCGACAGGTTGAAGAACTAACTCTATGTCAGGATGACACTTCCTCAACATAGAGATATGGAACACTGGGTGCAATCTATACAACTCAGGTGGTAACTCCAGCTTATAGGCTACCTTTCCTATCCTCTCAATGATTGGATAAGGCCCCATAAATCTATGAGCCAACTTGCCCTTCTTTCCAAATCTAAGGATACCTTTCCAAGGTGAGCACTTGAGGTATACTCTGTCTCCGACTTGGAATTCTAAGGGTCTACAATGCTTATCAGCATAAGATTTCTACCTATCCTGGGCAACTTTCAACTGTTGTTGTATTACTTTAATCTTCTCAGTTGTTTGCTGTACTAGCTCAGGACCCAAGAGTTGATACTCCCCTGTTTCATACCAACATAAAGGAGATCTACAACGTCTACCATATAATGCCTCATACGGTTCCATATCAATACTGTGATGATAGGTATTATTGTAAGAAAATTCTATCAAGCTCAGGTGTAGTCCCAGCTTCCTACAAACTGAAGGACACATGCCCTAAGCAAGTCCCCCAAGGTTTGTATAGTCCTATCAGATTGCCCATCTGTCTGAGGATGAAAGGCTGTACTAAACCTTAATTGCGTACCCAAATCTTTATGGAGTCTCTCCCAAAAATGACTCGTGAACTGGGGACCTCTATCAGAAACAATAGTAGCTGGAACCCCGTGCAAACACACTATCTCATCTATATATATCTGGGCAAGCTTCTCAACAGTGTAGGTTGTTTTGATAGGAAGGAAATGTGTTGTCTTTGTCGACCTATCAACTATCACCCATATGGAATCATGACTTTTGGCTATTCTTGGCAAACCAACCACAAAGTCAATGGTTATATGATCCCATTTACATTGCGGTATAGGCAGAGGTTGCATTGTTCCTACGGGCTTTTAATGTTCAACTTTAACCTACTGACACACTGGACACTGCATAACAAACTCAGCTACATATTTCTTCAAACCACGCCACCAATACATATCTTTTAAGTTATGATATATCTTGGTGCTCCCTGGATGCATGGCATACATTGAAGAATGAGCTTCTTCCAAAACCAACTTCCTTAAGTTATCGACATCAGGTACTACCATCCTACCATGGTAACAGACTACCTGATCATTTGAATCATGGAAACCATTTTGTTTCTCACTACCATACTCTAATCTAATTTGTTGAATCACAATATCATTCTACTGTGCTTCTTTAATCTGCTGTCTCAGAGTAGGTTTCACTTGCATCTTAGCTAACAACCCGACTAGCAATGATACTTTAAGCTGTATGTTGTTTTGCCTCATAGAGATAAGCATATCTCTCTTAGAGCAAACTAAGGAGTTCAATTGTGCTTTATATAGGGATTTTGAGGA
The DNA here is from genome assembly GCA_963693085.1 of Alisma plantago-aquatica. Lineage (NCBI taxonomy): Eukaryota > Viridiplantae > Streptophyta > Magnoliopsida > Alismatales > Alismataceae > Alisma > Alisma plantago-aquatica. The sequence goes on along the minus strand of OY856412.1, from coordinate 972,307,970 downwards.
TGATTTTCTACTTAAAGCATCAACCACTACATTGGATTTCCCTGGATGATAATCAATTGTACAATCATAGTCCTTGATTAAATCCATCCAACGATGTTGCCTCATGTTCAACTCATGCTGAGAGAAGATATATTTTAAATTCTTATAGTCTGTGAAAATCTAGAATGTCTCTCCATAGAGATAATGTCTCCAGATCTTCAAAGCATGGACCACAACATCTAGCTCTAAATCATGTGTCGGATAATTCTCCTCGTGTTTCTTAAGCTATCGAGAGGCAAAAGAAATCACATGATTATCCTGCATCAACACACATCCTAGACTATTCTTAGATGCATCATAGAAAACTATGCACCCCTTCCCTTGCTCAGGTAACACCAGCACATGTGCACTTGTTAACTTTTCCTTCAGCAGTTGGAAAGAATGTTGACACTTGTCATTCCAGACAAAAGGAACCTCCTTCCTGGTTAACTTGGTTAGGGGTAAATCTATAGAACTGAAGTTCTTGATGAACCTCCTGTAATAACCTACCAATCCTAGGAAACTACATATTTCCGTCGGTGTCTTTGGCTGTTCCCATTGCAGGACAGATTCTACCTTCTTAGGATCAAAATGAATACCTGAGGTAGATATTACGTGTCCTAGAAAAGAAACTTCTGGTAGCTAGAATTCACATTTGCTAAACTTAGCATATAGCTTATTCTCTCTTAGTAAAGCTAAAGCCTGACGAAGGTGCTGCTCATGTTGTTGAGCATCTCTACTATAGATCAAGATGTCATCTATGAAGACTACTACAAACTGATCAAGAAAAGGTCGAAAGATTCTATTCATGAGTTCCATGAATGCAACTGGTGCATTAGTTAGTCCAAACGACATAACTATGAACTCATAGTGACCATATCTAGTCCTAAAGGCAGACTTAGGTATGTCACCCTCCTTGATATGCAACTGATGATATCCCGACCTCAGATCTATCTTAGAGAAGATAGTTGCACCACACAACTGATCAAACAAGTCATGAATCCTTGGCAAAGGACACTTGTTCTTTATTGTTACTTTATTCAACTATCTATAGTCGATGCATAAACGTATATAACCATCTTTCTTCTTAACAAAAAGAACCAGAGCACCCCAGGGTGAAGTGCTCGGTCGGATAAAACCCTTCTCAAGAAACTCCTACAGTTGTTTCTTGAGTTCTGCCATTTCAGCAGGTGCCATTCTATACGGTGTTTGTGCTATTGGTTGCGTGTCCGGGATTAGATTAATCTCAAAATCAATCTCTCAGGGTGGCGTAACACCCGAAAGTTCCTCAGGAAACACATCTTCAAACTCCCTAACTATCAGAACTTCAAAAGGATTCAGGCTCTCCATTGTGGTGTCCACTACATGTGCCAAGAATGCAAAGCATCCTTGCCTCATCAGCTTCTCAGCTACCATAGCTGACACAAGACATGTTGGAAGAATCTTCCTATCTCCCTAAAAGATCCATGTGTCATCATCATCTGTGAACACAGCTTGTTTGGAACTGCAATCCAAGACAACCATATACTTCTCTAAGGTGTCCATCCCAAGGATTATATCAAATCCATGCATCTCAAGTGGTATAAGATCCACTTGAATGCGATGTTCAGAAAAAGAAAGAGTGCAGGGAGAACACACCTCCCACAACACTACAGATCCCATCAAAGGAGTTTCTAACTTCAAACTCTCTGCCCTATGACCAACTGTCATATTACAGTCAAGAATCACTTCTTGAGTGATGAAGGAATGCGTTGCACCCAGATCAATTAAAATAGATACGAAGTAGAAAGAAGACATATCAGAATGAAATAGTTCCATCTGACCTGTCACAACTCTGGGATTGACAACTGCTTCAGACTGGTTCATTGCATAGAACCTCGCCGTTGCCTGTGGTTGACCCTGTGCTCAGTTATTGGATGTCGATGATCCAGCTTGGGATGCTTGTCCACGTCCTCGAGCACCACTAGAAAACTGTCTCCTCTATGAGCCTTGCTGACTCTGCCTCTGGGGTTGAGTTACAGTCCTAACTTTCTCAGGACAATCTCTCATCAAAAGTCTTCGGCCTCCCACACTGGAAGCGATTGTAGCTTCCCAGATTCTGCCTAGGTGGTCCTGTTACTGATGTTGATGCTATACTGGGGGATCTTTTTGGAGGAAAACTACATCACCTGCCCCTACTCGACGTCCATTGGGTCTAAGTATTAACTCTTAATGGTGCTGCCGGTGTAGAAAACCTCAAATTCTTGAAGCTTTCAGACTTTTGTCCTTGAAACTGTGTGTGCTCTTTCTTATATTTGGTCTGACGCTTCTCTGTCACAGACCTCTCAATCCACCTCATGGACTCTACAAAAGTAGCAAAACTCTCCCTGTTCTCTAAAGTAGACACCAGAGTGGTCAAATCAACGTTCAACCCCTTCTCAAAATGCTGAATCCTCTCCTCATCAGTAGCTTCCATGTGCAGACAAAACTGCAAAAGCTCCATGAACTTAGCTTCATACTCGCTAATGTTCATCTGTCCTTGTCTAATCCTCTCAAATTGAGAGATCTTCTCATCTAGATACGTCTTGGGGAAGTATCTAGTGACAAATTCTCATCGGAATTCATCCCACATGACTTCAACACCTGGTCTTTTGCCTTCCTCTATGGTCCACCAATGGCCAACACTCCCCTTCAGAAGGTATACAACATGCCTGACCTTCTCAGCTTCAGGGATGTTGAGGATCCTGAAAGCCTTCTATAGCTTAGTTAACCATAAATCAGTGTCTGTTGGATGAGTTGTACCAGCATAATCTATGGCCCCAACCTGGAGAATTCTCTCAAAAGTCTTACTAGTTCCATGTCCTTCATTGTAGGCTGGTGCCCTTGGTGTAGGTGGTGGCATTCTGTCTGCCATATGTGTCATGGTCACCATAAACTGGCCAAACAGGGCATGGAAAGCTGGGTTCTCTAATGCAACTTGATCAAGATGAGCAATCTCAGGTACGAGTTCCTCCCTAGCTTGATCCCTTGCACCTCTTCCTGGTGCAGCAATACTGCTCTCAGCAACGTGTTCATCATGTGATCCAGACATCTTCAAGTTCTTCTTATCCTATATGAGCAGAAGACACTATCAAATAAACTTGAAGACACTAGAACAGACTCAACAACCTTAATCCTATGTCTCTGTAGACTCAGCTAACCTAGAGCTCTGATACCACTAAACTTGTGACGACACCCGCTATTATTCAGATAACAAGTGTACAATCAATGTGCAGAAATGATTATTAACAACAGATTACTAAAAATCACTAAAATTTAAAACTTTTTACGAAGAGATCCAAACATAAGAAAACTATTATAACAAGAACCAAAGTATTATAATTACATACTGGTCCACATTATACATTCCATGTACCATCTCTTCTCGAGGAATATATATACAACACTTTCCCTTGATAAAAGCACAAGTAATAAAATCCTCAAGGCATTCGAGCCAAAATCTCAGATCGATTATAAGAACACTATCCAATGACTCCTAGGACCTGAGAGTACAGAGACGACACATAGGACTTTATATACAAAGCTTGACAGCCAGTATTTCCACCTGAAAGATTACTACTGTCCCTGTTGTTGCTGCTGCTGCTGCTCTTCCCCTACTACAGAGTTCGTCCGCGTCTACCTAAAAATGTTGGATCCCACGGGGGTGAGGCAACTTATAAAATTTCCCTAACGAGAGATATAACTCTCTGCCGAAAACATTATTATTACATTTTAATAGAAATAAACTGAACAATGGAATCATATATTTCATTAGCAGATAACTCAATATCTATGCATATTAGAGCAACATTCCTACTCAAATATTTCAGCTATAACTTGATAAGGCAGCATGTCTCTTATTCAATATGAAATTAAAGAACATAAGTAACATTTATGTATCAAGGACATGCTAAGCAAGATAACATCAACCAATGGTTCTCGTATTTCAATCTTATCCAAATACGCTACACGACTGATTACATTTTACAAACATACTTAAGCTCTAAGGAGATGAGGTATACCACTCATACTCCAACCGACCATTGCAAAGTCAAAATTGGTACCATACAAAGTAAATGGAAGAGCCGGCTTCCATGAACTCATCCTATCCCGGTCAGTGTGAGACCACATGCAGGACATCTAGTGTCTCTGCTAAATAGCTTGCCTGGGTATGGTGGCATCTTCTCTATAGAGTTATAGTGGCAGCTGTACTCTCTTCGCAATCGAGAGATTTTGTGTTTATCTGCATCGATCCGACATTAACATCATCAGGAGATTTGTGATACATCCATCCTGACACATATAATGAAGGATTGAGAGGTTTAATGTTTACCTTCCATCAATCCCCTCATTAGGGAATACAAATATTTTCGTCCATCACCCTCACATATTAAAAAATATGCGATCTCCAGGAGATCCCGTAGGAAAACCTATTTCACCATCACCAACTACTGATGATGATGGATCTATGGTCAGAGCACTACATGAATAGCTTTCACTTGATTAATTAAGTACATTATCATATTCTTTTAGCATCCGTCAAGTTTTCAAACATAACTTATTAGGAAAAATGTTACAAAGAAACATGTACTGTTACTTCTCAGTCTTTATAAGACATTGGGATCTCAGTCCCTCATTTCAATACTGGGAATATTAATCCCTTCACAAACTCAATGCCATAATCATATGGTTCTGGGTATTCAAACCCTTAACTCATCATTGAGCATTGTTACCACTTTTTCAGGTAACTATCACCTTCAGGTCATCTGACCAAGGTAAACATGATACTTGTTACACAAGCATCTCTCATGGCACTTAAGGCCCATTAATTCTCTTATTACCTCTTACTAGGCAACAAGGCATATTATGGAACATAAGTCCCAATAACAATTTTAATAAATAAAACATCATAGCTCATACCTGGATATGTTCATCATCTCATGATATCTGCATGGTTAGTACAGATGATAACAGTTACATCAATTATATATCAGCACCATGCAACACAAAGTAATACTACTATTACCTTTTTAGGATTAGTGTTTCCATTCCATATCAATCAGGGATACTCATCCCATTAACCCATATTAGGATTATGGATTATCATCATATTATCCAAAATTAGGGTTTCATACATAATAACCCAAAATTAGGGTTTCTCATATTTTTACCCTGTATTAGGGTTTCAAATTACATTACATCACCCTACATTATGGATTTGCACCTGATTACATGTCATCATCAAAAATTCATATCACATCATCCCTCTAGATTAGGGTTTCACTCAAAATTGCCCTAAATTAGGGTTTGAGTTCATCAATCAACTCAATTAGGGTATTGTGATCTCTTTATTAAGGATCATATATTATATATCCCATTCATTTTGAATGTATTGGGCATGATTTTTATACATGTATGAATATCTTTCTCTCATCCTCTTCAAGGATGTCCACTACTCAATTCTTGATTATATTGAGTCTACTCTTTAATCAAATTCATGCATTTAGGGTTAACATGATGTATTGAATTATTACATCATTATGCATCAATGATTAATCCCACTAAGGGTACTACTCACCTAAGTACATTAGGTGTCTATATGGTTTGATCAATTGAACCTTCAATTACATGAGGTATCCAATTGGATTTACCAATTGAACCTCAAATGGTTTTGATTACTTAGACACCAAACGGTCTTAATCTCTCAAAACTCAAATGGTTTGAAACCATTTGGGCAAATTACCCTTGAAACCGTTTAAGCAAGAAATGTGTTGAAACTGAATGAACTTGGGTCTCCAAACAGTTTGAGACCATTTGGTCCAAACCCTCTTAAAACTGAATGGACCAAAAAGGTCTTCCATCACTTAATCAATTTAGGGTTTCAATCAATGAACCACCTATCAATTGAATCATTGATTTATTCATCAAATGAACCATCGAATCAACCTTCATTTGGACCATCAATTAGGGTTTTGAACCCAATTGAACTAGGATTTATAATCAAGAAACCATCACTTAGGGTTTTGAAATTGAGGAACCATCAATGGTTGACATAGTAAAACTAATTCCATTGAAATTGTTGAATCATCATTAAACCATGATATGACCTAACCTCAAACGGTCTTGAGGTCATTTGAATGACCTCCAAATGGTCTTGAGATCGTTTGGGTAACCTCCAAATGGTCTTAAGACCGTTTAGGCAAGTCAACCCAAAAATTGAATCCATCAATTGAGAATTTCAATACTTCAACCTGATTGAACTTTGTAATTGAAAGATCTTCCATTCTTGGAACATTTAGAAACCAATCAATTAAATATATTAGATCATTATTCAAAACATCAGTAACCCCCTTCAAACGGTCAACCCCCTCCATTCAGTCAACCACTCCAAACAGTTTGGAACCCAAACCTCCAAACGGTTTGCAAACCGTTTGGTTTGGTGAAACCGATTGGACCATATTGTTGAAACCATTTGCACCCAATTTTATTTTGAGGTGTGTGCTTAGGATGATGTCATCATCATAAAGCTTCCACCCCTCGAAATCTACTGCCATTTTAGGATAGTTTCATCAATCAATCAAAGGAATTGCAAGAAGAATAATTGAACAAAAATGATTGAGGAATTGAATTCAATAACAATGATTAAGGGTTCAAGTTATATAACCTGCCTTCAAATGGGATTCAAAGCTTGGAGCTTCACCTCAAAAATGGTGGAAGAAGATTTCTCAAACCACAAGGTTCGTTCCTCAAGCTTTTGTGTGAAAAGGATTGGCTAGAATTGAGGATTGATTGAAGAAAGTAAGAAATCAAGCATCAATTTGTGATTTCCACCATGAAATCAAGGTGAAAGGGGATCATGGAGCTTATCTACAGGTTGGGGGGTCGTCCTCCTATTTCTCCAAGCTCCCTTGATCGTTTTGAAAGCAAGAAGTGATAGTGGCTTCGAAATTACCCATTCAAGCTATGGATAAATGAGTATATATGCATTTTATTGAAAATTCATTTAAGAGAGAGAAAGTAGGGATTATCTCCTCCATTTCCTTGCCACTTGCCCCCTTCCCTTCCTTGGTTACGAGGCTATATCTTTTTCCTCTTGTTCCTCTCAATTATCCATGATTTAAAGAAAAGCAAATTAAGCACCTTAACCCTTATAATAATAATATCCATAAGTTAGTGGATATTTCTTTTTATTTTCTTAATGTGAGTGGGTTCTCCACTCACGTAGATATTTCCATTGCCTTTGCAAGGCACAAGGACGTCCATATATGTGGATTTCAACCTGTAAAATTTTGTTTGAAGGGCAATCCATTTAATATAATTACTTTTTTGCATTAAATTGAATTAGGGTTTCAATTATGCTTAAATCTTGATTATTTTAATATCAAGATTCTCTCTCCTTCAAAGAGGTACAAATGAGATGCCCCTCTCATTTTATTTGCTTTACATGATGTCAAGAAATATTGGGGATTCTCTGGAAGAAGTAATTTTTATATTGAACCCAAGGTTTTGGGTAAATTGCACATTACACCAAAACTAGGTTTTAATGCACACACATTGCTTAATCAACTCTTTCTTGGTATTCAGGCTTTCACAAGCCATTCCTCTACATCATATTTATTCTAATGATTCTTCAACACATGAGGAACATATTATCATGCACTATTTGCAATTTAACCCCTCAACTTGGGTAATTTGCACTTTAGTCCAAAATAAGTAAAATATCATTTCAACATTATTCAAAAAGGACTAAAATTGAAATATGAGTTCCTATTGAGCCTTAATTACTTTTCAAAAGATAAGAGTAAGCATATAATCCATTTTATTAAGCAAAACATCTATGGTTAAAGCATAACCCAAGTCAGGGATGTTACACATTGACAAAGTGTTGAAGTGGTTCAACATAGATAACTCAAAGAGACGAAACCTACCAGTGTTGCATAGAGTGAACATCTCTAAGAGTCAATGTACCAATTCTTGTGAAGAAAGGGAACACATGAGTGAGATTCCACATGCCTCAGCAATTGGATCAATCATGTCCGCCATTTTGTGCACCCGTCCAGATGTCTCGTATGCCTTGAGCATGATGAGAAGATATCAGTCAAATCTAGGTGATTCTCACTCGATAGTCATGAAGAACATCCTCAAGTACTTGAGAAGGAATAGGATTAGTTATTTCTCTATGGCAGAGAGGAAGAGTTGGTGGTAAAAGGTTACACCAATGCAAGCTTTCAGACTGATCAATATTATTATAAGTCACAATCAAGATTCGTGTTCTGCCACAACAATGGAGCTGTTAGCTGGAAGAGTTCCCAACAAGAAACAACTGTCGATTCTATAACAGATTCCGAGTATATTTCTACATCCAGTGCAACAAAGGTGGTTATATGGATCAAGAATTTCATTACAGAACTTGGGTTCATTCCAAGCATCAGTGATGCAATAGAGCTATATTGTGACAATAATGGAGCTATTGCACAAGCTAAGGAACCCATATCGCATCATCACTCAAAGCATATACAAAGGTGATATCATTTCATACGACAGATCATACAACAAGAAGATGTAAAGATTTGCAAAGTACCAACTGAGAATAATGTTGCCAATACCTTGATAAAAGCACTTTCACAACGAAATCGTGATGGTCATGTAAGGTCACTCGAAATAAGATTCATGGGTGATTTATCTCTAAGTGCAAGTGGGATTTTGTTGGTTAAGTATACCCAAAGAGCCAATCATGCGATGATTGTAATGATATAACTTGTAAAAATGATTTGATTATTGATAAAAGGCAAGCTTCCAAGTTATTCTATTTAATTCTATTATGAGATAATGATGTAACATTATAAAATGTCTAGAGAATCATATTACTAAATGACATATGTATTCAAGTTGCAACCCTTGTGAATGAGATCATATGGATGTTAAGAGTACATATACATATTCTCATCATGTCCCTGATCGGTTCTTATTGTGGAAGGTTGATAGATAACAATAACACATATGGTCAGAATGTGTGTTGGTTGATGACTAAATCTTATTAGTCATGATATGGCAATATCAAACCAAGCACACAGATACATGTTAGAGAATAATGTATTGGATAGACCCACCATGATACTAACACATGGAAGACATCTTCATGGAAGTCATAGTCAAGTCTCACAGTGATCGTGGTGGTTGTGGTTCTTAGACCTAAAATATTTACTCATCACAAGTCGTTGGGTACACTTTGACATCATAAAACACAGTCTGGAAAGTTGTTATAAAGGTGATGATTGGGTGGTTTTGACACATGGGGTTAGAATGTGAATGATAGATATGTGATTTGTCCCTCCTACTGGAGTGTGGTGTCCTAGGCCTCTTGATTAGCGAGATTGAGAAAAGCATGGCCATGTGCATGTGAGTCAATATGCGATATTAATCTTACATATATTTCAGACAATCTGCTCTTAATTCAAGAAATAAGATTGAATAATAATGAGGGTGACTACTCCATGCCTCTAGTTCAATATGGACATTAGTGACAAAAGAATTATATAAACACTGTAACACCATATATAGATTGTACATTGTAGGTTGAATGTGATGCCTCGTGCCACAGTAAAATGAGATTACTCAAAACACAACCACAGAAAAAGAGATTAATGAGAATATTACTGGGAAAACACTAAAAATTAAAACCTTTATCATAAAATGGCCATATAGAAAGAACCTTTACATATGAGTCCTTTCATGCCTCAAAGCATTCACAGAGCATGTTGTCAACATGTAACGAAAGCATTGTTCTAGAACATATATACATGATTCCATCATATCTGATATACAAAAGCACATAAGGATAGCACGTCTGCAAAACATCTAAAAAATGCTCCCAAAGACCCGAGTGTATAGGGAAGACTCTAGGAATCTATCAACAAAAGACATCCAGCTGCACCTCTAACCTTATCAACTACTGCTCCTCTGGCTGCTGCTCAACCTCCTCTCCACAACTTCTACCTCTGTGTGCTCGTTGGTGCGTCAAGCTAGTGGTGTACACACCAGCCAACAAGGAGTGGCTATATGCACTCCACGAGACTCGAACACACGGGTAGATTAAACTTTCGATATTTATAAAGACTTACACTTGATACGCTTGCACAACTAAAACACTACACCCAAAAATGCACGAGGTCATGTCATAGTATAGGAGGGCGGTAAGTATAGGGTCGATCCACAAGGAGAAAAGGGGGGCACTAGAGCTAGGTTAGTTCGGCTGGGTTCCTACTGCGGAGACTAGGGTTAAGAGTTTGAAGGTTGTTTTGATTGTTAAACTAAGTTAAGTAAGAAAGCAATTAAGGGCGAGAATGAAATCTAAGTTAACCCTAGACTAGATTAAGACTAATTAAACAGGAAAAGACTAAGTTAGGTATGAAAAGGCAAATTACACTAAGGAAAGCAAGAGAAAAGAAAAAGAGCAAGTAAAGACTTAAGCTAGAAAGAACAAATCAAGAACAGGGCAAGAAGCTATCTAGGCAAGAAAAGAGCTAACTAAGCTAACACTAGCTAAGCAAGATGAAAACTAGGGTTTTAAAGCATTTAAGGAAGGTCTGGGCTGTTTAGGGGACATACTTATCACTTAATTTGGGGGTGACATATGAACATTATGATTCCATTTAGATTATCCAAACCAAACAACAAGTTAGAGTCTAATGAATTAACCTAAGCTGCTATCTGGCCATGGATATGCTAGGTTGTGTATAGGGGAACTAGTCCCTAACACTCCCTACTACCCTTGCAAGGCTCAATTGGTTTAGGGATTAGGTTCAATTCAATTAGAGTCTAATCAAGTCTAGGTTTCTAGATTAGACATTCCTAGGACAATTAGGGGTTGAGGGTAGTAATGGGGAGGTGAAATTAGGGTTTTGGACCCTAATTCCCTCACATTCTAGCCTTGAGAAGGCTCCGTACTAATTCTACTAGAATCATCTAATCTAGCTACTTAGATCTCTCACTTAGGATTAGGGATATTTATTAGGATGTAGGAAGATGGGAGGCAACCTAGGGATCTAAGAATTGGACCTAGGGGTAAATCCCAAAATTCACATATATAAGAAATTTCCCTAAATTCCTAGGTGATTTCACACACAAACTAATAAGAAATTCATGGAGAATGAGATAGAAATAGAACATAATAATTAACAAATGGAATTACAAAGTTCACATATCATTTCCCCCCAACATGGTATTAAAGTAACATTTTACACCCCAAACAGCCCACCAAAAGGGGCCTAGCTACTCATGGAAATGGAAAATACAAAAATAAAGGAGAAAGAGGTAGAAGAAGCCATGGAGCTTGGTGTAGATGAAGAAATCCTCCACTTCAGCTACTTCGGGGCATCCTGCTCTCTCTTCCAAGGTGTAGGGGCATGGAATGATGGTGGAAATGGATGGAAATGGAAGGAAAGTAGGGTTTTGATGGTGGAAATGGTGAAATGGAGGGGATTATAGAGGTGGAAATGAAGTGGAATGGAGGAAGACCAAAATGGAGTGGTAGGAGTGATCTAGGGGTGGCCAACCTCGTGCTAGAGCTGCCACCTAGGTATATATAGGTGTGGGAGAAGTACTAGGTCAAGTGGGGATAGTATGGGAAAAATAGTGGAAAAAGTAGCTGGGTTTTGTGAATAGAATGGCCGTTGTGGTTCACCACGACCATGGTGGGTATGGGTGAGCATGGTCATGGTGGTTACCACGGGTCGTGTCAATCAAAATGTCAACATCATAGGTTGATGGTCAATTCTATATTGAGGTTGGCATGGTCGTGGTGGAGTGACCGTAGCACGACCGTGGTGGTCACCATGACCGAGGTGGCTCGAAATGTTGAGGTCATTCTCTGCTCCACAGTCATTCTGCCTCTACTGTAGCACAACTGTGCTGGGTAGCACCGTCGTTCTGGGTCGATTCACCACAGTCATTCTGGGTGGCACGACCGTTGTGACAACCCGATTACAAATCAAGCCATCACCAGTAAAAACACAGAAATAATACAAATAACAGAGCTAACAAAAATCACCAAAAATTTAAACCATCTTTGCACATAGATCCCTATCCAATAAGCTTTTATACAAAGGACCAAAGCTTTACATACACATAGTTCATATCATACATTCAGTATGCCATCTTTTCTCGAGGATGACAAGTATCAATTATTTTACCTTGATACATATACAACAACATTACAAAAAAATCTTGAGATAAGCAAACCAAAATCTCAAGTCACTCATGAAAATCCACTAAGAACTATCTCCCAAGGACCTGAGAGTATAGAGACACACATAGACATCTATCTACAAAACCCTGACAGGCAACATACTCAACCTGAAATACTACTACTGTTCTTGATGCAACGATCCTTCTTCTGCACTCCGGTTCCTAGTCCCTTGTCCGCGTCCACCTAAAAAATTGTGGATCCCACGGGGTGAGACTATTGTCCCAGTGAGAGATATAACTCTCCGCCAACAATATTATTATCACAAAAAATAATATAAAATTGAACTGTAGGTATTTGATTGATTAACATATATATCTTTAAGTGCAAGGTATAGACATTATAACAATTCTATAAATTATCTTTTGCTTGAAAAGGAATATAAAGAACATGTATAACATCTATCTATCAAGGTGTATAAAAGTAATAAGGCACCAACCAATATTTTCATATTTGGTCCTTAAACAAATATACTACATGGCTGATTACATGTTCACATTCATACTTATGCCCAGATGAGATGAGATATACCTCCCACACTCCAACCGACCACTAGTAAGTCGAAATGGTACCATACAAGGTCAATGGCAGAGCTGGCTGTCAAGACCTCACCTTTCTCGGTCAGCACGAGAACACTTAGGTAACACTTAGGTTTAGCATGACATCTTATGTCTGCTGTAATTAGCTATGCCATGGTATAGAGACATCTTTGCTATAGAGTTACTACCGTATCATGTACTCTCTTTGGGAGAAGGCCACTTAGCTTTCCCAGATTATCAGGATGACCAATGAGCAATCCTATTTGATTTTTTTTATCAGGAAGTACACTGAGCAACCTGATGTATTTAGGGAGTCCACTAAGAACCCTTATTTAGTTTGGGAGTCCACTGAGCACCCTTATATTATCACATATTCAAAAATATGCATTTCGAGTAAAAACTCGTTTCACCATTTAGCAAATGCCGACACTGAATGGATCTATGGTTAGGACAACTACATGATAATGTTCATCTTTCTTAATTAAGTGCATTACTCTATCTTTTATCATCAACCAAGTTACAAACAAGAATTATATCAAATGCAACAAAGAAAACATAATTGCATTTATCAGATACTTTCATATTCACTAAAATAGATAGATCACTTAGAATCTCAATCTCTCATCATCATCGTACTTGGGTATTCAAACCCTTCATTCATCACTGAGTACTGTCACCACTTAGTAGATGATCATTACCTCTAGGTCATTAGACCCATATATTTATTTACATAGTCCACATAGCTGTTTAGATTTATATCACATAGTCACATAGCTCATTGGATTTATATCACATAGCCACCTAGCTCTTACTTACCCATGCTTATTTCCTTATCATATACTTTCCTGATTATTATATCATGTTATCAACAATTTCAACATATGTATTTAACTATGGATTACTAAGGAACACATCCTCCCCAATGAATTAGGGTTATATTCAATCGATTAGGGTCTCAAGATTTCATCAACATAGGTTACACCCTAACTCATACTCCACTCATCTATAGAGTATTAGTATATGCTAATTACATACTTATCTTTCAAGTCTTAGTTTCTCACTCATCCTTACTAGGATGTAACTTACTTATTTCACATCTTCAAGGTTTACTAGCTCATGATTATTGAGTTTAACTCATTATATCTCAGTATTGCATTAGTCATATTCATCACACAGATAAACTTGGTAGTTAAGGACATGCTTAATCATATCAAGTAGCATGATTGATAACATTACCCTATTGTATTAGGAAAAACATATATTCTTTCAACAAGTATTCAATTAATCACATTGGTGAAACCACATCTTCATATCGGGTATAGGGCATATCCCTTATTACCATATCGTGTAGCCAAGTAGGGTTTGTTATCACTTTAACCTTTCTCATTTCAAGTCAATCTCATAACAAGTATGGTTCAAATCATTATTCCCATATTGGGTATGAATGTGTATTGAGTCCTCATATCGTATGCTAGAGTACATCATATCGGGCTCCATCTAGGGTTACCATATCGTGCACTTAGATTGGACTTGCCATATGTTGGATATCATATTGTGATCTTATGTTGGGCATCATATCAGTTTTCACCATATTGGTTTATCTCATAGGTTCACCATATCGGGTAAGTGTATTGGGCAACATATCGGGCATAGGTATTGGGTACCATATCAGGCATAGGTATTGGGTACCATATCGGGCATATGTATTGGGTACCATATAGGGCATAGGTATTGGGTATCATATCGAGCATCTATGTAAGTGATACCTCATGATCATATCGTGTACCCATAAATGATAAGAGACTTGAACTCAAATCATACTCATGGTAGATTGAAGAAGTATATCGAGTTCCCAAGGTCAAAAGCATATCAAGTTTCTAGGGTTTGACTCATATCAGGCAAAATGTTGCTCTACCCTTGTGTCTTGTTCAAAGTGATAGATGGGGATCTTCCTTATCATTCATAGGACTTCTTATATCCTATCTTCATATCGGGTAGACATCCATATCATTCTTTCCATATCGGTTTTCCAGAGTCCTCAACCCATATCGGGTTGTAAGGTCTTCAACCCATATCGGGTTGCTCAAGAGTGATCAACCCATGTCGGGTATCCAATGATGATGTCATCATCATTAGCCTCAAAATCATTAATTGATTCAAATATATAGATATCATTCCTAATTACTTAATGGAACTCATGATTATATTAATCGATCATAGGAAACCCTAATTTGCTAATAATCAAAAAATTAAATAATATTAAAGAAAGGTTAATAATATTGAAGGGTTTACGTTATATAACCCGCCTTTTAAGGAGATTCCAAGCTTCAAGCTTTAACTCCACACATCCTAAGGTTGAAGATGATCCTTCTCTAAGATCCAAGATTTGAACTCCAAGCTCTTGCAAGATATGTCCAACCACCTTGGGCGATATCACCTTACTTAGTTGCTTCAACCTTCTTTGACTGATATCTTCCCTCTTTGGCCAATACCAAGCCTTCACCACTCCATTCTCCTCACCATGGGCGACACAAGGGAAGGTGTTTACATGATATAAGAGGAAAGGTACTTGCTTGATCCAAAAATCTTGCCAACAAATGAAGGTCAAGGTATTTATAATTGAGGTTTATAGAAAAGAGTGTCATAGGTGTCATTAGCTTCATGCCACCTAGCCATGCAAGGTTGACACATAGTCTTGCATGTATGCCACTGTTTTCTTTCCATGCAAAAAGGATAAAGAAAAGATAAGAAGCGGCTCTTGAGTTGTCTCCTAAGGCAATCTCTCTTCCACTAACTTATTATTTTATTCAACTCCATCATTTCCAAGACAAAAGAAAATCGATGCCTCATTCTTCCTTGAAGTGCCTTTCCCATCATGGGTCAAGCCAAAGCTTCACAAACCAATAGGATGCTCTCCCCATGGCTCTATGGATGATAATGACTTCTACTCTCAAGTCTACAACTCAATATGTCTTATGCACATAGCTTTCAACTTATTCATTAGCTTGGTTTCTTTATTATTAAGAGTACTAACACTTCAAGATGTTTCAAACATATTTTCTCCTCCTTTCTCTCTCCTCTAGAAAACTAGGTAAGAGTAAAAACAATCTATAGGTGATAAATTACACATTTACCCTTCATTTAGTATATACTACAAATTGTACTGTAATTGATGTTCCAAGCACTTAGCATGGTTTACTCAAGTTCTCACTTAGGATTAGGCTTAGAACAAGCCACCACTTAGCATCATAGTCTCTTTCATGACATACAAAACACTTAGAATTCATTAATTATGCAACATTTGCAACATAACCCCTCATCTTGGGTTAATTGCACTTTTCACTTAGATTATCATACAACACACACATAGTTTTCATATAAGCTCAATTTTGAAAATAATTTATCACAAGGGCCTTAATTACTTATCAAAAGATAAGAATAAGTATGTAAGCAACTTACTTAAGCAAAACATCTAGGGTTAGGCTTTAACCCAGGTCAGGGGTGTTACAGCCGTGGTGATTCTAGCTTCACTTGGTGATAACTCTGTTGATTTGTAAGTGAGCTAGCATGACCGCTCTGTGGTACCATGACCGTGCTAGGTTCTGGATCAACACTTTGACTTTGTTCTTTAGATTTTCTTGGACATCTTTGCTTAAATGAATCTTTGGCCACTAGGGGTAGGTTGAGGGAGCATAGCGCTTCACTTTGGGTCTCTCCAAGGGTAGAGGAACCCTAGGATCACTCCTTCTCTCTCTCTCTTCCATCAAGCATGGTCTCGATGCCTGAAAAACATGCAAATAATGTCCATAAGTGCATTTTACACAAATATACATATTGGGGGAAATAACATGTAATCTAACATGTATAGGTGTGATTGAAATGCAAAATGACACAAGATGAAGCCCTAAAATAGAGCTGAATCACCACCCCAAACTTGAAACATACTTGTCCTCAAGTATGCTCCAACTTAATCTCTCTATAAATTTTTCCCAAGCAAGAAATGACAAATTCAATGTAAAGGATGATTATTTCTGAATGGGATCAATAGTGACTAAGTACATGCATTCCACCTCTCTCCTCTCTTGCTTTCACAAATCAATTATGAAAAGAGCACAAAGCATATGAACTTCAAATATAGTGTATAAAACACACAAGCTATCCATATTTCTTTCATGTATTTCTGGGTAAACCGTTTCATGATGGAGTTAGTCAAGGATGACTAGGAGTGATGTTTCACCTTCATGCTTTCAACCTTATGTTTCAAATCACATCAAATGACCCATGTGGTTGCGAAAAATGAAAAAAATGAGCTAGGTTTGATGTTTCCTAGCTCAATGGGTATGCAAACAGAAGAAAGGGTTGCGGCGAGATTTTAGAATGCTATTAAATAAAGAACTCATCTTTTCTTTACTTAGATGCTCTTAAACGAGAGAACCTTTTATTTTCTTTTTGTATTTTTTTACTTTTTCTTTTCCCTTGGAGTAGATAGGTCATATGGTGATGAGAGTGAAGTGGTGAGACGTAGATGTGGCCACCCCAAACTTTTGGAGGTGGCCATGGCTGATATGTGCACTTTGGCATCCTTTTATGAGGCGGAGGGGTAAGAAGATGGTGAGTGAAGAGTCAAGTCAAAGAGGGGTCATTGGCATGATTCTCAACATAAGGTATCCTGCATGAAAATTAATCCAACACTTCATCCAACAATGTCACACCACATGAATGAACAACTTGAAATTGATATTTCAATCAAGTGATTTCATAGACACCAAGATCTCATAGCTTGCTCAAGTCACAATTCAACCAAATCATTCACAAACACAAGAGAGGCGATGCACATGTAAAAAGTCAAGAATTGATACCATTTAGCAACAAACAACGATAATTCACTTGCATTTGTCAAAGGTCATCATTTTTAATCTAAAAAGTAGAGATTGGGTTGAAACACACTTTTAGATGAGAAATCTCAAATTCGGGCAAATTGGCCAAAACGGTGCCAAGTTGCCTTCAATCACATCTAAGCCTATATTATTGAACTTAAAGCAATAAACAATCAAATCCTAGCTAAAACATGCAAAAATTACCAAAAATCTACATGATATGCAATGCATGGCAAAAAGGCAATTTTGTTTTTGAAAAAAACACAAAAATTGCAAGAAAGTAACTACATGGCATGCAGATATGCAAAGCAGGTAAACTCTAATATAAAGAAAGCAAAAGCAAACAAACAAAAGTAAATGGCAGGTGAAATGTAAAATAAGAGTGAAAATGAGATAGGGCATACCGCCCTACCACCCCAAACTTTTGAATCATGCTGTCCTCAACATGACACTAAAGTTTGGGAATGATAGTGTATATGATCACTGTGGTGGTGGTGGTCCTCCCTGTTGTGGAGGATGTTGGTAGTAGGAACCCCAGTAGTCTGACTGTGGAGGCGGGTAGTTGTCCTGATATGCTGACAGTGAACTCCACCAATCTTCCCCCCACTGGGGGTTCCTATGTGCCTGGGCATGCTGGAACTGGTATAGGTGGTTGACTTGATAATGCATCTGCTGATGGTCTAACCACAAGGCATCTTGAGTTCACTAAAAACCCTCTTGTGCCCATAAAATACCCTCCTAGGTGCTCAAAATGTGATCTTGAGTGCTCTGAATACCCTCCAGATGCGCATGTATGGTGGACATATCATATGCGTTTTTTGTGGGTTGCTGTTTCTACTACTATGATGTTTCTCCCTCATGGAACCTCACTCTATAGTTCTCCCACTCCTCCTCTATCTTCCTTTTCTCGGTGGCTGCCCATGACTCTCCAAGCCCCTCAGGTAGATCTCTGGGCTGCTACTGCCATGTGTCTCTAGGATGCTCCTCTTCCCATCTCCTCAAGATGTCCAAAAAGTCTAGAGATGGGCCACATCCCTCTAAGAGAGGTGTGGTGTGGTAGGGGAGCTCAAGTAAAATCCCAACATAAAGAGGGTTGACTTGGTAGAAAATCTTCTGGTCAACCACTGATATCATCGATGACTGGGTCAAGTAATGCAAGTCAACTATCTTTCCTTCTTCTGCCTTTATGTAGCCACATACATCATGTCCTAGGGCTAAGGCAATGGAAGTAACAATCCCTCCCATGATAAATGGATTCTTACTCTTGGATGGAATTGTTTTCATATGATAAATGATAAGCGACCCTAGGTTTACAATCTTCCCTTGCACCATCCATCCTATCACAAAAAGGTGTTTCCTTGTGAAGCTACCTTGATTTTCATAACGGGCAAAGTTGGTGTTCGCCAAGACCTTTTGTATGTACCTTAGAATAGGGTTTTGAATCAGGCTAGTCTTTGATTTACCAGCCACAAAACTGCTCTACCCGGTGAGTTTCTTCCACATAGAAATGTAATTTGCATTAGTTTCTCTATCTGTGCTTCCTTCATCATGTGACGATGCTGCCTCGGGAGTCAGAGTAAATATGCCATTAAGAAAAGATGCAATAACAAGGTAGGTGCTACTCCCCAAGGTGACACTGATTGCATCATATGATACCTTCTCTAATGTGGCAAAGAATTGTTGTGTAAGCTCCACATAGGTCTCCTACATAGTAGTCAACACATCAACTAGCCCAACGGGCTCCACGACATCCTAAAAAAAATCAAAGATGCCCAAACTCTTCATCGTCTCCTATCACGTGCAGCGAGTGGCAATCACTCAGCGTGTCAAGCACTCTGGATGCTTGGGTTTCTTCCCTTTTTTAGTCTGACTATCCGGTGTTGGCCCACGACGCACTTCAGGTGCATCCTCTGGTTGCGCGTCTGGCATGAACTCATTAGTATCATCTACCAGTAATCACCATCGTGCTCTTGACTACTGCTGCGGGTGGGGTGGCGTAGATGCCGAGGGGCATGCAGCTAAAAATGATGGACGAACTGCCAAAACTGAAGGACGGGCTTCCAAGACAGATGGTCGGCCTGCTTCCCTACCTCCACTAGGTAGCCTGGATGATTCCTCCATCATTGGATCCACAACTACAACCGCATGGGGTGATTCCCTTTGTGATCCGAAGGCTGCCGAAGGTGTCGGGAGGGCAAGAGTAGCCGTCGGGGCTGAAGAGGACGCGTTCTTGGACCGACGTCTGTAGGAAATCACATCCTTGGTCTTGGCTACAATCTTCTTATATATTTGCTTCATTTTGGCTCGAAATTGGTGGAGAAAAATAGGATTTTAGGCTTTCTCCAAAGAATTGGGTTGTTGGGGCGGATTTGGGAGAAATGTGGTGTTTTGTGGATGGAAAAGGGAGAAATATGGAGATTGAGGTAGTGGAAATAGTGGGGGATTGATTGGAGATGGATTGGGGGTGATTTGGTGGAGATACGAGGGTTGGAGAGGGAGCACGAAGTGCTGAACAGTCGCTAGGGCATGGAGCATGACTGTTTTGTTCTTCGAAGAAGTGAGAAAGTGATTTGCAATTTTTGTAAAATTTGACTTAAGTTGCTGGAATCAGGCTGTAGCACGGCTGTGCTGCATAATACGACTATGGTGGCTTCAGGCTGCACGACCGAGCTGCCTTGCACGACCATGGTGCATCCCTTGTCAAATATTTTTCTCAAACTTTGGCTTTGTTCCCTGTGATCACTTGTGGATTTAATTCACACGACCTTGGTGGATGGCTACGACCGTGGTGGTCTCTGTAGCTACTATTCCCAACTTGAAGAACATCAAACACTCAAAATCTTGATCCAAAATGATTTTTCATGGATCACTTTGTAAAAATCTCATTTAATTTTCCTCATTTCACCCTATTTTCACCTGCACATCTTAAAACTAAACAAAACTATTAAAAACAAGTGTGTGTGTGTGTTTTGGAAAAGTGTAAAAATGAAGGCAAAAGTATTAAAAATGAGAGGTTGGGTGAAAAATTCCCCAAACCTAGGTGGGTTGTCTCCCACAAGCACTGAGTTTCTTTCCTTCAACTTGGCTTCTTGGCAATTCTTCAGTAACTCATCCATCTGGCATTCTCATGTGTCCATTCTTGCAAAACATGCATCCCTCATTTGCACTCAATTTTATTTCCTCATCCCTTTGATCACACTAATCATCATCAACTGTTCCATCTTGATCTTGTTTTCTGAAATGATCATTCTGACTTATGAAGTGATCATGTCCAATATCCCTATCTCGGACCCGCCGAGTTGGGGTTTTGTACATGTTGATCTTGATCTTCATGTCCATGAATGAAACATCATGGTTCCGCTACGTACATGAATCTCAGCATCAATTTCAGATAAGAATGACCTTCCCAAGATGATGGAAATATTCCTATCCTCTGACTCCATATCAAGTATAATGAAATCTTCTAGGAACACTGTGCCTTTCTCTTTATATATCATCACCAAGACATCATCCACTCTACCCCTAGGAACTTTTATGGATCTATCTACCAACTAGAGAGTGCAATGTGCCGACTTCAACTTTCCTAGGCCCAACTCAACATAGACATTGTATGGCATCAAATTCACACTAGATCCAAAATCAAGTAAGGTCTTTTCCATGTGATGCCCCCCTATATAGATAGGCATGAGTGGGGCTCCTGGGTCTTTTCTCTTCACGAGAGGTGAATGTTGTATGATGGAGCTCACTTGCTCAGTCAACTTCACTTTTTTTTGGTATACCCCCCCTTGATCTTCTCTTCATAGTGCATAGATTCTTGAGGAACTTGGCATATGATGAGATTTTCTTAATATCATCCAAGAGTGGGATGTTCACCTTCACTTGGAGAAACACCTCAAGAAAATCCACATTGTGCTTTTGCTTCCTCTTTATTTCTGGTGGCTCGTCTAGTGCTTCAATGAATGGAGGATCATTGGCTTTCTCCTTGCTTGCATCAATGTGAGGTGGAACACTAGGGATGGTAGGACCTGCAAATGGAGAATGGAGTGGAGCACATGGTATCCCAAAATCAACATGATGTATCATTGAATCATCTTCGACAATTTCCATCATAGTATCACCACTTGGCTATTTTTGCTTTGCTTTGTCAACCTTTCTTTGACTTGCGGGATGCTCAAGAGATTTCCCATTCCTTAGAACTGTCACAACACTTCCTTGCTCATGGTGGAGAGGGGGATATAGTTGTGGCTGTGGAGGAGGTGGGGGTGACACTTAGGGTTGAAATTGAGGTGGAGGGGAGAATTGAGGTTGGAAGGTGAATTGTTGGGAAAATGGTGGTGAAGGAGGGGGAGGTGGAGTATAAGGCTTGGGATCCCCTTGGAAATGGTAGATGGGCTGCACTTGCATGGGAGGTGGATTGTAGAAAACTTGAGAAGAGGGCGTGGGTCCACTTGCTTCATGGTAGCTCATGATGGGCTTTGAAGACAAATTTTCTTCTTGGAGAGAAATTATGGAAGATAACTTCTCTACTTTCTCTTCTAGCCTTGCAACATCTTTTTGAACATCATCAAATATTTTCAATCTAGAGAGAACCTCTTCCTCAAACCTTGAGCTATATTTTGGACTTTGTGGCTCTTGGTAGCTATAGGAGTGAGGTGTCTTCTTTTCCTCACCATAGAACTCAATAGAGTTGATCGGGTGGCAAGGAACATTTGTCACCTGGTTCTTCATGAAGCTCACCATGTCACCAAGAATCTTCATCACTTGTGGGCTTGAGTCATTATGAGTAGGATGTGTCAAACCAAAGGCATAACCCCCGTCATTCATCATGCTAGAAGCTCGAATTCTTGATCCTTTAGCCAACTGCTCAAACAAAGACCATATCTCCTTAGATGGCCTAGCCATGAAAACTCCTCCACAAGAGGAATCCACTATGTCTTGGTCCTTTAGAGACAAACTGGAGTAGAATGATTTTACTAGCTACCACAAAGGGATCTCATGGTGTGGACACTCTCTCAAAAGTTTCTTAGATCTTTCCCATGCGTTATGAAACTGCTCATTGCCCATTTGACTAAAACTTGTCATGACACGCCGCATTTGTGTTAACATTGCTATAGAGTAGAATTGTCTCAAGAAGGCATTATTCATTGTTTCCCAACTCATGATGTCCCTTCTTGAGTCATATCAATCTTTATCTCTATCTTTAAGGGAGAAAGAGAATAAGGTCAACCAGATTGTATCATCACTAGCCGTCAACGTCCTGAAGGTGGAGCATATTTCAAGAAAGGAGTCCAAGTGCTTGTAGGGGTCCTCACTCTCTGAGCCATAGAAGATGGGAAGGAGCCCAAGAAGACCTGGAGGAATAGAGAATTGCTCCCCTGACATTTGAACAACCCTGCTAGCAATTGGTGATTTGTAGTTGATGGGCATGAAGTAGTCTTGAGGCGGCTTATGGGGTGCATTTTGGCCTTCCATCTTGTTTTCTCCCCAATGGCTTGTCACATGCACAAAGCACAACCAAACAAAAGAAAGCAAGCTAGTAAACTAATACACACAAAGAATGCAAAGAATAATGAATAAAGAATAGCAATGATGAGGGCAGTAGGAAAAGTCAAAGAAAAACTAACTAACTAGGCTGAGTGCCTTTTTCCCTGGCAACGGTGCCAGAAATCTTGGTGCGTCAAGACAGTGGTGTACACACTAGCCAACAAGGGGTGACTAGATGCACTCCATGGGACTCAAACACACGTGTGGATTAAACTTTTCAATATTTATAAAGATCTACAAATACACTCACACAACTGAAACACTACACCCACAAGTGCATGGGGTCATGTCATAGTATAGGAGGGTGGTAATTATAGGGTCGATCCACAGGGGGAAAAGGGGGGCACTAGAGCTAGGTTAGTTTGGTTGGGTTGCTACTGTGGAGACTAGGGTTAAGGGTTTGAAGGTTGTTTTGATTGTTAAACTAAGTTGAGCAAGAAAGCAATTAAGGGTGAGAATGAAATCTAAGTTAACCCTAGACTAGATTAAGACTAATTAAGTGGAAAAGAATAAGCTAGGTATGAAAAGGCAAATTACACTAAGGAAAGCAAGAGAAAATCAAAAGAGCAAGTAAAGACCTAAGCTAGCAAGAACAAATCAAGAATAGGGAAAGAATCTATCTAGGGAAGAAATGAGCTAACTAAGGTAACACTAGATAAGCAAGATGAAAACAAGGGTTTTAAAGCAATTAAGGAAGGTGTGGGATGTTTAGGGGACATACTTATCATTTAAGTTGGGGGTGACATATGAACATTATGATTTCATTTATATTATCCAAACTAAAAAACAAGTTAGAGTCTAATGAATTAACCTAAGCTGCTAACTGGCCATGGATATTCTAGGTTGTGTATAGGGGAACTAGTCCCTAACACTCCCTCCTACCCTTGCAAGGCTCAATTGGGTTAGGGATTAGGTTCAATTCAATTAGAGTCTAATAAAGTCTAGGTTTCTAGATTAGAAATTCCTAATAAAATTAGGGATCAAGGGTAGTAATGGGGAGGTGAAGTTAGGGTTTTGGACCCTAATTTCTCCACATTCTAGCCTTGAGAAGGCTCTGTACTAATTGCACTAGAATCATCTAGTATAGCTACTTAGATCTCTCATTGAGGCTTAGGGAGATTGAATAGGATGTAGGAAGATGGGAGGCAACCTAGGGATCCAAGAATTGGACCTAGGGACAAATCCCAAAATTCACATATATAAGAAATTTCCCTAAATTCCTAGGTGATTTCACACACAAACCAATAATCGATTAATTGAGAATGAGATAGAAATAGAACATAATCATTAACAAATGGAATTACAAAGTTTATGTATAATTTCCCCCCAACATGGTATCAAAGCCATGCCTCAACCAATGTTTTCATATTTGATCCTATACAATTATACTACATAGCTGATTACATATTCATTATGCCCTAAGTATTTGAATCGTACCATCCAAATACAACCAACCGCTATATGTATATAGTCGATATCAGTGCCACACAAGGTCTAATGGAAGAGTTGGAATCCACGACCTCACCTTCCTCGGTCAGCATGAGTGAGTATGCTTACATCATGAGTCATCTGCTTCCAGAGACATTTTAGTCTATCTGTGCACGTTTAGCCCACCTTGGTATAGGTTACGACGCTAGTCAAATTGAGATACAACTTACAGTAGTGCTCTTCTAGGATTTGACTTATAGTCAATCCCATGATACATTTCTAGGTATGACTTACAGTCAATCCTGTGATACATTTCCAGATATGACTTACAGTCAATCATGTGATACATTTCTAGGTATGACTTATAGTCAATCCTGTGATATATATACATTCAGGACACAGGGAGATACCTCATCTTGTACCCCGCATATTCAACAATATGCGCTATGAGTTAAACTCGTTTCACCATTCAACAAGTGCTGACACTAAATGGATCTATGGCACTAGGCAACTACACTATTAGATTTAACTTGATTAATTAATGAAATGTAACATCTTTAATCATCAATCAAGTTACAACACATAATCCATAAATAAGATCTACATAAACATGGCATCACTAATCACCAGTACATATTGAATCACATCAAGTATGATCTCATCACATCATGTCTCTTTATGCTTACTTCTCATCATATGTCCATCAAAAGGACCAATGTTCATCACAAGGACCACATGTCCCTCATAAGGACCAATGTCCATCACAAGGACAACATGTCCATTAGAAGGACCAAAGTCCATCACAAGGACAACATGTCCATAATAAGGACCAATGTCCATCACAACATAACCACCAGAGCTCATACCAGGCTATGTACATCAATCAATATCACCTGCATGGTTAGAAATTGATAACAAGAAGGCAAAATATCATCATATCATAGAACTCATGTCATACATTTACTTCATACATATTACATCATAGCAGTTAGGGTTTCACTTCTCTTGATTAGGGTTTACATGGTTAGATCACCAACCACCCTTAGGTTATCACTTTCCTTCATCGTTATGAAGTATATTTATGAGATGTAGAAGCATGTTCCTTATCATTATTATAAAACATGTAAAGAGGTCTATCTTTCAACATCATACACATGGTTACACCATAGGGTATCACATCACACCATGTGACCCTAACATCAACAATATGTAGCACTACACATCACAAAGGGTATCAGCTAGGGTTATGGTATCGGTTAACCCTAGGTGTCTGACAACCAACCTAAGATTAGGTATCAACCATCAACTCAAGGATGAGTATTAGTTTACCATCACTTTGTATCGGTTTATCATCCCTTTGTATCAAGCTTGACACCTCAATGAGAGGGTGTCGGCCAAGGCACAACAAAGGATATCGGTCAAGAGTTACATGAGAAGGTGTATTGATCATACCATCTCATAAGGTATCAGCCTCACTATCTCTTAGGGTATCGGCCTACGCATCAACTAGGGTATCGACCTACCCATCAACTAGGGTATCGGCCTCACCATCCCTTAGGGTATCGACCACTAGGGTTTGGTTGTATTGGTTGAAAATCAAGGGAGATGTTTCTCACCTCAACTCTTGGTGCGTCGTACTAGGGTGTATCAGTTTACAAGGTGTGTCAGATTACATGCATATCAGATTAGGGTTACCCATGATGACTTCCATACTCAACTAAAAGCATGGAGATCCAACAATTCTCCTCACTAGTCATCATGAGATCATGACAAACCCATCATATCGGTTTACACAAGAGATATCAGTCTAGAATGCCAGTTCACATGGCATATCAGTTAACATATTAGATTGGTTTGCATGCCATATCGGTTTAGTCATGTTCTACCTCAAGATGACGATACTAACAAGGCAAAGGAAAAGAGCAACTTATGGAAGCAACTTAACAAAGTTTTATTCTCAAAACCAAACACAAGGCTACCAAGAAATGCTAGTAGCAAGCAAGAGATAACGAGCTAAAGATACTAGCAAGGTAACAAGTAGAAAGGTGATAATAACAAAGTAGGTTTTTGAGTTATATAACCTGCCTCAAGAACAACCACCAAGCTCTAAGCTCCAAGGTCAAGATCTAAGATCACGAACTCAAGGAAGAATATCCTCCAAGCACAACACCTCCAAGAAGGAAGATAGAACCAAGGTTAAGAGGGAAAAAGAAGATACCAAGGCCCATGGCCGAGAAGAAGAAAGAAGAAGAGAAAGAAAGTTAGAAAACCATGGCTTACCAAGGAAGAAGAAGAAAGAGAGTGTAAAAGAGTTAAAATCACCCCTTTACAAATTTTTTGAAGAATTGACATCCATTCCAAACACACTCAAAGGTATGATGGAATGGGCATAATTTTTCCAAATTTATTGAACATTGGTATACAAAAGACCATTGGAAAGCATCGGAATAAAGAATAACTTACTATAATCAATTTCATAAAAGATTATACAAGAATGCATCATTCTCCCTTTAAGGTTTAGATCAAGATACACAAAAAAGATCTAGATAGAGGGAAGTCTAACTACTACAATCTTGTCTCCAAATCAACATCTTCATCAACCGATTCCAAGATAAAAGCTAAGATCTTCTTGTCTTATCCATCACCTTGCTCAGCACCTGGGTGGTTGGAAAGGCACCCAGTAAAAGGGGAAAGGGAAGAAAAAGTATGTGTCACAAAAACTAGTCTAGGATAACAAGATAAGAAAAGTAAATAAAAATAGTCTAGGGTTCATCATAAGATGAAGATAATAAGAGTATGAGGCTATATCAAAAGAAGCTTGCCAATAACAATTATATTAAAAAAGGGTTTGCATGTAAGATAATTATGTCTACCTCACTAAGCAGGGTTGAGGCACCTACCAGACCTATAACCTTAGGTGAGGGGAGAATAAGTCATTCCCAGTCACCTACAATAATATGGGGAGAATAAACGTTACCCAGGATGAATAAATACATGCCCTCTGTGGGTACATAAGTACTGCTACTTTAAATTAAATAGAACATAAATCTACATGCTAGAAAAAGTAGTAATGGCAAGAACAATCATGTGAATCAATAAGCATGGTAGTGGGGTTTAAAACCCAAACAATAAGAAACTATGATCTAATTTGAGGCACAAGAAATTAGGGTTTTGAAAAAAGAATTAGGTTCAATTAAGCCTCATTAGGGAATATTAGGTTAAGGCAAAGATATCTGAACTAAGGTTTTAGATGCACACACCTCTTCCTTAGAGTCCTAGAAACCACTTTCCAAAATTCTAAGCAAGATTAGAGTCCACTCGTCGTATTATCATTACCATGTTCATGTATTAGCATTATATGCATTCATTAAAGACTTAAAACCCTAAAGTTATCATCTTTTTCTACAAATCATCGATTTAGGTCCTGAAAACACCACCACTATCTTAGTAAGGGTTTTTTGATCAAAATAAAATATAATATTATGTACTTTGAATATATGGACTTTCAGATGCATTTTTGGTGATTTTTAACTAATTAATTCATTCCTAAAAACACTTTTGCAAAAAGCATCACAATTATTTTTATTAGACAGAGGGGGTTTTTCTGATTCCAAAATATCCCTTACTTTTATTTTTTGACCAAGGAATTAATTTCTACGAATTATCTGATTTTGACCAATGGAAAATTTGAAGAAATCAAAATTCATTTTAAATAGCAGAGAGCGATAGAGAGAGGGAGTGGGGGCCCTCGTCTCATTGACCTGGCCCAATAGGAGGGAAACCACATCAACGGTCAGAAGCTCTTGTTCAAGACCAAAACATCGCGAAAAAAGACCATTATGCCCATAATGACAAAAAAAGAAACAAAAGAGCGAGCGAGGGCATAATGAGAAAACATAAGGCCTCATCTTCTTCCTTGCTTGTGCGCCATGGGCACAAGCCTCACAAGAAACAACTAGTAGGGAAATTGGGCAAAACCCATATTGGCCACTGAACTCGAAAACAAAAGCCAGAAAGGAAGAGTGGGGAAAGTTCAAACTCACCAAGGCCACCAATTCGGCCGAAGAAGCACCAAGGACAGAGGAGGGGGTTCCACAATCCCTAAGTCCTCGACTTCTCACAAGAGGGTCAAACAGGGACGAAAAATGCAATTGGAAAGTGCGACGAGTTGCAAAGGTGATGGAGATGCTCGGGGCATATTTATTTATAGGCAAGGAGGCGTGGGTTAGGGTTTTAGAAATTGAGGTGAGAGGGAGGCTTCGGCTGAATTGGGGATTTCTCTAATGTTTGTCAAAATGCAAAAATCTTGCGATAATTAGAAGCAGAATCTCGAGAGGAGTCCAAACTGACAAAAATTCTCAATTTGGTTGAGTATAGAGAGAGATATTAGGATTTGAAAAATTGGAAATCTATTCCTTGTTTCCCAATCCGAACCGAGGTAGGAGACAAGCTCCCAGCCGCCCAATGGATCCATACAGCTCTCTGAGCCGTTGGATCGTGTGCATAAGTCCTAAATCAAATATAAATCCATTTTGATTATAAAGTGTCACATATTATTAAATGATTTTCTCTTTCTTATTTCTAGGGATCAAAAAATTTCCAAATTTAATAAAAATTTACACCTTGATTAATTTTGAGGTATAGAATCCTAATATGGAATGAATTTTGCATTTTGAGGACATTTAATGGGATAAATAATTCAAAACTCATTTTCTCTTTCCTCCTTCATTTATGACTCTATGATTATCCAAATATGATCAAATTTCTCCCATGTGTCCCAATTAATGTCTTAGATATGATTTTACCATTATTGGATCATGTTTGTGCCACTTATTTAATTAGTTCTCAAATTGAAGGTTTTACACACTTTCTCTCTCCTAAATTAACATGTATATTAAAGATTATCCCAATTACATGAAAATTCACCCAAAGGCTATTTTTAATGTGTAGATCTCTAATCTAAGGTTATTTTACACTTTTTGGAGTCATTTAATATTTTATTTAGTATTTTGAGGAAAACTCATCTTCTCTTTTCAAAATAAAAGAAATATAATTATTATTGTCCCAAAATTATGAAACTTGGCCTACAAGCCAAACCAAACCCAAGGAAAATGAATATCAACTTATTTTTAACCAATAAGTGTTCCTTTTATGAATTTTATCCCATTATCAAATATTACCAATATTTCTCATATTAATTAATTCCATATCACATTAACATGTTTAAAGCAACATTATTCATTCCTTTTTCTTCCTTGCTCCATAAGGCAAAGGAATGATCTAGAATGAATATATTTTATTAATATGTTACATGAGTGGTAAATTTGCATATTAGACCCTTATGAAAATATTTATTGAGGTATTAGTGCATAAACCCAAATGTTGGCATAAATGGTGATCAAAATCATCCCAAACCACTAATAATTCCACAAATTGAATATCAAGGCCAAAAAGGATAGAAATGAAATGAAAAGATGGGAAAAGGGTCAAAAGACAAAATGTCCAGGATTCGGTATGTTACAACACTCCACCCCTTAAAGAGGATTTTGTCCCCGAAATCACAAGCAAGGAGGGAAGGTGAAGGTGCAACATCTCATCACCAAACTTCTGTTATTCCACCAACCATAACTTCCACAAAACAACTCATCAACATATACTTCACAAGCATCTCGACATAGGTCAGGTTCTTGAGGATCACCTAGGGTTCCACTATTAAGATTATTTTTATGAGATTTAACATTATCAACATTTTTCTCTCTTTAGCATTATATTTATTAGGATATCACATTATCATTATTATTCTTTTAATTATACCATGTCATATTCACTTGGTTGCCAAAAGAATTATATTTCATTATTATGCACAATTAGAGGTTACTCAATTATCTCAATATATTTGATCATTAATAATTTGGATTTACTCTTTATTGTTCTCATATTATCATTATATTAATTATAAAAAATTATCTTGCACGTGATAGGACATTTGATTCAATTTTTTATTGTCTACAATTAATCCAAATTATGTCACATTGATTACTTGTATGTATATTAAACATTGTCACATTACCTTTCTTATTCACATTAATGTCATAATTATTCATTTTCTCATATTTATTCACTTTTTATTATCGATTATGCACTTTTATGTGAATCCAGTTACTTCTTATCCATATTGAAGTCATTATCTATATTTTAGTGAACTGGGTTGAACATATTACATATTAATTAATTGATTCACATACCAAGTCACGATTAGGTGATTAATTAGGTGTGTACTAGGTAACAAGGTGACATGCATTTCATATTTATGACTGGAGTAATCTATGATTAGGTGAATATATGTCATTTATGTCCATCGAGGTATGTTATCTATTTATGACACCTAAGGTTACTAATATATATCATGACTATCATTGAGAATGTATAGGTTAAGGTTAGATGATTACATCTTAAGGTTTAGGTCAACATGACCATTATATTTCACTTATAACATGTTAGCATATATTAAGTCTCATATTTGGTTACATTTATCTATTTCATCATATCATTAGGGTTTATTGGTTCATGACATTGTTAACATGATGTGTATCCACAATTAAGATTGATACGTAAGTTACTCATACTATGTGCATTAGATATTCATTAGGGTTTGAACATACGAATTATTCCTTAGATGACCATTATATGTTCATTAGTATATAAACAAACATGTTAGGGTTACAACTATAACCGATTTGGTTCAAACTAAGGATCCAACCACAACAACCTCCTAACTAGGGTGTTAGGGTTTCTTAAATAGATAGATTTCAAGATGTCACATGGTTCCATCCCCCTAAATAGGATTTCATCCTCGAAATCTAACCACCCAACATCATCAAACTAACTATACTCCACCCCTTAAAGGGTTTGACCTATTAAAACAACTACATAATGGTTAAATGATGAGTCTACTACACCATGTACAAGATCCATCATACTTCCACTACACATTCTGATAGCTCACTTAACTTCAAACTTCAAAGTCTAGGTTCTAGGGATAAACTATCCAAGCATGTGGTCCTAAGGGACATAAGGAAACTATCTTGGTATCCATCCTCAAACAAGTCATCATACACCCGAAAACTTAGGGTTCCCAAAGATATACAACATAGAAGTCTAAGGTTACTATTGCCTAAAAGCAAACTATTTTAGACAAACCATATCAGCTTAGGCCAGGCCAGTATCATATGGACACGAGAGTCCTCATAAAGCAAGCTAGTTGCACAGAGGAAAATATTGCCAGCCCCGAAACCTCGATCCTTTCTAGACACCTTTGCTACAACTTCATGCCCTAAAGTTTCCTAAAGGCAAACCTAAACAACATTAAGTTATACATGTTTTAGTTATTAGTATATTAGGGTTTTATTCATCAAAATTCTAATGTGTAACTATAAGATTCTAAATCAACCTTTCATCAACATATATTAAATCTAAGGTAAGCATGCCAATCTTGTCGTACAGTCCATGCATGTTGGAAAGGGTTGTCCATGGTTGACGTAGCCACCCTTGTGATGGTATTCCGTGACTGGGAGCTGGGTGTCCATGGGTCATTGTGGGTCTGTAATGAAATGGGGAAATATTATAAGGCCATATGATTGAGCCTTGATGAAGACGTCAAGAGTTTAAGTAGGGGAGATTATAACATCCCATGATTTGAGTTCTCGGATAAAATGATCTTAAAAGGAATGATTGGACTACCCATATTACCAAGGTGCACCTCCTTTTCTGGGAGCCCATCACTAAAGAACTCCATAGTTAAGAGTGCTCAGTCCGGAGTAGTACTAGTATGGGTGACCAGTTAGGAAGTTGACCCCGACTTATGCATGAGTGAGGAAAAAGCTCATAGTTAAGTCTAGTGGTGGTCTGTGGGACCAGTCGTCAATCCTGAACTCTACTAGAGCCTAGGGTAGTGGGCCTGGTTGTTACAAATGGTATTAGAGACATGCTCCCCTCTAGTAGGTGGGGCCTGCATGGGCATGTAGCATGCCAGTCTTGAGTCGTACGATCCAGGCATGTTGGAAAGGGCCATCCATGGTTGCCATAGCCACCCTTGTGCTGGTATTCTGTGATCGAAAGTTGGGTGTCCATGGGTCATTGTGGGTCTACACTAAAATGGGGAAATATTATGAGGCCATATGATTGATACTTGATGAGGACGTCAAGAGTTTAAGTAGGGGAGATTGTAACATCCCAGGATTTTAGGCCTCGGATAAAACAATCTTAAAAAGAATGATTGGACTACCCATATTACCAAGACACACCACCTTTTCTGGGAGCCCATCACTAAACAACTCCATAGTTAAGTGTGCTTAGCTTGGAGTAGTACTAGGATGGGTGACCAGTCAAGAAGTTGACCCTGGCTTGTGCATGAGTGAGGAAAAAACACACAATTAAGGTTAGTGGTGGTCTATGGGGCCAGTCGTCATTCTTGAAACTCTACTAGAGCCTAGGGTAGTGGGCCCATTTGTTATAGAGAGCACCGTAAGTTTTTGCTGCCCACCAAGCTCCAAGAGAGAGTGATCTTCAATCTCAAGGTTGGCCACCAAGGAGAGAAAGCAAGGATCACTAAAAGGGTTCTCTTGCGTGTGAAGAAAGGAGTATATATACATGGCTGATGAGAGAGAGAGAGAGCAAGGGGAAGGTGTCACCACCTTAGAACCCTAGAAGAGGCATGTACAAGAAGAAAGGACACATGTAACACCATGCAACAAGGTGATAGGATCTATGTCTTGCCCACTTGGTCACTAAGGAAGGTCAAGGTCGATACACCCATCCACCCCCTTTACAAACTGGTAGGGATGAGACCCTAGGTCACAAATCGATATGACACTCCTCTAGAGTCACCACAACCCAATAAGGTGATCCTCAAGATGCCACCAAACCGATAGGATGTCCCTCAAGACACCCTCAACTAATACTGAGCCTCCTCAAGGCAACCAAATATCGATACAAGGTCTCATCAAGGATCTCAAGCTCGAGACAACACTCTCAAGAGCAAAGCACACCTCAAACATGTGCCCAAAACATCACCAAAGATGTCACCACCCAACAAAGGCCAAAAAAGGGCGCCCAACACTTCCTCTTTCCTCTAGATTATGCCAAGAGAGAGAAGAAACACTCTAGAGGTGGCAAACTTGCACATCAACCCCTATCTTGGGTGAATTGCAATTTGCACCAAAACCTCTCCACAAAACACAAGCATCAACCAAACAAGATCAAACAAGGAACACAGAACTCCAACATGCCTTGATTACATCTTAGATGATTAGAACAAGGAGTTAATAAACATGCTTAAGAAAAATAAATAGGGTTATCCCAAAATGTGGGTCAGGGTCCTTACAAGCCATAAACCCCTAACATGGATTTTGTCCCCAAAATCCTAAGAGAAAAGAGAAGGGTACTTCTTCCTCACCTCCTCTTTGAGCTCCCACATGACTTCCTCAACACCACAATGATGCCAAATAAACTTCACAAGCACAAGGTCCTTCCTCTTCAACTTCTTCACCCTCTGATCAAGAATCAACATTGAAGCTTCCACATAGGTCCTATCCTCATCAAGCTCCACCTCTATAGTTTGTAACATTGACTCTGTATCCGGATGGCACTTCCTCAACATACTGACATGGAACACTGGATGTAACTTGTGCAAATCAGGTGGAAACTCCAACTTGTAGGCCACATTCCCAAGTCGTGCCACAACTAGGTAAGGTCCCATAGACCTAGGATCCAACTTACCCTTCTTCCCAAACCTTAAAACACCCTTCTAGGGAGAGACCTTCATATCTACTTTGTCTCCCACTTGTAACTCCAAGGGTCTACGATGATTGTCTGCATACAACTTATGTCTGTCTTATGTTTCTTTCAACTGTTGCTATATCACTTTGATCTTCTCTATCATTTGTTGCCCAAGCTCAGGATCTAGAAGCTGATACTCCCCCGTCTCATACCAACACAACGAAGACCTACAACATCTCCCATACAACGCCTCGTATGGTGCCATGTCAATACTTCTCTGATAGCTGTTATTGTAGGCGAACTCTATCATACTGAAGTGTATATCCCAACTTCCTGTAAATTGAAGAACACAAGCTCTCAACAGATCTTCCAATATCTGAATGGTCCTATCAGACTGACCATCAGTCTGCGGGTAGAAAGCAGTGCTAAACTTCAACTGCGTACCCAAAGCTGTATGCAGTCTCTCCCAAAAGTGACTTGTAAACTGAGGACCTCTATCAGATATGATAGTGGCTGGTACACGATGCAAACACACTATCTCATCAACATAGACTTAAGAAAGCTTCTCTGCTATGAATGTTGTCTTCATAGGAATAAAGTGCAATAACTTGGTCAATCTATCAAAGATTACCCAAATGGATACATAACCTTTGGCTGTCCTGGGTAGACCAATCACAAAGTCCATAGACACATGATCTCATTTCCACTTAGGTATAGGCAACGGTTGCAATGTTCCTACAAGCTTTTGATGCTCAACTTTGACTTGTTGACACACAACACACCTTGCAATGAAGATAGCTGCATCTTTCTTCAAGTCGGGCCACCAATACATATCCTTCATGTTTTCTTACATCTTAGTACTACCTGGGTGCATAGCATACATAGATGTATGAGCCTCTTCCAATACCATATTCCTCATGCTATCCTCATTAGGAACTACTATTTGGTGATGATAACATACAATCCCATATTTTATCTCGTGAAAACCATCATGCTTCTCACTGCCGAGCTATGATCTAATCTACTATGTCACATTATCTTTCTATTAATATTCCTTTATCTACTGTCTCAGTGTAGGCTTCACTTGTAATTGTGCCAACAAACCGGCCAATAAGGAGACTTCCAACTTGACATTCATTTGACGCAAGGAGACCAACATGTCTCACTTGTGACACATCAAAGAACTCAATTGACTTCTATCCATAGATGAAGACTTCCTTCTTAAAGTGTCTTCCATAACATTCACCTTTCTCGAATGATAATCAATCATGCAGTCATAAATCTTTGGTCAACTCCATCCAACGACGCTGGGTCATGTTCAGCTCCTACTGTGAAAATATATACTTCAGGTTCTTGTGATCTGTGAAGATCTGACATTTCTCCCCATACATATAGTGCCTCCAAATATTCAAAGAATGGACCACAACTGCTAGTTCCAAATCATGAGTTGGGTAACTCTCCTCGTATTTCTTAAGATGTCAAGAAGTAAAAGAAACTACTTGCTTGTTCTGTGTCAACACGCATCCCAAACCATTCTTGGATGCATCACAAAAGACAATGCATCCTTTTCCCTACTTAGGTAGGACCAAAACTGGTGCACTTGTCAGCTTCTCCTTCAACGTCTGAAAAGCACATTGACATTTGTCATCCCAAACAAACGAAAATCCTTCCATGTCAATCTTGTTAGGGGTAAGGCAACAACGTTGAAGTCCTAAAAACCTCTGGTCATAGCCTACCAAACCTAGAAAACTACTCACTTCTGTTAGCTTCTTTGAATGCCCCCATTCTATCATAGACTCTACCATCTTAGGCTCTACACATACTCCTTCTAGCATATATAACGTGTCCCAAGAAAGCTACCTCCCTCAACCAGAACTCACACTTGCTGAACTTAGCATAGAGCTAGTGCTGTCTCAACACTATTAACGCCTAACACAAATGTTGTTCATGCTGGTGACTGTCCCGACTATATATCAAAATGTCATCTATAAAGACAACCACAAACTAATCAAGGAACGGTCATAAAACCTTGTTCATGAAACCCATGAATTTTGTTGGTGCATTAGTATGCCCAAACAACATAACCACGAACTCATAATGACCATACCTCGTCCTAAAAGCTGACTTTGGTACGTCATCCTCCTTGATCCTCAACTAATGATATCCTGATCTCAGATCTATCTTTGAGAACACTGTCACACCACACAACTGATCAAACAAGTCATCTATCCTCAACAAGGGATACTTATTCTTTATCGTGACCTTGTTCAATTGTCTGTAATCTATGAACAACATCATAGACCCACCCTTCTTCTTTACAAACAACACTGGAGCACCCCAAAGTGACACACTTACCCTGATGAAACCTTTGTCAAGAAATTCTTGCAACTGTCTCTTCAACTCTGCCATCTCTGGCGGTGCCATCCTATACGATGTCTGAGCTATGGGTTGCATACCAGGAACCAGATTGATCTCAAAATAAATCTCACGGGGTGGGGGAACACCTGGAAACTCCTAAAGAAACACATCCTCAAATTTCCTAACCATCGAAACTTCCTGGATACTAAGACTCCTCATCTCTATATCCACCACTTGTGCCAAAAATGCCTCGCAACCTTGCTCAGAAGATTCCTCGCCACCATAGATGATACAAGACACATTGAGAGAATCTTCCTATCTCCTTGGAAAATCTATCTCACTACCATCTACAAAATTTGCTTGCTTGCAACCAAAATATAAGACCACTCGATACCTCTCCAGGGTATCCATTCTAAGGAGCACATCGAATCCATGCATGTCAAGTGGTATAAGATCCACTTGAATGATGTGTCCCGAAAAAGAGATAACATAGGAAGGACACACATCCTGCAACACTACAAAACTGACCAACGAGGTTTCTAGCAACAAGCTACTCTTCCTACGACTAACATGCAAAGAGCAACTACTAAGCACTTCACATGCAATAAAAGAGTTTGTAGCACCTGGGTCAACCAAAACAGATATAAAGCAAGAAGAAGATAAATCAAAATGAAATAACTCCATTTGACATGTCACCACTCATGGGTTAACCACTGCCTCTGGCTGACTCATCACGTAGAATCTAGCCATTGCCTGTTGTGTCCCCTTACTCTGCTTCCTTGAGCAGACGATCCATATTGGGATGTTTGGCCACGTCCTTTTCCTCCTGTGCCACTATTGTACTGTATCTGTGAGCCTTGTTGACTCTGCCTTGGTGACTGGGTCATTTCATCACCTTTCATCAGACATTCTCCCCTCAGATGTCCTATCTGCCCACACTTGTGGCAATCCCAGTTCCCATATTATGGCCTGGGTGGCCCTGTCACCGATGCTGATGAAACACTCTAGGCTCCTAAGGGTGGAAAACTATGGCCTCTGTCCTTGCTCGGTGACCATAGTGTTGAAGTACTAAACCTTTGCAATGCTGGTGGTGTAGAAAACCTCAGATTCTTGAAGCCACCTGATGATTGCCCTCAAAACTGTATAGATCGCTTCTTGGTACTTGCCTCTCTCTTCTCCTTCACAGATTGTTCTATCCTTCGAATGGAATCCACATACGCAAAAAACGTATCGCGATTCTCCAAAGTAGCAATTGGGGTAGACAACTCAACATTCAACCCCTTCTCAAAATGACGAATCCTCTCATCTTCCTTTACAGCAATGTGAGGACAGAACATCAACAACTCCATAAATCTTGCCTCATACTCATTGATCATCATGGA
Source organism: Alisma plantago-aquatica (assembly GCA_963693085.1). Lineage (NCBI taxonomy): Eukaryota > Viridiplantae > Streptophyta > Magnoliopsida > Alismatales > Alismataceae > Alisma > Alisma plantago-aquatica. The sequence goes on along the minus strand of OY856412.1, from coordinate 972,269,785 downwards.
ACCCTATCAGATCCTCTCAAACTGAGTGATCTTCTCATCAAGATACGTCCGAGGAAAGTACTGACTTATAAAATCCCATCATAACTCCTCCCAACCAACCACAACACCAAGTTTCTTCTCCTCCTCTATGGTCCACCAATGGCCAACACTCCTTCTCAGGAGGTACACCTCATGCTTCACCTTATCCTCTTTAGGGATACTCAGGATCTTGAAGGCCTTCTCAAGCTCAGTCAGCCACAAATTCGCATCTGCCATGTCAGCTGTCCCCGCATACTCAACCGCCCCAACACGACGAAGCCGCTCAAAAGTCTTCCCAATACCCAAAGATTCAGCATGGGAAACATGTGCCCTAGACTGAAGTGCATACATATTATCCGCCATATGGGTCATTGTTGCCATAAATTGCCCAAAAAGCGATTGAAAGGTAGGGTTTTCTATCATGGCTGGGTCAAACTGGGGGACTTCAGGCACCCGATGTATTCATGCCTCGTTCTTTGCACCACCATCGGTGCAACAACACTGCTCTCGACAACATGTTCTTTGTGTTCTCCAGACATCTTTAAGCTTGACTTCTTCTTGTACATAAGTAAAAGTAACTATAAGATAGACTGGATGACACTAGAACAGACACAAACCCTAGTCCTAGGTCCCTGTAGACTCAATGAACCTAAAGCTCTGATACCAACCTAAACTATGATGCCCCGCACCACAGTAAAATGAGATTACTCAAAACACAACCATAGAAAAGAGATTAACTAGGAGATTACTAGGAAAACACTAAAAATTAAAATATTTTTAATAAAATGGCCATATAGCAAGAACCTTTACACATGAGTCCTTTCATGCCTCAAAGAATTCACAGAGCATGCTATCAACCTATAACAAAAGCATTGTTCCAGAACATATATAAATGATTCCATTATATCTAATCTATAAAAGCACATAAGGACAACACATCCATAAAACATCTACAAAACTCTCTCAAAGACCCGAGTGTATAGGGATGAATCTAGGACTCTATCAACAAACGACATCCAATAACACCTCCAACCTTATCAACTACTGCTCCTCTGGTTGCTACTCAACCTCCTCTACATGATCTCTACCTCCTCATGATCGTCCACCTAAAAAGGGGTTTAACCAATGAGGTGAGACACACAGTCCCAATAAGAGATAACTCTCCACCAACCCTATTGTTATCACAGATAAGATAAACTAAGCATCCATATAAATACAACTAACATGAAACTGGAAAAGATTATAAACAGGAGGGGCAATTGCTATTGAATTATGAAACATCTTAATAATTAAAAAGGAATATGAAGAACATGTATATTTTCTATCAAGAACATTATATAAAGATCAAGCAAGGCCTCAACCAATGTTTTTGTATTTGATCCTATACAATTATACTACACGACTGATTACATATTCATTATGCCCTGAGGATTTGAATCGTACCATCCAAATCCAATTGACCACTATATGTATATAGTCGAGATCAATTGCATACAAGGTCTAATGGAAGAGTCAGAATCCATGACCTAACCTTCCTCGGTCAGCATGAGTGAGTATGCAGTGACATCATGAGTCATGTGCTTCCAGAGACATTTTATCCTAGCTGTGCAGGTTTAACCCACCTTGGTATAGTTTACGATGCTAGTGAAATTAAGCTATAGCTTACAACAGTGCTCTTCCAGGATTTGACTTATAGTCAATCCTGTGATACATTTCCAAGTATGACTTACAGTCAATCCTGATACATTTCCAGGTATGACTTACAATCAATTCTGTGATACATTTCTAGGTATGACTTATAGTCAATCCTATGATACATTTCCAGGTATGACTTACAGTCAATCATGTGATACATATACATTGAGGACACAAGGAGAGATCTCATCTTGTACCCCGCATATTCAACAATATGCACTCTGAGTTAGACTCATTTCACCACCCAGCAAGTGCTGACACTGAATGGATCTATGGCACAATGCAACTAAACTATTAGAATTCTCTTGATTAATTAATTAAATGTAACATCTTTAAGGATCAATCAAGTTACAACACATAATCTCTAAATAAGATCTACATAAATAGGGCATCACTTATCACCAAGACATATTGAATCACATTAAGTGTGACCTCATCACATCATGTCTCTTTATGCTTACTTCTCATCATATGTCCATCACAAGGACCAATGTTCATCCCAAGGACCACATGTCCATCACAAGGACCACACATGCCCATCACAAGGACCAATGTCCATCACAAGGATCACATGTCCATAACAAGGACCAATGTCCATCACAAGGACCACATGTACATCACAAGGACCAATGTCTGTCACAACGTAACCACCATAGCTCATACCTGGCTATGTACATAAATTAGTATCACCTGCATGGTTAGAAACTGATAACAAGAAGGAAAAGCATCATCATCTCATAGAACTCATGCCATACATTTATTTCATAGATATTAAATCATAGCAATTAGGGTTTCACTTCTCCCCGATCAGGGTTAACAAGGTTAGATCACCAGCCACCCTTAGGTTATCACTTTCCTTCATCATTATGAAGTATATTTATGAGATGTAGAAACATATTCCTTATCATTATTATAAAACATGTAAAGAGGTCTAGCTTTCAACATCATACACATGGTTACACCATAAGGTATCACATCACACCATGTGACCCTAACATCAACAAGATGTAGCACTACATATCACAAAGGGTATCGACTAGGGTTAGGGTATCGGTTAACCCTAGGTATCGGGCAACCAACCTAAGATTAGGTATCGACCACCAAATCAAGGATGAGTATCGATTTACCATCACTTTGTATTAGTTTATCATCCCTTTGTATCGAGCTTAACACCTGAATGAGAGGGTTTCTTCCAAGGCACAATAAAGGATTATAATCAAGAGGTTAATGAGAAGGTGTATCTCTCATACCAACTCACAAGGTATCATCCTCACTATCTCTTTGGGTATCAACCTCAACATCCACTAGGGTATTGGCCTACCCATCAACTAGGGTATTAGCCTCACCATACCTTAGGGTATCAACCACTAGGGTTTGGTTGTATCAATTGAACCTCAAGGGAGATGTTTCTCACCTCAACTCTTGGTGTGTCAGGATAGGGTGTATTGGTTTACAAGGTGTGTCAGATTACATGAATATCGGATTAGAGTTACCCATGATGACTTCCATACTTAACTAAAACCATGGAGATCCAACAATCCTCCTCACCAATCACCACCAGATCATGACAATCCCCATCATATCAGTTTACATAAGAGCATATCGGTCTAACATGATAGATTACATGGCATATTGGTTAACATATCGTATCAGTTTGCATGTCATATCGATTTAGTCATCTTCTGCCTTAAGATGATGATACTAACAAGGAAGAGTAAAAGAGTAACTTATGGAAGAAACTTAACAAAGTTTTATTCTCAAAACTGAACACAAGGCTTCCAAGAAAAGCTAGTAGCAAGTAAGAGATAACAAGCTAAAGATACTAGCAAGGTAACAAGTAGAATGGTGATAATAACAAAGTAGGTTTAGAGTTTTATAACCTACCTGAAGAACAACCACCAAGCTCTAAGCTCCAAGGTCAAGCTCCAAGCTCACAAACTCAAGGAAGAAGATCCTCCAAGCATAACACCTCTAAGAAGGAAGATAGAATCGAGGTTAAGAGAGCAAAAGAGCAAAAAAGAAGACACCAAGGTCCATGTCTAAGAAGAAGAAAGAAGAAGAGAAAGAAAACTAGAAAACCATGGCTTACCAAGGAAGAAGATGAAAGAGAGCGCCACAAGTTTTGTCTCACCCACTAAGCTCCAAGGGTGAGTGATCTTCAAGGTTAAGTTTTTCCACCAAGGAGAGAAAGCAAGGATCACTAAAAGGGTTCTCTTGCATGGGAAGAAAGGCATATATATACATGGTCGATGAGAGAGAGAGCAAGGGGAAGGTGTCACCACCTTAGAACTATAGAAGACACATGTCCAAGAAGAAAGGACACATGCAGAACCATGCAAAAAGGTGATAGGATATATGTATTGCCCACTTGGTCACTAAGGAAGGTCAAGGTCGATACACCCATACACCCCCTTCACAAACTGATAGGGATGAAACCCTAGGTCACAAATCGATATGGCACTTCTCTAGAGTCACCACAACCCTATATGGTGATCCTGAAGATGCCACCAAACTGATAGGATGTCCCTCAAGACACCCTCAACTGATACCAAGCCTCCTAAAAGCAACCAAAAACTGATACAAGGTCTCACCAAGGCTCTCAAGCCCAAGGAAACACTCTCAAGAGTAAAGAACACATCAAACATGTGCCCAAAACATTACCAAGGATGTGACCACCCAACCAAGGCCAAAACAAGGCACCCAACACTTCCTCTCTCCTCTAGATGATGCCAAGAGAAAGAAGAAACAATGTATAGGTGACAAACTTACACATCAACCCCTATCCTAGGGGAATTGTAATTTGCACCAAAACCTCTCCACAAAACACAAGCATCAACCAAACAAGCTTAAACAAGGAACACAAACCTCCAACATACCCTGATTACATCTTAGATGATTAGAGAAAGGAGTTAAGCAACATGCTTAAGTAAAACAAATAAGGTTATCCCCAAAAGTGGGTCATGGTACTTACATTGAATTTGTTCCCCAACTTTCCATTTACTTGGGTAGCATTGATGTGAGACTAGGTACCGCTCATTTCTTGTGATGTCATAAGTGTTATGGACAATCACTGCCAACATAATATGCGACCTATAGGATCACACACATAGATCTTGACCTAGAAGAGGAGTTCAGATCTCACATGATAGTTGAATAAAGTACTGAAGTGTTTAGGTATTTGATTCAGGCAACAAACAGGGTGACAACACTGCCAAATGCCCATATTAAGTGTTGAGACGACCGTATAGAAGTGCCAAACGGACGTATCAAGAGCTGAGACAGGCATCTAGGTGTTAGGCTTGTTATGAGTTGAATTTGGCTAATGAACGAATCGATCCAACCAAACTAGTTTGACTCTAGTCACCAGATGACAGTCTGGGTGACTGAGATGGCCGTCTCGTATGGGTGAGATGGTCCAATTCAATTAGGGAAGGTTCTAGACTTTTCCCTATTCATTTTGCTTGAGCAATACTTGTTGCACAAGGAAACCAATGTCTAACATTGATGGGAATTGATTTGCCAAATTTGTGTACAATCAGAAAATAGCCAAACGACCGTCTAGTTTATGCCAAATGACCGTCTGGCATGCCAGACGACCGTTTGGGCTGTCACAGGTTATAAAATTCCCAGAATTGTTACAAAAATTTGAGATGTTTCAGTCCCTTCCACTCTCGCACAGACTGGGAACTTGGATCCAAACCCCACCTATAAATAGAGTGGTACTGGGGGCTTCCCAGAGCACAACATAGACAATTGAGAAATAGTTGCTCTGATAAATGTTGTCCTCTCTGGTTGTGGTAACCATGAGAGCCCGAGTAAGTTCTACCTAACTCGGGAGGAACAACAAGGGAAAGAGAAATTTAGATCATTGTCGTGGGAGAGCAAGTTGGTGACTACTACACCAACAGGAGGGATGACTCCTTACTGATTGTTCTAGCAGGAATATAGGAGTTCTAGATGGTTCATGTAGGGACCAACTCTTTTGATCAGTATAAATACCAACCATTAGAGATAATCCCAAAACCTAAACCCAGATTATGAAATAAAACAATGAATTCTCGACAAAGGTGAATAAATAATATACAAAAAATAGAGATAATTTTTTTTCCTTTTTCTTTCTTCACAAACTCATAAATCAATGTCACATCAAGGACATCACATTCATATATCACAAATCATATTCAAATCCATTAAATCCAGAAACAAATCTTGTTCTCATACGTGCTTCAGTTTACATCAGATACATGTACATTGATGAACAAACTTAGTCTACAACCCATCCCAAAAAAGAGAGAGTACATGGACATTCTAAACTATCTAGATTATGCTATTTATATCTTCTTTGTCACAACCTCTCCGCTGGATAGAAATATACCTAAAAACATTTGAAACAACCTCATGAGACTCATATTGAGTCCCAGTAAGTGGATACCTCCCACTCAAGCTAGGTACATGCATAATCATCAGATTAAGTGTAATAAACTTAATAGAAACATTCAGATATTGAAAAGTCTAGCAGATAGTTCTATCATAAGTCATATCTAACTTACAATGGTAATCTAATCCAATAGATAAAGGTAATCACTTAAACCAATTATAACTTTGAAACATCTTTTAAAGCATTTCTATGAACAAATTAGCAGATACTTCTTAGTTCAGATTAAGAATCCAACTACATGAGTAATAAGTCAAGTTCTAAGCATTTTGAATCAATACATAACAACAACATTATATTTGTGACACTCCACCAGCCGGACCAGGAACACATCCTACTATCCTGAAGCTGAAGTACACATAATACATATCTACCAAACAATACTATTAAATAGCAAGCAATCCAACTCATATTCCAAATGAATATAAATCCCATCATTTATAACTTGTCAACATGACATATCATAACATGAAATAGAAAATGTCCATAGCAACATGATTACTTTCCACAAAAAGAAGCATACTCAACAATGACAAATCATCAAGTAGCAGTACAAGGAATGTAACAACCATTCAAATCATGTTCTACATGGCTTATCATCTTTTATTGATTTGCCCTGAAACTACTTGGCTTGTACCTCACCAAGTAGAAGTCACCGTGCCTGATTCTCGTATCAACGACTCACCATCACTATCTTAGGGTTTCCGACCACCCTAAGATATCAAAAACAGACCCTAGCCACCTTAGGGTTGCTTAAAGAGGCTCACGTCCTCATCTTGGGTACACAAGATAGGAACCAACAAAATAGTATATCACATATCACTATATTTTACATATTTTTCATTTCACATATTTCATTTCAACATAGTCTATTCCATCTGGACATATAATTTCATAGCAATGATTTAGGGCCAGAGCCACTCTAGATGACTCACTCCTAAATCATGGTGGTCCAATCTTTTAAGGTCTCGATCCACACTCTAGAAATCCTTCTCATAATTCATCGATTACTATAAGGAGATCCATTTTGTTTCCCTAGTGTGGTCCTCGGGGGAAACTCACGGTGTTCAGGGCACCTAACTAGATGTTCCATCATTTCACTTGTTATTAATCTCTTTTACTCATCTTAAAAGAATTCAAAACATCATATATCATATCTGTGTATTCTTTCATAAATAGAGTAACATAAAACAAATTAAGCTTATCAATAAGGACAATGATCAAAGCAAGTAGCACAATAAATCTGTATATTACAACACATATGGTTATTTCTATCTTCTACATCATCTCATAGCAATCGTCAGCAGTGGGCTTTCTTCCCGAGACATAATCTTATTTTCCAGCATTTACGCCATCAAGGTTTTATAATCATCAGTGGGCTTTCATCCCTAGACATAATCTCATTATGCAATATTTACCCTTATCAGGGTTTCTCAATTTAAGGAGTGCATATTAAATTCAATTTCAACATAAATCTTATCAGTTCATTATATATCACAATTCTAAACAAATATTAGAAGAGGCATTAGAACTAGCAATAGTAAATGCATATAGATATCATGTATCATTCCTCATACTCAGAATAGATTTATCATATGGCATATGCTTGTTCCATCCAATCTGAATATATGCCAATAAATTTCATGCATATACATGCATAACAGACTTAGTTCTCTTCTTATTTTATTTCACATTCTTCAAATGTGGTTAATAATCAACACATGTTGACTATCATTTGAATTCCATCAAAATAGTTCATTCTCATAGTACAAGTATTCTATCAAACAATCACAATACAATAACACATTCTTGTAAATCAATTCAAATGCCTGAACCTCATCTTTTAATTGAATTAAACTAAAATTATGTACATTCCTTAATCCCTCATTTGATATTGTTATTCATTAGCACTATCTAGATCAACATTTTTGGGTTACAGTTTGTTTCTTAAATTCATCTACTATTTCTCATTTTTTTCCTTCAATCCATATGCAATAATCACAACTTCTCTCATGTCATGTTCATTAAATTACTAGAACAAATTATTTTTAACTCACTTGATATACAATACTTATCTTTTCATTGATATCCATCAAAGTCTAGTTTTAGTGTGTTTCATTCAATTTGTCTTAAGCCACATGTAATTAAAACAAAGGATTAAAGACTTCATCATAATAACTTTATTAGTTTCATCTTTAACTTGCCATCACCATCAATATATTTTTTATTCATATCATTTCTTATATTTAGATAAGTGTACCATGTCATTGACTTCTAATGTCATTCCCATAATCAACAATGATCATTATTTATTATACTAAAACAAATGCATTAGACTTAGGTGATACTAGTAAGACTCATCATATTCAATTGAAGTATTAATACTTTCAACTTCAACATTTGATCACATTTACAACATCATATACAAGTTCTGGCTTTATCACTCATAATCGTCTTAATAATAAACTTTTAGGGTTTTCAAGAAGTTATTCCTTAGTTCAACATATCATAACAATCATATCATTCAGTAATCCAATCATGATTCAAGGGTTCATTAGGGTTATTCACAAACATGGAAACCCTACTTTCCATTTTCACGCATTTCATTCATCAATCATAAGTATACATTGATTAGTTGACTCATTTGATTCACTTCCTCAACACAAATCCTAATTAGGATATGTGGTCATTCAATTCCATTAACATTCCACAATACACTTGTATAATACAATATAGTACAATTTATATATGATTTTATGTATGTCAATTCAATTCTAAGCATATCGGCCATTGGGCTGATTTTTGAGCAAAGTTCACATGAAATAGCATAATTATCTACCCATAAGAATACCCATGGATCCTCAATCAATATATCAGGAATTAATCAAGTTCCAATAAATGAGAAATAATCAAAATCAATAAAATTGGATCCCCCAATATCTTTCCCAAATCAAATCCAATCACATACATATACAAACAAGGTTTCTAATTGTTTTATCCGGATAGAATTAGGATTTCAACATGAATAAAAAGCTTAGGAGGGAGAAAAACACTCACCTCAGGTGTCAAGCACCTTAAATTCGTAGGTCAACCTCTGAATTTTTGGAAACCCAATCTAACTCTCGCAAAGGAATCCAATTCTTTCTCCTCTCAACTCGAAAACCCTAGAATGGGGATTAGAAGAGAAAGAGTGAGAAAAGGGGAAGATTTGATGTGATTTTGAATCAAATCAGAGAAGGGACGAAATCTTGACATGTGAGAGAAGATCCACCTTGAAATGCTATGCAAAGAAGCTAAACTTACTTGATTTCATCACATCTTGGATAGAGGAACCCTATGTCAACATCTCCACCACTTTCTCTACTCAAAACCCTAGCTCTCCTCTCTCTCAAGAATTTCATTTTTTTGATAGGAAGTACGAGTTATGAGAGATCCTTATGTGTTAGGTTAGTCATATAGATGAATTGAGGTTCTTAGAACAATTACAAACAAGCTCCTCAATGCATTTTTATTTTGCTCAGACTGGATGGTCGGCTGAGTTATAAACTTGACCAAAACCACACTTTTCAGAACTCAAACCTCATCCAAAAGTTATGAAACTTTAAACCAATGTTTTAAATTGAATTTAAAAGAAATAGTAAATTTTTTAGATTATTTTGTGTTACCAATAAATAAATAAAAATCAAATATTACACTACTATATTGTAGTCAGCAACATGGTCGGTCGAGTTTATTCTTCACAGAACTTGACCGACACCCCTCTCTGTAGGGATAAAAAATGATACAAAATTACACCAATTTAATAGGATGTCTATAATGGATTTATTAAACTTAATTTAAAATTTTTGATGAATTGGATATAGAAATAAAAAGATAAAATTCAATTACCACACTACTATATGAATATGAAAATATGATCGTATGAGTTTGAAACTTGACCGACAAACAGGTCATAAAATTATTCAAAAATTCTGATATTTTTCAATAGTGTTCACATTTTAGATATACAAATAATATGCAAATTTGAATAAAATCATAGTTACAAATAAAATAATAAAAATCATATAGTGAGACACTATACTTTTCGAATTCTGTATTCATATGTCATCAAAACTCTAATTTGGGCCGATCAGGGTTTCCAAATCTTAACCCTAATTATGTGAATAAAAGTATGATTAAACCTTCTCATTATATTTAAAACATCAAAACTTAACTACCATCACTAATAAAACTTTAAACAATGATCAACTTACTTAAGCATACAATCATCCAAGTAAACCCTAATTAGATGACTAATTTGAAAACGGGCCATTACAAATTCTCCCCTCCTTTTAGGATTTTGCCACAAAATCCAAGAAAATATATGGAAGAATATCATATCATCTAATTGTTCACCTCTCTGAGCTTCAAATTATAAAGACTTTCATTTTATCTTTCTTTCATATGACATTTTCTTTTTGCATTAAATGAATATGTCATCCCTTGTCATCGTCATATCTCTCCTTGAGTATGACAAATGATTACTTCACAAATATTAGTAATACATCATTTATCAAGATCTGATTCAAATAACCTTTCACATCCTTTTAAAAATTTGATTGTGTATCTCATGGATTAAGATTATGACTCATTCACATATTGTCATATGCATTCATCAATTTCCTTTATAAAGAAGATCATCTAGTATGCAAATTAGTTCATAGATTTTTCTCACAATTTCAGATTTCATACTCAGATTCAAACTCATTAGATATTGTCTTCATAATCCATTAAGCTTTCATATTTCTTATATGAAATTTCATGGTTTCCTTAGGTTCCATATTGAATTACAAAATTCTTTCTTTTTCACTATTTTATAATCATGCATCGTTTTATACTACCAACTATGTTCATCTGGATACTTGGTCAGGGCATCTAGAAGAAGTACAATCGACAGTTCCATACTAGCTTAGTTCAATACCCAAATACTTGACCAGAATATTTGGATACTGAGTTCAGTCAGTATGCACATCATTTAGGTTATATTCAACATCCACATTATCATTTAGTCCTAGATCCTATTGTCCCTGTAGACTCATCTAATCTAGGCTCTGACACCACATTTTTCGAGACCCACTCTTTTGATCAACATAAATACCAACCATTAGAGATAATCCCAAAACCTAAATCTAGATTATGAAATAAAATAATGAATTCTCGACAAAGGTGAATAAACAATAGACAAAAAACACAGATAATTTTTTTTTCCTTTTACTTTCTTCACAAACTAATAAATCAATGTCACATCAAGGACATCACCATCAAATATCACAAATCATATTCAATTCCATTATATCCAAAATCAAATCTTGTTCTCATATGCGGTTCAGTTTACATCAGATACATGTACATTGATGAACAAACTTTGTCTACAACCCATCCCGGGAAAGAGAGAGAGTACATGGACATTCTAATCTATCTAGATTATGCTATTTATATATTCTTTGTCACGACTTCTCCGCTGGATAGCATTATACCTAAAAACATTTGAAACAACCTCATGAGACTCATATTGAGCCCCAGTGAGTGGATACCTCCCACTCAAGCTAGATACATGCATCAACATCAAATTACATATAATAAACTTAACAAAAACATTCAGATATTGAAAAGACTAGCATATAGTTCTATCATAAGTCATATCTAACTTACAATTGTAATCTAATCCAACAGATAAGGTAATCACTTAAACCAATTATAACTTTAAAACATCATTTAAAGCATGTCTATGAACAAATCAGTAGATACTTCTTAGTTCAGATTAAGAATCCTACTGCATGAGTAATAAGTCAAGTTCTAAGCATTTTGAATCAATACATAACAATAACATTATATTTGTGACACTCCACCAGCCAGACCAGGAACACATCCTACAGTCCTGAAGCTAAAGTACACATAATACATATCTACCAAACAATACTATCAAATAGCAAGCAATCCAACTCATATTCAAAATGGATATAAATCCCATCATTTATAACTTGTCAACATGACATATCATAATATGAAATAGAAAATGTCCATAGCAACATGATTACTTTCCACAACAAGAAGCATACTCAACAATGACAAATCATCAAGTAGAAGTACAAGGAATGTAACAACTATTCAAATCATGTTCTACACAACTTATTGTAACATCCCTGACCTGGGTTATGAACTAACCCTAGATGTTTTGCTTAAAATATGATTAGAGGCTTGTGATTACCCCTTGATATGTCATTAAGCTTTAGAAGAATCTATAATTTCATTTTTGTCCTTTTAAAACAATGTTGTTGTAACATCCCTGACCTGGGTTATGAACTAACCCTAGGTGTTTTGCTTAATTATGTAATTAGATACTTGTGATTATATTTTGGTATGTAATTAAATCTCCTAAGGAACATACATTTCCATTTCTGTCCCTTTTGAACAATGTTGTAATATTGTTTTGTAATACATGGACCTATGTGCAAATTACCCAATTAAAAGGGGTTAACTTACAAATTGCACATGTTAAGATGTTCCTTTGGTGTTGAGACATCATAAGAATGAATATGATAAAGTATGATGGATTCTCCAAGCTTGGGCACCAAGATGCAGCTTGTGGAGCAATCCTTGTACTTCAAACTCTAGTTTTGGTGTAAAGTGCAATTTACCCAAAATATGGGGTGAAACTTGTAAAATACACCTTCTAGAGTATCTTTTATGACTCTTGGCATCATTAAGAGTAAGAATGATGAAGAGGTCACTTCAATTGAATAATTAAATAAGAATGATAACCCTTATAAATTAAATGATCAAGTTATAAGTCTAATAACCCTTCTATATGTGCAACTTAGTAAGAAGTTGGCTTTCTTCAGCTTTAGACCTTGGGTTTAAGATGAGTTTTGCTTAAGTATGGAAGGGAGAAACGTGGTTTATAATAAGGGAAGGACCTAGAGGAGAAATGGAGAAACAATTTGTCCTTATGTTGAAATTTCACCTAAAGTATATATACACCTTTTCTCACTTAGCAAGGATCGTTTCCTTCACTTCCTTTCTTATCCCCTTGCTTAGACCGACTTAGGACAGAGCTCTGGGGAAGAGGAGAACGGCCAAGCAGTTCTAGGTAAGCTTTGATCGTCATCTTGCTCGAATTCATGGAGGAATTCATGGTGCAAGGTTGGTTTTATGGTCTTCCTTACTTGTTTCTTCTTTCTAGCCATCTTTTCCCAACCTTTCCTTGGAGAAACACCCTTGGCCGACCTGTGGAGCTCAAGACACCATTAAAGACTGGAATCTTGGAAGCTTGGAGCTCAAGGAACGACCTTAAGGCGGGTTTTATAACTCTAAATCTTATGCTTTGATTATATATCTTTTTCTATGCATATAGTTGCTAGTTCTTCTTCTTCCCTATCTTCCCTTGCATCCTTGCAAGCAAAATCGTGAAGAACTGCTACTGTTCTTGAGGTAGAAGATAAGGGCGTTAATTCCTATGCTTATCCACGGATTTCCACTTTACCAAATGACCTCCACCAATTTCCCATACGGTTTACACAACCGTTTGGTGGGCAAACGGTTTCAGGGTTGTATGAAGGCAAACGGCCTTCAAGACCATTTGGTCGCGTTGACCAAGTGACGAACGTATAGGAATCTTGTTCATAATTATGTAGGCTAATGACCCACCAAATTTGAGGGGTTAACTCCAAAGGAATCGTAGGTTAAAGGACAATCAATTAGGAAAATCAAATTGAATTAAGTGCTGTTTTTCCAATCTGTTTAACTTGAACTTCTTGGGTAAACGGTCTCAAACCGTTTTCGTGCATTGACCAAGCATGGACCGTTTGGGATTACTGTTCCTAATTATGTGGTATAATAACCCACCAAATTGTATAGGTTAACTCCCAAGGAATCATGAGTTAAAGGCTAAACAATTAGGTAACCTAATTGGATTAAGTGCTGATTTTCCAATCTGATTAACTTGAACTTTTTGGGCAAACGGTTTCAAACCGTTTGAGTGAGTTGACCAAGCATTGACCGTTTGGGATTCCTGTTCATAATCATGTTGGTTAATGACCCTCCAAATTTGAGGGATTAACTCCAAAGGAATCGTGAGTTGAAGGCTAATTAATTATGTAAACCCTAATTGGATTAAGTGCTGACTTTCAACTTGATTGATTTGACTTTTTGGGTTTTCTTGCCCAAACGGTCTCAAGACCGTTTGGGGGATCATCCAAACGGTCTCAAGACCGTTTGGAGGTCACCCAAGACCGTTTGGAGGTCTGGGGTCAAGTATAGTTGACCAATTGAAGGTCCAAAGGTACACAATTACAAAGCAATCAATTGCTTATTTGATGATCAACTCAATAGCTCAAACCCTAATGATTTTTCACTATAATCCAAGGGTTGGGTGAGCCAAACGGTCTCAAGACCGTTTGGAACTCATCCAAACGGTCTCAAGACCGTTTGGAGGTCACCCAAGACCGTTTGGAGGTCTAGGGGTGAGTATGGTTAAGCAATTGATGATACAATGATACTAAGTTGGAATGTAATCAATCGTTGTTTTGGTGATCAATCCAATGATCCAAACCTTAATTGGTTGACTTAGATTTTGATGATATGATGGGAAAACGGTCTCAAGACCGTTTGGAGTTCATCCAAACGACCTCAAGACCATTTGGGGTCAGGTCATGTCCCAATGTAATGATGGTTCAATAGGTTCAAATCAATTAGTCCCACATTGAAATATGTTGAAGGGTTATTGATTCCAATCCCTAATTCAATTGAGTTAAACCCTAATTGATGATCAATTTAGGGTCAAGTGAGGGACAAATCAGTTGAAGGTTGACCTATTAAACTCAATTAAGGTATGAGTATAGGTCCAATTGATGATTGGTTCCATGAATTCAAAGATTGAAGGAATCAACATTGGAAACCCTAATTCAATTGGATACCTTATGAAGTGGAGATCCAATGTGCTTGAATCTTTGAGAATTAAGATGATGAATGTTCTATTGATCCAATAATGATTAGTAATGATAATCAATGAATGTGTGAAGGTTGAAAACCTAATAATACCTAAGTGATTAAGAACCAATTAAAGGAAGAATTCTTAATTGTTTATAGGATTAATAGCTTTATACACTATGTTAACCATGGTAGTATGTACTTGATTGAAGGGTCGATGTGACCTAATCAATTTGAAAGAATGAGAAATTAGAATACATATATATATATAGATAGATAGAAATATGAATCATGTAATGATCTGTTGTAGCACGACCGTGCAAGGGAGCACGACCATGGTAGCCTTAGCTTGCACGACCGTGCAAGGGAGCACGGCCGTGGTAGCCTTACTTTGCATGACCGTGAAAGGTGGAACGGCCGTGGTGTCCTATATAGAAATTGAGAAGTTTTGGTTTTGTGCTGACATTGTTATATATGCATGTCCTTATTTGTATAAGTCATACAGGTTGATATTATGAGGTAATCATAGCCAGGTATGAGTTATGATGTCATATTCCTTGAAAACAATTATAAGCTTTTAGAGTAATGATATGTGAAAAGTATATACATTGCTTCAATCAAGGTCATGCTAATAGATGACTTGATGCTGATATGGCACTTGATAGCAAGTGTTATGATGATATAAGGGTGTGAGCACCCATGTTCTTGAATCATAGTGATAAGATGATTAAGAATTGATATCCAGTTGATAACTGATATGAGTTATACTTGTACATTTAGTATTCTTCTGTTATATCCATGTTTAGTACTTGAATGTTTGGAAACATGTATGATGCTAAAAGAATACTGATATGTACCTAATAATCAAGTATAATCATACCATGTAGAGCCCTGATCATAGATCCATCATTGTCAGAATTTAAATAATAGTGAAACAGGTTTTACAAAGGGAACTCCTGGATCACATATTTTAGAGTATGTGGGAGTATATGGAATAACTGATAAAAGTTAAGCTTGACAGGTTTCATATAGAGGTGATCAGATCTAGGTAAGATTTATAATGCTAATTGCATTAAGAACACTTGTTACCTATAATTCAAGAGTATAACTAAATGTCATGTTATCTGGTAAGTGATAACATATGAGCTTGATAGGTTGAATGAGCCACGAGTAATATGATTTGTTGATCTTCAAAGGTCATATTATTTAGATAACCAGATAAAATGAGATGTTACTTGGTAACAAATGCTATGATTAGTCCAGGGGTTTGAACTCCCACATTCCGGATTTCATATTAATAAGATGATTAGGGATTGATATCCCAATATTAAAAATATGAGGTATGACCTAAACCAAAGTGTTTCTATGTGAAATTCTATTACGGAATAATCCTATGAAAAGCTTAACTACAGACTAATGGGTTATGAATGTAAATAACCCTTGTATTACATAAGTAATGTTAAGTCTGATATCATATGTACAAGTTATGCAGATATGTTGTGGAGTTGGAATCCTAACACTTTGGGAGAAGGAGTATGGCTACAGGCCATCCTTTCCCAAATAATAATGCCAGGTAATGGATATATGATCCAAGTCTGAAGGGAGTTAGTGATGTGATAAGTGACATGTGATTTTATCAATTTATAGTTGCATTGCTTTTAGTAGAAAGAATAGTTTAATCTGTTAAACATTGTTTTAACTACTCTCACATATACATAACTTCTTTTTGTACATTTATTCTCTTATGCTGCAATAATTATGCTTCTGGCAAAGAGTTATATCTCTCGTTGGGATGATTTTTATAATTGTCTCACCCCGTAGATTTCAACCTTTAGGTGGACGTGGGCGAGGAGGCAGAAATCCTTCAATAGGTGAAGGGCAGCATCAGCAGTACCAAGGACAGCAGTGAAGCTTCAGTGGAGGCATTGGCTGCTATGTCATGTGTAGATAGTGTTAGAGTCCTATATGTCGTCTCTGTACTCTCAGGTCCTCAGAGTAATAGTTAGTGCTTTGGAGTTTTTGGTCCAATCCTTAGAGACTTTTGTATCTTGCCTTACAGAGTTTTACTGATGGATCAGTTGTAAACAACTTATCATGTTGCTTTATGAGAAATCTTTACCTTTAAAGGATCTCTTTGTAAAAAGTTTAAATTTTTTAGTGATTTCTGGTAATCCGATGCTTAGTGAACGCTTTCGCATTAGTTAATCTTGTTTTCTCGAAATAGACGTTTCACTTATCATCTTTTATTCATTTGCCCTAAAACCACTTGGCTTGTACCTCACAAAGTAGAAGTCGCCACGCCTGATTCTTGTGTCAACGACTCACCGTCACTATCTTAGGGTTTAGCCGACCACCATAAGATATCAACAACAGACCCTGGCCACCTCAGGGTTGCCTAAAGAGGATCACGTCCTCATCTCGAGTACACAAGATAGGAACCAACAAAATAGTGTATCACATATCACAATATTTCACATGTTTTTCATTTCACATTTCACATATATCATTTCAACATACTCTATTCCATCTGGACATAGACTTTCACAACAAGGACTTAGGGCCAGAGCCACTCTAGATGACTCACTACTAAATCTTGGTGGTCTAACCTTTTAAGGTTTCGATCCACACTCTGGAAATCCTTCTCATAATTCATCAATTACTACAAGGAGATTCGTTTTGTTTCCCAGTGTGGTCCTCGGGGGAACTCACAGTGTTTAGGGTACCTAACTAGATGTTCCATCATTTCACTTGTTACTAATATCTTTTACTCATCTTAAAAGAATTTAAACCATCATATGTCATATCTGTATATTCTTGCGTAACTAGAGTAACATGAAATAGATTAAGTTTATCAAGAAGGACAATGATCAAAGCAAGTAGCACAATAAATCTGTATATTGCAACACATATGATTATTTCTATATTCTACATCATCTCATAGCAATCATCAATAATTGGCTTTCTTCCTGAGAGATAATCTTATTGTCCAACATTTACCCCATCTGGGTTTTATCATCATCAGTGGGCTTTCAGGCCTAGACATAATCTCATTATGCAATATTTACCCTTATCAGAGTTTCTCAATTTAAGGAGTGCATATTAAATTCAATTTCAACATAAATCTTATCACTTCATTGTATATCACAATTCTAAACAAATATTAGCAGAGGCATTAGAACTAGCAACAGTAAAAGCATATAGATATCATGTATCATTCCTAATACTCAGAATAGATTTATCATACGACATATGCTTGTTGCATCCAATCTGAATAGATGCCAATAAATTTCATGCATATACATGCATAACAAACTTAGTTCTCTTTTTTTCACATTCTTCATATGGGGTTACTAATCAACACATGTTGACTATCATTTGAATTCCATCAAAATAGTTCATTCTCATAGTACAAGTATTCTATCAAACAATCACATTACAAGAATACATTCTTGTAAATCAATTCAAATGCTTGAACCTCATCTTTTAATTGAATTAAACTAAAATTATGTACATTCCTTAATCCCTCATTTGAGATTGTTATTCATTAGAACCATCTATCTCAACATTTTAGGGTTAGAGTTTGTTTCTTAAATTCGTCTACTATTTCT
The DNA here is from genome assembly GCA_963693085.1 of Alisma plantago-aquatica. Taxonomy (NCBI): domain Eukaryota; kingdom Viridiplantae; phylum Streptophyta; class Magnoliopsida; order Alismatales; family Alismataceae; genus Alisma; species Alisma plantago-aquatica. The sequence goes on along the minus strand of OY856412.1, from coordinate 972,251,062 downwards.
CATTTTTTTCCTTCAATCCATATGCATTAATCTCAACTTCTCTCATGTCATGTTCATTAAATTACTAGAACCAATCATTTTTAACTCACTTGATATACAATACTTATTTTTTCATCGATATCCATCAAAGTCTAGTTTTAGTGTGTTTCATTCAATTTGTCTTAAGCCACATGTAATTAAAACAAAGGATTAATGACTTCATCATAATAACTTTATTAGTTTCATCTTTAACTTGCCATCACCATCAACACCTTTTTTATTCATATCATTTCTTATATTTAGATAAGGGTACCATGTAATTGACTTCTAATGTCATTCCCATAATAAAAAATGATCATTCTTTATTATGCTAAAACAAATGCATTAGATTTAGGTGCTATTAGTAAGACTCATCATATTCAATTGAAGTATTAGTACTTTCAACTTCAGCATTTGATCACATTTACAACATCATATACAAGTTCTGGCTTTATCACTCATAATCGTCTTAATAATAAACTTTTAGGGTTTTCAAGAAGTTATTCCTTAGTTCAACATATCATAAGAATCATATGATTCAGTAATCCAATCTTGATTCAAAGGTTCATTAGGGTTATTCACAAACATGGAAACCCTAATTTCCATTTTCACACATTTCATTCATCAATCATAAGTAAACATTGATTAGTTGACTCATTTGATTCAATTCCTCAACACAAATGGATATGTGGTCATTCAATTCCATTAACATTCCACAATACACTTGTGTAATACAATCTAGTACAATTTAAATATGATTTTATGCATGTATTTTCAATTCCAAGCATATCTGCCATTGGGCTGATTTTATGGCAAAGTTCACATGAAATAGAATAGTCATCTACCCATAAGAATATCCATGGATACTCAATCAATATATCAGGAATTAATCAAGTTCCAATCAAAGAGAAATAATCAAAATCAGTAGAATTGGATCCCCCAATATCTTTTCCAAATCAAACCCAATCACAAACATATACAAACAATGTTTCTAATTATTTTAGCCAGATAGAATTAGGATTTCAACATGAATACAAAGCTTAGGAGGGAGAAAAACACTCACCTCAGGTGCCAAGCACCTTAAATTCATAGGTCAACCTCTGAATTTTTGGAAACCCAATCAAACTCTTGCAAAATAATCTAATTCTTTTTCCTCTCAACTCAGAAACCCTAGAAATGGGGATTAGAAAAGAAAGAGTGAGAAAAGGGGAAGATTTTATGTGATTTTGAATCAAATCAGAGAAGGGAAGAAATCTTGACATGTGAGAGAAGATTCACCATGAAATGCTATGCAAAGAAGCTAAACTTACTTGATTTCATCATATCTTGGATAGAGAAACCATAGGTCAACATCTCCACCACTTTCTCTATTCAAAACCCTAGCTCTCCTCTCTCTCAAGAATTTCATTTATTTGATAGGAAGGACGAATTATGAGAGCTCCTTGTGTGTTAGGTTAGTCATATAGATGAATTGAGGTGCTTAGAACAATTGCAAACAAGCCCCTCAATGCATTTTTATTTTGCTCAGACTGGTTGATCGGCCGAGTTATAAACTCGATCGAAACCACACTTTTCAGAACTCAAACCTCATCTAAAAATTATGACACTTTAACCCAATGTTTAAAATTTAGTTTATAAGAAACAATAAATTTTTTATATCATTTGGTTTCCAATAAATAATTAAAAATAAAATACTACACTGCTATATTGCAGTCAACAACATGGTCGGTCGAGTTTATTCTTCACAGAACTCAACCGAAACCCCTCTCTGTAGGGATAAAAAATCATTCCAAAATTACACCAATTTAATAGGATATTTATGATAGAGTTATTAAACTTTAGTTAAAATTTTAGATCAATTGTATGTACCAATAAAAAGATAAAATTAAATTACCACAATGTTATATCAATCTAAAAATATGGTCGGTCGAGTTTGAAACTCAACAAACAAACAGGTCAGAACATTCTTCAAAAATTCTGATATTTTTCAACAGTGTTCACATTTGAGATATACAAATCATATACAAATTTTAATAAAAGCAGAATTACAAATAAAATACTAAAAATTATTTAGTGAGACACTATACTTATCAAATTCTGTATTCATATGTCATCAAAACTCTAATTTGGGCTGATTAGGGTTTCCAAATCTTAACCCTAATTATATGAATCATAGTATGATTAAACCTTCTCATTATATTTCAAACATCAAAACTTAACTATCATCACTAATAAAACTTTAAACAATGATCAACTTACTTAAGCATACAATCATCCAAGTAAACCCTAATTAGATGACTAATTTGAAAACGGGTCATTACAGTTCATGTGGACTACCACAGAGGTGGGAGGCCGTTGTCTACTACTAGGAGGATAATGTCAACCAACAATCCATGACAAGAGAAGCTGTTGAAGAAGACGAGGTTCATGATTGTAGTCTGTGGTGCAGACCAGGAGGAACAACAGTCAGACGAGTCCTAGTGCAACCAAGATTCAGAGGTTACACATCTACATCAACAAGGATAGTCGTTGGACTTGCTCCAAGATATCCTCAAAACCATCCTTCCTACATTATAGTTATTGATGTGGTCTATAGATTATGGAAAATATAGTAGATAATTTTTTTACTTTCGCTGCCTGCTATGTAGCCATATTTCCCTACATATAATGCCACAAGATGGTTAAGATAATCCTATATTTTGGTGTAACATTCCTAAATTAGCTTCTTATATGAGAAGAACAATGATGACATGATGTATAGAGTATCATAGTGTTGACTCAAGGTCAATGTTGACTGAAGGTCTAAATTGAATAAACCTTTATTTTGATAATGTCTAACCATTCCACTTATTTGTGTCAAATCTAGTTGAGTGATTTTATATTAGGTATAGACACACTCTAAATTCCCTTACTTGCACATCCTAACTTGGAGAAATGACATCTCAAAATCAATGCAAGTGCACTTTTGTGGAATATAAAGTAAATCCATTACAATCATGTTGTAAAATACTTGTAATGATTGTATGACTTGTAATTAAGCTTTTCACTTAAATCTAATAATTAAGCGCTCTAACGATATTTTCTAAAATACATCACAGAGTGACTATCCGATCGAGTTTCTCTCGTGGCAAACTTGACTGACACCCTTGATGTATTTTGAGAATGACCAAGTTCGATCGAGTTTAAAAAAAATATAGAATTCGACTGACACCTTACATTGGCAAATTAGATTTACATGATCGACCGAGTTTCATCCAGGATGAACTTGATCTATGCTTAAAATTTGCTTTGTCGCATAGTACAATCGATCAAGTTTCCCAAAAGTAATCTCGACTAATATCACTGTACGAGAAGTGTAGAAAAAGTGATTCTAACTGTTGGGAGTGTTGCAAAACTCAAAAAAAATCCGTTGCAACACTCCAAACGACTAGTATTTGTCCTTAAATGCTTCTACTGGCTAGTAGGAATCCCCAACTATAAATCGGACCCCTTGGGCTTCATCCCATTGTTAGCCAATCACTATGAAGGTCCCTATATTATAGTTAAGTGCCTCCAAGAGCCTCCCTCTCTCTCAAATCTTAATCACTTGCTACATCCATTAGAGTGAGTAGGAAATTTATAAGAGAGCTAATCCTACATGTATATCTTGTGACACTCTCACTTCCTCCACCTCCCAATCTCTCATTTCTATCATAAAGATGAACATGAAGATTCTCTCTCTTGGCTAAGAGAGGTGAAGAATAATAAGAGAAGGATTCCCTTGGTGAAAGCTTCTCCTTGGCAAATGTGAAGTTAAAGGTGAAAGATCCAAGAAGAGTGGGTAATTCCTTCAAGGCGGAAGACTTATTGCAATAGTGGGTAAGACCTTGGTGAAGGCAAAAGACTCTTTGCAAAAGTGGGTAAGTCCTTGTTGAGGTTGAAGACTAGGTCTTGGATAGGTAAGTCCTTTGGTAGGTTGTTGGCTCCCTTCTCCTTAAAAGGAATGTTGGGTATCCTTGGTCCGGAAAAGAAAGGTCATATATTGTATGTCTTATAATGGAATATTAGTATGTATTGGTTGCAAAATCCTAGATCTTGACTTCTCTAGGTAGTGGACTGACTTTCTCCTAGTTTGAAGATTGGAACCATTCTGCATAGATTGTGTTCTTGTACTTGTTCAATCTCTTACTTGCTATGTATGTTTTAGTTGCACTCAAAGTTCATACTTGCCATATTATCTTAGAAATATCTTGAAGGTATAATGCATTTTGTTTAAGTACATTTAGCTCTATTCACCCCCTCCTCTAGAGCCCATCCTAGATCCAACACATAGTTTCACTCAAGGATGGATCATGCGAGTATTATGGGGTAGTATAGTATGATCTATTGCAGTGAGAAACTAATCCTTAGATTGTTTTAGAATTGTGACTTGTAACACCTAGCTAATTACGAAATAATTGTGGGGACAACATTTCTTTAAATGATGGAGTGTTGTAATATACCCAATTCTAGTAATATATCTTAAATCCTATAGGCTCCTTTTGGTTATATTAACATCTAGTAACTTTTTCTCTAATTTATAATATATTATAAAAAATTCAAGTCAAATAACATAATGTAGTCAAAATATCCTTTATATATGGGATATTATGATGACACATTCAAATTAGCTTAATAATAGAATTTGATATACGAATACACCAATTAATAGGCCTCTTAAGTTGACCCACTATAATCTTATAGGATTGTGATATAAAAGGAATCTATTTAATATGAAATATTATGTCACCATCAATTACCTAAGAGGAGTAGTAAATGCTTAATATTCAATTGATAACATATAACATATAACATTTTTAAAACATAAAATTGATACCAAAATTGGATCCTCGCATGCCATTTATCTTAGAAATAAAATTTTAAGTCTTTCTGACGTTGTTTGTACCTTCTATTTAATAGAAAAGAAAATACCAAGATGAATTTATATTTAATTGAGTCAATCAATGAATCACATCAACTTACGGATGTTCTAAATCATTTTTCCCATCACATGTTACACTATGACTAGGGGTGTAAATAGTGCTGGTCTAACCATACCCATACCCTTACCTATTTAATTAAACTACCCCGTTTTCGATTTAGACCCGCATAATAAAAATTTAGACCCTCACCACACTTGTACCCATATTAATAGCGGGTTCACAGTGCGGGTATACAGATAAGTGACTATATTTAAAACTTTATCTAGTTATTATAAGAAAAATTATGATTATATTTCGTAAATAATGTAATACTTTGTAGGTTGAAGATTATTTAAGTAAATTTGATACATATTTGTAGCTATCATCGTAATGTTTAAATTAGGTAGCATACCACGTAATTATTTTGATTTTAAGTTTGCATGTTCATGATTGTAATTAAAATAATTGCTCATGATTATAATTAGAATAGTTAACTCTCAAATAGATGACTAGTCTTAACCTTATTATAATTAAAATAATATATAACTTCAAGTATTATATTAGTTAGACTAGAAAAGTATGATGTAAATATTATATTATCTAAGCAGACACTTATGTATAACGGGTCCATGTGTCTAACGGGTTTGAGTCTAAGTATATCTATTAGTGGATCTGTTTATATGCATGTCTAAGAGTATGCAGATCCACGGATGTATGGGAATCATAATTTAGACCTAAAAAAGATCTTTAAGGAGATTTGCGGATCCGTGGATCAACGTACCCATTTACAAATACCTAATTATGCCCATCTAGTCCAAGGTATTTTCTTATCAGTTGATTTCCTCGCGTCTCTTTAGTCCCTCGTCCGGGCTCATCCGATGATGACGAACCCACCAACTACCTCTAGGCGTTGCCCCCCTTTTCCCAAACATTTCAGTTACGCCACTCACCCTCTCCGTTATCCTTCTCCTTTGATTGATGGTCCTTAATTCCATTGCCTTTGTACTCCCCATATAAATGCAAAGCGTTTCTAGCCCAATAAGCTAGGCTTTCGTTGCCTCTAGATCGCCACCCAGAAACTCCTATTCTTTCCCCTGTTTTCATTTCCAGCAAACCGCAACAAGGCTCCTGATCCTCAAACCCACGAACTCTAACTTCTTCACCATCGCACGATCTCCAAGAATTCGTATCCCTAGCCCACTTGAAATCTGATCCTTTGAGCATAGCTACACAACTTCAATTCCCTCTGGGAGCTACCTGGAGTTAGTCAAACAAATTCCAGCTTGCCAAAGATGCTTCGCCCCACAGGCTTTTTGCAAGACTTCTCGAGCGACATAACGGGTGAATATCCTTTCCCCTTTTCTTGCCTTTATATCTACTCGTTGTGCAATGGACAGTTCCAGGCCACGTTTTCCAGTGAACCGTATGTCATTGGACTCGTTTTTGTTGTACGCAAATCTTTTGGATTTACGGATTTCATCACCTTTCCTTGTATCTTCACCAATCGAATCTCCAACTCTAAGCCACAGTGGTGGAAGGGGGTTGCGGAGCTCCTCTTTGTTGCTGGGCATAAACCAAGGGTCACCTAGTTCGGGCAAATTCAAGGAAGGCCCCTGTGACATCCGTTCTCCATGGAAATCCATCTTTTGTCGAATTGGAATCAGGGGTTTGATCTTCAGGCCTTCACTGCTACACGAACTAGAGGCCAGTTACTGGTGTGACTCACCACGACTGCCCCTCGTGCAACTTGTGTTTGTTTTGGCTTTGGAAGGTAATGTAGTCTTTTCATCCATTACATTGTTTCAGCGATGCGAGTTTTGGCTATAGGATAATGAAACATATGCTTTGTCACGCAGTTAGCTAATAATCGGATGTGAAGGCATGTCAGTCAGTTTTAACATTTTTTTTATTAAATATGAAGAAACTTGGTTTAATTTGTAATAATTATATCTAATTACTGGATTGTTAATATACAAACAAATAAATTTTTGGGTCATAAAAATATAACAGATTTATTGGGATGGTTTTTGAAGCCAGATTACTGTAGGGTCACTCTCTAATTGATGAATTCATCGGATTTGATATGAGGTGAGTGTCTATAATATTATGATTAGGTTGTGAAAGGCCATAACTCTGATCCTAAGGAGATTGTGGAACAAATATGTCTAACTTTAAGGTATGTACTCTTTTCTCATTTGTTTGGACATAATGAATAACTATGATTTGAATTTCGCATAATGAGACAAAACTATTTTTAATCAACTCATTATATCATTCCATTGAGATTCCTTTATTTCTGAAATATAATTCTATTTTTCATTGAGTATGTTGTTCATGCTTTTACATTGGGTCTAAGATCCTACCTGCCTTCTTTTTAGAAAAAAATGAGTAATGATTGGACTATATCTTTTTTACCACTATCTATTATTCAAGCATGTTATGTAGACTATATATCTAATATAGTGATAACCATTAGGGCGTGTTGTTCTGTCCTATTTGTATTGTTTCCACCTACTTTTATATGAGAGTGTGTTGTTCAACCTAGGATGTGTTGTTCCACCCATTTACTTCTTAGGGTGTTCAGTTCTGCCAAGGGAGTGTTGTTCCACCCATTTACTTATGAGTGTGTGATGTTTTGTCTAGGGTGTGCTTTTTCCATCCATCTTTGAACAATGACTAGTGATGTCTTGTCCCCTACTTTAGACATTTAGTCTATCTTATATATGCATGCAATTGTTTTTATTTCTAACAACATGACATAGTTATGATAAGATACTTTATGATATTTTGTTATTCTTTAAAAACCTTATTCTCTTATTTCATTCTTGAAATTACCTACGTTTTTAGTCCACTCTTGAATGGGAGCTCCCACTTTTATATCTATAAAATCTTAAATGTCCAAATATTGTTAATATGCACATAATTAGAAGTGCTTTGACATATGCCCTTTTTTTTCTTTTTGCTGGGTATCCTTACCAAAACCACCTAGGTATAGTAGTACTAGATGACAAAGACTCATGACAATCACTTACAAGATATCGACTAACAGATAGATCGGAATGGCTGAGTCGTCCTCTGCAATTGGCCTTACATGGTATTAGATGTACATCTTTTTATGTTGTAATGCCACCTTTTATAGTGAGGAACAATTATATAAGAATTGTCATGTAAATTTGGAATCCTTTTTTCCTCTTCTTATGAACTTTTCTACTCTTTAATTTATATACAATTTGGAAAATAATAAAATTCCTCCTTTCCTCCATTTTTCAGAACTGGAGGGTTTTATTTATCTATTTAGTAAAAGACTTGATCCCCTCTTGGGCCCCACCTTTACACTCAACCCTATAAGTAGGAAAGGGAGGCCCGGTTGACCGACACACAAGAATGGGTCGATCAACTGGCTCTAGCAGTTGCCCATTACACCTGACCCCAGTCTGTTGACTCATAAAGTGGGTCAATTGACAGACAATGGGTTAGTAAAGTCTGTGCTCCAATGGTGTCATCCCGGTCGACCATCGGTGGAACATGTCAATTGACCAAGAGAGGGCACTCACCTTTTTCTATAAGTGTTTCGTTTGACCGGTGAATCTAATTTTTCATTTGACTTGTGTGTCCTTGCATGACAATTGGTTGATCAACTCATTTTTTGGGTCGGTAGGTCGACTAGTGTGTGGTAAATAATAGTAGACACTAAATGACTTATTTATATGCAAAATAAACAAGCTATTGGATAATCATCAAGTTTCCTCTATACAAGAGCCTTGTTTAATGTCATGATGCATGTTGCTCAAATCATTTTTGGGTTTGAGAAAGGGAGTGGGGTTGTCTCATGCTAGAAGATTGTTGTAAAATAGTGAATTTCAGCCTTTGTTTATTTACCAAAAATTCCCCTTGATTTTATCTCAAAGAAAGAACGTCCCATGTGGATATATATGCTATACTAAGTAGGGGCCATGCCACCTAGTTTTTAGCTTTCTTGTGAATTGTCTCAATCTTGAATTGTAGATCAACGGCTGGTCACCTACTTGTATGTCCTTCGTCCTCAAGTGGCCATTGTACCACATATTTTTCTATTCTTTATAGATACAAACTTTCTCATATGCAATCATTCAAAGTTCTTCTAACTCTTGTAATTGAAGGAATCTCTTTTCACTCGCCAAATATAGATTAAAATTTTGCATCTTGATTGCCAATCCTGCCTTGTGTTCCTTTTCTGTAGGGAGTTGACACACCTTACCATAGATTAGGAGAAACGATGTGGAACCCAAGGGTTTTTTGAATGCATTTTGATATTCCTAGAGTGCATCATTCAGATTCAAAATACAATCTTTCTTGGTGTCTCACATAGTCTTTCCAAAGATTGATTTGATTTGCCTATTAGAAATTTTGACTTGGTTATTGGTTTGTGGATGATATGGGGATGCTTCTGGGTGATATACCCCATACTTCTTAAATTAAGTTTCAAATTTCTTCTCCAAAAAGTGTGAACCCCCGTCAGAAATCATAGTGTGGGGTACCGTAACATCCCATGATTTGAGGCCTCGGATATCATGATCTTAAAATGAATGATTGGACTACCCATATCACTAAGGCGCACCTCCTTTTCCGGGAGTCCATCACTAAGAACTCCATAGTTAAGCGTGCTCAGCTTGGAGTAGTACTGGGATGGATGACTTGTCGGGAAGTTGATCCTGACATGCACATGAGTGAGGACAAAGTGCATAGTTAAGGCTACTGGTGGTCTGTGGGGACAGTCGTCATTCCTGAAACTCTACTAGAGCCTTTGGCAGTGGGCCCGGGCATTACAAATGGTATCAGAGCCATAACCCCTCGAGTAGGTGGGGCCCACATGGGCATGTGACATGCCAGTCTTGAGCCGTACGGTCCAGGCATGTAGGAAAGGGATGTCCATAGTTGACGTAGCCACCCTTGTGCTAGTATTCTGTGATCGGGAGCTGGGTGTCCATGGGCCATTCTGGGTCTGCACTGAAATGGGGTGATGTTATGAGGCCTTATAATTGAGCCTTGACGAGGACGTCAATGTAACATCCCTGACCTGGGTTATAACCTAACCCTAGAAGTTTTGCCTAAATAGGTAATTAAACACATGTAATCATCTTTTAGCAGGTAATAAAAGCTCCTAAGGAACATATGTTTCCATTCCTGTCCCCTAGGAACAATGTTGTAGTATTGTTTTGCAATGCAGGGACCTATGTGCAATTATCCAATTAAGAGGTTTAACTTGCAGAGTTCACATGTTAAGATGTACCTTTGATGATGAAACATCATAAGAGTGAATCTGATGAGGCATGATGGATTTTCCAAGCTTGGGCGTTCAGATGCAGCTTGTGGAATGATCCTGGTGCTTAAAAACCCTAATTTGGAGTAAAGTGCAATTTACCCAAATTATGGGTGAAACTTGGGAAGTACACCTTCTACAGCATCTTATATGACTCTTGGAATCATTTAGAGTAGAAATGATGAAAGAGATGCATCAATAAATAATCAGATAAGAAAAGTAATCTTTGTGCATAAAATTCACCGTGTATGGGTATGAAGACCTTCATATGTGTACCCTAGTTGAAAGTTGACCTTTTCTACCCTTAAATCTTGAGCTTTGATGAACTTGGTTTGAGTTTAGATGGCTTGGACGTGCCTAAGAAGCAAGGAGGGACTTAGATGAAAATCCCATGCTTTAGAGGTCCTTATGGTGTAAAATGGCCTAAAGTATATAAGCCCTTTTCCTTGTAAACCAAGTGAACGATCCTTCATTTCTCTTCACTTCTCTTCTTTCTCAAAACGTTTAAGGTAAGCTCTGGAGCTCAGGGAGGCGACCAAGTAGTTCTAAGGTGAGAAGAACCATTTTCAAGCTCGGATTCTTGGGTGAATTCATCATGCAAGCTTGGTTTTGTGGATAACTCACTTAGCTTTCTCGTTCTAGCCATCTTTTCCCAACCTTTCCTTGGAGAAATACCCTTGGCCGACCTGTGGAGCTCAAGACACCATTAAAGACTTGAAGCTTGGAAGCTTGGACTCAAGGAACGACCTTAAGGCGGGTTTTATAATTCTAAATTCCTAGCTTTATTATGCATATCCTTGTTCTTGCTTTTTAAGCTTAGTTCTTCTTCCCCATCATTCTTTGCACTCTTGCAAGCTTTTTCGTGAAGAACAGACCTTGGTTCAAGGTTGAAGACGGAGGGCGTTAATACCTATGTTGGTCCTTATCCAACTTTATCAAACGATCTTATGATTCCCCCCCCCCCCCTTCTTGACCAACCGTTTGAAGGGCAAACGGGTTCAATAGGTCGGTTTGGCCAAACGGGTTCCAACCCATTTGAATGAGTTGACCAAGCATTGACCGTTTGGGATTCCTGTTCATAATATATTGAATTTCATTTATCCAAAGAATCATAATTTAATTCATAACCAATTAAGAGTTGAAGGCAGTTCAACACCCTAACCCTAATCGGGTTAAAATTGCTGATTTTCAATATAGATCTTGTTGAGTGTTGGGTTGAAGGACCCAAACGGGTTCAAAACCGTTTGAGGGTTCATCCAAACGATCTCAAACTCGTTTAGTGACACCCCAAGACCGTTTGGAGGTCTAGGGTTAAAGAAATTTGATGGTTTGAGGGTCCAATCACACGATGTTGATAAATTGATGAAAAGTGCTGATTTGTAATCTAATTAGGACTCAACCCTTATCAAATCACCTTAATTTTTAGTCAAACTTTGGGAAAATGGTCTCAAGACCGTTTGGAGATCATGCAAATGATCTTAAGACCGTTTGGGCCAAGTTTGGGCCCATTTGGACTTCAATTGATAGGCTCAACCTTGTTTTGATTCACATTGATGAAAATTGATGAGTAGCCGTTTGGAAACCTTAATTGAGTTAGACTTAACCCTAATTGGATTTCAATTGAAGGTAAAATTGGTGTCCAATTGATTGAGGCTCATCCTATTTGACTCAATTTATAAGTGGTTAACATGGCTTGGGCCAATTGAAGACTTCAACATAGGAAATCCTATTTAATAATAACCTTTATATCACCTTTCATATCCATGCGGTTCGGACCCAAACGAGTCCACACACGTTTAGACCCAAACGAGTCCACACTCGTGTAGATCCAAACGAGTTCAACCCATTTCAATCCAAACGAGTTCAACCCGTTTCAATCCAAACGAGTTCAACCCATTTCAATCCAAACGAGTTCAACCCGTTTCAATCCAAACGAGTTCAACCCGTTTCAATCCAAACGAGTTCAACCCGTTTCATCTTAAATGGGTTCACACCCATTTCTGCTCAGTGAGTCCACACTCATTTGAGGGTTCAAATGGGTTGAAGGTTGAAGGTTAAACCCTAACCTAATTGGAGATTTTCATGGTTGTTTATACTTAACCACTTAAAGGTATAATTGGTTCAATGATGATCTAATCTAAACCATAATGGTAACCTAAAATACTAAGGGACTAAGTGACTAATGAATCAACCCATGATGATGATCAATGGGTAATTTTACCAAATGCCCCTGAGAGGTTCAATTCAGTGATACCTTGTTCTAATCAAACCCTAATCACTTGATAGTGGTGATTTGCTTTATGAAGATTAAAGGGGACTTAACCCAACCTAATGTAGAGTGGTGTAATCACCATCTACTAGTGAGAGAAGAGAGAAAGTACCATTTATGGTGGAAACTCAAGTAAAATACCTTCAATATACATGAATGTGCATGAATAGGGTATGATCCACTATGTGAAATCATGGAAACCCTAATTATGATAATTGATGAATCTTAATCTTATCTGAGGTCTTTAATGATGATGTTTCTCGTACATGGTGATGTTATGAGTTCTATTCACCATGAGGTGAATAGTAAACCCTATTTCTAGGGTGATGACATATATGATGAATAGTAAACCCTAATTGATGAAAATCAGGGAAACCTAGCTCTCGTATGAGTAGGGAAATACAACTTCTTTAAATGAGTTATTTACTGTTATCAGTTGAATTGACCGTGCATGTTCCTATATGAGGATGATCATATCCAGGTATGGATAATGATGCTATATTCATTAAAAGCATGTTGTTAGCTTTATGAATAGTGATATATCCTGCTGCCTTGTTAGTGGCATATTATGAGTTTGATAGGCTGTGAGAGCCATGAGTACCATCAAGGTCATGCTTAACAGATGACTTGTGATGAGAGAATTGAGAAATGGTAATTTATGTAAGTTAGACTTGTTACATTTAGTATCCTTCTTTCTTAGCTGCTATGCTAATGTTTAATATTCAAGAACATGTATGTTATCTGATAAGGGATAACTTATGAGTTTGATAGGTTGAATGAGTCATGAGTAATATGCAATGATGATCATAAAAGGTCATATTATTTAGATGATCAGATAAAATAATATGTTATAATTAGTCTAGGGGTTTGGACTCTCACTTTCTGGATTCTTAGTGATAAAATGTTTAGGGATTGATATCCCTATGTTAAATTATGAAATGTGATCCTAATATAGAGCGCTACTATGTGAAATTCTATTACAAGATAATCCTATGAAAGGCTTAACTGCAGACTTATGGGTGATGAATGTAAATAACCCTTGCGTCACTTGAGTATGGTTAAGTATGATTTCATGTGTACTAATCATACAGTTATGTTGTGGATTTGGAATCCTAACACCTTGTAGGAAAGGGTATGGCTACAGGCCATGATGTCCCTTATTATAATGCCAGGTGATGGATATATGATCTATGCCTGAAGAGAGCCAGTGTGGTGATGATGGATTTATAATAAATAGATGTTATACATGTCCTTTTATTTCTAAAAGAAAAGAGATATGTGGGTTGTCTTAGAGATGCTTTGCTTCTAGTAGGAATAATAGATTACAATCTGTGAAACATTGTTCTAACTACTCCTAAAATATATATGACTTCTTTGTGTACTGTTATTCTCTTATTATGTAATAATCATGTTTCTGGCGAAGAGTTATAACTCCCGCTGGGACAATTATTTAAAATTGTCTCACCCCGTAGATTTCAAATTTTTAGGTGGTCGCCAAGGACGAAGGGACCAATCTCCAGGTAAATAGTATCAGCAGCAGTAGTACCCGGAGAAGTAGTAAATCTCAGGTGGAGATTTAGACTGCTGAGTTATATAGATAGATAGTCAGTCTTATGCGTCCTCTGTACTCTCAGGTCCTTAGAGTCATGGTCTGAGTTTTGATTCATATTTTGAGATTTTGTAGCATGCTGTGTATAATTACTCAAGAAGTAATTAACATAGATGTAAATAGTTTATCTTGAATCTATGAAAGGAGTTTTTATGGTTTCAATGTCTTATCTCAAAAAGTTTTAATTTCCGCTGATTTTTGGTTTTCCGCTGCTAAACGAATCGCTTCCTCTATGTTTACTTTGAAGTTCATGTGTTCATCTCGGACTTTGGAGATCGGAGCCCACAATTAGTGGTATCAGAGCTCTAGGTTCGCTGAGTCTACAGAGACATATGACTTAGGATGTCGAGTCTATCCTTAGTGTTCCTTCCTTATCTAATAGAACCTTTTGCTCCTCAGGAGAAGAAGATATATAAGGATGTCTGAGCCACATGAAGAGTACATGGTGGAAAGTAGCGTTGCTGCACCACAGGGAGGTGCAAGGCACCCAGAAATGGAGCAACCCTTACCTGAGCAACCCAGGGAGCCACCCCAGTTTGACCCAGCTGAGATAGAAAACCTAGTTGTCCATGCCTTATTTGATAAGTTTCTGACAGCCATAACACACATAGCAGATAGGGTGCCACCATCTGCATCTAGGGTACCAGCCCATCAAGAAGGTTATGCAGCTGGCAAGACTTTCGAGAGACTTCGCCGGGTGGGAGCCATAGACTATGCTGGTACATCTGACCCAGCAGATGCTGATCTATGGTTGACAGAGCTGGAAAAGGCTTTCATGATCCTTGATATTCCTGAAGCTGAAAAAGTAAAACATGCGGTATACCTCCTAAAAGGGAGTGCTGGTAATTGGTGGATGATAGAGGAGGATAAGAGACCAGGCGAAGAAATAGGATGGGAGGTTTTCCGATGAGAATTCGTCAATAGATATTTACCTAGGACGTATCTAGGTGAGAAGATCTCTCAATTTGGGAAGATCACACAAGGACACATGAACGTTAGCGAGTATGAAGCTAAGTTCATGGAGTTACTACGGTTTTGTCCACAAATGGCAGTTACCGATGAAGAAAGAATTCGACGTTTTGAAAAGGGCTTGAACTCTGAACTAGCCACTCCTGTGTCTGCCCTAGAGAATAGAGAAAGGTTTGCCACCTTTGTGGAGTCAGTAAGAAGGATAGAGAGGTCAGAAACCATGAAACAACAGACAAGTAGTAAGAAGATGTACACCCAGCCTCAAGAACAAGGGCCTAAAAGTTTTAAGAAACCAAGATTTTCTACACCATCAACTTTGTCAGGATTTCCTACCCAGACACAATGGGTGTCAAGTGGAAGTAG
Organism: Alisma plantago-aquatica; assembly: GCA_963693085.1. Taxonomy (NCBI): domain Eukaryota; kingdom Viridiplantae; phylum Streptophyta; class Magnoliopsida; order Alismatales; family Alismataceae; genus Alisma; species Alisma plantago-aquatica. Next base: position 972,235,595 of record OY856412.1, on the reverse strand, counting down.
GGATCATAATAGTATTCCAAGAGGACCCTCCGACATAGCATCAACATCGGTAACTGGATCGTATAGACACTTTGCTCCCAGAATCTGTTACCTATGTAGAAAGCCGGGACACCTGGCAAGGGATTGTCCAGACAGGGATACAATAATGACTCATCCCCAAGGACAGAGTCTGCAAGGCTAACAAGGGAGGCTCTATAATAATAGAGGACATGGACAAACGTCCCATACAGGTCAGATGACATAAGTTTTGTTTTAATATTACATATCAGGATTCTATGTGTAAAAGATATGTAAATTTGTTGCTTTTGAATTCCTTGTCTAAGTCCCTGAAGAACACAAGGGAGATAAGAACTTGTATCTTACTCGGTATTCTTTAAAACAATTTATAATTTCCCTTAACTGTGTATGAAAAGGATGAAATATAGATGTGATACATGAAGAATAATCTAGTATGGTAAATTCTATGTGTATAATGATATGAAGAACGAGAAATATGATGATAAGCTAAATACTTATTACCTAATCTCAATGCTCATATACCCTGGCCAGGTATATGGTTATTGTAGATAAGGCAAGTATGAAACTCCTAGATTGTTATCTTTTGATTACTCTGATCAGGTAATTATTCCAAAACAATCTAGTGAGTATAGGAAAAAATTAAATGAGAAAAGCTGAGTGAACCTTTTTAGTGAATACTTAGTGAATATACTCAGTGAACATACTCAGTGAATGCTTAGTGAATATACTCAGTGAACATACTCAGTGAATACTTAGTGAATATACTCAGTGAACATACTCAGTGAATACTTAGTGAATATACTCAGTGAACATACTCAGTGAATACTTAGTGAATATACTCAGTGAACATACTCAGTGAATACTTAGTGAATATACTCAGTGAACATAATCAGTGAAGGCTTAGTGAATATACTCAGTGAACATACTCAGTTAATGCTTAGTGAATATACTCAGTGAACATACTCAGTGAATACTTAGTGAATATACTCAGTGAACATACTTAGTGAATACTTAGTAAATATACTCAGTGAACATACTCAGTGAATACTTAGTGAATATACTCAGTGAACATACTCAGTGAATGCTTAGTGAATATACTCAGTGAACATACTCAGTAAATACTTAGTGAATATACTCAGTGAACATACTCAGTGAATACTTAGTGAATATACTCAGTGAACATACTCAGTGAGTGCTTAGTGAATATACTCAGTGAACATACTCAGTGAATACTTAGTGAATATACTCAGTGAACATACTGAGTGAATACTTAGTGAATATACTCAGTGAAATACTCAGTGAATACTTAGTGAATATACTCAGTGAACATACTCAGTGAATACTTAGTGAATATACTCAGTGAACATACTCAGTGAATGCTTAGTGAATATACTCAGTGAACATACTCAGTGAATACTTAGTGAATATACTCAGTGAACATACTCAGTGAATACTTAGTGAATATACTCAGTAAACATACTCAGTGAATACTTAGTGAATATACTCAGTGAACATACTCAGTGAATACTTAGTGAATATACTCAGTGAACATACTCAGTGAATACTTAGTGAATATACTCAGTGAACATACTCAGTGAATACTTAGTGAATATACTCAGTGAACATACTCAGTGAATACTTAGTGAATATACTCAGTGAACATACTCAGTGAATACTTAGTGAATATACTCAGTGAACATACTCAGTGAATGCTTAGTGAATATACTCAGTGAACATACTCAGTGAACATACTCAGTGAATACTTAGTGAATATACTCAGTGAACATACTCAGTAAATACTTAGTGAATATACTCAGTGAACATACTCAGTGAATACTTAGTGAATATACTCAGTAAACATACTCAGTGAATACTTAGTGAATATACTTAGTGAACAAACTTAGTGAATATACTTAGTGAACAAACTTAGTGAATATACTCGGTGAATTTCCTCAGTAACTACTTAGTAAGCATACTCAATGAACTCCTTCAGTGAAGCCTTTGAGACAATATACTGAGTAAAATATCTGTGTTAAGGTATGTATGCTCCTCTGATGGTAAGCATTCTTGAGTAATATTGGAAGAATGTTCTTTTATGCTTTTTCCTTTCAAAAAGTATGGACACCTTATGTTAGGGGTTTATGCTTTACACAAGCATAAACAGTGATAAGAAGTAATTAACAAAAAGGACTTTGTACGAATTACAAACCCATAATATCATCATAATGATCAATCTGTTATTCCTTTCCCTGGGATTTCGAGGACGAAATCCTTGTTAGGGGTTTATAATTTGTAACATCCCTGACCTCGGTTATAACCTAACCCTAGAAGTTTTGCCTAAATAGGTAATTAAACACATGTAATCATCTTTTAGCAGGTAATAAAAGCTCCTAAGGAACATATGTTTCCATTCTTGTCCCCTAGGAACAATGTTGTAGTATTGTTTTGCAATGCAGGGACCTATGTGCAATTATCCAGTTAAGAGGTTTAACTTGTAGAGTTCATAGGTTAAGATGTACATTTGATGATGAAACATCATAAGAGTGAATATGATGAGGCATGATGGATTTTCCAAGCTTGGGCGTTCAGATGCAGCTTGTGGAATGATCCTGGTGCTTAAAAACCCTAATTTGGAGTAAAGTGCAATTTACCCAAATTATGGGTGAAACTTGGGAAGTAAACATTCTAGAGCATCTTATATGACTCTTGGCATCATTTAGAGTAGAAATGATGAAAGAGATGCATCAATAAATAATCAGATAAGAAAAGTAATCTTTGTGCATAAAATTCACCATGTATGGGTATGAAGACCTTCATATGTGTAAACTAGTTGAAAGTTGACCTTTTCTACCCTTAAATCTTGAGCTTTGATGAACTTGGTTTGAGTTTAGATGGCTTGGACGTGCCTAAGAAGCAAGGAGGGACTTAGATGAAAAGCCCATGCTTTAGAGGTCGTTATGGTGTAAAATGGCCTAAAGTATATAAGCCCTTTTCCTTGTAAACCAAGTGAACGATCCTTCATTTCTCTTCACTTCTCTTCTTTCTCAAAACATTTAAGGCAAGCTCTGGAGCTCAGGGAGGCGACCAAGTAGTTCTAAGGTGAGAAGAACCATTTTCAAGCTCGGATTCTTGGGTGAATTCATCATGCAAGCTTGGTTTTGTGGATAACTCACTTAGCTTTCTCGTTCTAGCCATCGTTTCCCAACCTTTCCTTGGAGAAACACCCTTGGCCGACCTGTGGAGCTCAAGACACCATTAAAGACTTGAAGCTTGGAAGCTTGGAGCTCAAGGAACGACCTTAAGGCGGGTTTTATAATTCTAAATTCCTAGCTTTATTATGCATATCCTTGTTCTTGCTTTTTAAGCTTAGTTCTTCTTCCCCATCATTCTTTGCACTCTTGCAAGATTTTTTGTGAAGAACAGACCTTGGTTCAAGGTTGAAGATGGAGGGCATTAATACCTATGTTGGTCCTTATCCAATTTTATCAAACGATCTTATGACCCCCCCCCCCTTCTTGACCAACCGTTTGAAGGGCAAACGGGTTCAATAGGTCGGTTTGGGCAAACGGGTTCCAACCCATTTGAATGAGTTGACCAAGCCTTGACCGTTTGGGATTCCTGTTCATAATATATTGAATTTCATTTCTCCAAAGAATCATAATTTAATTCATAACCAATTAAGAGTTGAAGGCAGTTCAACACCCTAACCCTAATCGGGTTAAAATTGCTGATTTTCAATATAGATCTTGTTGAGTGTTGGGTTGAAGGACCCAAACGGGTTCAAAACCGTTTGAGGGTTCATCCAAATGATCTCACACTCGTTGTGAACTCTGATCTCCAAACCACGATATAAACACGATTTAAACTTAGCGGAAGCGAATCGATTAACAGCGGAAGAGAAAAATCACGGGAAATTAAAACTTTTCGAGTCAAGAGCTTGAATCCATAAAGCTTCATTCATAAAAGGAGATAAACTGTTTACACCTCATGATAATTACTTCTTGAGTAATTATATACAACAAGATACAAAATCTCAAGAACTCATAACCAAAAGACTCCAAGACCTGAGAGTACAGAGGACACATAGGACTGACTCTAACTACACCACATGGCAGGCTAAATCTCCACCTGAGATTTACTACTGCTCCTGGTGCTGCTGCTGCTGGGACTGGTCACCTGTAGACCTGTTCCTCCATCCTCGATGTCCACCTAAAAAGTTGAAGTCTACGGGGTGAGACAATTGTACATAATTGTCCCAATGAGAGTTATAACTCTCCGCCAGAAGCTTTAATATAACATCAAAGAATAACTTAAGCAGTAAAAGCTTACAAAGTATTCAATAGCAGATACAGTTGTATACAAGAGCTCAACATATATCAAGCATGAAGAACATATGCACTATACAGTGTAACATCAATCAATTATCTCATAGTTACCTTTAACAGGTATACTACGCTGTAGATTATGTTTTTCAAACATTCTTATTATTATGCCCTGTGGAGATGAGGTTTACCACTCATACCCCAACCAAACACTGTTAAGTGCCTTAGTATCATACTAGGTCATCGAAAGAGCCGGATTCTCATGACCTTCACCTTCCTCAGTCAGTAAGAGGATCACTTGTAGGACATCTTGTGTCTCTACTATTATAGCTCACCAGGGTAATCTGGTCCTTCGCTATTTTAGAGTTACAGTGGCGTTCTGTACTCTCTTCGTCATCAGGAGATTTCATGTTTATCTTCAATGATACGGATATCTACGTTTTCCTCGTTATCAGGAGGTTTCATGTTTACCATCCACTGATACGGTATGAGTTTTGTAGTGAGGAATTGACGGATTATACATCTACATCAAATTCCTACACTAGGATGTAAGGTTCTACACATCCATATACCCCACATACTCAACAGTATGTGATCCAGGAGTTCCCGTAGGAAAACCTGTTTCACCATCATTTGATCTCTGACAATGATGGATCTATGATCAGGGCTCTACATTTCACTTGATTAGTAAGGTACATTTAGTATTCTTTTACATTATACATTGTTCTTGAAACAATAACAGTAGCATAACAGCTATGAAAGTAGAATACTAAATGTAACAAACCTCACTCACATCAATCATCATTTCTCAGTATACTCATCACAAGTCATCTCTAAAGCATGACCTTGATGGTATTCATGGCTCTTACAGCCCATTAAAACATAGGATGCCACTGACAAGGCATGAATATATTTTATTATTCATAAAGCTAACAACATGCTTTCAATGAATATAGTATCATTATTCATACCTGGATATGATCACCTTCATATCAGAACCTGCATGGTTAATTCAACTGATAAAGGTAATTCAAAACAAGAATATACTTTCCACTCTTGTCATAAGAGCTAAGTTCTCTGATTCTCATTAATTAGAGTTTGCTACTCATATTGCATGTCATCACCCTTGAATTAGGGTTTACTATTCACATTATGGTGACTTGAACTCATAACATCATTATGTATGAGGAACATCATCATTGATGCTCTCAGATTAGTTTAAGATTCATCATTTATCATAATTAGGGTTCCATGATCTCACATAGGTGGATCATACCCTAATCATGCACATTCATGTGTATTGAAGGTACTTTACTTGAATTTCCATCATAAAAGGGTACTTTCTCTTTCTTAAGATACTTTCTCTCTCCTCATACTTGTCAATGGTGATAACACCAATCTATATCAGGTTGGTTTAAGTCCACTTTGATTAACATAGACCAAATCACCACTATTGAGTGATTAGGGTTTGATTAGAACAAGGTTTCACTCAATTGAACCTTTCAAGGGTATTATGGTAAATTACAAATTGATCATCATCATGGTTTAATTTACTAACCACTTGACCCTTAATGTCTTTTGGTATCATTAGGGTTTAGTTTGAGCAACTATTAAACCATTTAAGCCTTCAAGGCATTAGGCAGACTTAACTTCAAAAGTCTCCAATAGGTTTCACACCTTCAACCTTCATACGATCTTGAGGTCATATGCCCTCATTCGATCTTGAGGTCGTATACCCTCATTCAATCTTGAGGTCGAATGCCCTCATACGGTTTGAGGTCGAATGCCCTCATACGGTTTGAGATCGAATGCCTTCATATGGTTTGAGGTCGAATGCCCTCATACGGTTTGAGGTTGAATGACCTTATACGGTCTTGAGGTCGAATGACCTTATACGGTCTTGAGGTCAAATGACCTTATACGGTCTTGAGGTCGAATGACCTTATACGGTCTTGAGGTCGAATGCCCTCAAAAGCTCAAGATCGTATGGACCTCCAAGGTGGTTCAAAGGGTAAACTCGATTAAGGTTTCCTATGTTGAAGCCTTCAATTGGTCTCAAGCTTGCTAACCACTTATCAATTGAGACAATTAGGGTTAGACTTAACCAATTGGTCACTCAATTGACCCTCAATGGATATCCAATTAGGGTTGGAGTTGGTTCAATTAAGGTCTATAAACGTTCAACCATCAACACTCAATAATGTGAAGCAAATCGAAGTTGAACCCATCAATTGACCTCCAATTGGGCTCAAACTTGGCCCAAACGGTCTTGGGATCATTTGGATATACTCCAAACGGTCTTGAGACTGTTTTCCCAAGAATTCATCAAAATCTAGATTGATTTGATAGGGGTTGAACCTTAATTAAGTCACAAATCAGCAATTTGATTATTTTAATAACCCATTGTAAATGGGCCCCTCAATTGATCAAATTACCTTAACCCTAGACCTCCAAACGGTCTTGGGTTGTCACCAAACGGTCTTGAGACCATTTGGATGAGTTCCAAACGGTCTTGAGACCGTTTGCCCATCCATCCTTCGGACTCTAGTGAAAATTCATCAAGGTTTGATTTATTGAGTTGATCATTACATCAATACTTAATTGCAATGTAATTTGGTATCTTTGTACCTTCAATTGGTCAACTATACTTGACCCCAGACCTCCATACGGTCTTGGGTGATCCCCAAACGGTCTTGAGACCGTTTGGATGATTCCCCAAACGGTCTTGAGACCGTTTGGGCTAATCAACCCAAAATCTCAAATTAGCTCATTGTGATTTCAGCACTGATTTCAATTAGGGTTTGCCCTAGTAATCAACCTTCAACTCTTAACTCGTTTGGAATTAATCCATAAAATTTGGTGAGTCATTAACTAACATCATTATGAACAGTAATCCCATACGGTCAACGCTTAGTCAACCATCTTATATGGTCTTGAGACCGTTTTCCCAAAAAGGGCAAATTAAGCAGATTGAAAATCAGAACTAAATTCAATTGAATTTGCTAATTGTTTTTCCTATATATCACGATTCCTTTGGAGTTAACCTCTCAAATTTTGTGGGTGATTAACCTACATAATTATGAACAGGATTCTCATACGGTCCACGCTTGGTAAACGCAGCCATACGGTCTTGAGACCGTATGCCTTCATACGACCTTGAAACCATTTGCCCATCAAACGGTTTTGCAAACCGTATGGGCACTTGGTTGAGGTCGTATGGAAAAGTAGAAAACCATGGATAAGAATAGGAAATAACGCCCTCATCTTCTTCCTCAAGAACAGCAACAGTTCCTCACGGATTTGCTTGCAAGGAAGCAAGGGAAGAAGAAGAACTAGCAACTAAAAGCATAGAAAAGATGTATATAACAAAGCATAGGTTTAGAGTTATAAAACCCACCTAAAGCTTGCTCCTTGAGCTCCAAGCCTTTAATGGCGTCGTAGAAGCTCCACAGGTCGGCCAAGGTGAATCCTCCAAGAAAAGTTGAGAAGAGATGGCTAGAAAGATAGAGCTAAGTGAGCTAGCCATGAATTTGACCTTGAATTCGAGTTTCATCCAAGAATTTAAGAAAAAGGAAGGATCCAAACCTACCTTGCACTCCCCTGGTCGTCCTCCTGAGCTCCATAGCTCTCCTTAGTCGGTTGAGCAAGGGGGAACAGTGAAGGAAATGAAAGAAACATTCCTTTGCTAAGTGAGGAAAAGGGCTTATATACTTGGGGTGGAATTTCAACATAGGCACATAAGTTTTCCTTATTTTCTCATCTAAGTCCTCCCTTTCTTCTTTGCTCGTCCCTACCTCTTATTTCTAAGGACAACCTTCTTCTAAGGTCAAGAAATGAAGGCAAAGAAGATCAACCTATTACTAAAGCACACACATAAAAGGGCTATAGTACTTACACCTTCATTATTCAATCACAAAGGTGTTTTTCATTATATGATTATTCAATTGAAGTGACTTCTTCATCATTTATTCTCTAAATGATGACAAGAGTCTTACAAGATATTTTAGATGGTGTATTTTACAACTTGCACCCCTCAAATTGGGTAAATTTCACTTTACTCCAATTTAGGGTTTCAAGCACATGGATTGCTTCCACAGCTGCACCTTGGTGCTCAAGCTTGGGAAATCCCTCAAACTTTACCATAATCATTCTTATGATGTCTCAACATCAGAGGAACACCTCAACATGTGCAAATTGCAAGTTAACCCTTCTAACTGGGTAAATTTCACATAGGTCCCTGTATTACAAAACAATCAATTCAACATTGTTTAAAAGGGATAGAAAAGGAAAAGTATGTTCCTCAGGAACTTAATTACATGCAAAAAGATAATCACCAGTATCTTAATTACATAATTAAGCAAAACACCTAGGGTTAACTCATAACCCAGGTCAGGGATGTTACACTCGTTTAGTGACACCCCAAGACCGTTTGGAGGTCTAGGGTTAAAGAAATTTGATGGTTTGAGGGTCCAATCACAAGATGTTGATAAATTGATGAAAAGTGCTGATTTGTAATCTAATTAGGACTCAACCCTTATCAAATCACCTTAATTTTTAGTCAAAATTTGGGCAAATGGTCTCAAGACCGTTTGGAGGTCATCCAAACGATCTCAAGACCGTTTGGACCAAGTTTGGGCCCATTTGGAGTTTAATTGATAGGCTCAACCTTGTTTTGATTCACATTGATGAAAATTGATGAGTAGCCGTTTGGAAACCTTAATTGAGTTAGACTTAACCCTAATTGGCTTTCAATTGAAGGTCAAATTGGTGTCCAATTGATTGAGGCTCATCCTATTTGACTCAATTTATAAGTGGTTAACATGGCTTGGGCCAATTGAAGACTTCAACATAGGAAATCCTATTTAATAATAACCTTTGTATCACCTTTCATATCCATGCGGTTTGGACCCAAACGAGTCCACACTCGTTTAGACCCAAATGAGTCCACACTCGTTTAGATCCAAACGAGTTCCACCCATCTCAATCCAAACGAGTTCAACCCGTTTCAATCCAAACGAGTTCAACCCGTTTCAATCCAAACGAGTTCAACCCGTTTCATCTTAAATGGGTTCACACCCGTTTCAGCTCAGTGAGTCCACACTCGTTTGAGGGTTCAAATGGGTTGAAGGTTAAACCCTAACCTAATTGGATATTTTCATGGTTGTTTATACTTAACCACTTAAAGGTATAATTGGTTCAATGATGATCTAATCTAAACCATAATGGTAACCTAAAATACTAAGGGAATAAGTGACTAATGAATCGACCCATGATGATGATCAATGGGTAATTTTACCAAATGCCCCTGAGAGGTTCAATTCAGTGATACCTTGTTCTAATCAAACCCTAATCACTTGATAGTGGTGATTTGGTTTATGAAGATCAAAGGGGACTTAACCCAACCTAATGTAGAGTGGTGTAATCACCATCTACTAGTGAGAGAAGAGAGAAAGTACCATTTATGGTGGAAACTCAAGTAAAATACCTTTAATATACATGAATGTGCACGAATAGGGTATGATCCACTATGTGAAATCATGGAAACCCTAATTATGATAATTGATGAATCTTAATCTTATCTGAGGTCTTTAATGATGATGTTTCTCATACATGGTGATGTTATGAGATCTATTCACCATGAGGTGAATAGTAAACCCTAATTCTAGGGTGATGACATATATGATGAATAGTAAACCCTAATTGATGAAAATCAGGGAAACCTAGCTCTCGTATGAGTAGGGAGATACAACTTCTTTAAATGAGTTATTTACTGTTATCAGTTGAATTGACCGTGCAGGTTCCTATATGAGGATGATCATATCCATGTATGGATAATGATGCTATATTCATTAAAAGCATGTTGTTAGCTTTATGAATAGTGATATATCCTGGTGCCTTGTTAGTGGCATCTTATGAGTTTGATAGGCTGTGAGAGCCATGAGTACCATCAAGGTCATGCTTAACAGATGACTTGTGATGAGAGAATTGAGAAATGGTAATTGATGTAAGTTAGACTTGTTACATTTAGTATCCTTCTTTCTTAGCTGCTATGCTAATGTTTAATATTCAAGAACATGTATGTTATCTGATAAGTGATAACTTATGAGTTTGATAGGTTGAATGAGTCATGAGTAATATGCACTGATGATCATCAAAGGTCATATTATTTAGATGATCAGATAAAATAATATGTTATAATTAGTCCAGGGGTTTGGACTCTCACTTTCTGGATTCTTAGTGATAAAATGTTTAGGGATTGATATCCCTATGTTAAATTATGAAATGTGATACTAATATAGAGTGCTACTATGTGAAATTCTATTACAAGATAATCCTATGAAAGGCTTAACTGCAGACTTATGGGTGATGAATGTAAATAACCCTTGTGTCACTTGAGTATGGTTAAGTATGATTTCATGTGTACTAATCATACAATTATGTTGTGGATTCGGAATCCTAACACCTTGTAGGAAAGGGTATGGCTACATGCCATGATATCCGTTATTATAATGCCAGGTGATGGATATATGATCTAAGCCTGAAGAGAGCCAATGTGGTGATGATGGATTTATAATAAATAGATTTTATACATGTCCTTTTATTTCTAAAATAATAGAGATATGTGGGTTGTCTTAGAGATGCTTTGCTTCTAGTAGGAGGAATAGATTACAATCTGTGAAACATTGTTCTAACTACTCCTAAAATATATATGACTTCTTTGTGTACTGTTATTCTCTTATTATGTAATAATCATGTTTCTGGTGAAGAGTTATAACTCCCGCTGGGACAATTATTTAAAATTGTCTCACCCTGTAGATTTCAACTTTTTAGGTGGTCGCCAAGGACGAAGGGACCAATCTCCAGGTAACCAGTATCAGCAGCAGCAGTACCCGGAGCAGTAGTAAATATCAGGTGGAGATTTAGACAGCTGAGTTATATAGATAGATAGTCAGTCCTATGCGTCCTCTGTACTCTCAGGTCCTTGGAGTCATGGTCTGAGTTTTGATTCGTCTTTTGAGATTTTGTAGCATGCTGTGTATAATTACTCAAGAAGTAATTAACATAGATGTAAATAGTTTATCTTGAATCTATGAAAGGAGTTTTTATGGTTTCAATGTCTTATCTCAAAAAGTTTTAATTTCCGCTAATTTTTGGTTTTCCACTGCTAAACGAATCGCTTCCGCTATGTTTACTTCGAAGTTCATGTGTTCATCTCGGACTTTGGAGATCAGAGCCCACAATTAGTGGTATCAGAGCTCTAGGTTTGCTGAGTCTACAGAGACATATGACTTAGGATGCCGAGTCTATCCTTAGTGTTCCTTCCTTATCTAATAGAACCTTCTGCTCCTCAGGAGAAGAAGATATATAAGGATGTATGAGCCACATGAAGAGTACGTGGTGAAAAGTAGCGTTGCTGCACCACAGGGAGGTGCAAGGCACCCAGAAATGGAGCAACCCTTACCTGAGCAACCCAGGGAGCCACCCCAGTTTGACCCAGCTGAGATAGAAAACCCAGCTGTCCATGCCTTATTTGATAAGTTTCTGACAGCCATAACACACATAGCAGATAGGGTGCCACCATATGCATCTAGGGTACCGGCCCATCAGGAAGGTTATGGAGCTGGCAAGACTTTTGAGAGACTTCGCCGGGTGGGAGCCATAGACTATGCTGGTACATCTGACCCAGCAGATGCTGATCTATGGTTGGCAGAGCTGGAAAAGGCTTTCAGGATCCTTGATATTCCTGAAGCTGAAAAAGTAAAACATGCGGTATACCTCCTAAAAGGGAGTGCTGGTAATTGGTAGATGATAGAGGAGGATAAGAGACCAGGCGAAGAAATAGGATGGGAGTTTTCCGACGAGAATTTGTCAATAGATATTTCCCTAGGACGTATCTAGGTGAGAAGATCTCTCAATTTGAGAAGATCACATAAGGACACATGAACGTTAGCGAGTATGAAGCTAAGTTCATGGAATTACTACGGTTTTGTCCACAAATGGCAGTTACCGATGAAGAAAGAATTCGACGTTTTGAAAAGGGCTTGAACTCTGAACTAGCCACTCCTGTGTCTGCCCTAGAGAATAGAGAAAGGTTTGCCACCTTTGTGGAGTCAGTAAGAAGGATAGAGAGGTCAGAAACCATGAAACAAGAGACAAGTAGTAAGAAGATGTACACCCAGCCTCAAGAACAAGGGCCTGAAAGTTTTAAGAAACCAAGATTTTTTACACCATCAACTTTGTCAGGATTTCCTACCCAGACACAATGGGTGTCAAGTGGAAGTAGGGATCATAATAGTATTCCAAGAGGACCCTCCGACATAGCATCAACATCAGTAACTGGATCGTATAGACACTTTGCTCCCATAATCTGTTACCTATGTAGAAAGACGGGACACCTGGCAAGGGATTGTCCAGACAGGGATACAATAATGACTCAGCCCCAAGGACAGAGTCTGCAAGGCTCACAAGGGAGGCTCTATAATAATAGAGGACGTGGACAAACATCCCATACAGGTCAGATGACATAAGTTTTGTTTTAATATTACATATCAGGATTCTATGTGTAAAACATATGTAAATTTGCTGCTTTTGAATTCCTTGTCTAAGTCCCTGAAGAACACAAGGGAGATAAGAACTTGTATCTTACTCAGTATTCTTTAAAACAATTTATAATTTCCCTTAACTGTGTATGAAAAGGATGAAATATAGATGTGATACCTGAAGAATAATCTAGTATGGTAAATTCTGTGTGTATAATAATATGAAGAACGAGAAATATGATGATAAGCTAAATACATACTACCTAATCTCAATGCTCATATACCCTGGCCAGGTATATGGTTATTGTAGATAAGGCAACTATGAAACTCCTAGATTGTTATCTTTTGATTACTCTGATCAGGTAATTATTCTAAAACAATCTAGTGAGTATAGGAAAAAATTAAATGAGAAAAGCTGAGTGAACCTTTTTAGTGAATACTTAGTGAATATACTCAGTGAACATACTCAGTGAATGCTTAGTGAATATACTCAGTGAACATACTCAGTGAATACTTAGTGAATATACTCAGTGAACATACTCAGTGAATACTTAGTGAATATACTCAGTGAACATACTCAATGAATACTTAGTGAATATACTCAGTGAACATACTCAGTGAATACTTAGTGAATATACTCAGTGAACATACTCAGTGAATGCTTAGTGAATATACTCAGTGAACATACTCAGTGAATGCTTAGTGAATATACTTAGTGAACATACTCAGTGAATACTTAGTGAATATACTCAGTGAACATACTCAGTGAATACTTAGTAAATATACTCAATGAACATACTCAGTGAATACTTAGTGAATATACTCAGTGAACATACTCAGTGAATGCTTCGTGAATATACTCAGTGAACATACTCAGTGAATACTTAGTGAATATACTTAGTGAACATACTCAGTGAATACTTAGTGAATATACTCAGTGAACATACTCAGTGAATGCTTAGTGAATATACTCAGTGAACATACTCAGTGAATACTTAGTGAATATACTCAGTGAACATACTCAGTGAATACTTAGTGAATATACTCAGTGAACATACTTAGTGAATACTTAGTGAATATACTTAGTGAACATACTCAGTGAATACTTAGTGAATATACTCAGTGAACATAATCAATGAATGCTTAGTGAATATACTCAGTGAACATACTCAGTGAATACTTAGTGAATATACTCAGTGAACATACTCAGTGAATACTTAGTGAATATACTCAGTGAACATACTCAGTGAATACTTAGTGAATATACTCAGTGAACATACTCAGTGAATACTTAGTGAATATACTCAGTGAACATACTCAGTGAATGCTTAGTGAATATACTCAGTGAACATACTCAGTGAATACTTAGTGAATATACTCAGTAAACATACTCAGTGAATACTTAGTGAATATACTCAGTGAACATACTCAGTGAATACTTAGTGAATATACTCAGTGAACATACTCAGTGAATGCTTAGTGAATATACTCAGTGAACATATTCAGTGAATACTTAGTGAATATACTCAGTGAATACTTAGTGAATATACTCAGTGAATATACTCAGTGAATACTTATTGAATATACTCAGTAAACATACTCAGTGAATACTTAGTGAATATACTTAGTGAACAAACTTAGTGATTATACTTAGTGAACAAACTTAGTGAATATACTCGGTGAATTTCCTTAGTAACTACTTTGTAAGCATACTCAATGAACTCCTTCAGTGAAGCCTTTGAGACAATATACTGAGTAAAATATCTGTGTTAAGGTATGTATGCTCCTATGATGGTAAGCATTCTTGAGTAATATTGGAAGAATGTTCTTTTATGCTTTTTCCTTTCAAAAAGTATGGACACCTTATGTTAGGGGTTTATGCTTTATACAAGCATAAACAGTGATAAGAAGTAATTAACAAAAAGGACTTTGTACAAATTACAAACCCATAATATCATCATAATGATCAATCTATTCTTCCTTTCCCTGGGATTTCGAGGACGAAATCCTTGTTAGGGGTTTATAATTTGTAACATCCCTGACCTGGGTTATAACCTAACCCTAGAAGTTTTTCCTAAATAGGTAATTAAACACATGTAATCATCTTTTAGCAGGTAATAAAAGCTCCTAAGGAATATATGTTTCCATTCCTGTCCCCTAGGAACAATGTTGTAGTATTGTTTTGCAATGCAGGGACCTATGTGCAATTATCCAGTTAGGAGGTTTAACTTGCAAAGTTCACAGGTTAAGATGTACCTTTGATGATGAAACATCATAAGAGTGAATATGATGAGGCATGATGGATTTTCCAAGCTTGGGCGTTCAGATGCAGCTTGTGGAATGATCCTGGTGCTTAAAAAACCTAATTTGGAGTAAAGTACAATTTACCCAAATTATGGGTGAAACTTGGGAAGTACACCTTCTAGAGCATCTTATATGACTCTTGGCATCATTTAGAGTAGAAATTATGAAAGAGATGCATCAATAAATAATCAGATAAGAAAAGTAATCTTTATGCATAAAATTCACCATGTATGGGTATGAAGACCTTCATATGTGTACCCTAGTTGAAAGTTGACCTTTTCTACCCTTAAATCTTGAGCTTTGATGAACTTGGTTTTATTTTAGATGGCTTGGACGTGCCTAAGAAGCAAGGAGGGACTTAGATGAAAATCCCATGCT
This sequence comes from Alisma plantago-aquatica, assembly GCA_963693085.1. Classification (NCBI taxonomy): domain Eukaryota; kingdom Viridiplantae; phylum Streptophyta; class Magnoliopsida; order Alismatales; family Alismataceae; genus Alisma; species Alisma plantago-aquatica. Next base: position 972,220,033 of record OY856412.1, on the reverse strand, counting down.
TTAGAGGTCCTTATGGTGTAAAATGGCCTAAAGTATATAAGCCCTTTTCCTTGTAAACCAAGTGAACGATCCTTCATTTCTCTTCACTTCTCTTCTTTCTCAAAATGTTTAAGGCAAGCTCTAGAGCTCAGGGAGGCGACCAAGTAGTTCTAAGGTGATAAGAACCATTTTCAAGCTTGGATTCTTGGGTGAATTCATCATGCAAGCTTGGTTTTGTGGATAACTCACTTAGCTTTCTCGTTCTAGCCATCTTTTCCCAACCTTTCCTTGGAGAAACACCCTTGGCCGACCTGTGGATCTCAAGACACCATTAAAGACTTGAAGCTTGGAAGCTTGGAACTCAAGGAACGACCTTAAGGTGGGTTTTATAATTCTAAATTCCTAGCTTTATTATGCATATCCTTGTTCTTGCTTTTTAAGCTTAGTTCTTCTTCCCCATCATTCTTTGCACTCTTGCAAGCTTTTTCGTGAAGAACAGACCTTGGTTCAAGGTTGAAGATGGAGGGTGTTAATACCTATGTTGGTCCTTATCCAACTTTATCAAACGATCTTACGATTCCCCCCCCCCCCCCCCCCCTTCTTGACCAACCGTTTGAAGGGCAAACGAGTTCAATAGGTCGGTTTGGGAAAACGGGTTCCAAACCGTTTGAATGAGTTGACCAAGCATTGACCGTTTGGGATTCCTGTTCATAATATATTGAATTTCATTTCTCCAAAGAATCATAATTTAACTCATAACCAATTAAGAGTTGAAGGCAGTTCAACACCCTAACCCTAATCGGGTTCAATTTGCTGATTTTCAATATAGATCTTGTTGAGTGTTGGGTTGAAGGACCCAAATGGGTTCAAAACCGTTTGAGGGTTCATCCAAACGATCTCACACTCATTTAGTGACACCCCAAGACCGTTTGGAGGTCTAGGGTTAAATAAATTTGATGGTTTGAGGGTCCAATCACAAGATGTTGATAAATTGATGAAAAGTGCTGATTTGTAATGTAATTAGGACTCAAACCTTATCAAATCACCTTAATTTTTAGTCAAACATTGGGCAAATGGTCTCAAGACCGTTTGGAGATCATCCAAACGATCTCAAGACCGTTTGGGCCAAGTTTGGGGCCATTTGGAGTTCAATTGATAGGCTCAACCTTGTTTTGATTCACATTGATGAAAATTGATGAGTAGCCGTTTGGAAACCTTAATTGAGTTAGACTTAACCCTAATGGCTTTCAGTTGAAGGTCAAATTGGTGTCCAATTGATTGAGGCTCATCCTATTTGACTCAATTTATAAGTGGTTAACATGGCTTGGGCGAATTGAAGACTTCAACATAGGAAATCCTATTTAATAATAACCTTTGTATCACCTTTCATTTCCATGCGGTTTGGATCCAAACGAGTCCACACTCGTTTAGACCCAAACGAGTCCACACTCGTTTAGATCCAAACGAGTTCAACCCGTTTCAATCCAAACGAGTTCAACCCGTTTCAATCCAAACGAGTTCAACCTGTTTCATCTTAAATGGGTTCACACCCGTTTCAGCTCAGTGAGTCCACACTCGTTTGAGGGTTCAAATGGGTTGAAGGTTGAAGGTTAAACCCTAACCTAATTGGAGATTTTCATGGTTGTTTATACTTAACCACTTAAAGGTATAATTGGTTCAATGATGATCTAATCTAAACCATAATGGTAACCTAAAATACTAAGGGACTAAGTGACTAATGAATCGACCCATGATGATGATCAATGGGTAATTTTACCAAATGCCCCTGAGAGGTTCAATTCAGTGATACCTTGTTCTAATCAAACCCTAATCACTTGATAGTGGTGATTTGCTTTATGAAGATCAAAGGGGACTTAACCCAACCTAATGTAGAGTGGTGTAATCACCATCTACTAGTGAGAGAAGAGAGAAAGTACCATTTATGGTGGAAACTCAAGTAAAATACCTTCAATATACATGAATGTGCATGAATAGGGTATGATCCACTATGTGAAATCATGGAAACCCTAATTATGATAATTGATGAATCTTAATCTTATATGAGGTCTTTAATGATGATGTTTCTCGTACATGGTGATGTTATGAGATCTATTCACCATGAGGTGAATAGTAAACCCTAATTCTAGGGTGATGACATATATGATGAATAGTAAACCCTAATTGATGAAAATCAGGGAAACCTAGCTCTCGTATGAGTAGGGAGATACAACTTCTTTAAATGAGTTATTTACTGTTATCAGTTGAATTGACCGTGCAGGTTCCTATATGAGGATGATCATATCCAGGTATGGATAATGATGCTATGTTCATTAAAAGAATGTTGTTAGCTTTATGAATAGTGATATATCCTGGTGCCTTGTTAGTGGAATCTTATGAGTTTGATAGGATGTGAGAGCCATGAGTACCATCAAGGTCATGCTTAACAGATGACTTGTGATGAGAGAATTGAGAAATGGTAATTGATGTAAGTTAGACTTGTTACATTTAGTATCCTTCTTTCTTAGTTGCTATGCTAATGTTTAATATTCAAGAACATGTATGTTATCTGATAAGTGATAACTTATGAGTTTGATAGGTTGAATGAGTCATGAGTAATATGCACTGATGATCATCAAAGGTCATATTATTTAGATGATCAGATAAAATAATATGTTATAATTAGTCCAGGGGTTTGGACTCTCACTTTCTAGATTCTTAGTGATAAAATGTTTAGGGATTGATATCCCTATGTTAAATTATGAAATGTGATCCTAATATAGAGTGCTACTATGTGAAATTCTATTACAAGATAATCCTATGAAAGGCTTAACTGCAGACTTATGGGTGATGAATGTAAATAACCCTTGTGTCACTTGAGTATGGTTAAGTATGATTTCATGTGTACTAATCATATAGTTATGTTGTGGATTTGGAATCCTAACACCTTGTAGGAAAGGGTATGGCTACAGGCCATGATATCCCTTATTATAATGCCAGGTGATGGATATATGATCTAAGCCTGAAGAGAGCCAGTGTGGTGATGATGGATTTATAATAAATAGATGTTATACATGTCCTTTTATTTCTAAAAGAAAAGAGATATGTGGGTTGTCTTAGAGATGCTTTGCTTCTAGTAGGAGGAATAGATTACAATCTGTGAAACATTGTTCTAACTACTCCTAAAATATATATGACTTCTTTGTGTACTATTATTCTCTTATTCTGTAATAATCATGTTTTTGGCGAAGAGTTATAACTCCCGCTGGGACAATTATTTAAAATTGTCTCACCCCGTAGATTTCAACTTTTTAGGTGGTCGCCAAGGACGAAGGGACCAATCTCCAGGTAACCAGTATCAGTAGCAGTAGTACCCGGAGCAGCAGTAAATCTCAGGTGGAGATTCAGACTGTTGAGTTATATAGATAGATAGTCAGTCCTATGCGTCCTCTGTACTCTCAGGTCGTTGGAGTCATGGTCTGAGTTTTGATTCATCTTTTGAGATTTTGTAGCATGCTGTGTATAATTACTCAAGAAGTAATTAACATAGATGTAAATAGTTTATCTTGAATCTATGAAAGGAGTTTTTATGATTTCAATGTCTTATCTCAAAAAGTTTTAATTTCCGCTGATTTTTGGTTTTCCGCTGCTAAACGAATCGCTTCCGCTATGTTTACTTCGAAGTTCATGTGTTCATCTCAGACTTTGGAGATAAGAGCCCACAGTCAAGAGTCTAAGTGGGGGAGATTGTAACATCCCAGGATTTGAGGTCTCGGATATCATGATCTTAAAAGGAATGATTGGACTACCCATATCACCAAGGTGCACCTCCTTTTCCAGGAGCCCATCACTAAGAACTCCATAGTTAAGCGTGCTAAGCTTGGAGTAGTACTGGGATGGGTGACCTATCGGGAAGTTGATCCTGGCATGCACGTGAGTGAGGACAAAGCGCACAGTTAAGGCTAGTGGTGGTCTGTGGGGACAGTCGTCATTCCTGAAACTCTTGGGTAGTGGGCCCGGGCGTTACAGGTACCCTAAGCCTAACAAAGATAATATCTTTGAAGAGCTTTGTTACAAGCTTGGTGTTACACGAGACTATGGGCATCTCCTCAACCCACTTTGAGGCATAATTGACATTCACAGGAATGCACAAATAGCCATAATAAGAGGTAAAAGGTACCATGTAATCTACCCCCATACATCAAGGATCTCTACCTCTTGATAGGAGGTCAATGACATCTCTTCTCTCTTGGATATGTTCCCCATTCTCTAGCACTGGTCATAGAATAGAATGAATTTATAAGCATCCTTAAACATCATGGGCCAATACAAATCACATTTATATACTTTGTTGGCTTTCTTTGTTTCACTCATGTTCCTACCCATTGGTCTTGAATGGCACTATACAAGAACAAAGTGCAATTCTTCTTCTGTTATGCATCGACAATAGAGTCCATCAGTACAAAGTTATAAAAGATACAATTCATCGCAGTATTAACTTCTTACATCATGCAAGACTTCTTCTTAGAATTTCCTATGTATTCAAGACATAGGACTCTTACTGACAAATAATTCACAACATTTGCAAATCGTGGAATATTAGAAGAAATAATCATAAAGCGATCATTGGCTAATGAATCATTGATTGGGATAAGCCACTACTGGTGTGGTGGATTTGGCTTAAGTGATTGGCAATGACATTCTTGCTTCCCTTTTTGTCTCGAATCTCCATGTCAAATTCTCAGAAAAGAAAAATCCACCTGATCAATCTTGGCTTGGCATCCTTCTTTGTCAACAAGTAATGGATGGCTGCATGATCAGTGTAAAAACCACTTGTGACCCAAAAAGATAAGATTTGAATTTATCAAAATTTCTAATAGGAAAGGGCAGCCAAAAATGAGAGGATATTTGATACCCTCCTTCATGTTCATGACTAGAAAGTTGCAAGGTACCTAAGAATCCTTGCCAATATTGAATATCACATCTTCAATAATAACCATGAGATTTGCCATAGAATAATATGTAAGTTGAATGGACATAACCATGGGAAGCAAATATGTGAAGTCCAACTAATTGAAAAGAGTATACGACATAGTAGAAATACTAGCACCTAGATCTTCTAGTTTGGGTAGTCCCTTCTTGCAAGTGTTGTCACTAGTGTACCAAACTATCCCAAAAGAGTCAAGATCCTTATGCTTCTTAGGCATATTATTTAGGGCAATGCCGAGTCTGTCCTATCAAGTTTTCCAATCTTATATACCTTAGTTGTGTAACTCCTTGATAGAAGAGCCTCCAAATGTTTCATCCAGACTGGGATATCAGAAAAGTGCATCCTAGAATGGGAGGTCCACAAGAAGATACTTCATATTTTCATTGAACTTCTAGAATCTAGTATCAATTCTTGTCTATTTTTATGATTTTAATAAGGAGGTATTGGCTTGTAAATTGGAATTTCTGAATCATCATCCATCAAAAAATAATGAGTGCTACTGCCGATATAGGTGTTGCTGAGTACTGCAACAATGTCCTTCAACTTCTCAAGATGCTTGGTACTATTTTTTGGTTATCTTGTAAAAACATTTGTAGGAGGAGTTAAAGAAGTAGAAAGAAGAGATAATTGTGAGTCAATAGATTTTTGGTAAGCTTGGTGGTTGGAGGGCTTCATCTGATGAATGCAAATCATGTTTTTTGTGAGTGAGGGATCTTCTGTGAGTAGAAAACTTGTCATTATTGAAGGGAAGAGTATTGGGTTTTAGTATATGTGGGACTTGATTGTGACTCTAAACTACTACCCTTGATTCTAGCCATAGTTTTGCAAGTTGCCTCGATAGTCCCCTTACTTCTTGAAAGTTGTTGGCTGTTTTCAAAGCTAGGAGGACCATAAATGTGGTTGTTCATTTGATCTTCCCTCAACCGTGAGGCATTTGCATCTCCCACTAGATTGCCATATTGAAACCCCGATTCATTCCTGATGTAGTTGGGGTTGTAATAACCTTGGACCTAGATGATGTGGATAGAATTAAGATCTTATTGTTGACTTGAGAGTTATGCATTACCCATATTTTGATAATGACTTAACCGTTCCATTCCTATGTATCTAATATGTTTGTTCAAGTTTGATTTTAGGCTTTAGGTACATGAAAAGGATCAAATTATACAAGACCTATCTTATTCAAGTTCAAGTCAAATGCAATGCAAGCATGCAATTTGGGAAATCACTCCAAATGACCTTAGATGATTTTTGTAATCACTTGTATTGATGATATTACTTGTAACTAAGATGAGAAAAAACCAGGGACACTTAATTCCAAGGTTTAATCACTTAAATGTCAATTTAGAAAATTTGTCATAGGTTGTTCATTGGTCGAGTTGGAAACTTGACCGATCCTATGATGGATTTTCTAAAGGTGACCCATCGATTGAGTTGCACACTCACAAAACTTGACCAACCGACTCACTAAGCAAACCTGATTTTAGCTCATCGGTCGAGTTTCTCAGAACAAACTTGATCGATACTTTGAAAATTGTCTTTGTCATTTAGTGGATCGGTCGAGTTGCCTTTATTGAAACTCGACCGAATGTACTGTACAGAAAATTTAGAAAAGTGATTATAACCGTTAGTGAGTTATTTTGGGAAAAAATAGATTCGTTGCATCTTGGAAAATAGCTATATTTCAACCCTAAGTGATCCCACACTCAAGGGAACACCCCCAACTATAAATAGGACCCCCTGGAGTTCATTCAAAATTTGCTCATTCATGCTATTCCAAGTCCTTGCTATAGTTGAGTGTGTTGCAACTCCTTGAGCCCCTTTCTCTCTCTAGTTGACACTTCATTTCGTGATTATGAGTGAGAATCCTTGTTCTTGTAAAGCTCTCATCCATTTCATCTTTCTTACCCCTTTCCTCCATGAAGCAAAGGTGAAGCAAGCTACTCCGAGTGAAGGTGGAGCTGTTGTTGTTCTTCTTCAAGGTTGAAGAAGAGGTGAAGATCTTCTCCAGGTGAAGGTGAAGACAAAGGCTGAAGATCCAAGAAGAGTTGGTAACTCCTTGAAGGCGTAAGACTTGTAGAAGAGTAGGTAAGACCTTGGAAGATGGCTGAAGACTCTTGGCAAAATGGGTAACTCCTTGGTAAGGTAGAAGACTCTTTGTGCTTGGATTGGTAAGTCCTTTGGTGGTCTTGTGTTGTAACTCTTATTGGTGAATATATAGAGAAAATCACTTACAAAGTCCTAGAGATTGGCCTCTCTAGGTAGCAGACTGACTCTCTCCTAGTTTGGAGAGTGGAACCACTCTACATGACCTTGTCAAGTGCTTGCTATCAATTCCTCTCATCCTTGCTATGCTTGCTAGTTAGGGCTTCAAATTACACTTAAGATATTGGTTTTCATTTGATATAATTTGAAGGTCTAATCTTTCTTGTGAGAATTTTTGAAGCTCTATTCACCCCCTCTAGAGCCCTAGATCCAACAAGTGGTATCAGAGCTAAGGATCTTCTCCAACAATATCCCACGAGATGAGAAAATGGGCGACAACCTACTTAGTTCTCTCAACCTAGAGGGATGCTTCTCCATGCGTCCCCTGGTCTTTGATGGCACCAACTTCCTATATCGAAAGAGGCGTATGCGATTCTACATTCAAGGCATGAACTTTGACATGTCGAAGGTGATGGTCACACTTTACAAGGAGCCAACTGAGCTGTTGCAATAGGGAGTGAAGCTGCACTCAAAGAAGTCCAACTCAATGCCAAAGCCATTCACATCCTCTATACATCTCTTACCCCAATGGAGTTCAGCCAGATCTCATTTTGGGATACCACCTATGAGATTTGGGACAAACTGTACATCACCTATGAAGGCACAAAGCAAGTCAAGGAGGCCAAGATCTACATGTTGAATAGCCTTCTAGAGAACTTCAAGATGGGCAAGAAAGAAGGGATTGCAGAGATGTACTCAAGACTCAATGTCATCATCAATGAGCTGATTGCATTTGGCAACACCTTGGATAGAGGTGTAATCAACTCCAAGTTCTTGATGACTCTACCAAAGAGCTGGGAGTCAAAGGTCACCTCCATTGAAGAAGTGAGGAGCCTTGGTGACATCCCAACTGAATAGCTCATTGGCAACCTCCAAGCTCATGAGCCAAGGCTTGACAAGCAGGAAGAAGAAGCCAATCAAGAAGAGAAGGAAGCCAAGAAGATCAAAGACAGTGCTTTCAAAGCACAAGTGGAGGCGGTCATCCTTTAACAACAACTTTCTTACCAGACTTCTCCTTCCTTCTCTAGTGAAGATGATGGCCCAAGTGAGCATGAATCCAACTACATCATGGGAAAACACTTCAAGAGAAAACAAGCCTCCTCCTATACTCCTAGATGCTACAAGTGTGGACAAAAGGGGCACTACAAGAGTGAATGCCCTAAGTCAAGAAAGTCATACCACATGGGCAGCTCAAAGAAGGAAAAGGAGTACAAGAAGGAGAGCAAGTACAAGAGGAAGGATAAGAAGGAGAAGAGACACAAGAATGCAACTCATGTAACTTGGGAAGCTTCATCTTCAAGCAGCTCAAGCTCCAAAGAAGATGGAGAGTGTCACCTTTTACTCACAACCTCCACTAGTGAATAAATTGGTGAGGTAATTGAGGTAATCTTACATGAGTTATCTAAGGAAGATATCACTGACATGCTTATTTCTATCTGTTCATCTTTTGTTAAATGTAAATCTAAAAGAAAATGGTTAGGAAAAATTATTGATGATTTATATGCTAAACTTGAAATTCTTGAGCTGAATGAGAAAACTCATCTTGAGAGTGTTGATAACTTGCAAGGGAAATGTCTTGATCTTGAGCTCCAATACAATGGAGCTAAAGTTGAGAATGGTATCTATCTTAAGAACATTGAAACTCTTAAGGAAGAAAACCAAAATTGCCTAAAGGAGCTCAAAATGATTTAAACTAAAAATACTGAATTTAAGCTTCTCGTTGATGTTGTAGAGATGAAAGAGATGTCTATCTTAAGGAAATTTAAATGCTTAAATATGAAAATGCTAGGTTGCTTGGTCAATTTAATGATTTATCTTCTATACCTATCTTTCCTAGTAATGATCTTGATTCCATTTCCCTTAATAAGGATTCATATTTAACTAAAACCCTATGTCTTGAGGCCGATCTTGTTCATGCTAGAGATGACATTGCTAGCTTATCTTCTACTATTATTTATCTAAATGATTATAATCATAGATTAATAGAACCTCTATAGAATTTCCTCAAAGGAAAAAACTCCCTAAATGAAATCCTTGACCATTATACCAACAAAGTGGTACTAGTAGTTTGGGATTTGTAGGGGGAGCACTAAAGGGCAAGTGCAAAGCCAAAGGTAAGAAAAAGAGCAAGGAGACCTCTTTCTTTATAGGAGAGTCTTCCAGTACTAAGAATCCTATAGTTTGTTCTTATTGTAAATGTGATGATCATTACTCTACTTATTGTCCTTACAAGCCTAAGGAGACCAACCCAAAGATGAAATTGGTCCCCAAGCTAACTCCAGATCCCAAAGTTTGAGTTGGGAACCAATATTCTACTTTCTTGAAGGAGAAAGGAAGATGGATTGTTGATAGTGGCTGCACTAAGAATATGACAAGAGATATAAGCAATTACAACAACTTCACTAAAAAGAAAGGAGGATCCGTAACCTTTGGGGACAATAAGAAAGGTAAAGTCAAAGGTGAGGGTGATGTAGGGGAATCCTTGTGTGTCAAGAATTTTCTTTTTGTGGATGGACTACATCACAATTTAATTAGTGTTAGTCAGTTATGTGACAATGGTTACCTTGTGTCATTTACTTCCTTTAAATGCTTGATTCTAGATTCCTTCACCTACCAAGTTATATATAAGGTAACTAGAAGTGGTAATCTTTATGTTATTTTTCTTCTCTATTAAGCCTATTGTTGGTAGTTGACTAGTAGTCAACTCGAATGATATTTCTCTTTGGCATCATCGGCTTGGTCATGTAAATAAGCATCAGTTGAAGAAGTTGATCAAAAAGGATGTGGTCAAGGGACTTCCCAAATTGGATTTTGAAAAGGATGAGGAATGCCAACCTTGTAACCAAGGAAAGCAAACCAAGTCCTCCTTCAAATCCAAAGGAGCCCTTAGTGCCAAGAGAGATCTTGAGGCCATAGTATAATATTTTGGGTTTTGGCTAAGTATTTTAAAATCCTCTTAACATCTAGAAGATGTGATCTTAGGATTTGATTGAAAGCGAGTACACAAGCCAACACTAAACATTATATCAGGTCTAGAGGTAGTTAAGTAAAGTAAACTTCCAATCATACCTCTATAGAGCTTCTCATCTACCTTATCACCTTCTTTATCTTTGTCAAGTTTGGTGGTGTTTGACATGGGTGTGTCCATCGGTTTAGTGTTCTCCATCCCAAAGTGTTTGAGTAGTTTGCTTGTGTACTTGCCTTGGTTGATGAAGTTCCCATCTTTTGTTTTCTTGATTTGGAAGCTGAGGAAGAACGTGAGATCACCCATTATACTCATCTCAAATTCACTATGCATAAGATCATTAAATGTTTTACAAAGATCAAGGTTAGTTCTACCAAAAATGATATTATCAATATATATTTGTATGATAAGAAAATTGTTAGAAGTGTGCTTTAGAAATAAGGTAGAATCCACTTTGCCCATGATATACCCATGATCTAACAAAAAGTTCTTTAATTTCTCATACCAAGCTCTAGGTGCTTGTTTGAGTCCATAGAGAGCTTTTTGCAACACATAAACATGGTTAGGTAAACTATCATGTTCAAAGCCCAGAGGTTGTGCAACATACACTTCCTCCTCAATTGTACCATTCAAAAACACACTTTTAACATCCATTTGACAAAGAAGAAAGTTTTTATAACTAGCAAAGGCAAGTAACATACGAATGGACTCAAGTGCATTTGATAAAGAAGACATTTTTTATAACTAGAAAAGGCAAGTAACATACGAATGGACTCAAGTCTACCTACAGGTGCATATGTTACATCAAAATCTATACCTTCTTGTTGATTGGAGTCTTGAGCCACTAACCTAGCTTTGTTCCTTACCACTTTGCCTTTTTCATCAAGCTTGTTGCGGTAGACCTATTTCGTGCCAATGATCTTCCTATCACTTGGTCTTGGCACTAGGGTCCAAACTTTGTTCTTTTCAAATTGTTCCAATTCTTCTTGCACAGCTATGATCCATTCATCATCCCTAAGAGCTTCCTTGACATTCTATGTCTTGAGTTGTGAGATGAAGGCGTTGTTGGCTTGCTCTTTGTTGAATGTAGCCTGCGTCTTCACTCTTTCAAATGGATCACTAAAATCAACGCCTTTGGATGATTCTTTACAAATCGGGGGGGTCGGATAGCTAAGAAAGAAAGCCTTGTAAGATTTCTGATCAAACTTGTCAAGATAATCGTTTGTGTTCAAACAAGGACATCCAAAAATATGGAAATAATTGATAGAAGGCTTCCTACCACGCCATAGATCATAGGGGTTTATTTTTAGGAAAATTTATGCATTGATAAGATAGGATCCTCTTACAGACCAAGATACGCCTGTAAGCATAAACTCACCAAAATTTCTCCCAAAATCTGGGAGCATAAAGTCTACCAAACAAGAAAAAGTGATGGAAAATAAAGGATGAGTTTATGGGGGATGCACCCCTTAGACATTGCCTTAGCATCTAGAGCAAGCTGAAAGTAAACATTAAAGCCATCTGATTTGTCCTCTCTTTTAGAAATCTGATTCATCTTCCTGGATCTCCTTCAGGGTATAGAATCATCCACCACCCTTGTATGTAATGAAATTCTCTGAGCTAGCTTCATCTTGATTCACCTGTGTGGAAGTTGAGGTATGCCCTACATGCATTTTTACAGCAAGGTCTAATAATATGTTCAAAGAAATATTTTCCATGAGTCTGCTAGAGTTATTAAATTTTCTTTGGTTTCTTTCCAACCACACATTACATAGTATATAGACAAGAATGTCTTCAGTTTTGAAACCCTTAAATGGTGTAAGAGGAGTTACACTATTTTATTTTGTCAGGATATATTGGATATCAAGTTTACCTTGGAAGAAGTTTTCAAAGATATTATTTATGAAGTTGCAGTATATGAAAATATATTCGATAGTTTCTTCTTCATTTTTGCAAAGGTAACATCTGGTTGGTCCCAAGAAACCTCTTCTGGTGATGTTATAATCAGTGAGTAGTTTTTTGTTTAGGGTTATCTAGAAGAATATTTTAAGTTTTTACGGCCATTTGGTTTTCTAAATATGAGCTTGGTTGGAAATGAGGTCCCTATCAGACAGGAAGGTGTATGCTACTTTTGGAGTATACTGAGTTCCCTATCTCCAGGAGACTTAGTTGCTGGTAATGTTTTCAAGTTTAGAGACAATTTCCCTTAAATCATTTCTCGGTATGAAGGTGAGAAGGTGTCTCTTGAGCGCATTTGTTCTATTGCTGGTGAGGAGCTTTAGTGCTTTTTTAATATTCAAGGATGTTAAAGCTCTAGGGACTTGGATATGTGGATGGAGGTTCCTGATGCGGTTATGGTGGAACCATGAGTCTTTCTAGAATTTTATGTTACAGTGGATGTGTGGGGGGTATAGATGAGGTTCCTGATCAGATGGATATTATTTTTGATGTATTTCCACAGAGGTGAAGATATGTTGTTTCTGGTTTTTTTCCATGGTGGTTTACTCCTGTAGTATTTTTGGAGTATAGGGTGTCTCCACACATTGTTTTTATTAGTAGAAAGAATGTTGATAATCTTCACAATGAGGCATAGGGCATGAGTTTTAATATCGATGATTCCCCATCCACCAAATTGTTTTGGAGCAGTGATGGTGTTCCAATTAACCAGATGGAAGTGTTTGCTATTGGAACCTTTAGGATTGTGGTTGTTCCAGAGGAAACTTCTTCTGATTTTGTTGATCATGTTCTTAGTTTTGGTGGGTAAAGGGATGCAACTCAAGTAATGTGTGGTGATGGGGGTGATGACACTATTTAGGAGGGTGAGCCGGCCTACAAGGTTGAGAAAATTATTTTTCCAGGAGGATAATCTGATGTTGATTTTTTCAATGATTGGGTTCCAGATGGTGTGGGTTATTTTTAGAGGTGTAATGGGTAACCAAAGATAATTGATGGGAAACTCCTCAGATTTGTATTTGAGGAGGTCTTTGTATTTTCTAATGGTTGTTTGAGCAGTGTTCACTCCAAATATAGATGATTTATGGAGGTTGATTTTTAGTCCAGAGATGTAGGAGAAAATATCAATGATACAGATGGTATTGATGATGGTAGTGTCTTCGGGAGAGAGAAGGATGATGGTATCGTCTGCAAATTGGATAATATTTTCCTGACATTCCTGGGGGAGTTCATGAGACCAAGTGTTGTACCAATTTTGATCATATTTGTGAGAAAATAAGCTACAATTATGAAGAGGTATGGAGATAATGGGTCTCCTTATCTAAGCCAATTTGAGTTTCTGAAATGCCTAAAAGCTTAACCATTTATGATGGTAGAGAAGCATTTTGTGGAGATACATACATGGATCCAGGTGTTCCAAGTATCTGGGAAGCCAAAGCCTGCTAGGGTTTTGATAAGATAGTCCCAGTTGATGTAGTCAAAATCCTTCTCAAAGTCTAGTTTTATGGCTATCAAGGGTGTTTTGTTTTTGTAACAGAGATGGACCGTCTCATTGACCATCATGTAGGCATCATGAATATTTATATTTTTAAGAAATGCATTCTGATTTAGAGGAAGGATGTTGTTCATGTAAGGTTTGATCCTATTAGCAAGAGTTTTTGCTATGATCCTATAGGAGGTGTTGATGAGACTAATAGGTCTAAATTGAGAGATGGACTCTGGTTGGTCAACCTTCTTTATGAGGGTGATGAATGTATGGTTGAGATATTTTAGGATGTTATGGGCGTTGTTGTAGAGGTGCACTTCCTAAAGGATTGCCCAGAAGTCCTTCTTGAAGTGTTTACAATCAGTCTGGTAGAATTCTACATTCAAGTTGTCTGGACTAGGAGATTTGTTTTTACCTAATGAGTTTTTGGCTAGATCAAGTTCATCTAGAGAGAAAGGGTTGATGATGGTTTGTGGAGAGTCAATGTTGCAGCCACAAAGTAGGTGCCAATCTATGGAGTTGAGGAAGGATGGTTTGTGGTTGGAGTTGAAATTTTTTTGAAATGGTCAACAATATGTGAGGTGATTAGATGCTTGTTTGATGTGGTCAAACCATTAATTTTTAGCTGGGCAATGATGTTTTTCCTAGAGTTGTTGTTGCATATTTTGTGGAAGAATTTTGTGTCCTTGTCTCCTTCATTAGCCCACTGAATTTTGGCACATTGTCTCCACTTGGTATCAATACAACGTTTGATGGTATCTAGATCAGATTTTATGGAGAGAACTAGGACATGATCAACTAAGGGATTGTTCTCAACAAAAAGGTGTTGTTGCTCTAGATCATCAAATTTGTGTGGTAGGCTATTAGTTTGACTCCTTTGCCAATATTTGATCTTATACCTAACCATTTTAGTGTTTTTATGTATATGGTGGCCAAGTTTCTGGTTTTGGAATCAGCTACAACCCAGTTATCCTCATAGAGCTTGATGGCAAAAGGGTCAGAAAGCCAAAAAAATCAAAACGTAAGGGTTTATGTCCCCATTTTTCCAACTTAGTGTCTGTGATGATAGGAAAATGATCAAAGATGGGGCGAGGGGCTATCTAGACAAAGGCTAGTGGGTATTGATCTTCCCACTTGGAGGTGCAGATAAAGTGGTCAATTCTGGCACTAGTGTGATTTCTAGACCAGGTGAAGCATGCATTCAAAGGAGGAATGTTGATCAACTTATGTTTTTTGATCAGATCAATGAAAATTTATCCGATGGAGTCAGCCTGGAGGAGGTAAGTTGGTTAAGTCTGTCAAAAGCATTAGTGATGAGGTTGAGATCCCCTCTGAGAAGCCAGGGTTTATTTTCATGAAGATTCATAATAGTAGTGAGTTCAGACAAAATGTCTTGTTTGTTGTTTCCTGGTTCCCCATATACTCCCGTGAAGATCCAACTGAAGCTATCAGTTGCATTAGTGAAGTGGAGAGTAATAGAAAAGGAATGAAGTTTGAATTTTGTTACCTTAAAAAGGTTTTTATTGTACCCAATGAGTAGCCCCCCCTTAAAACCTATAGATGGGATTTGGAACCAACAAGTGATCTTGTTTCCACGTATAGTTTTATTAGCGAAAGGTGAAAGGATGGTTTTCATTTCTTGGATGGTAATGATGTCGATGTTGATTTTATGGATGTGGTTGTGAATTTCTTTTCTTCTGTGGGCATTTGCTGCACCACAGACATTCCATGAAGTGATCCTTATAATTAATGGGATTGAAATAAACACAAACTCTAGGAAGAAGCTCATAACTTAATTCAATTTTAGAGTGTCTATTTTAGAACATGCCTCATGAATTGATCTAAGGTTGGACCAATTCCTGAATGTTTCTATATTATTTAAAGCTCTATGGGCTAAGTTCTCATCTTCAAAGTTTATTCCAATTTTGTTTGCAAAGATAGTGAAGGATTGATATTAGGCCATCATGCAATATCTTCTATGTTTTCAATATCATTAACTAGAAATGTAGAGGTTGTTTTAACAACTGACAAAAATGAAAGTGTAGTAGAAATTGACGATGAGTGTGTACCCATTTCTGCTTCAGCAAAATAATTTCTCCTGGTTAATCCTTCAGGTGTTGTTTGGATGGTGTTGATGGACCTGATGATGCTTGGATCCTTGTTGTTGTTCTTATGCTTAGGACTCTGGGAGGACCTAATCTCATCAACAATAGTTGACATGAGCTTTTGCATAGTGTTAGAGTTAATGTCCATGGTTGAGTCGGGTTTGTTTGCATGGAAAGAAAAGGGTTTGAAGGTGTCCAAGGAAGGTTTTGGTTTTCTTATCTCAGAGGGGGGGATATCTTCAGCCTTTTATGGCTAATAGATCTATTGGAATCCTTTGAGGGGGTTATTTTCCTCTCCCAGACCAAGTTTCTTTCAACTGGTTTTTTGCTCAGGTTGAAGGTTTTTTCGGTATTGACAGAGCAGTACCAAGAAGGGGGATGAGCAGTGATGTCAAAAAGGTAGTTTTGATAGCTGTAGGGTTTTCAGTCGCGAGTTTAATTTTATAGATCTTTTCTCCAAGCCTAATATTGAGAGTGGCCGGGAGGGTAATAGCTTGTTTAATAGAGAACACACAGAAAGCTTTGATGAACTGTGAAGGATGGAGGGTGTCCTTACTTATGAATTGGAGGGTGGCACCCACAGAGTGAGCTATAGCTCTGAAGACATCAACTTCCCAAAAGTGTGGGGGAAGTTCACTGATTGCTACCCATCCAGATCCTCCTGACCCGACCAGGGAAGATCCTTGATCAGATGACCATCTTGGAAGGTTCACTTGAACAAAGCTTGAACTGCATGGGATAGTCATGGTCTGGCCAAAAAGATGATCCAGCTTGGTTCCTTCAGGGACATAATATAAGAGTTGCGAGGGCGAGAGGATTTTTGGTTTCAGGACGGTGTGGCTAGGTATAAGGAGGGCAATGGCTCTAGTGACATCGAGAATGTTGACAATATTATTTTCCAGGTTGTTCTCAATGGTGATGAGGACACTTCTACAGATGACGACGTTTAACAAGCACATAGAGTTGGCAGGTAGATAAAAAGGAAATTCATTTTCTAGATGTAGAGCTAGGGCCATTTTGAAGGGGAAAAGGGATTGTTGGTTGGAGCAGCTGGTTTGGTGATAGTCAGAGGGTTTGGGGTGGAACTAGAAGCAGTGTTGTTTGTTGCCCTATATAGCTGAGGAAGAAGAGGGTGGCATGTACATGGAGGGTTAGTGAGTGTGGTAAGGCCTCAAGATCAGCAAGGCATGTGAAGGGATTATTGTTGTAATCCCCAATCTGATTGGTTTTAGACTGTCGATCAGATATGTCATGGCTAAAAAGGTGAGGAGTATGATATGAAGATGTTGCTTTTGCATGGTTTTGGGTTGTGACTCTGGAAAAGTGCATGTGCTCTTTTGGGAAATAGGTTGTGGTATCTGCAGAAGCATTTGATATGTCCCGACTTGTTGCAGAGAAAGTAAATCTTATGTTTGGCACATTGGGACCGTGAATGGTTTTGGCTGGAGAAAAAGGTGCAGCAAAGAGAATGGAAGGATCGTTTAGGTGGGGTGGGGATCTAGGGTTGAGATTTTTGAAATGTAGTGAATCTATTTTGAGATAGGTCAGTGGCAGGAAGATGACCAAGTGGTGGGAAATTAAGGTCTAATAGGTGAGGATCTGAGGGAATGATATGTGTTTCATGATTAGATGTGGAGTCATTTAAAGTAGAAATAAACACAGTAGAATGGGGAACTCATACCTGGAAGCAATGGTGTTTTTATTTTTGACTGAGGCTACTGTGTCTATCTCATCTTTGAGGTTCTGACTCGAGGAGTTATCAGATGGTTGTGAGATAGGCCTTTCTTTTAAACCTATAGCCGGTTGATGTTTATCTGACACAAATAATTGATCTGTTGAAGTTGAATTGGAGGTGGTGAAGGGTTCTTCTTTACTGAAGAAGAGGGAGTAAAGCTCGGGTGGAGTCTCATTGTTGAAGTATGTAACCCAGGCTGGTAGGGTCTTGTTAGCAATAGGTCTTAAGAAGAACGTCCATTCTAGCTGGAGGTGAAGTTCTAAAATCAAGCTAGCCCATCCTTCTGTAATGCAGAGGGTGGAGTTGTCGTTGAATTGTAAATTGACATTGAATTTTCTATTCCCTAACTGGATGGTGTTGATGCATGGAGAGATGTCGATTTTGTAGTAAATCCAAGCTCTAGGAAGAGGAATGTATGAGTGGTATTCTGGGTTGGAGAGCTTGTAATCCATGAATGGGAATCAGAACACCATGTGTAATTCGGATGGTGGGTCACAACTATTTCTAATCAACGTCGATTCTTTCTTATACCACAGAGCATGCATCAGATGGTGTGAGGTTCCAACACTATGTTTGAGCCTCTTGTTTGTGCTTTTGGTAGTTGTTAATAAACCATCAATTCTCATTTTGGGGAATCAGATCTACTTCAAGGGTAGGTGAGGGGGCTCGAGGAGAAATGGTGTCGACCAACCCAAAGTTGATCAAGATGGATGGGAGTTCTCTGTCTGTTGGTGGGTGAGCCTTGTTTGTGTTTAATGTAGTCACATGCGGGGTTTAATACAGATGTTGCTATGACTGGGGCAGCTAGTAGTGTTGTTTCCCTCCAGGAGGCGATGAATCTCTGGGAAAGCTGAAGAAAGAGATTTGTGTCCTTTGTTGTTGCAAGAGTTTGAAGTTAGGTGATGTAGCCATTTAAATCAAATAAACATGTTGTCAACCATGTCAGGGATCCAGGTGGCTCTAGGTCAGGAGATCTAGCCGACTATGAACACATAGAGGAATCAAGTATAGCTATAATATGGAGGGGTTTAAATGAGCTAAGCCTAGATAGCGTAGCTGTTGGAGAATCACTCTCTATGATCTAGGGTGTTTTAAATCAAACACCTCCAAATACATGATGAAGAGGTATGTTAGTGTTATTCAGATCTTCATCGGTAGGGTTTGTATAAGTACAAGGGTAGGGTGATCAGATCTTTGAAAAGGAAGAAAAGCTGATGGATATTAGCTCGATGAAGAAAAACTTATTATGTCTCAGGTCGAGGATTCCTTCAATAGAAGTGCTCAGTAGATGGTATCTAATCTCTGATCAAAGATGAAGTGCCCATAGAGTTGATATGATCACCTTCTGATGGATGTGTCAAGTATGTCAAGGGACTTTACTCTTATTGCTTATAGTGATGCAGATTATGCAGGGTTCTTGATTGATAGAAAGTGCACAAGTGGCACTTGTTTCCTCCTAGGACCATACTTGGTGTCTTGGTTTTCTAAGAAATAGAGCACAATGGCAATATCAACCACTGAGGCTGAATACATTGCAACCAAGAATCGTTGTGCCCATGTCCTATGGATGAAGCAAATGCTCCAAGACTTTAACATTCATTTTTATGCTTCTCCTATCTATTGTGATAATACTAGTGCAATTAACTTATCATATAATTCTATCTTGCATAGTAGAGATAAACATATAGAGGTTCACCATCACTTTCTCTATGATCACATTGTCAAGAAGGATATCTATATCACACATGTGGACACGAAAAATCAATTGGCGGACATTTTCACTAAACCTCTAGATAGAGAGCAATTTAACTTTATTAGTTCAAAATTTCTCATAACTTCTTTGAATGAATCTGATATGCCTTCTAGCTATTTGTCATCTATCTTATATGTTTTGTCTCTATTTTGATCACCATTGCTTGCTAATATGCTAAAAATTAGTTTTTCATGTTCATTTTGCCTTGTTTTTCTCTTATTTTTGGGTATTTTTTGCAAATGCATGTTTTACTGCAAAATAGTACCCAATGATGACTGATATGTGCCTAAATATGCTCAAAATACATAATGTATCTGACAAATAAATTTAATCAACACTCTAATGGCTAGAAACTAGGATTTCTAAGTTTAGGTTAGGTTGACCATCGGTCGAGTTGCCAACTTGACCGATCGGACGCCGAGAGATTTTTTAAAGAGTCTATCAGTCGTGTTTTTGAGTTCACAGAACTTGATAGATGGCCGGGTTAGAGAAAATTTAAGATGGGTTCAGTCGACTATTCTCCCTCTCAACTAGAGAAAAGTCGACTGATCCGTCCTCCAACTCCCCTTAGCTCTCAACCCTAGGCCCGACCTTCCTCTTCCTAGCCCTAGCTCGACCTAGCTTGACCTCCCTTGACCTTCCCCCTTGCTAACTTAGGTCTGTGGATGAGTTTTGGTGGTGAGTTTTTAGCTTTTGCTCTCTCCTTCCTCTACTTTTCGTCTCTATGGCATCCAATAGGAGGAAGAGGACTACCCCTGCTAATGTACCTTCATCTTCATCCACCTCCCACTTGATTCTATTTGATGACACTTTCTTTATCTCAAATGAGGCTCGAAATAGGTATAAGGAGATCCTTCCCCGGAACCCTTTTCCTTTTCATGCCCTATTTGAGCCTAAACCCCAAAGACAAGAGGTCATAGATCAAGTAGTAGAGTTTCTTTAGGATCACCATCTCTCTGCCTTGGGTGTTGAACGTGCATGCTATAACAATTCCATCACAAGCAGCAAAGCAGTTCAGAAATTATACACTAACTTGCATTGGAATTACAACACCCTCATACCCCTGCCTGATACTCAAGTAATCCTCACTTCCATGATAGCCAGGAAGAAATTTCAAGTCTTTGAGGATACCCTGAACATCTTCTTTTTGGGTACCGAAGTGACTGACACCTAGCGTAAGGACTACCCAAAGTACTTTGACTTAGTTGATCCTGAGGCCTTATACAAGCAATATGCTCTTACTTTCCCTGATATTCATAAGTTCTTGAAGAAGCCTCAATTCCCATATAGGAAGAAGTGCACCCTTCCCTCCTCTTCCTTGGACCTCAAGAGACACATCCTTACCCTAGTTGTTAACTATAATATTCACTCAAAGAAAAATCAAACTGATATTACAGAAAACATCACGGTGATTAAATACTGTCTCTTGAAGAAAATCAGAGTCAAGTGGTCAAGATATGTTCTTTATCATATGAAATACTTTGACTCAGGAAAGAACACCCGTGGCACCACCCACCTTACCCAACCCTGATCTGTGGTGTGTTCCACCTTGCCACTGGAAAATCTCTTTTCTACGACCTTCATTACAAACCTACCCAAAAAGGAGTTTGCATTAGTGAGACCACTCTTCATAAGTCTGTGCCTATCCTATCCTCCACCACACCTGGTGCCTCTACCTCTACTTCTACTTGAGCACCTCCACCACCTCAGCCTTCTCGACCTTCCCGTGCCTCGTTCCATGTGTCAAATGAAAACCTTATGGGATACATGATGCATCAATAGGCATACAACCTTCGGGTTCAATAGAACCTACATGAGGACCTATGTTCCATCATGTCCAACATGAACATGCCCTGTGCACACTACCCTACCTACCAGCCTTTCCTAGGAGGTGACTATGCATCTTATGCATATGATCACTTTTAACCTGCCCCTCCACCTAATCCTTCTTCTGCTGCACCCCCTGCTGCTGGTGGATCTACCCCTGGTGTGCTTCCTCTGCCAGATGGCCCCTTGGCCACTATGCTTGCTAGCCTTGATAATTCTTCTCCTTCCTTCCCAAAAGAAAATGAGCTCCATGCTCTTGGTATGTCTTGGGATGAGAAGAATGCACATTGGCCCAGTCATGGTTTCGATCCCTCTACTGATGAAGAGATGCCAGACCAGGCTGATGAGGAGGGTATTGAGGATGATGGTGATGCTTCTGATGATGGTTCTGAGGGCTTCACTGGTGACTCTAGTGATGAGGGTGATGCTGCTGCACCTTCAAATAAAGATGATGACTACGATCCTGATGCCTCTAATGCTGATGATGTTATGGAAGATGTAGATATAGATGACCTATATGTTTAGTTCTAGTTTTTATTCTAGTTGCTGATCATATATATCTTTCTAGGCTATTTTATATTAAAAACATTTGGGCACTGATGGAGCTTCCACTTACATGGAATTGCATGCACCAACTAAAAATCCTAAGAATGGTAAGTCTTTAGGTTTAGCCTTGCTTATACTAGATAGAGAACTCCACCCATGTATGCTAAGATAAGTGGGAGTCTTATCGTAGTATAGTTAAGGGTTGAATCCATGGGACAACGGTCTTGTTGGGAGCAACAAGATAGAAAAATGTTAGAACTTCAATTAGTCTCTTGATAGTAGGCACTTAGATCGAAGGGTTGGTTTTGTTGTTTTTAAACTAAGAACATGTAAAATAAAGCAAGCAAGTAAATTTAAAGATGTTAAACAATGATAAAAGTCACTAGGGTGTGATCGGTTTTCACCGCCACTACACATGGATCAAGACATGCAAAGTAAAACATAACCTGCAACAAGAGTTTAGTCAGTTAGTATCTTTGTAGACTTAGTTTCCTTTCGGAGAAACTACAAGAAGTGTGAGAATGTTGCAAAGTCAGCCATCCCCAAACAAATGGTCAACTACTTTGCATCATTCCCTTTGCAAAGTGTGTTCCTCGACTCATCAAGGTTGTACTTTCACACGTCAACTGATTCCATTTCATAGCATGAAAGTACAACGACGGGAGTGAGTATACTCCACTTCTTGAAAGACACTCATAGATACCGAAACGGATGCATGGTGTAAACATGCACCAAGAACCAACATACAAATGAGTTTCATATCTAATAGTACAAACGTAGACAATTCATACTAAAAGACAAAAGATAACACAAGTTGGTGATCAAGCAACAAGCATTCATTAAACCTTTGATGTTGATCTGAAAAGATAACAACTCTATATTACAAACTATGGATTACATTTACATGATATGAAAACATGGGTAGCGGGGCTACTCCCCACACCCTAGTGAGAGAGACTACTCGCTCATAACTAGGACAAAGAAGGAGGCAAGAAGAGAGAGAGAGATAGCGTCATCCCCACAAAGGAGAGAGGAAAGTCAACCCCTTTGAGAGAGAGGGAGACGATCCACCAACTTCACAGGTTGCATGATGATGAGATCCCCTCTTCCCACCTTCTTTAGCGGAGATAGAGAGAAAGCAGCTTCGAGATGGAGTGTGGATCTCAGACCGGCAGCCCCTGGGCAGAGGATGGAAGTTGGATTTTTGTTCTGGAGTGATTGAGGTAGCCTCTGGACGTCTGAAACTTCCCCCCCTTTGGAGGACCCTTGGGGTCTTATTTATAGGCCTTAAGTGAAGTCCAAATGGTTTGGAGACCGTTTGGATCTCAAGACCATTTGGACCTTAAGACCGTTTGGACCTCAAGACCGTTTGGACCTTAAGACCGTTTGGATCTTCAAGACCGTTTGGCTTCATGCGGTCTCGGGACCATGTGACTCCATGCGGTCTCGGGACCGATTGGCTTCATGCGGTCTTGGGACCGTGTGACTCCATGCGGTCTTGGGACCGATTGGCTTCATACGATCTTGGGACCGTGTGACTCCATGCGGTCTCTGGACCGATTGGCTTCATGCAGTCTCGGGACCGATTGGCTTCATGCGGTCTTGGGACCGTATGACTCCATGCGATCTCGGGACCAATTGGCTTCATGCGGTCTTGGGACCGTTGACTCCATGCACTCTCGGGACCGATTGTCTTCATGTGGTCTTGGGACCGTGTGACTTCATGCGGTCTCGGGACCGATTGGCTTCATGCGGTCTCGGGACCGATTGGCTTCATGCGGTCTCAGGACCGATTGGCTTCATGCGGTCTTGGGACCGTGTGACTCCATGCGATCTCGGGACCGATTGGATTCATGCGGTCTCGGGACCGATTGGCTTCATGCGGTCTTGGGACCGTGTGACTCCATGCGGTCTCGGGACCGATTGGCTTCATGCGGTCTTGGGACTGTTTGAGCCCATGCGGTGTTGAGGCTAGTTGAGTCTTTTTCTGCAAATATGAAGGGGAAAAGTTAGTCTAATGGTATATTTACAATAAGAGGGAATATTTAGGTATTATGTCTAATTCTAATTAAGAAAGAGTGTGGAAAACTAAAGAAAAGACTAAGATAATCATCCCAAAATTGGAGGTTATCACCCC
The DNA here is from genome assembly GCA_963693085.1 of Alisma plantago-aquatica. Classification (NCBI taxonomy): domain Eukaryota; kingdom Viridiplantae; phylum Streptophyta; class Magnoliopsida; order Alismatales; family Alismataceae; genus Alisma; species Alisma plantago-aquatica. The sequence continues at coordinate 972,196,295 of OY856412.1, read as the reverse complement.
CCTAACTTAGAGTCTAGCTTGTCCTCAAGTTAGATAGAGCAGAGGGATGTAATGGCGAGGCGATTTTATTTAGTTAGGATTTCCATACTCTTGCTTCAATTCTCAACCTGAGTTCTCCTAAGGTCATATCAGGTCTTATTGCTTGCTTTGACTCTTTCAGGTTTTGAGAGTTGCTTGGGTCTCAGGTTCCTTCCGTATCTCGTAGCTTGCATCGAGACCACTTTTATTCTGTGGATGTTGTTGACTCTAATCAGCTTTATACCTCTCTGAAGAACTTACTGGAAGCTAGAGTGGGTATGAGGGTTGGCTAAAGGCTTGAAGTGTAACTCCCCCTTCAAGTGGGGGAGGGGTTGTTTATGCTTTTAGAAACTCACTCACTACTACAGAAACAGCCTTTGGCGTCAGTTGTTAACCCCCTTTGGCGTCGGTTTCTGAGGGACGCCTATGTGGGCGCCGCTAAAGGTCGAACACTTCGGCGTCGGTTTTTTAACCGACGCCTATTTAACATATAGGCGTCGGTCTTTTAGTAGATAACCGATGCCAAAAGGGTTCGCGCCACAGAAAATGATGTCATCTAGGACACATTCTGCGTCGGTTATCTACTAAAAGACCGACGCCATACTTCAAGAAGACACGACCATGCTTCCCTGCACGGCCATGTTTAGTATTATAGGCGTCAGTTTTATATGAATAAGTGACGCCTTTTCCACCACGGTCGTGCTTTCCTGCATGGTCGGGTTGCTTGTAATATTAGGCATCGGTTTTTATCCAATAACCGACGTTGTAGGTCTTTGCTGACGGTTTTCTGTAAATAACCGACGCCTATATCTATTTTTTTTTCATATCAGTTTGCAGGCCTGCTGTGGCTGGTCAGCAGGATGAGAACCTGTAGTTCAGTTTTCTGAACTGCAGGTTTACGACATCCATTGATATCAGCCTACAAACAGGCCACAAACCTGCAAAAGTCCCAAGGAAAATTTCACACAAGTAGATACATTTAGACATCAATTCAATTCTCACATTCACACATATAGAAACATTAAAATACATGTATTAACATTCAGAAATATTCATTTACAAAGTATCATTCATTATCGCTATCAACATCCCAATTATATCTTACAGATGCCACTGCTTGTATGGCTTTTGCCCATTCTTCTCTTATTTCATTTAATACTTCCATCATATATGGAGCATGTATATTTTTTAAGCGTTTACCTATAGTGTGGTCAGTTTTAAACACCTGCAAAGAGAATGATGTATATATATAAGTAATAATATAAAAATAAGATTGATATATTTCATACTAACTAATGAGACTATATATAATACCTCATGTATGGTATCGATGTCCAATGCGGCATGTTTGATAATCATCTGCATAAATCACATCAGATAGTATGCGCATGCCCAACCATTGTCTTGTGTAGAGCACTATAAATTGAACCATACAAAATAATACAACTAAGCACAATTCACATCAATAATATATACATTGGAGTCGGGAACTTACTTGTACGTTCTGCCAATTTATTGGCTGGTTCTTTTTCCTTGGGACCGTTCCTCCAGCCTTTTTGAATGCATCTAAACCCCTACATGTTAATATAACATAGTAAATTACATAAGTAAATAGTAATGTAATAACGGATGTTAACAGATACAAAAATGAAATATTTCTCACCAGAATAATGGCATTCTCATTACGTGTCCAATTTTAGTGTTTAATGTACTTCCCGCGGGATCTAGATAATAAACAGTGAACGTCCCGGGGACAATAACTAGTAACTCCCAATGTTTACTGCTAGAGGTAAAAAGTTAACAATTAATAACTCAAAATGCACAATAAAAATGGAATTTTCTTAAATCCAAATTATAAATAAAGTAAACTTACTTGATATTGAATGGAGCTATTATTATCGTCTTCTTTTGCTGACCAAAAATTGTAAAAGCATCTATACAATATTGTTGAACATTATCAGGATCTTTAGCTACCATACTAATCAATGATGGAATCAAAAATCCCACATGATCAAATGCAAATTGTTTGCAATGATCTTTGACTAAGTAGCTGCAAAACATGTATTACGTATGCATTAATATATAAGAAACCAGATCACCGGATCTTACACAAGGTATATGGATGTATAAACAAGATCTCACCTTATCCATGTCTCTATCATTGATGTATTCAGCCAATCATACATAAACAACTCAATAATATCTTGTATAAATAAAGAGCTATCGTATGATTGACCTGCATAATCTGCATCTAAAGAAACAATTATCTGGCAATGTATATTATGTGCCCGTATCCAACATGCCATTCCCCTACAAGCAGGACCTAACGGGTATGTTAGGTCAGTTGGAACCCAAGTTGGTAATGCGAGAAGTGGAGGTGGAGGCCTAGGTGCTCCTGGTGTCTTCTTTTTAACCTGTATATATAATTTCATATCAGTTGACATCATATATACACATTAACAGTCTAAATCAATGTAAATTTATCTTACAATTTTAGTAGTGTAGACGACATCTGCTTTGGGCCACAATATGACCCCGCCTTCTGCCTCAGCAAGTGTATCAATATCCGGGTGGGGATATGGCAATGTAGCTTCCCTCCAATCGGGTAACACACGTAATGGGCCCACACGAACGTAGCCCTGTGGCATTGGAGTCCCGCGAAACCTTTCCCCAGGAAGGGATGGGTAAGCCTGCGCCTCTGCAACAACATAGTCTTGTATTCTTAAGCGGCATGGCTTCAATGCCTACAAATTTAGGTAAAGAATGTTATACATATATACATATCATCTTGAAAACATATCATCTTGAAAAGACTAGCTACAATGTCATAAACAATACTTACAGCAGACGTGTTAGGCGATGGGTCTCCAGGATTACTCGCAGTCTGTGCATCAGGAGAAGAGTGGGTCGCCATAGGCTGATTGGAAGCCTGAGATGCCTGCCACCGCATCAATTCTTCCTTGACCTTCTCAGCAACTACATCGTTGACCTTCTTAGCAACTATATCCTCGACTCTCTTATTCTCCTATACATGGATAAAAGAAACATTAGCTTCTTATTATTGAATTTCCTTTTACAGTAACATTCTAAAAAAAGAATAGGTTACCTCTTCTTGAGAAAGTCCCGCTCTGGGTTTGCGCTGGGATGGCCCAAAGAACGCTTTGATGCCCACACCAGCGCCTGCACCCCTAACACATCCAGGATGCTCTGGGTTACCCAGAGCAACTGTCAATTCATCCCTTGTGCCCTGAGGGATGAACGTGCCTTGTTTCCTCTACTCGTGCAGCTCCCACTAATCACCATCAACAGAAATTGGTAAATTAACACCACAAATAATCAATATTCAAACGATTTCTCTAAGAGTTGTATTTTACCATTTTCGCAGCCGCCTCAGCAGTTACGGGCTTCTTTATTTCACCCTTCTTGTTTTGCCTCCCAGCTATCCAGATATCATGGCGAGGCATGGGTGTGGCAAACTCCTGAGTAGGAGCAGACTCCTGAGTAGGAGCAGACTCCTGAGTAGCCGCAGACTCCGCATGTAGTCTTTGGCGAACGCTTGCATAGCCTTTTGGACCCATAGTGTGGTCATGCACATTCAGTGCACACCTTGCTTCTTGTGCGTCACTCAGGGCCTAGTTAGTATGCACATTAATGATTTGGTTAGTATCACTAAATGTTAATCTTGAATAGGTGAATACAATGTATATTAATTAAATTGGGAGTGACACCTAATACCTTGAATTCTTCAGATTTTCTTGAAGCAACAAAATTGTCCCAATCTTCTTTTTCCAAGAAGTTCCATTGTTCAAGGGCTGACTTCTTTTTCTTAGCACCCTCTTTTATGTATTCTCTGTTCAGATTTGTCCTATAATTCCTATGCATCTTTCCAACGCGTTGCATCACACTTTTACGATGCAACTTCTCATCCAATGCAAACAGATTCTGTAAAATAGAAATGTTATTAACTAGTATCTAAAATAGAATTGCAAATAATAGAATTTGTAATCTACAAAATAGAATTGCAAATAATAATAACTCACGCATAAATCCTTCCATATCAAGTCATTTTTCCCCTGAGGAACTTTATGCCAATTATCATACTTAACACCACAATGGCTCCGAGTGGTACACCCAAGATAGTTTACAAAATTATTGCGGTTCACTCCAATTGCATTTCCTCCATTATCAAACTCCACAACCAATTTGGATCCATTGCCACTAAGCGCTATTAACTTCTTCAACAGAGTGATGCCCCTTTTCTTGTTAAGTGTTTGGTGCTGCGCATCAAGTTGCTCCAGTGCTTCAGTGGGTACATGTGCATCATCAACCTAAAATTTGACAAAAATAAACACACTGAATTATCCCAATATAGAAATATAAGATATATGACATAACTAGAAGATAATGAATTTTATAGAAATACATGATATGTTTTTAGAACTTACATTGGTATCCTCGCCATGCTTGTCATGGACAACATGCTCATCATGGACTTCATGCTCATCATGGACATCATGCTCATCATGGTCAGCCATCTGAAAATGTCATTAAAAAGGCAAACATTTAGCATTTGTATTAACTAGAAAAAGGCAAACATTTAGCATTTGTATTAACTAGAAAAAGGCAAACATTTAGCATTTGTATAAACATACATGTCTCTAAAATTGTGATCTTTTATCAATTAACAATCCTTCATTGTGATCTCCACGCACATATAAGTCATCATTAGCTTCAATATTTTGTGGAGTTGGCAACCCAACTGAGAATGGACTGGAGTCATCATACTTATCATAGTACTCTTCTTCATCTATAGGATCTTCAATGAACTGTCTTTTACCATGAAGAACAACCGACCATTTATCATTTGCAGGATCATCGATATAAAATATTTGTTTCTCCTGTGATGCCAATATGAATGGTTCACCCTTCTCGCCAATCTTTTCAAAGTTCACCAAAGTGAAACCCAATTCATCCACTATAACTCCTTTGGTGTTATCAACCCAATTACATTTAAAGAGCGGAATTTTGAAATCTATGTAGTCAAACTCCCAAATGTCTTCAATGACACCGTAATATGACATTTTAGCTTCACGTGGACTCCTATCCTTTGCACTTGCAAAGTACATAGTCGACGCTTGAAGAGTGACCCCACTATTTTGGACGACACTCTTATCATCTTGGCACTTTGTGTAATATGTGAATCCATTAATGTCAAACCCTTCATAAGACATAACATTCGGTTTTGGTTTAAAGGCGAGGCATTTGATAATTTCTGTAATATCATTTGGTGTTTGAGATAGTTGATGTAAGACTTTATCTTCAAACCACTTAGTAAAAGTCTTATTATGCTCTCTAGCAAGCCACATTGAACTTGCTCGAGGATGTTTTCTATTTATGAAATTGGTATGTTCCTCGATATAAACACTCACTTCGTCCATATTGTGTAAAATATACAAGTGAGCTTGTTCCAACTGCTCACGGCTGATTACTTTCACCCGTGATCCCAAAATTCCTTTGCCCTCCTCAATATTCTTGTCATTATCAGGAGTGTCATTACCACTGAGAAAGTCATTGCAAAAATCCATAACCTCTCTCGCCACATAACCTTCAATAATACTCCCTTCAGGCCGATAATGGTTTCGAACATCACCTTTAAAAACGCTCATGTATCGTTCAAAGGGATACATCCAATGCAAGAAAACTGGTCCCAACATTTTCACTTCCCTAGTCAAGTGGACAACAAGATGTACCATGATATCAAAGAATGAAGGAGGGAAATACATCTCAAGCTGCCATAGGGTAACAACCACTTCTCTTTGCAAATTATCGAGAGTATTAGGGTCAATAACTTTGCTGCATAGACTGTTGAAAAAGAAACAAAGTCTGGTAATTGCAAACCTTACATGCTTCGGTAATATAGATCGAATTGCCACGGACAATATTTGTTGCATTAGAGTGTGACAATCATGAGATTTAAGACCTATCAACTTCAGATCTTTCATTGATACCAATCTACGGATGTTGGATGAGTAACCATGTGGCACCTTAACATTTACCAAGCATTCACAAAAAGTTTTCTTCTCCTTTCTAGACAACGTGTAACAAGCGGGAGGTAAGTATGTTCTTTTATTACCCATTTCACGTAATTCTGTTAATTCTGACCTTATTCCCATTTCACGTAGGCCTAGTCTAGATTTTATCCCATCTTTAGTCTTACCTGGTATATTTAACAGAGTACCAATGATGCTATCACAGACATTTTTCTCAACGTGCATTACATCGATACAATGCCTGACTGTCAAAGAACTCTAATAAGGAAGATCCCAAAATATTGACTTCTTCTTGAATGAAGAATTGTCACTCCGTGTGGCCATACTACATTGTGATTTCTTACCAAATTCATTGACAATGTCTTTTACTCTTGCATAAACAACATCCCCTGGTATAGGTTTAGGTGCACTTCATTCATCATTCCATCCATTGAATGCTTTGCGCTTCCTACGATACGGATGGAATTTTGAAAGAAACCTTCGATGACCAAGATATACAGTCTTGCCGCCATGTTTTAGTCTTATTGAATCAGTGTTTTCTTCACATATAGGACACACTTTAGCTCCTTTGACACTATATCCAGACAAATTCCCATATGTTGGAAAGTCATTAACAGTGCAAAACAACATAGCGTGCAAATGACATGTCTCTCTTGCTGAAGCATCATAGGTCATCACACCTTCAGGCCAAAGTTTCTTTAAGTCATCAATCAAAGGTTCAAGATAAACATCGATATCATTTCCGGGTTGTTTAGGGCGCGATATCAACAACGACAACATAACGTACTTATTTTTCATACACATCCAGGGAGGAAGATTGTATATAACAAGCATGACTGGCCAAGTGCTATGTTGGCTGCTGAATGTCCCGTACGGATTCATCCCATCAGTACAAAGCCCAAGTCTTAGATTCCTATCTTCTTCACCAAATTTGGGGTACAATAGATCAATCTTCTTCCACTGTGGGGAATCAGACGCATGTCGTAGGATCCCATCATTATTTTTCTTAACATCTGCATGCCACCTCAAATTCTTCGCATCTTTAGGATTTGCAAACAAGCGTTGAAACCGTGATATTATAGGTAGATACCACAACACCTTGGCAGGAGAACCAGTTTTGGACTCCCCCGAAGTCGTCAATTTATACCTTGACGCACCACATTTTGGACAATCTTTGAAATCTACATAGTCCTTTTGAAATAATACACAATCATTCGGGCATGTGTGTATCTTCTTGGCCTCCATTCCCATTGGGCACAACATTTTCTTTACCTGGTATGTTGAGATTGGCATCTCGTTTCCTTCAGGAAGCATTTCTTTCAACAAAGTCAACAATGAAGTGAAGCTTTTGTCGCTCCATCTATTGTTAGCTTTCAACTTATACAATCTCAACATAGCGCTAAGCTTCGTAAACTTAGCACAGCCTGTGTATAACGGTATCTCAGCATCATGCACAATGTTTCTAAAGATAGGAGGTGGATCGGTGTGCTCTACCCTACAACTATCCAGCATCGCATCAACGATGTCTGCTGGAATTGGTTCGTTCACATTTACGTCATCGGAGGCAATTTCTTCTTCCACCCAAGTACTGCTATCGACATCTACTGGTTTCGATTTTGAAATCTCTCCATGCCAGTGCCATTCTGTATAGCCTTGTACAATCCCGTTGCACATGACATGACTTTTGATTTCCTCACCAGTGTTGACTTTCAAGTTGTTACCGCAATGCCTACATGGACAGTAGAACCTATCTATAGGTTTTTTCCTATGTTCCTCGGCAAATCTAATAAACTGATCAAGACCAGATATAAACTCTGGGGGTGCAACGATTACGAATGGACATCCATGATCTATCCATTCTATGATAAGAGAAAACAAGTATATATTAGGAAACAAGTATATATTAGGAAAAGATTAGGGTATACACTTACATCCTAAGTGTATAACGTGATGTCATTCTTATATATAATAAATGTGTACCACCTATCCCATCCTTGAACACCTAATCTCACTAGTAAGTGTATAATGTGTATTGGATTTTCAAGAAAATTTCGACAGCATTTCCCCGCTGTTCTCTAAGTACATATGTACTTAGAGAACAAACGGGGAAATGCTACCGAAATTTTCTCGAAAACCCAATACACATTATACACTTACATCCAAAGTGAGATTAGGTGTTCAAGAACAGTCCCAAACCGGGGACTATCCAAGATTTACTGCTAATGAGTCAATCTTGGACGAGTTTCTTGGCCAACAAACACAATAATAGATATCTACAATGAAGCCGGACTCCATACAAATAGTATATAATTTAGTGATTGTTCATTCTAATTTATACCAATGTACTAGTAATATAAAGAACAATGATTGTTCACTTTCTAGGCCAACAAAAACATGTGATGTCATTCTTATATATAATAAATGTGTACCACCTATCCCATCCTTGAACACCTAATCTCACTAGTAAGTGTATAATGTGTATTGGGTTTTCAAGAAAATTTCGGCAGCATTTCCCCGCTGTTCTCTAAGTACATATGTACTTAGAGAACAAACGGGGAAATGCTACCAAAATTTTCTTGAAAACCCAATACACATTATACACTTACATCCTAAGTGAGATTAGGTGTTCAAGAACAGTCCCAAACCGGGGACTATCCAAGACTTACTCCTAATGAGTCAATCTTGGACGGGTTTCTAGGCCAACAAACACAATAATAGATATCTGCAATGAAGCCGGACTCCATACAAACAGTATATAATTTAGTGATTGTTCATTCTAATTTATACCAATGTACAAGTAATATAAAGAACAATGATTGTTCACTTTCTAGGCCAACAAACACATGTGATGTCATTCTTATATATAATAAATGTGTACCACCTATCCCATCCTTGAACACCTAATCTCACTAGTAAGTGTATAATGTGTATTGGGTTTTCGAGAAAATTTCGGCAGCATTTCCCCGCTGTTCTCTAAGTACATATGTACTTAGAGAACAAACGGGGAAATGCTGCTGAAATTTTCTCGAAAACCCAATACACATTATACACTTACATCCTAAGTGAGATTAGGTGTTCAAGAACAATCCCAAACCGGGGACTATCCAAGATTTACTCCTAATGAGTCAATCTTGGACGGGTTTCTAGGCCAACAAACATAATAATAGATATGTACATGTTAGGCTTTCATCACAATTGATGTTAGGGTTTCATCAATGTTAGTGTTTAATCAAATCAAATTAGGATGCTAGAATGGACAAGTTTAAATCAAATTAGGGTTTAAATCAAATCAAACACGGCCGTGGCTGTGTTGGCCTACCACGGCCGTGCTGGGCAGCACGGCCGTGGTAGGCCATTCTTCTCAGTTCTCAGTGAAAGAAGTAGAACACTAACTAGTCTTAGGTTTTGAAGTCAGAGCAGCAAGTAGAGCAGAGCAGCGGGCGACAAGGAAGAAGACAAGGAAGAAGGTGCTACGGCTAATACCTTGTGAGCAGCGGAGGCAAGCAAGAAGACAACGCTGTAGTAGGGCGTGAGCAGGGAGGAAGGAGCGGGCGGTGGCGGTGCAAGGAGGAAGGCGGCGGGCGGCGGCGGCGACGCAGAGCAGCAGCAGGGATCGTCGGCGGTGAGTGAGAAGCAGCTGGCACCAGGCACCAGGCGGCGATTTTGGGAGAGCGCATAGGAGAATCGATGAAACAGGAAGAAAGGGGGAAGAGTCGGGTGATCGGGCCTCTATTAAGTTGGTCAACGGCGTCGGTTATCTAGGACAACCGACGCCTATTATCTTCAGCGTCGGTTGATCGTAATAACCGACATCTAATTAGACAATCTTTACCCCAAATTAATTGGCGGGAACTATTATCAGCGTCGGTTATCCAAGTATAACCGACACCGAAAGTGGAACTTTTCGCGCAAAATTTCATTTCACATAGGCGTCGGTGAATTGTTAAACAACCGACGCTGTATGTGACCCAGATTTTTTTTCGCTCGAAAATTGGATTTCGCGGGCACCTTTAGGCGTCGGTTGGTTACACTCAGCCGACGCTGAATACAAAGCGGTACCCTTGTCTAGCTGGTCTTCGAATATAGACATCAGTTTGTATAAATAACCGACGCCGAATATTATAGGCGTCGGTTGTCCGAAATAACCGACGCCCAGAAAAGCGACACTGAACGCTATTTCTGTAGTAGTGACTACTGGGCATGACACATCTTCCTTTATGAGGGCAGTTGAATGTACCGGCCGGGTGAGTCCTTTATAAGCCTTTCATATATTCAGATACCTTAGGGTTTCACTACCGGGCACGACACATCTACCTTCGTGAGGGCAGCTGAATGTGCCGACCGGATGAGACCTTCATTGGTTCTTTATATAGATCCTTATTTATGGCACAACTCTCATAATTTTATTCAACTCTCTGGCTTTTATTCAAAGACTTGCATGCTTGGGTTTTGGGGTTTTTCGGGAGATTGTTTTGGGCGGCCAAGCCTCTTTTATTTAAAGAGAGGAAAACTGTTCTTAGAGTTTTTCAACATGCACTTATTTGGTATATTTTTGTGGTCCTCTTGCAAGACTTCTTGATTTGGAAGTCGCCTGATGCCCCTCTCATCCTTGAGAGATTGGCTTATTTCCACCTTGGTATTGACCTGTGGAGAGTCAGATATAGAAGTGAAACAAAACCATGAAAATCGATGGTGGAGAGACCTTATTAAGTCGCCATTATATGTCTAAGTGCTTTTTACTTTTGGGGACTAACATGATTCTACAGTTAGCTGAGGGTGATTTTATTCCAAGAGAATTAAATAAAAAGAATGCTAAAAGTGTAAAAGAAAAAAAAGAAAAAAGGAAGGAGAAGATGAAAAAAAAGGGTTAGAAATGATACCTCGCCCTTGTCTAATGTACCCCCCCAACTTATCACTCACTCTGTCCTCAGAGTGTTAAAGTGATAGGTTGAGAAGTACGATGACAAGGGCTGCAGGCTAAGTTAATCCTGAGTTTGCCCCTGGTGTTTGAAGTAGATTAACTGCAAACTGTCTGCGTAGAGCGTGATAATCCACGTCAGTCATATCCTCTACTGGTCTTTGAAGGACCATGATGATGTACATCCAGTAGAGGACGTGGAAGCCGCAGTCATTTGATTCCCGAATTTGTTGGGGGCATTTGTGGCTGAAGGAAGGGCAATGAAAATGTTCTTTGTCGTAAGCCCTTGTATGCTGACTCAAAAAGGCGATTAATTTGTCAGCACATTCTTTCACCACTACCTTCGTGGGTGTCTTTGGTGTAACGACGTAATTCTTCTGTCGGGGATTGTATTGGCTGTCGGAACTGTTATAGATTGTAGTTGTTCCTTTGGGAAGGTTTGTTGCCAGAAGCATCCAGTGCTCATGATAAAGGAAGGGTAGCATGATGAACTTTGGTGTTGTGTGTTGTAGAAAGGAGATTAGTGCTTCCGTTGTGCCGAAGTTCTTTAGATTTATTAGATCATCCTTCATGTACGGGGATTCCGTATATGTTGTGGGGTTATTTTGGCCGAGGAGAATTTGATAGGCGGCCATTAGGCTTATGGAGAGAGATCCTTTAAACTGTATAGTCTCTCGAAGCGTGTCTGCCATTATCAGAATGTCACCAGACATGAATACGAGTTCATCTTTCTCGGCGGAAAGCCTCGACATGATGAGGCATAGTTCAATGTCGGAGAGACCCTTGCAAGCACCGAGGTCAAAGTCTGGGAAAGTTGGTTGTATGGCCGACAAAAGATCTATGTCTCTTTTACTTTGCTCGGGAGCTATGGCTGGCTCCTTGGATTTCTCTAAATCTTTCAAAGTCTGTCGGAAAGGTCGCCTCTGCGGACGTTGTATTGCTAAAAAAGGTAACGAGGGACGTCGTCTGGTGCCATTGTTGGGTCCTTGAAGAACCTTCTATCACAAATGAGCTCCATGGCGTAACGCCCTTGCAAGGAGTGAAAATCTTCAGCGACTAGATCTGTAAAAGGGATTTCTTGGTTCAGTGCTTGGATGTAACAGATGGTGCAAAAAGCGCAATCCCCAGATCCCTTGGCAGCTTGAACTTGCGGATTAATTATTTGGAACCAGGGTTGGCTCCAGTCTTGACGGATGGGTGGGCATGCAGCCCAAATTAACTTAAGCAGCCGGAAGGGTATACATCTTGCCTCACCTGCTGCTTCACCAACAAAATTTATTGTGCCGGCATGTAGCTCAGTGCCGCAAAAATTATATACCTTGGCATCCCGAGCCTCGGTGTCTACAATCATAAATAACCAGTGGTACAAAACCTAAAAGGGCACGGTAAGATAACGTGCCCATCGTGCTAAACCAGCACGCAGCCACTCTATTGACTTTGCTCGTATATCTTTGTATAAAAGGCCGATAGACAGAGCAGGTGAGGCGTTAAAAACTGGCTGTTGCCTCTTAGGGCTTTTGTACACTTCTATACAGTTGGCGAGTAGGACACAGAAGATTGCCATTGGCATCGTGGACCGTGGTCGTAGGATGTTGCAGAAGTCTTCTCATGTCAACTTGCACTTAGTTTTTGTGTTATGGTAGATGATGTATTCCCCTGCTTTGGCATCATCGACAATAGTGTTCAGTATAAAAATGTCCTGAGCATATAGTGTGGAGATGGCTGCCATATCTAAATCGTGCATATTATGCGGTAGAGGTGGTGGCGGGGGAACTCATGCGGGGGGGTGAGGAGGTTTGTTCCAGGACTGTTGCATAGTCTTACAGATCATCATCCGAATCAGAAGCAGAATCGAGTTCGTCATCTGTATCTAAATGTAGACGTTCTGACTCGTCCTGGTCATCGGGGAAAGGCACTGATTTGTTAAGTGCGGAGAAAGGTTGAGCGGTTGTTGTGGGTGGGCTAGCGCTGGTTCCTAATATACATTGGTGGAACTCAGTGAAAGCCGCATCTTTAGCAGATTCCCCAATGGATCCCAAAGCAGAATAATCCAGGAATTGGTCCCCATATGACATGTTGACATTTTTGTTGTGGGGGGACTTGGGGTGATGTCCACCTTCTTGGTGACCTTTTTTCGGAACCTTTCTGAGAAGGTTCTGCTTCTTGGCATGGGTCCTCTCCATCGTCAGATTTGGCACCTGAGGAAGTGATGTCATTGTTAGAATTGGCAGAGGAGTCAGAGTCTTCTTCATCGTCATTGTCACTATCTTTGGCAGCTGCTGCTTTGGCTGCGAGCTTCTTGTTGGTTTTCTTTTTGCACCGCCGATGGATGGCCTGTAACTCATTGAACGCCACTTGCACATGCTCATGTGTTTCGAGCAGTGCGTCGTGTGTTTCTTTGAGATCATTATATCGGCCCTCGGCGGAGAGGAGTTGTGTTGTAAGATCTGTTACTTGAGCACGTAGTTGCTGGATTTCATTATTTGTTGACTCCTCTTGGCGATTGTTTAGGTGTGTGAGGGTGCTGCTGATGTTGTCCAGGTGCGTGCTAAGAGCTGTTTATTGCTGCTTGAGCTCGCGGAGAGTCTCAGGAAGAGGTTGAGTCTGCGTAGAGATCTCATCGACTTGCTTCGCCATCGCTTCTTGCTGGCGCTTTGCTCCAAGGACCAACTCGGGCAAGTTGTTATAGTGGCTGTTGATGTGATCAACTTGCTTAGCCACATCATCGTGTCGTTGCTGGAAACCTTGGAGGATGCTGGGCAAGGCGCGGTTCTATTCATCGATCATGGCCACCTGTTTGGATAATCCTTACACACAAGAAACAATAGAATGCAAAATGTTAGAAGGATTGGTGAGGAGGTTTCGGATGACGTCGAATTGACGTCCGAATTCCTCACCGATATTGGAAAAGGGGACCCCAGAAGCGGAAGGGTGGGGTGGCTGGGGTCTGTGTGGGGGGGTGGTAGTGTCTTGCGGAATAGACACTGATGGTGCCGCGAACTGTGTGGTGACTATGGATGGGGTCACCAACGGTGGCGGGGTGGTGGTGGATGGGAAAGGTGGTGATATCTCTGGTGAAAGCGGTGGGAGTGATAGTGATGGGGTAGAGACTGTGGAGGTGGAGGGGAAAGTGGTAAAGATGGGCATAGGAGTGGAGAAGAGAGAGCCCGAAGGGAAAAGGGGTGAAGAAGAGGATGTGGGTGGTAGTGTGGTTATGGGGAAAAAAGGAAGGGTGGTGGATGTTGGAAAGGTGGAGGGTGGTGAGGTGGTGGCAGTTAGCTCAACATTTAGACTCATAATGAAAGAGTCTAAAGATGAGCTGGTGATGTGATCGTCGGGGAGGGGGTTGTCTTCTAGATGTGGTTTGGAAGTTGGTGTCCCTGACAGCTGTTGATTCTGTGAAATTCTTGTGGATGGTCATTTCACAGGAATTTTTGTTGTCCTAACTGTCGGGGCGTTGATGCTGAGTTCAGTTTGTCCTGCTTTTATTTTATTTGTTGGCGCTTTGACCGTAGCTATGAGTTTGGTAAGCTCCTCATCAGTGAAGAGGAGCTTTTCCTTGTCGTAATCTGTGAGCTCCGGAAGCGGTAGCAGGGTTCTGGATGATTTGACTGTAGGGCAGAAAACGTAATGTAGTTTCGCATCCTTCTCCTTGATAATGAAGGAGTTTTTCAAGGTTTGTTTGTTAGTGAGGATGTCACCCTTTATTTGTGTGCATCTAGGTAGAGGTCTGTCCATCTTGAGGTATTTGATGATGGATGTGACATGACCTCCCATGCAAATTTTCTTTCCCAGGGCATAAGCTGATAGTTTCCGGATCATATGATGTCTAATGTTGACTGGCATCCCGTATAGAATGGACCAGAGAACAAAGAGATCCGAAATTATAACATTCCCTCCTTCTATCCCGGGGAAGAGTGCCCCGACAAGGATTTTATGTAAAGTGCGCACTAGTCTAGATTGTATGTTGGATGCCTTGCATGTTTTTGCATCATAGGTGGGGATCCCTGTTAGAGATTTCCAAAAGTTGTGCCTGTTGAAATTAGGATTCTCAATTCCCACAGCCTTGGATTTCTTTAGCTGCTCCCGGTTGTCAATAAAGATTTCATTCAGCATATTTTCTGTTATGACAACCTTGCTGCCGAAGAGATTGGTGACCAGCCTACGGTCACCTCCATCCCGTGATCTATCCATGATGTTGACGGGCTCTTTGTGAAGAAAGGTGAAGAATTCAGTTGTGGGTACAGAATATGAGATCTCAGGTACCAAACACAGCCGTGCAAGGTTGGCTTTGTCTAGCATGTTGAAAATTCAGTCATGGATCCCCATCTTAAGTAGTACGCTGGAGCAGACGTACTTTGTGGGTTTTAGGATTTTGTCGGTGGAGGGGGCAGTGTGTATGTAGAGGTTTTATGGTGGTGGTGCTATGGTGGTAACGGGAGGGAAAGAAGGAACAATGATGGTTGCGGGAGCGACAACGAAGGTGGTGATTGGTGGAGTGTTTCCTGCCAGGGTTTGCTCCCTTGCAGTGACAGGTCGGACCTACTTTCTTGCTCATTTCTTAGATGGTTGTCTGGTTGTAGTTTCCTGGACCTTTCATTTCCCCTTTGATTTTTCAGATGGAGACTCTTCCTCAGAGTGTGGCTCGTATTCAGATCCTTCATCACTAGAGGAGATTTCCTCCACTTCTTCTTCAGGCGCCTCAGCTAGGCATTTGTTGAGGCGATCAACTTCACACAAGATATCTATGATTTTGACCTTTGGTGGGGCCTGTACAGTCTTGTTGTAGTCATCTATGATCTTTTGGAGTTTGTCCCGATTTTCCATCAACTGCTCCTTTGGCCAAAATGGAGCGTCTTTAGTTCCTGTGGCCTCCTT
This sequence comes from Alisma plantago-aquatica, assembly GCA_963693085.1. Classification (NCBI taxonomy): domain Eukaryota; kingdom Viridiplantae; phylum Streptophyta; class Magnoliopsida; order Alismatales; family Alismataceae; genus Alisma; species Alisma plantago-aquatica. Next base: position 972,180,431 of record OY856412.1, on the reverse strand, counting down.
AGCTGGTGATGCCATTTCTGAAAAATGGAAAATCATGAGTAAGAACAACATGCTTCAAGCAAAAAAAAAATAGATTTTATTTGTATTTATGTGGTTTTATATTTTAATGAAACTTAAGCGATTGTGGAAGGCCAAACAGTTTAAAGACCGTTTGATCCCAAACGGTTTCAGGACCGTTTGGTCCCAAACGGTTTGGAGACCGTTTGGTCCCAAACGGTTTCAGGACCAAACGGTTTCAGGACCGTTTGGTCCCAAACGGTTTGGAGATCATTTGGTCCCAAATGGTTTTAGGACCGTTTGGTCCCAAACGGTTTCAGGACCGTTTGGTCCCAAATGGTTTGAAGACCGTTTGGTCCCAAACGGTTTGGAGACCATTTGGTTCCAAACGATTTCAGGACCGTTTGGAAGGTGAAACGTCAGGAGGTGGCCGGTGAAAGAGAGGCGGAGCCGACAGCGGTGCCGTATATGGCGACAAAAGTGAAGGCGGAGTCGACGGCGGTGCCATAGATGGCGTCAAAGGTATAGAAGATGGTTGCGGAAACGAATAGATCGAATCGGTTTCCGCGGTGGCACATGCAGGCGTCGGCGATAGAGGGACTACCTTGTGGTTGATGGTGGAGATGACGGTAGAGAAGCGGAGAGCGGTGGCACAGCGGTTTGGTCGCCGTGAAGAAACAAGGAAACCAGGTCGACGGAGGCAGGAGGAACCTGACCCACGGAGGTAGGAGGAATCTGAGCCGCGCGGGAGCAAGACGGAAGCAATGGAACAGCTCTTGCGCAAGGGTTTTGAGAAAGCTCGAGAGTCAAAAGAAAGAAGAAGAAGGGGAAGGGTTTATATTTATAGGAAACGGGGGTCGACCCTAGGTCAAATGGTTTGGCGACCGTTTGGACTCCAAACAGTTTCGAGACCGTTTGACTCCAAATGATTTCAAGACCGTTTGGCTCCAAACGGTTTGAAGACCGTTTGGTCCCAGACAATTTTAGGACTGTTTGGCTCCAAACGGTTTCAAGACCATTTGGACTCCAAACGGTTTCAGGACCGTTTGGCAGCAAACGGTTTCAAGACCGTTAGGAAGGGTAAAGGTCGAACGAATTTTTATATATATATGTTTGTTTTGGTTATGTGAATTTTTTTTATTTTCATAAGATAAACCTAAGGTAAATAAAAGAACGGAAAATAAAAGAAGAAGCTGAAATCTTGGGTTGCCTCCCAAATAGCGCCTGGGTTTTACGTCGCTGGCTCGACGAAGCTTTGATGTTGTTATGCTGACGATGTGGCGTCTCTGATTTCAATGGTGTGTCTTGGCATTTTATCTGCTGGAGTGTAATATTTTTTCAAACGATGGCCGTTGACCGTCCTTTTTCCTCCGTTATTGTCGACAATTATGACAACTCCAGTTGGGTATATATGCTTTATGGTGAAGGGCCCGGACCATTTTGTTCTGAGTTTTCCGGAGAACAACTTGAGCTTGGAGTTGAAAAGGAGCACTTTGTCGCCGATGGCGATGTCTTTCCTTTTGAGATGACCGTCATGCCACATTTTGGTTTGTTCCTTATAGATCCTGTCACTTTGATAAGCGGTCATTCGGAGCTCCTCAAGCTCCTGCAACTGGAGTTGTCTATTTTCTCTGGCACTTTTAAGATCGAAATTTAGCTGTTTGATGGCCCACCAAGCTTTGTGTTCCAGTTCCACTGGAAGATGACATGATTTTCCGTATACCAAATGGAACGGGGTTGTCCCGATTGGTGTTTTATAGGCTGTTCGGTTTGCCCAAAGGGCATCAGGAAGCTTGGCGGACCAGTAAGTGCGGTTTCTGTTGACTGTTTTTTCTAGGATCGCCTTTAGTTGTCTATTAGATACCTCAATCTGACCACTAGTCTGTGGATGGTAAGGCGTTGCTACTTTGTGGTTGACTCCGTACTTTTTCAACAGGGCTTCAAAACTTTGTTCCAGGAAATGGGTCCCACCATCTGATATGATAGTTCTGGGGACTCCAAATCTGGGGAAAATGATATCTTTGAACAATTTAATAACTAGTTTGGAATTGCTGGACACAGTGGGTGTAGCTTCGACCCATTTTGAGACATAGTCCACCGCAACCAGGATGTAAGAGAAACCATAGGAAGAAGGAAAGGGGCCCATATAGTCTACTCCCCATACGTCGAAAAGTTCAATTTCTTGCCACATTATGAGGGACATTTCGTTACTTTTGGATATGCTGCCAGAAAATTGGCATTTGTTGCAAGATTTCAAAAAATCATAGGAGTCCTTTGCTATGGTTGGCCAGAAGAAGCCTGACTGCAGAACTTTTATAGCGGTTTTCTTTGCGCTCATGTGCCCCCCCCCCCCCCCCCCCGTGGGTCCTGAATGGCAATGCTCTAGGATGGGGGTAATCTCTTCTTCCGATAAGAAGCGACGAAAAAGTCTGTCAGCACAAAGGTGAAATAGGTAAGGTTCATCCCAATAATATTGCTTTATATCATGGAGAAATTTCCTTTTGTCATGGTAGGAAGCGGAGGGGTGAATGATTCCTGTAGCTAGATAATTGACAGTATCCGCATACCAAGGGAATCCATGAGTAACATTCATCAGTTGGTCGTCTGGAAGAGAATCTCGGATATGGATTTTATCTTCATATTCAACTTCAATGTGACTCAGATGGTCGGCTACGACGTTATCCACTCCGCTTTTATCTTTAATCTCCAAATCGAATTCCTGAAGCATCAACACCCAGCGGATAAGTCTGGGTTTGGCATCTTGCTTCTGAATTAGGTATCGAATGGCAGAGTGGTCGGTGTAAATGATAACCTTGGATCCAATCAAATAGGAGCGGAATTTCTCAAACGCGTAGATGACAGCCAGGAACTCCTTCTCTGTAGTAGTGTAGTTCTTCTGTGCTTCATCTAGTGTTTTAGATGCGTAGTAAATTACGTAAGGTTTCTTGTCGATCCACTGTCCTAACATAGCCCCTATGGCGTAATCGCTAGCGTCACACATGATTTCAAATGGTAGCGACCAATCTGGGGCTCTCAGAATAGGTGCAGAAATCTTCTGTATCTTTGGTTAGGAGTTGGGTCATGGGTTTTGCTATTTTTTGAGAAGTCTTTAATAAATCTTCTATAGAACCCCGCATGACCCAAGAAAGCTCTTACTCCTTTTATATCTTTCGGTGGCGACAACTTCAAGATAACATCGATTTTTGCCTTATTGACCTCGATCCCTCTGTAACTCACTCTGTGCCTGAGGATGACACCTTTAGTTACCATGAAATGGCATTTCTCCCAATTTAGAATGAGGTTCGTTTCCTCGCATCGTTGTAAAACTTGTCCAAGGTTGATTAGATAGTTATCGAAAGAATCTTGGTAAACTGAGAAATCATCCATGAACACTTCCATTATGGATTATGTTAATCCTGCGAAAATGGCGGACATACACCTTTGGAAAGTAGCGGGTGTGTTACACAAACCAAAAGGCATTCTTCTAAAAGCATATGTTCTAAAAGGGCAGGTGAAGGTAGTTTTCTCTTGGTATTTCGGGTGTATGGGTATTTGGTAGAACCCGGAATAACCGTCGAGATAGCAGAAGTATTTCTGATGAGCTAAACGCTATAGGACTTCATCTAGAAAGGGCAGAGGGAAGTGATCTTTCCGTGTGGCTTTGTTTAGTTTCCTATAATCGATACACATCCTCCACCCTGTCACCATCCTAGTGGGTACTAACTCATTTTTGTCGTTAAGCATGACAGTAGTGCCTCCCTTTTTAGGAACTACTTGGACAGGGCTAACCCATTGGGAGTCAGAGATAGGGTAGATTATGCCAGCTTTAAGTAATTTGAGGACCTCCAGGTGAACCACCTCTTTGAGATTAGGGTTCAGCTTCCTCTGATGTTTGCGTGATGGCTTAAATTCTTCAACCATGGGTAGTCTGTGCATGCATAAAGCTGGGTTTATACCCGTCAGGTCAGTTATCTTATACCCAATGGCCTTTTATGTTTCTTCAGCTCCTCCAGAAGTCTTTCTTCCTAATTTTCTGTTAGGGTGGAACTGATGATCACCGGGCATAATTTTTCCTCGTCCAAGAAGACATGCTTAAGCCCCATGGGCAGAGTCTTCATCTCAGGAGCCTTAGGTGGCTCTGTTGCTTCCAAGATGGTGACAGCTTCAAGTTCCTCAAAGGTGGCCATCGGTGCTTCTTCGGCCTTCTCTAAGTGTTGCAGACACTGTTGAACCAACTCATTTGTAGAGAATTTGACTTCTGGGTTGGTTAGGACATTCTCTAACTCATCCACTAGCTCAGATATTTCTAATTGAGACATTTGTTGTATTGCGTCTAGAAGAAAAACCTCCTCTTGGATGCTGGGGCCTTTCATGCTATTGAGGACTCGGAATTTAATTGCTTCTTTTCTGAGCCTTAGAATGATGGTACCAGCTTCAACATCGATAAGCACCCTGGCAGTAGCGAGGAAAGGTCTGCCAAAAATTATCAGGGATCTCAGATCTTCCTTAATATCCTTGATGACAAAGTCACACGGGACATAGGCATCTTTGCCTATCCTAACTGGAATATCTTCAATAATTCCAAGAGGTACAGTGATTGTAGAGTCAGCTAATTGAATTGTCATTGCTGTAGGAAGCAATTCGGTGAAACCTAATCGTTTGCACATAGAATAGGGCATAATGGCTATGCTGGCCCCTAAGTCAGCTAATCCCTTTTTGGTTGATGCATTCCCAATGCAACATTGAATTCCGAAGGAACATGGGTCCTTCTTATTCTTTGGCATTTTATTGAGGATGATATCAGAGGTGGTTTGGGCAAGCTTGACAGTTTCTTGTTCCTCAGTGATGTACTTCCTAGATAATAGAGTTTTGAGGTATTTTTCCCAAGCCGGTACCTCAGAGAGGGCATCAAGGAGTGGGATATTGATGTAAAGTTTCTTCATTGCCTCCTTGAATTTTTGGAACCTGGTATCCATTTTCGTTTCTCACAATCTTCCTAGATATGGGATCCTTGGTTTATACTGCAAGATTTCCGGCTTTATGGACACTTGTTCTTTTCCTTTGCCCTTTGCATTCTCTGTGGACTTCTCCGTTCCTGGCTTCGGGCTCTCATTTATCATAAATGTAGGTGTATCATCATCATCAAGAGTGATCCTGGTAGTTTCATGAAGGGTGCGTCCAGATCTCGTAGTAACATCATTCAACTATTCAGGCCTATTCTGTCCATGTCTAGGATTCGATTCTGGCTGCCCTGCAAATGTGCCTGCCAGAGGCTTCAGTTGTGCAACAATTTGGGCAAGTTGAGCCTCTACTGCCTTTTGCTGAGCTTGTTGATTAGCAAGCATAGTCTATTGAGATTGCATCATCTGCCTTATCAAAGTCATCTCATCCTATGGCTGAGAAGGAGTATTCTTCTGAGGAAGTTGTTGTTGTCCTTATTGAGGTTGTTGAGAAGGCAGTGCTAACTGAGGTTGCTGCAACTGGGGGTGCAACTATGGGTGGAGAGGAGGATGATTATACTGATAGTAGGCAGACGGATTCCTGGGGTAGTTGGATCTCGGAAAGTTATTCCTGGGGTTCCCTCGATTTTGATTGAAGTTGCTTGGGAATCCAGGTGGCAACCTACTGGAGGATCCGCCCTGCATCTGGTGTTGTGGATTTGCGGTCCCAGCAGGGTTCCCGTATTGGAATCCTGGGTGGTTCCTTGGTTGATTAGGATTATAATAAACTTGTCCAATAATGGAATGGATAGAATTGACTTGTTCTGGCAATTTCTCTTCAGATTGGTCAATGATTGGTTCGTACTATTGTGGTGGCGGATGCATATCCATCATCACGTTGAAAAGCATACCACATGAAAGTGTTTTATGATCAGATGCATGACAGGCTTCACAGGTCCCTATGGCAGCCTTGACCTGTTGAACCTGAGAATTTTTCTTCTTGTCAAGTTCTCCAAGAGAAGTTTTGAGAGCTTGTTGCTTATGAGCTATGGTTTTCAAGGCTTCAACAATAGGCTTCATCTCTATTGATTCTTCGGCTTTATAGACCTTGAGGACTCCTTTTCCAGTTGAACATCCCCAGTTGGACTGATTCTCAGCTCCGAGTGTGACTATTTTCTAGGCATCCTCGTAATTCTTTCTCATAAAGTTTCCTCCAAATGAGGAATCCAGAAATTGCTTTATCTCATCACTCACTCCTCTAAAGAATGTTTCTATTAGTTGGTTTTGGGAGATTCCGTGATGAGGGCACTTTCGCAGAAGCTCTTTGAACCTTTCCCATGCTTCAGCAAGTGATTCTCTGGGAAGTTGAGAGAAGTGATTAATCTGCCCCCTGATCTCGTACGTCAGCGAAGGGGGAAAGAACTTCTCCAAGAAATTTTCTTCCAGGGGAGCCCATGTGGTGATTATTGGCTCCCTGTCAAGCGAGTTATACCAGCTCAGAGCTCTCCCAGACAGAGTGAAGTGAAACATATGAAGCATTATTGCATCGAAGGCAACTCTGACTTGTGGGACCAGTCGGCATAGTGTCTTAAACCTCTTTAGATGATCCATGCAGTCATCTCCAGAACATCCAGAGAATGAGATGCCCTGCATGATCTGAATCCATTGGGTCCGAATCTCAAAGTTGGGAATGTTGATGATCGGAGGTCGGACCGGATGGTTGTCTTCGTAGTTCTTTGGGACATCATAATCCCTCAACTGCTTGTTCCTTAGTTCCAACTGAGCAACTTAGTTTGCTGCCTCATTTTCAGCTCTGATGCAGGCCTGTTCTTCCGCACGAATCTCCGCTTATATCTGAGCACGAGTATCAGCGATGAGTTGTTCTCTTTGAGCGACGATGGCGGCGTTGTCCCTCTCCATCACCAATGCAGCCTGGCGTTGATCTTCAGCCATATGCCTGGCTCTTTGGCAATTGAGTCTAATGCGGCGATGGAAGCTTCTCTCTACCTCAGAGTCAGACTCTGGATCAGGGGAGAATTCATGGTTATGCGATGATTTCATACACGTTTTCTACCTGAGTAGAGAAAAGAAAACACCTTTTAGATGATGGCAGAGATATAATGATTTCAAGAAGATATGGATTGATAATTAAAAGAAAGTGTAAAACCCTAACCAACTAGCAAGATACTAAATGAAATTAAAATGTTCCGTTCTCCCCGGCAACGACACCAATTTTTGATGGAGCTTCCACTTACGTGGAATTGCGTGCACCAACTAAAAATCCTAAGAATGGTAAGTCTTTAGGTTTAGCCTTGCTTATACTAGATAGAGAACTCCACCCACATATGCTAAGATACGTGGAAGTCTTATCATAGTATAGTTAAGGGTCGAATCCACGGGACAACGGTCTTGTTGGGAGCAACAAGATAGAAAAACTTTAGAACTTCACTTAGTCTCTTGATAGTAGGCACTTAGATCGAAGGGTTGGTTTTGTTGTTTTTAAACTAAGAACATGTAAAATAAAGCAAGCAAGTAAATTTAAAGAAGTTAAACAAAGATAAAAGTCACTAGGGTGTGATCGGTTTTCACCGCCACTACACATGGATCAAGACATGCAAACTAAAACATAACCTGCAACAAGAGTTTAGTCAGTTAGTATCTTTGTAGACTTAGTTTCCTTTTGGAGAACTAACTACGAGAAGTGTGGGAATGTTGCAAAGTCAAGCATCCCCGAACGAATGGTCAACTACTTTGCATCATTCCCTTCGCAAAGTGTGTTCCTCGACTCATCAAGGTTGTACTTTCACACGTCAACTGATTCCATTTCATAGCATGAAAGTACAACGACGGGAGTGACTATAGTCCACTTCTTGAAAGACACTCCTAGATACCGAAATGGATGCATGGTGTAAACATGCACCAAGAACCAACATACAAACGAGTTTCGTATCTAATAGTACAAACGTAGACAATTCATACTAAAAGACAAAAGATAACACAAGTTGGTGATCAAGAAACACACATTCATTAAACGTTTGATGTTGAACTGAAAAGATAACAACTCTATATTACAAACTATGGATTACATTTACATGATATGAAAACATGGGTAGCGGGGCTACTCCCCGCACCCTAGTGAGAGAGACTACTCGCTCATAACTAGGACAAAGAAGGAGGCAAGAAGAGAGAGAGATAGCATCATCCCCACAAAGGAGAGAGGAAAGTTAACCCCTTTGAGAGAGAGGGAGACGATCCACCAACTTCACAGGTTGCGTGATGACGAGATCCCCTCTTCCCACCTTCTTTGGCAGAGAGAGAGAGAAAGTAGCTTCGAGATGGAGTGTGGATCTCAGATCGGCAGCCCCTGGGCGGAGGATGGAAGTTGGATTTTCTCTGGAGTGATTGAGGCAGCCTCTGGACGTCTGAAACTTCCCCCCCTTTGGAGGACCCTTGGGGTCTTATTTATAGGCCTTAAGTGAAGTCCAAACGGTTTGGAGACCGTTTGGATCACAAGACCGTTTGGACCTTAAGACCGTTTGGACCTCAAGACCGTTTGGACCTTAAGACTGTTTGGATCTTCAAGTCCGTTTAGCTTCATGCGGTCTTGGGACCGTGTGACTCCATGTGGTCTCGGGACCGATTGGCTTCATGCGGTCTTGGGACCGTGTCACTCCATGCAATCTCAGGACCGATTGGCTTCATGCGGTCTTGGGACCGTGTGACTCCATGCGGTCTTGGGACTGATTGGCTTCGTGCGTTCTCGGAACTGATTGGCTTCATTCGGTCTTGGGACGGTGTGACTCCATGCGATCTCGGGACCGATTGGCTTCATGCGGTCTTGGGACCGTGTGACTCCATGCGGTCTCGGGACCGATTGGCGTCATGCGGTCTTGGGACCATGTGACTTCATGCGGTCTCGGGACCGATTGGCTTCATGCGGTCTCAGGACTGATTGGCTTCATGTGGTCTTGGGACCGTGTGACTCCATGCGATCTCGGGACCGATTGGCTTCATGCGGTCTCGGGACCGATTGGCTTCATGCGGTCTTGGGACTGTGTGACTCCATGCGGTCTCGGGACCGATTGGCTTCATGCGGTCTTGGGACCGTTTGAGCCCATGCAGTCTTGAGGCTAGTTGAGTCTTTTTCTATAAATATGAAGGGGAAAAGTTAGTCTAATGGTATATTTACAATAAGAGGGAATATTTAGGTATTATGTCTAATTCTAATTAAGAAAGTGTGTGGAAAACTAAAGAAAAGACTAAGATAATCATCCCAAAATTGGAGGTTATCAGGCACATGTTCTGAACTGTACTATTTTATCATCTAGCTTTCTTCGTTTTAGCTTGTAGCTATTTTATAAGAACTTGCTTTCTGGGTTGTAATCTTAATCCTGTGTATATTTAGTCTTTGATTTACTATATCTCATGAGTTGGTGCCATGTTTTACCATATTTTGATTATTCCTTAGATTGTTTGTTTCTCTCATCTCTGTTTGGTGTATGTTTTAAGTTTATATGTTATGCATATATGCTTGGTTGTGCTTGGCAAAGATCATTTCTGTGCTCTTCTACCCCCTTCCTTTTTGATAATATCAAAAGGGGGAGAGAAGCTCAAAGTTTTGAAGCTCAATCATATTGTTTTTATTGCCTATGTGATCCTTTTCTTGTTCATTGTATGCTTTATCATGTGTCTTGCTAAAGGACCATATAGTAAATATATGTCATCTTACCTTGTGTAGATAGACTAACTATACTGGTAAGAGTAAGCATAGTTTGAGGGGGAGCAATTCACATTGTTCAAATCTTGAATCCCCTTGAAACTCACAAGGCAAAGGTATAACTTCAATATCCTTTTTAATATGATTGAGGAATTGTTTGTCATTGTCAAAAGGGGGAGAATGTTGACTTGAGAGTTATACATTGCCAATATTTTGATAATGACTTAAGCATTCCATTCCTATGTATCTAATATGTTTGTTCAAGATTGATTTCAGGCATTAGATACATGAAAAGGGTAAAATTATACAAGCCCTAGCTTGTTCAAGTTCAAGTCAAATGCAATGCAAGTGTGCAATTTGGGAAATCACTCCAAATGACCTTAGATGATTTTTGTAATCACTTGCATTGATGATATGACTTGTAACTAAGATGAGAAAAAATCAGGGACACTTAATTCCAAGTTTTAATCACTCAAATGTCAATTTAGAAAATTTGTGACAAGCTGTTCATCGGCCGAGTTGGAAACTCGACCGATCCTATGATGGATTTTTTGAAGATGACCTATCGGTCGAGTTGCACACTCACAGAATGCGACCTACTGACTCACTGACCAAACCTAATTTTAGCTTATTGGTTGAGTTTCCTTGAACAAACTCGACCGATAGTTTGAAGATTGGCTTTGTCATTTAGTGGATCAGTCGAGTTACCTTTATTGAAACTCGACTGAATATACTATACAAAATATGCAGAAAAAGTGATTATAACTATTGGTGAGTTGTATTGGGAGAAATAGATCCGTTGCATCTTGGAAAATGGATATATTTTGACCCTAAGTGATCCCACACTTAAGGGAACACCCCCAGCTATAAATAGGACCCCTTGGAGCTCATTCCAAGCTTGCTCATTTATTCTATTCTAAGTCCTTACTATAGTTGAGTGTGTTGCAACTTCTTGAGACCCTTTCTCTCTTTAGTTTACACTTCATTTCATGATTATGAGTGAGGTAGTCATGTTGTAAGAGAGATACTTCCTTGTACTTGTAAAGCTCTCACCCGTTTCATCTTCCCTACCCCTTTCCTCCATGAAGTAAAGGTGAAGCAAGATACTCTGAGTGAAGGTGGAGTTGTTGATGTTCTTCTTCAAGGTTGAAGAAGAGGTGAAGATCTTCTCCAGGTGAAGGAGAAGGCAAAGGCTGAAGATCCAAGAAGAGTGAGGAAATCCTTGAAGGAGGAAGACTTGTGCAAGAGTAGGTAAGACCTTGGAAGAAGGATGAAGACTCTTAGCAAAGTGGGTAAGTCCTTGGTAAGGTATAAGACTCTTTGTACTTGGATGGGTAAGTCCTTTGGTGGTCTTGTGTTGTAACTCTTATTGGTGAATATATAGAGAAAAGCATTTGCAAAGTCCTAGAGGCTGACCTCTCTAGGTAGTGGACTGACTCTCTCCCAGTTTGGAGAGTAGAAACACTCTACATGACCTTGTTAAGTGCTTTCTATCAATTCTTCTCATCCTTGCTATGCTTGTTAGTTAGGACTTCAAATTGCACTTATGCTATTGGTTCTAATTTGATATAATTTGAAGGTCTAATCTTTCTTGTGAGAATTTTGGAAGCTCTATTCACCCCCTCTAGAGCCCTAGATCCAACACTTATATCCTCTCTTCTTCATCTTGAACTTGAGCATTATTCACCTTGACATTGTAGAGGAGTTTTTGTCCTAGAGTGAAGTGGTCATGGCCTTTGTAAGCTTCCCAATAGAAATATATAGATTTAACTTGATGCTAGGGCTGATGTGGTTGTCCCCTTCTGTCATAGGTATAGAAGGAGGGTTCTAGTTTCTCTTGCTTTAAAGCCAACTTTCTGAAGGACTCATTTATAGATATGAGTATAGAATGTTCTTCTACCTTCACTACCATAAGAACATCTCCTTGTCCTCTACTCAAACATGATTGATTTTTAGAACCTCTCTTAAATCTTATACGCTATGAAAAGTTTTAGAAGATAAAATGTCCTCCAAATCAGGAATCCAGGAACTACTTGTTATCATAATCAACACCTCTATAAAAGATATTTATCAAGTGGATTTGTGGGATACCATGATGCAGGCATTGACAAGGGAGTTCCTTGAATTATTCCCATGCCTCAGTAAAAGACTCTAATAGGACCATAGATAAATGTGTAATTTGGCCCCATATCTGATAAGTAAGAGATGGAGGGCAATGATTCTCCAGATACTTGGTTTGAAGACGTTTCTAAGCTGTGCTATTATTACCCTCCTTAGCATTGTACCAACTCCTTGCCTTGTTTGTAAATGAGTACTTGACAGTTGGAGTTTAATGACATCCTTTGACACTCTGCTTTTCTCATTCAATGCACAAACATCCAAAAACCTATGCAAGTGGTCTTGGAAATCATCACCTTTGTTACCAACGAACACATTACTTTGCATCATCATGACCCACCACAAGCATATCTCAAACTATGGGGCAGTAGGAGGAACCACTGGGTGATGTTCAAATGTGGCTTTAGGGATAAAGAAATTCCTAAGCTACTTCCCTTTTTAGCCTTAAGAATAGCAACTTCTCTAGCTCAGTTTTCTCCTTTACAACAACATCTTTTGTCTCTTCCATAAGAGCCTCTTTCTGGTCTCCAAGTGCCATGCTCACCCGATGGGTGTTTCTTTCTTGTACGTCATGTTCCTATTTTTACAGTTTAGATGATCGAAGATCCAGTCTATCTTGGGGTCAAGGTCTAGAGGTGTATAATTAAAGCTTGTGGAGAACCACATACACTAATAGTACCTGTAAGGGAGAAAGAATAAAGTTAGAATGGAGCAAGAAACTTTCAAGTAGATACGACTGAATATCAATTGGAAGGAAAGCCTAATTAATAGATCCTTTCCCTCCCCACATTCAAAGATCTTTTCTGAGGTTGTTTGTTGTTGTTTTTTTTTTGGACTCTGGAGAAGCAAAGCTTCAACAAGCAAATAGACCTAGCTTCAAACAAAGAGGTTGGGATGTTCACTTCATTGATTTGACTCCACATAATTTATCTTAAATATGGATTCGAAAACTATTCTGTTATCCCCAATAATGGTTCCAAAATTGATTTGTAGTTGTACTATAAAAGAATTATACCAATGCAACTAACCTCGAGTTTATCCTATTTTAGTGTGCAATACTATTCACACGTGAACATGCTAATCTTATTGAACTATATCTTATAGGGTTGAAACCAAGAGACAACTTATTTAAGAAATAATTACCTAATCCAAAAGGTTAAGATCAATATTTAGGAAATCATTGGTTGATTGAAATTAAACTTAATGAAAGAGAATGAAACGTATAGTAAAAAAGATGAATGAATCAGAAAGTAAAGACACCAAGTCATATGGATTTCACCAATGCTGCATGTGTAATCATCTATTTGTTATGGCTTGCTTCAATTATGAATTTTTAGATTAGGAAAATGTGAATCCATATCCTTTTGGTATATGGATTACTTATTGATTTCCCTATGGGTTGGACTTATTACCCTAAATATTGAACATATCATCCTAGAGATTTCATATAAAATGTCATATGTGGTTCAACATATTCAATTGGTAATATAATCTCATATTTCGTAATTTTTTAGTCTAATATTATATGAAATATGAATTGTGAGTGATTAGTTAAAAAAGAAGGCAATAATCGATCAAAAAGCAATCTGAATATCCATAAAGAAACAAGCTTGATGACAATCAAATGAAATACGAGCAATGGGGCTACCCCGTGCCCTAATGAGGAAACTACTTTCTCATGTTCATGGGAGAAATATAAATACAAGGAGAGGAAGAAAGAATCATGTAAGAAAAGGTGGAGATAATTAAGACCAGTAATCTCTAACAATAAATCTTCTCTTCTACAGTAGTATAATTATCTCCACGAGGAAGCCAATGTTCTACTCTCTTTCACTCCTTGCTCTGAAGATAGGTTAGTGTAGAGAGTAATTGATGATCCCTTGATTAGGGTATGTCCCTATTTATGTAGGGGCACAATTGGTCCATGAGTTGTTGACTTTGGATGGGATGGAGATACCTTTCAAGTTTGTCTAATCCACACTAGATGATGGACTGGTGAAAGTCGTTTAGTTGGTTGGTGCTCAAGTGGTTGCTTTGTTGATTCTTTGATCGATCGACCAACTGGCAAGATGATTGATTCGGGTTTTGACAGTTTCTCCTATTGGTTTATCAGTTAATTGACTTGTCAGGATGACCAGTTGGTTGGTTGTTGATGAGTCTATCTAGAGATTCTTTAGTCGACTGACTGGTCTTGGCTTTGGTGAAGTTGTACAGAAGTTGGGTGTAAGACCCCTGTCTTGGCTTTATTCAAAAGTATGCTTAATTAACCTACTTGTATGCTGAATTCCTTAATCAAACCCTAAATTATGTTTTGAAATTGGTTGATGAAGCTATGTTTTAAGTTTGGTCCAAATCAGACTTTGTTTTCTTAAGTTTCATAATTTATGTGATTATATGGACCTTTATGCAATTTACCCAATTTTAGGATTTTATCTGTAATTATCAATCATGCATGATATGGTTCATAGTAATCTTGATAATGTTTAATATAGTTTCACCTGTCGATACCTAGATGCACCATTGATTAGTTGTTCTTCCCTTGGAAGGTTGGAAATCTAGGGTTTTCACCCAAGTATGCTGATATTTTTCTAAGTATATAAAAGATTCAATGGTATCACCTTGTAGGGGAGAGATCTGATGGGTCCTACTTGTAATTTAGAATCCAATGGCCTATCCATTGTTCCCTAAAACTGATGGATACCCTAGTTGAGGTGCACGATCCATTGAATGGTCCGTTTTGAAAAAATGGCTAAGTGTTGTGAACAAATTGATAGGTTCACTGATGGCTCTCCTTGATGAGTTCACCAAGGCATGAACCGATGAGAGACGTTGGTAAAGATCTGATGGAACTTTTGCATGCATGGATAAGGATATGGTTTTACTTTTGGACACATGGTATGCATGTTTTGACACCTATACCACCTCTCTATTTCATCCTAAGATTTATATACCTCTCTCCTTTCACCGAAACAAACCCTTTGCATACCCTCTTCTTCTTTTTTCTACTTGGAGGTCCATTCCTCTTGATAGGAGAAGGATAAGGATCTTTTTGAGGAGGAATCTTGTCTGAGCTTGCTTTCATGTGCATCTAGGATTTGGATCTACACTCTATTGGGTTGTGTGAAGATTCCTTACCTTGGTTCTTGACCTAAGTAGGTAATATCATCTTCTTTTCTTCATTTTCCTTTCTTCCCTCCTTCTTCTCCCTTCCTTCTTGGTCATAATCCATGCTTGAGTTTGTTGTTGAAGACCACCTTCTCTCTTCTTCTTTGACCTAGGGTTTGCTAGTTCTTGGAGAAAGGGGCTAGCCTGGACATGTGGAGTGCTCAAGTTAGAGTTTCATTCTCTCTCTTTGTGCTCCCTTGCTTTTTGGACCTTCATCACCTATCTTTAGGTGAGTTATATAACCTTCAACCCATTTTCTAGATTATTCTTAAGTTTTTTTATAGATCATACCCTAGAACATAGTTCATATGGTGGAAGATGATCCTTTGCAAACTGTTTCATATACTTACAAAGTAGTTTGCATGATGTTAATTAGCTCTTGTTCATATGTATATGCCCTCTTATTTCATGGATATGAAATGTTTTGGATTTGAAGATGATGAAACAATGGTAGTGCATTAAAAAAGATATCACTGATTTCATTATAGTGATGAAACTGATGGCCTGTCTAGTATGAGTCTTTCTGATTTCACTAAGTAAAGAAGTGAAGGTCTTCCCTAATACTTAATCTGATGGACTTGTTAAAAGTAAGTTAATAATGGATTTACTTAGAATGATGATCATTGACACTACTTGAGTAATTAACCGATGACTTCACTCAAATGAACCTAGGGTTAAGTAATCAACTGATGGTTTTGTGTGTGCCCATTCATAATTCGATCGGTTTTCTTGTGGTTAAGTACAACATAGATCTGGTGGTCCTTTTCTTGGTCAAGTACTTCAAAGAACCGATGGTAGGGTAGGTATAATACTTTGATCTTTTGCCTAAGTATAGAAATGAACCAATGGTCTTACCATATGATCAAAGAATTGATGGTTCACCTATATACACTAATGCAATGATGGTTTAACCTATATAAGAGACTAATGTCTTTAACTAAGTTCATTAAAGAAATGATAGCTCTTGTTGTCCATCAATCAACCGATGGTAATGATAGAGTTAATGACATGATATTCCTACTAAGTTTCTCAATAATCTGATGGGTTGTCTATGTTTATCAATCGAGGGGTTATCTATGTGTGCTGATTTGATGATACAAAATCAACATACACCTTTGAACCTTCCTTGTAAATGATTAGATAGTGGTGGATTTTTACTCCTATCTTTTTAGTGATGATTGAAATGGTGAATGCTACATTCATAATGTTAGAGTAACTCTTTTATGCTACTCTTATCAAAGTCATGACTCTTAGGATGGTGATTTCTTTGAGACATGATGAACCATATGCAAAGCTCAGAGATAATGATGTGCTTACAGAAGGATAATTGTTGTTTGGCATCAATGGCTTGTGGGCTGTGTTATTTCTTAATGGAGATATAATCCTCTTAATGATGTGACAAGTAATAGTACCCCATGATGATGTGATAAGGAATGTATCTGACATGTTTTATATCTTCTGAAGTTGTTACATACCAATGTTTTTATATAATTCCTTTAGGATTTTTACATAACTTGATTGATGTAGCCTAAACTAACCTTTTTGGCAATAAGTAATCAAGTGAAATCCTAATCATGTAGTGTCCTATGCCATAGAGCTATTCCCGTATGATGACTTGCTAGGTAGCAAAATGAGTATTCGAGAAGGAAAGCTCAAAGTCATATACTGTTGAGTATATGTAGGTGCAGGGAGGGTATATCCTTGTCATCCTGATTCTAAGGTTATGAAGAATGGTCGAGGCCGTGTCTCAAATGATTATGAATATGTTTATGTGACATGATTGAGGATAGCTATGGTGCACATTGGATGATAGGGTTATATACCATGGTTTCTAGTCTTATAACCTGTATACCAAGGGCGGGCTAGGCTGATTGCAGCTTGACAAATATGTCACTGTAGTGGACTCATACTAACTGAGGGGAATAGATCTTAGGATTTTGACTCTCCTAGATCTTGTATAGAGCTGATTGTGAATTTTTAGTGCTCAGTTGGAAGTTTGAGTGGTATGACTCAAACTCACCAGGGCAAAATAAAAGATATATTTAGTCATGTAGCATATCTTATAGGATTAAATGCGAATCACATTGGATGATAACTCTTGCCTAGTTTCTTATAATTGTTTGTTGATATATTACATGGTAAGAAAAATCAATTATTTAAATGGTGATAGCTTTATCTACTCCTTTGCATCCTATGTTGAATCTTTTAACTCTATTACACTATCTGCTTGCCCATTTAATTACATATCCTGTAGTAAGTTGAAAATGTTGCTAGGAGTTATATCTCTCACAGGGACATAGGTCTCACCTTGTTGGTCACCACATTCTTTTAGGTGAACGTCAAAACGGTCGTCAGACCTGTGGTAGTGAGGAGGAGTAGCTTGGAGACCAGCAAGAGTAGAATGTTGGCTGGTGTCTAGTGTGTCCTAAATCATCCATGTACTCTCATGTCTGGGCGGGAACATTTTGTAGACGATATGTATCAACTCGAGTTATTGACAGTTTGTTGATGTTGTATATGGCATGTGTATATGAGGAACATATCTTTTGTATACAGGTTGTGGCTAAGGCCACTGGACAAATACGTAAATACTTGGTATGGTATATGTGTTTATGTAGGATATTAGACATATATGTAAATGTTCCTCGACATGTTTGAGAAATTTAGTTTGGTTTTAATTGTCCCTCTTTTCATTAATATGGTTAATTTGTGATCAGTCATGGCTTGGTTTTTAGTAATCTCATTTTTGTGTGACAGGTTGTCACACTGGGTCGAGCAACTGGGGAATCCAGTTGATTGACCCGCATGTCACAGGAAGATCATGTCCTAAATTGGTCAATATATCCACTGAGTTAGTTGATTGACCCATCTTTTGTTTGAGGGACTCCTTTAAGATCGATCAACTGAGACATCAAATGGGTCATGGTGACTCCTTTGGGCTAAATGAATGTATTTCCCTTCAAAAAAGAAAAAAATTCCACCAAAATCCTAATTTTACAATTAAAGGGAATCTAAACTAATTCAAGATAAAAAGGTTAGAAATAAGCAAAATCATTATGATAAATCTGGACTAAAGCATGCAATGAAAGTGTTATTAATATGCATTCATCAGGTTCTCTATCTCTCTCAATGTTGGTGACCTTGTCATAAGAGTTAAGTTTTGGTTATCCCATGCAAGAGATGCCATAGAAGGTGTTGTTTTAAAGAAAGATATCGAATGGTGACCTACTTGTTACTCATGTATTCAAGATGATTGTTATCTATAGTACTTAAATATATTGATAATATACTATGGTAAATAGTTGTCATGGGTTTATTTCACAATAATATCCCAACATATAAAGAGTTTGTAATGAAATACAACAATAATTTCAACAAAATAATTAAGCTTTTGTCAAAGTTTCTGAAGAAATTTATAGAAGACGATGGGAACATGAAGAAGTCAAGTCTACAATTTTAGGATAAAATTAGGGAAAGTATTTACCAAGGGAGAGAATAAGATTATGATGATATTTAAGTCAAATATCAATTCCAAGTCTTATTCTTCATAGTGAATGATGGTGCAGGTGTGAATTTTTGTTCCATGTCGTAATAGTGAACAAGATATTTCCATTCAAATAGTTTGTTCTTTTTATTTGCAAGAATTTTCTATACTATTTTTGTTTCATTATGTGGTATGTATGTATATATAATACATACATGGAATAATTAGTTCATAGACATATGACATTCTGTACATGACTTCAAGATGAAGTCCTATCAGTGTAAGAAGTAGTAATTATATGTAGCTGGTTAACAATCATTATAAAATTGGAAATCTTTGTAGTAATTGATTCCCATGTCTCGTGGTTCACTAATTTGGATATAGAGTTAGGAACATAGGTGTTAGATAACAAGTTGTACTAGAATCACTTGTAGTGAGAATGATCAGTGAATTGTTATATGAAATCCATAACTAGACTTAAATATGGCAATGGTGTTGTGATTTCTACATTGGAAGTTACTACATTAGTCACATGTTTATCTATATAGTTTGAAACCACAAATTGTGAACTTTATAAGGGTTTCTATAGGGAACATTGTGTGTTGTGTGTGGAATTTTCCTCCTTATATAAAGTGCTCAATGTTCAAGGTATCTTCATCATTGGAACTAGAATATGCATGAACACACTCATATGACTCAACATAGATATATTGAGTTTTATGTCTTTTTCTAGTCTAATCATAGTTTAAGGAACTTTAAAGGTATATCTAAAGGATGAATTTTCCAGGCATCAAGTGACAAAGGAAGTGATAGAATGATAAGAAAGGTCATGAAATGGTTATAGTTGATATCCATTTGATCCCAATAGTTTGGTAGAGTTTGTTTCTATACACTTTATTACCATTATGGGAGCGAACGATATATTATCCAATCATAAACTAATGTATTGAGGCTATAGGGTTAGACATAGCGAGCTCTCTACAAAAAGGAGTTGACATGTATATGTTTATAAACATATCAAAAACACCCATGACAAGAAAGTCTTTAAAAAGAACGGGTTCTACAATATTGATACCGTTGGTATATATTTAGAAACCACTATCCCTAGCCCACGTTTCAACCTTTTTATAAATGGGCACCTTAAGCATATCTACTTTAACCACCTAGAGTCCTATCCCAATTCGTGATGGTTTTCAAAACATTGTAGGCTATGCATATGATAGATATAGATGAATTTTCATTAATTTGACTCTAGTTTGACAAACCCTACATATGTTCTAGACAAAAGGGGAGAGACATTTATCACTTCTCATGATCGATCAACTCTTTCTAGATATATATGCTATGTGAGACCATATATTTTCCTAAACATGACATACCACACCTTTGTAAGCACACTAAAAACAGAGTAACAGAAGGGCATGAACCCCATACAACCATCCAAACCCTCGTATGAGTAGAGGGAGATAAATCATTAATAGATACACTAGGGATCGAACTTGGGTTGCTTCCTTGAAGGCCCAAGGTCAATGTTGTTTGTGTTTAAGGAAAAGGACATATGTGGGGTAAAAGATCCATGCTCTTAGATATTTATATTATGATGTCTTTCCTTTATATTTGTGTATCCAAAAGTGAGATGATATTTGTGATCCAAGTTGTATCTGCGTGTGACATCATATGCACTATATATGTGAAACTAAAGTGCCATGTTATCTAGATTTTCCACAATGATGAGTTCTAGATTCACATAATTGCAAATGAAGACATCTAGTTTCTATATTAGGCCTAAGAAATAAGTCTATCCATGATCATGTTTGTGCAAGTTTGAGGCAGTGGTAATGAACAATATGGATCAATTTTTAGTTTTCCATTTTGGAAAGATTGTAGTTTTATAGAGCATAAATGTTGAGGCAATACTCAAAACCTAATAAAAAGGTCAACTTACAACTAATGATATTCCTCTACTTTGGGAGAAAGTGACGCATTAGAACTGACTCTACAATAAGGAATATTCATTCTATCGTACATGAAAGTTTTCACAAGTGTAAGAATGCTATTTGTGGGTGCTTTGAGGGGAAAAAGTAGTTATGCTACATTTTTATCTGCAAACAAATTGGATGCTTAGACATGCATAAGGATATTTATATGAATTTCCTACATAATATATTATTCCATTCATTATATTATTTAATTAATATAATATTCCATTCATCATACAGGTCAATGGGAACAACCCTCCCGCTAACTTGTCAATCCTCATTTTATTCAAAAAAATCCTAACCATCAATTGGTTGATATGATATGGTGTGTTTGCAAAATCCAATTGCATTTGAAAGGTAGATGCATGTTAATGCTACCATGGTATATAACTTATGCAATTCTACCTTTTTTTAACCTTAATTTGAATGGAAATATTAAGTGTATAAATTCCATTTTAAGTCTATCTACATTAGAATGATCACGTGTTATTTACAATTTGTTTTTTTTCTTATAGTTGAAAATATTTATTGAGGTAATTTATAAACTAAATAAGTTTAGACAACTTTTCTTTCATTTTTGTTTGAAATCTTATTTAGGAAAGTAAATAAGTAGTTTTAGTTTTATCGATTTAAAACCAATTTATGTGTGTTGGTATTTTAGAGCTTGTCTATTGTGTTTTCTTGATTTATAGAATTATCTCCATATCCAATGTCCATTGAAAGTCATGATTTTATTAGACTTACTTTCTAAAATCAAGTTCTTCTCAATTTTTCAAGGGAACTTATCTAGTGGATTTTATTCCTCAATAAACAAAACATGGTGTTGTTGAGTTTTCTCTTACTATGAGCTTTTACAAACATATTTAATGAAATATAAACCTCACAAAAAGGTAGAATCAATAAAGATAATTTTCATTCTTGACTCAACCAAGTCACTAGTACAAACGTGGCCTGCAACATCAGTTTAATAGGTTGGTGACTCAGTAGATCCATGAATCTATCATTTGTTAATCAAGGAAGAGGAAACTGACGTAGTGACTCTACGAAAGTTTAAGAAACTGACGTTTAAGTTAAACAACACCGATGAAAAAAACTTACCTATCAGCAAATCTTTATTGAATAGTCAGTTTATAACTTTAATTTCATTAGAAGAATTAATGTGGTAACAATTTGACAACATCAATTTATGACAAAATTGGTGTAGTTAAAAGTTAAAATTTATATAGTTGAAGTTGTTCAAAATCATCAGTTTGTTTTAGACAACAAATTTTCCAATATTTTAACATCAATATTTGAAAAACACCTAATTAGTAGACTAGATCTTCGATAATATTTGTTTTCTAGATAGATTGTTGATTTTGTGTTCCGAAACTGATTTTATGATATTTCATTGTCAGTTTTTGGATAATAACCAACTTTGAAATTTGTATTTTTTCAAAGTTGGTCAATGTGGCTACTGTCCAACTATTCAACAAGATGCATAACCTACTATTAATTTGAACAATGGGTTCCATCATGTGTTCAGCTTAACAACAAGCCATTTCAAACCTACAAAACCCAATATAACAAATATATACACATACACATCCATATCTTCAATTTCCCTATAACATTGATATACATATCTTCAAAACACACTTCTCTTTGCATAGACATTCACCATTCACCTACATTCAATCACATACACACATTCAATTGCTCCATTGGTGCGAATCAAATCTAAACACCATCATAGTCATGTTAGTTTCCATTCAAAATATAAAGTTCCAAATATGATGACCCATCACATGGTCATTGTGACGTACATTTCACAGAATGAGATTAACTAAAGCGGAAGCGATCGTTAGCAGCGAAATTACTGAAAATCACTAAAAATTTAAACTTTTTACAAAGGAATCCATAAACTAAAAAACTCTTTCATAAAGAACCAAAGTAAGTTATTTACATTCTGGTTCATCATTACATCTCTATATGATCCCTTTCTCGAAAGTTACAAGCATCAACAGACCTGTTAAGCTTTACACAAGAAGTATAAAAATATTGAGGCATCAAGTCAAAAATCTCAGATCAATACTAAACTAACTACTGACTCCTAGGACCTGAGAGTACAGAGATGGCACATATGGCTCTCTATTTACAAGACATGATAGCCAGTGTCTCCACCTGAGAAATCACTATTGTCTTTGCTGTTGTTGTTGCTGCTGTTCACCCACTGTAGGGTTTCTACTTCTTCCTCAGCGTCTACCTAAAAAGTTGAATCCCACGGGGGTGAGACAATTGAAAATTGTCCCAGCGAGAGATATAACTCTCTGCCAGAAACATTGTTATTACAGATAATAGAATAAAATTGGGCAGAAGAATTACAAGTATTTAACAACAGCTAAATCATTAACTAAACTATGTAGAGCAGTATTCTCTATTCAAATCATTTCAGTTATGTCTTGATAAAGCATCATGTCATTTATTCAAATAAGGAATATGAAGAACATGTAAAGCATTTATCCAACTAAGACATACTAAACAATGTATAATCAACCATTGTTTCTCATATTTTGACCTTAAGCAAATACGCTACATGGCTGATTACATTTTACAAACATACTTAAGCCCTGAGGAGATGAGGTATACTGCTCATACTCCAACCGACCATTGCGAAATCAAAATCGGTACCATACATAGGTCAATAGAAGAGCCAGATTTCCATGACCTCATCTTCCTCATTCAGTGTGAGGACCAACATGCAGGACATTTCGTGTCTCTGCTAAATAGCTTTGCAGGGTATACTGGCAACTTTTCTATTAGAGTTATAGTGGCATGCTGTACTCTCTTCGTAATCGAGGGATATCATATTTATCTCACATCGATCCAACATTAATATTATCGGGATATTAGTGATACATCCATCCCAACATATATATAATGAAGGATTTTGAAATTTAATGTTTATCTCACATCAATTCCTTCATTAGGGCGTAAGGATATTCACGCCCATAACCCCCACATACTCAAAAGTATGCCCTCAAGGAGTTCCCATAGAAAAACCTGTTTCACCATCACCAAAATGCTGATGATGATGGATCTATGGTCAGGGCTCTACATGATATCATTTCACTTGATTAATTAAGTACATTACAATATTCTTTTAGCATCAAACATGTTTTCAAACATAAACCATTATCACAAATTGCTATAAAGAATGGGTACTATTTCTATCAAGTTCTTTTCACAACTTTATCAACATTGGGATCTCAGTCCCTTATCATCTCATAATCATGATTCAAGAATATGGGTATTCAAACCCTTAGATCATCAAAACACTTGTTACCACTTTAACATGTAACTTAATGCTTTCAGGTCATCTGACCAGTGTAAACATAACAATTGCAATGTAGGTATTTCACATGGCTCTTAAAGCCAATTAATCTCTCTTGTTACCTCTTACTAGGCAACACAACATATTATGACTCACAAGGCCCATAAGGTAGTTTTACTAAATAAAACATCATAGCTCATACCTGGATATGATCATTATCTCATGATACCTACATGATTAGTACAAATAATAACAGTTATTGTATCAAATCAATTTCATATTGGTACCATGCAAGATCATTATAGCATCAGTATTCAAGGATAATACCACTATTCCCTTACTAGGGTTAGGGTTTCCCTTTTAATTTCAATCAGGGTTACTCATTCCCTTTTATTCAATCGGGACCAATGATTCATCATCTTATTATCCAAGATCAATGTTTCATGCTATATAGTATAACTCAGAATTAGGGTTTCACATGTACCTTCACCTTATTTAGAATTAGGGTTTACTATTTACATCACATCACCCTAGATTAGGTTCATATTCAATAACCCACAATTAGGGTTTATTATTCACCACAATTAGGGTTGATCATCAAAACACTCTGAATTAGGGATTTCTCATATCATTTCCCTAAATTAGGATCATACTATCACCATAGATTAGGGTTTCACCTATCATTGCCCTTAATTAGGGTTAGGATTCATTAACCTTCTTAATTAGGGTTCATGATCTCTTTTCATGGATCATTCCCTAATTACACATTCATTCATATTGAAAGTATTGAGACTTAACCACTACATGAATATCATTTATGTAGGAAGTCCTCTTTCTCTCTCATCCTCTATAAGATGATGCTTACTTCAGGCTTGATTAGACTACGTCAACTCCTTTTGAATGAAGGTTGACACAATGTATTATGTTATTGCTCCCATAATCATTAAAGATTAATTATCCAAAGAGGTACTAATCACCCTATCTCATTAAGGGTACAATTATTATAATTATCCTTGATTTACATCATGTAATGTTCAATTAAAAAATTGATCCTTAATCACCTTAAGTGTCCATACGGTTTTGGTTAATCACTTCCAATCGATCTTGGTCACTTAGACCTCAAACAGTCTTGACCAACCAGACCTCAAACGGTCTTGATCAAACACGTGAAACCGTTTGGTAAAGTAGGTACTTGAAACTGTATCATAAAGTTGAGACTTGAAACCATTTGATAAAGTTGAGACTTGAAACCATTTTCTAAAGTTGAGACTTGAAACCATTTGCTAAAGTTGAGACTTGAAACAGTTTGCTAAAGTTGAGACTTGAAACCGTTTGCTAAAGTTGAGACTTGAAATCGTTTGCTAAAGTTGAGACTTGAAACCGTTTGAGTCTCAATCGGTTTGGGATCGTTTGGTCCCAAATGGTCTTGAGACCATTTGGTCCCAAATGGTCTTGAGACCATTTGGACTCAAACGGTCTTGAGACCGTTTGGTCCAAACCTCCTCAAAAATGATTGGACCAAAAATGGTCTCAACCATTCAAATCGATTTATGGTTTCCAAGGTTAATTCCTTCATCAATTGAATCCATGTAATTACTCATCAATTGATCCTAGCACCATGCTTCAAGTGAGCTTAATAAATCATCCTTCAATTAATTAGACTCTCAAGAGATCATCAATTAGGGTTTTGAACCCAATTGAATTAGGGTTGAAATCGATGAACCTTCGATATTAGTCATTGTGAAACTAATTACTTTGAAATCATTGGACCACCATCCAAATTGGACATGACCTGACCTCAAACGGTCTTGAGGTCATTTGGATGACCTCCAAACGGTCTTGAGACTGTTTGCCCATCCCATCATCAAAATCCATGACATCCAATTAGGGTTTGGATCATTGGATTGATCATCAAATCGATTATTGATTGCATTCCAATTTGGCATCATTGGATCTTCAATTACCCAACCATAATCAACCCTAGACCTCCATACGGTCTTGGTTGACCTCCAAACGGTCTTGAGACCGTTTGGGTGATCCCAAAATGGTTTTGAAACTATTTGGGTCAATCAACCCAAAGTTCTAAGTCAATCAATTATGAAATCAACACTTAACCCGATTAGGGTTTGGTAATTGATGGACCTTCAACTAATGAAGCCTTTGAAACTAATCAATTATATTTAACAGGTCATTAACCATCATCATTATCATCAAATCTCCAAATGTTCAACTGTGTTCAACACTCTCAAATGGTTTTGAAACCGTTTGCTCTCAAACGGTTTGATGAAACCGTTTACTCCCAAACGTTTGAAACCGTTTGCTCCCAAACGGTTTGTGAAACCGATTGAGCACATATATTGAAACCGTTTGGCCTAGCATTTTCTTGGGAAAAGTGTCCAAGATGATGTCATCATCATATTCCTTCATACATCCAAGAACTAATGCCATTTTCATGGGAATAGGAACAATGAATCAAAGGAAGTTCAATTAGAAGAAAATACTCAACAATTATTGGAGAATTGAATGCAATATCAATTTTTAAGGGTTTAAGTTATATAACCCGCCTTTGAATATGATTCCAAGCTTCACGATCCACGTCTCTAATGGTTGATGAAGTTCCAACAACTTTCCCAAGGTCCGTTCTTAAGCTTTTGGATGAAAAAGTTGACTAGAATTGGAAATCGAGTGAAGAAAACAAAGAATCAAGCATTGATTTTGGGTTTTCACCATGAAACCAAGGTGGAAGATGATCAAGAGCTTACCAACAGGTTAGAGTCGTCCTTATCCTTCTCATGATCTCTCTCATGGTCGGCCAAGGCAAGGTGAGAAAAGAAATTCCAAGAAAAGATCCTTAAGTGTGTTGGAAAAGAGATATGTATAAGGAATTTTAAGGAAAGAGAAAATGGAATTAATTTCGTTTTATTCCAAAATTATTTCCACCACTGCCACCTCAATTCTTGGCCACGAATACATCTTCATACTCTTGTAAAACCCCTTCATTATCCAAGGATTAAAGGAAAATATATTAAGCACCTTAATGAATTTTATACTAATATCCAACTTTTAGTGGATATTACTTTTTATTAAGTTAATGTGAGTGGGATTTCCACTCAACCAAGATCTTTTTGTGCTTTTGCAAGGCACAAGCTCGTCCAACACTTTAAAAATTAATCCCTCAAATTTTGGTTGAAGGGTTCTTCAATTATGTTATTTCTTTTTGCATTAAATTGAATTAAAGTTCCATTTAAGCTTAAATCTTGATTATTTTAATGTCAAGATTCTCTCTCCTCCAAAATAATTCAAATGAGGCGCCCCTCTCATTTTCTTTGCTCTACATGATGCCAAGAAACATGGGGGACCCTCTAGACGTGCCATCTTGCATATTGAACCCTAGGTTTTGGGTAAATTACATATTACACCAAAACTAGGTTTTAATGCAAAAAGATTGCTCAACAAGCTCTATCTTGGTGCCCAAGCTTGTGGAAACCATACCACTACATCATATTCGTTCTTTTGATGTATCAACATCTAAGGAACATTTTATCATGTATAATTTTCAAGTTAACCCCTCAACTTGAGTAATTTGTACTTTAGTCCAAAATTAACACAACAATGTTTCAACATTATTCAAAAAGGACTAAAATTGAAGTATAAGTTCCTCTTGAGCCTTAATTACTTTTCAAGAAATAAAAGCAAACATCTAATCAGCTTTATTAGGCAAAACACTTAGGGTTAGAACATAACCCAGGTCAGAGATGTTACAAATTATCCACCCCTTACAAGGATTTCATCCCCAAAATCATCAACAAAACATTTAAGAGAAAAGAGTAGGGTATTTCCTCCTTGTTTCTTCCTCTAGTTCCTACGTAGCTTCTTCAATGCCACGATGATTCCAGAGGACTTTTACAAGACAAATGTCTTTCTATTTTAGCTTTTAAATTCTCTGATCAAGGATCGTTACATGCCCTTCAACATATGATATATCATCGTTTAAGTCTACTTCCATAGGTTGCAGAACTAATTCTATGTCAGGATGACATTTCCTTAGCATGGAAATGTGGAACATTGGGTGCAACTTATGCAACTCAGGTGGTAACTCTAGCTTATAAGCTACCTTTCTAATCCATTCGATGATTAGATAAGGCCTCATAAATCTAGGAGCTAACTTTCCCTTTCTTCCAAATCTAAGAACTCCTTTCCAAGGTGAGACCTTAAGATATACTTTGTCTCCAACCTAGAATTCTAAGGGTCTTCACCATTTGTCGGCGTATGATTTATGTCTGTCCTGTGTAGTCTTTAACTATTATTGTATTATTTTAATCTTCTCTGTAGTTTGCTGCACAAGATCATGACCCAAAAGTTGATATTCTCCAGTTTCATACCAACATAAGGGAGATCTAAAACGTCTACCATACAAAACTTCATATGGTGCCATGTCGATACTGTGCTGATAGCTGTTATTATAAACAAACTCTATCAAGCTCAGATGTAAATCCCAACTTCCTGTAAATTGAAGGGCACATGCCCTAAGCTTGTCCTCCAAGGTTTTTATAGTCCTTTCTGATTGTCCATCTGTCTAAGGATGAAAGGTTTTACTGAACCTTAACTGTGTGCCCAAATCTTTATGAATTCGTTCCCAAAAATGACTCATAAACTGGGAACCTTTGTCAGAAACAATGGTAACTGGGACCCCATGCAGCCACACTATCTCATCTACATATAACTGTGCCAGTTTCTTTGCAGTATAGGTTGTTTTGACAGGTAAGAAATGTGCTATCTTTTGCAACCTATCAACTATCACCCAAATGGAATCACAACAATTGGCTGTTCTAGGCAAACCAACCACAAAGTCCATGGTTACATGATCCCACTTCCACTGCGGTATAGGCAAAGGTTGCATTGCTCCTGCGGGTTTCTGGTGTTCAGCTTTAACTTGCTGACACATTGGACACCGCATAACAAACTCAACAACATCCTTCTTCAAACTAGTCCACCAATACATTTCTTTTAAGTTATGATACATCTTGGTTCTTCCTGGATGCATAGCATACATAGATGAATGAGCTTCTTCCAGGACTAACTTCCTTAAGTTATCAACATCAGGTGCTATCATCCTACCATGATAATAGGCTACCTGATCATCTGAATCATGGAAACCATCTCGTTTCTCACTACCATACTCTGATCTAATCTTCTGAACTACAACATCAACTTGTTGTGCTTCCTTAATCTGCTGTCTCAGAGTTGGTTTTATGTGCATCTCATCTAGCAACCCGGCTAACAATGATACTTTTAACTATACATTGTTTTGCCTCAGGGATATAAACATATCCCTCCTAGAGCACACCAAAGAATTCAACTGTGCTATATCTAGGGTTGGTGTTGCTGATTTCCTACTTAGTGCATCAACAACCACATTGGCCTTCCCTGGATGATAATCAATTGTACAATCATAGTCCTTGATTAACTCCATCCAGCGGCATTGCCTCATGTTCAGCTCATGCTGTGAGAAGATGTACTTTAGGTTTTTATGGTCTGTGAAAATATGGAATGTCTATCCATAGAGATAATTTCTCCAGATCTTCAAAGCATGGACTACAACAGCTAGCTCTAGATCATGTGTTGGATAATTCTCCTTGTGTTTCTTTAGCTGTCGAGAAGCAAAAGAAATCACTTGTTT
This sequence comes from Alisma plantago-aquatica, assembly GCA_963693085.1. Lineage (NCBI taxonomy): Eukaryota > Viridiplantae > Streptophyta > Magnoliopsida > Alismatales > Alismataceae > Alisma > Alisma plantago-aquatica. The sequence continues at coordinate 972,151,038 of OY856412.1, read as the reverse complement.
ATCCTGTATCAACAAACATCCTAAGCCATTCTTAGATGCATCACAGAAAACTATATACCCCTTTCCCTGCTCAGGTAGTACCATCACATGTGCACCAGTTAACCTTTCTTTCAACAACTAAAATGATTGTTGACACTTGTCACTCAAGGCAAAAGGAACTTCCTTCCTGGTCAACTTGGTTAGGGGTAAAGCTATAGAGCTGAAGTTCTTAATGAACCTCCTATAATAGCTTGCCAACCATAGGAAACTGCGAATCTCCATCGATGTCTTTGGCTATTTCCATTGCAAGACAAATTCTACCTTTTTAGGGTCAACGTGAATACCTGAAGTAGATATTACGTATCCAAGAAAAGAAACTTCTGATAACCAGAACTCACACTTGCTAAACTTAGCATATAGCTTATGTTTTCTTAGCAAAGTTAGAGCTTGACGGAGGTGCTGCTCATGCTATTAAGCATCTCTACTGTAGATTAAGATATCATCTATGAAGATGACCACACACTGATCAAGAAAAGGTCAAAAAATTCTATTCATGAGTTCCATGAATGCAGCTGGTGCATTAGTTAGTCCAAATGACATAACCGTGAACTCATAGTGACCATACCTTGTCCTAAAAGCAGACTTAGGTATGTCACCCTCGTTAATACGCATCTGATGGTATCCCGACCTCAGATCTATCTTAGAAAAGACAGTCGCACCACACGACTGATCAAACAAGTCATAAATCCTTGGCAGAGGATACTTATTCTTTATAGTTACTTTATTCAACCGCCTATAATCAATGCATAGCCACATCGATCCATCCTTATTCTTAACAAAGAGGACCAGAGCACCCCATGGTGAAGTACTCGGTTGGATAAAACCCTTCTCAAGCAACTCTTGCGACTGTTTCTTGAGTTCTGCCATCTCAGCAGGCGCCATCCTATACGGTGTTTGTGCTATTGGTTGCGTGTCCGGGATTAGATTAATCTAAAAATAAATCTCTCGGGGTGGTGGAACACCTAGAAGTTCTTCAAGAAATACATCTTCAAATTCCCTGACTATAGGAACTTCAGTAGGATGAGGGCTCTCCATGGTGGTATCTACCACATGTGCCAAGAATGCAAAACATCCTTGCCTCATCAGCTTCTCAGCTACCATAGCTGACATAAGACATGTTGGAAGAATCTTTCTATCTCCCTGAAAGATCCATGTGTCACTATTATCTGTGAACACAACTTGCTTAAACTCACAATCCAAGACAACCTTGTATCTTTCTAGGGTGTACATTCCAATAATTATATCAAAACCCTACATCTCAAGTGGTATAAGATCCACTTGAATGCAATGTTTAGAAAAGATAAGTGTGTAGGGAGAACACACTTCCCGCAACTCAGCATATTCCATCAAAGGAGTTTCTAAAAACAGACTATCTGCTCTATGACTGGTAGTCATGTTGCAGTCGAGAATTACTCTTCGAGTGATAAAGGAATGTGTAGCACCCGGATCAATTAAAACAGACACAACGCAGGATGAAGACATATCAGAATAAACCAGTTCCATCTGACCTGTCACAACCTGAGGGTTGACTATTACTTTAGGAGGATTCATCGCATAGAATCTTGCCGTCGCCTGCGTTTGATTCAGTGCTCGATTACTGGGTGCTGACGATTCAGCTTGGGACGCTTGTCTACATCCTCTAGCTCCACTTGGAAACTGTCTCCTCTGAGAACCTTGCTGACTCTGCCTCTGAGGTTGAGTCACAATAGCCTCTCTGGCTCGAAAATCCTTCATTAAATGTCCCATCTTTCCACATATAAAACATCATCTGTTCCCTGGCTGTGGTCTAGATGATCTTGTAATGGACACAGATGCTGAGCTATGAGCTCCATCTGGTGGTAAACTACGTCCTCTACCCCTATTTGATGTCCACTGTGTCTGGGTATTGAACCTTGGTGGTGCTATTGGTGCTAAAAACCTTGGTTTCTTGAAACTTTTGGACAAGGGTCCTTGAAATTGGGGATACACTTTCTTATTCTTAGTCTGCCGCTTCTCCATCACAGACCTCTCTATCCGTCTAACATACTCCTCAAAAGTAGCAAACCTCTCCCTATTCTCCAGGGCAGACACAGGAGTGGTCAAATCGACGTTCAACCCTTTCTCAAAATGCCGAATCCTCTCTTCATCAGCAGCTGCCATATGTAGACAGAACCACAAAAGCTCCATGAACTTAGCCTCATACTCGCTAATGTTCATTGGTTCTTGCCTCAATCTCTCTAACTGAGAGATCTTCTCATCTAGGAATGTCTTAGGAAAGTATCTATTAACGAATTCTCGTCGGAATACTTCCCATTCGATCTCCACACCTGGCCTCTTGCCCTCTTCAATGGTCCACCAATGACCATCACTTCCCTTAAGAAGGTACACAACATGTCTAACCTTCTCAGCTTCTGGGATGTTAAGGATTCTAAAGGCCTTTTCCAGCTCAGTCAGCCACATGTTTGCATCTGCTAGATCAGCTGTTCCAGCATATTCTGTGGCTCCAACCCGGCGAAGTCATTCAAATGTCTTGCCGACTCCCTATCCTTCATGGTGGGTAGGTGCCCTAGGTGCAGGTAATGGCATCCTATCTGTCATATGAGTCATGGCTGCCATAAACTGCCCAAACATAGCTTGGAAGGCTGGGTTCTCCAAATCTGCTTGATTGAACTGGGGTTGTTCAGGCACAAGTTATTCCCTATCATGGTCTCTTGCACCTCCTCCTGGTGCAGCAATGTTGCTCTCAGCAGCATGTTCATCGTGTGATCTAGACATCTTTAGTTCTTCTTCTCCTCCTATATGAGCAGAAGACACTATCAAATACACTGGAAGACACTAGAACAAACTCAACAACCTTAATCCTATGTCTCTATAGACTCAGTGAACCTAGAGATCTGATACCACTAAATTGTGACATACGTTTCATAGAATGAGATTAACTAAAGAGGAAGCGATCGTTAGCAACGGAATTTATAAAAATCACTAAAAATTTAAACTTTTTACAAAGGAATCCATAAACTGAAAAACTCTTTCATAAAGAACCAAAATAAGTTATTTACATTCTGGTTCATCATTACATCTCTGTATCATCCCTTTCTCAAAAGTTACAAGCATCAACTGCCCTGTTAAGCTTTACACAGGCAGTATAAAAATCTTGAGGCATCAAGCCAAAAATCTCAGATCAATACTAAACTAACTATCGACTCCTAGGACCTGAGAGTACAAAGACGACACATATGACTCTCTATTTACAGGACATGACAGCCAGTGTCTCCACCTGAGAAATCATTGATGTCCTTGTTGTTGCTGTTGCTGTTGTTGTTGTTCACCCACTGTAGGGTTTCTGCTTCTTACTCGGTGTCTACCTAAAACGTTGAATCCCACGGGGGTGAGACCATTGAAAATTGTCCCAGCGAGAGATATAACTCTCTGCTAGAAACATTGTTATTACAGATAATAGAATAAAACTGGGCAGAAGAATTACAAGTATTTAACAACAGCTAAATCATTAACTAAACTATGTAGAGCAATATTCTCTATTCAAGTCATTTTAGTTATGTCTTAATAAAGAAGCATGTCATTTATTCAAATAAGGAATATGAAGAACATGTAAAGCATTTATCCAACTAAGACATACTAAACAATGTATAATCAACCATTGTTTCTCGTATTTCAACCTTAAGCAAATACGCTACACGGCTGATTACATTTTACAAACATACTTAAGCCCTGAGGAGATGAGGTATACCGCTCATACTCCAACCGACCTTTGCGAAATCGAAATCAATACCATACATAGGTCAATAGAAGAGCCAGATTTCCATGACCTCATCTTCCTCATTCAGTGTGAGGACCAACATGCAGGACATCTCATGTCTCTGCTAAATAGCTTTCCAGGGTATACTAGCAACTTCACTATCAGAGTTATAGTGGCATGTTGTACTCTCTTCGCAATCGAGGGATATCATATTTATCTCACATCGATCCGACATTATCATTATTGAGAGATTAGTGATACATCCACCCCAACATATATATAATGAAGGATTGAGAGATTTAATATTTATCTCACATCAATTCCTCCATTAGGGCATAAGTATATTCACGCCCATAACCCCCACATACTCAAAAGTATGCCCTCCAGGAGTTCCCATAGAAAAACTTGTTTCACCATCACTAAACTTCTGATGATGATGGATCTATGGTCAGGGCTCTACATGATATCATTTCACTTGATTAATTAAGTACATTACAATATTCTTTTAGCATCAAACATGTTTTCAAACATAAACCATTATAACAAATTGCTATAAAGAATGGGTACTATTTCTATCAAGTTCTTTTCACAGCTTTATTAACATTGGGATCTCAATTCCTTATCATCTCATCATCATGATTCAAGAATATGGGTATTCAAGCCCTTCGATCATCAAAACACTTGTTACCACTTTAACAGGTAACTTAATGCTTTCAGGTCATCTGACCAGTGTAAACATAATAATTGCAATGTAGGTATTTCACATGGCTCTTAAAGCCCATTAATCTCTCTTGTTACCTCTTACTAGGCAACACAACATATTATGACTCACAAGGCCCATAAGGTAGTTTTACTAAATAAAACATCATAGCTCATACCTAGCTATGATCATTATCTCATGATACCTGCATGATTAGTATAGATAATAACAATTATTGTATCAAATCAATTTCATATTGGTACCATGCAAGATACATTATAGCATCAGTATTCAAGGATAATACCACTATTCCCTTACTAGGGTTAGGGTTTCCCTTTTCATTTCAATCAGGGTTACTCGTTCCCTTTTATTCAATCAGGACCAATGATTCATCATCTCATTGTCCAAGATCAAAGTTTCATGCTATATAGTATAACTCAGAATTAGGGTTTCACATGTACCTTCACCTTATTTAGAATTAGTGTTTACTATTTACATCAAATCACCCTAGATTAGGGTTCATATTCAATAACCCACAATTAGGGTTTACTATTCACCCCAATTAGGGTTGATCATCAAAACACTCTGAATTAGGGATTTCTCATATCATTTCCCTAAATTAGGATCATACTATCACCATAGATTAGGGTTTCACCTATCATTGCCCTTAATTAGGGTTAGGATTCATTAACCTTCTTAATTAGGGTGCATGATCTCTTTTCATGGATCATTCCCTAATTACACATTCATTCATATTGAAAGTATTGAGACTGAACCACTACATGAATATCATTTATGTAGGAAGTCCTCTTTCTCTCTCATCCTCTATAAGATGATGCTTACTTCAGGCTTGATTAGACTAGGTCAACTCCTCTTAAATGAAGGTGGACACAATGTATTATTTTATTGCTCTCATAATCATTAAAGATTAATTATTCAAATAGGTACTAATCACCCTATCTCATTAAGGGTAAAATTATTATAATTATCCTTGATTTACATCATGTAATGTTCAATTAAACAATTGATCCTTAATCATCTTAAGTGTCCATACAGTTTTGGTTAATCACTTCCAATCGATCTTGGTCACTTAGACCTCAAACAGTCTTGACCAACCAGACATCAAACGACCTTGATCAAACACTTGAAACCATTTGGTAAAGTAGGTACTTGAAACCGTTTCATAAAGTTGAGACTTGAAACCGTTTGCTAAAGTTGAGACTTGAAATCGTTTGCTAAAGTTGAGACTTGAAACCGTTTTTTAAAGTTGAGACTTGAAACCGTTTGCTAAAGTTGAGACATGAAACCATTTGAGTCTCAATCGGTTTGGGATCATTTGGTCCCAAACAGTCTTGAGACCGTTTGTGTGGGACTCGTCTTGGAGAAAACGTTATTAACGATGTGGAAGTGATTAATTAGCAGCAGAATTACTGAAAATCACTAAAAATTAAAACTTTTTGTAAAGAGATCTACAAACTATGAAACTCTTTCATTAAGAAACAAGGTAAGTTATTTACAAACTGATCCATCATTACATCTCTGTAATATCACATCTTGAGGGTCACAAGCATCAACTACCCTGTTAACTGTACAAAGCAAGATACAAAAAAATCTTGAGGCATTACGCCATAATCTCAGATCTATATTAAACATCTACTGACTTCTAGGACCTGAGAGTATAGAGACGACACATAGAAAATTCTATATATACAAGACTTGACAGACAGTGTCTCCACCTGAGGATCACTGTTGTCCTTGATGTTGCTGCTGTTGTTGTTGTTGCTCACCCACTAAAGGGTTCCTTCATCCTCGGCGTCTACCTAAAAAGTCGAATCCCACGGGGGTGAGACAATTGAATAATTGTCCCAGCGAGAGTTGTAACTCTCCGCTAGAAGCATTGTTATTGCGAATATTAAACTAATTGTGAGTAGTAGAACTATAATTATTCAACAGCAGACAATTCATTGAATAAGCTAAGTAGAACATTATTCTCTATGCAATCATTTCAATTATAACTTGATTGAATAGGAAGTCAGTTAATCAATAAGGAATATGAAGAACATGTATACTAGTTATGCAACTAGGACATTATAAACAATGTATCATCAATCATTATTTCTCATAGTTCAACCTAAGCAATTATGCTATACGGCTGATTACATTTTACAAACACATTTATGCCCTGGGGAGATGAGTTACACTGCTCATACTCTAACCGACCATTACGAAATCACAATTTGTACCATACATAGGTCATCAGAAGAGCCAGATTCCTATGACCTCATCATCCTCAATCAGTGTGAGGAGCAACATGTAGGACATCTTGTGTCTCTGCTATAATAGATTTCCATGGTATTCTGGCAACTTCTCTATTAGAGTAACAGTAGCATGATGTACTCTCTTCACCATCAAGGGATTTCTTGTTTATCTCTCATCGATGCGGCATTAACAACATCATTGGGAGATTAGTGATACATCATCCCGGCATAAACATATAATGAAGGATTGAGAGATGAAATGTACATCTCACATCAATTCCCTCATTAGGACGTAAGGATATTCGTGTCCATAACCCCCACATACTCAAAAGTATGCTCTCCAGGAGTTCCCTTAGGAAAACATGTTTCACCACCATTTAACTTCTGACAATGATGGATCTATGGTTAGGGATCTACATGATATCATTATACTTGATTATTTAAGTACATTATAGCATTCTTTTATCATCAGGCATGTTTTCAAACATAAACCAATAAGACAAGTGCTATAAAGAAAGAGTACTAATTGTATCAAGTTCATTTCACATCTAGTTAACATTGGGATATCAATCCCTAACCATCTCATCATTGTGATTCAGGAATATGGGTGTTCAAACCCTTAGATCATTAAACACTTGTTACCAAGTAACATATTGCTATCAAGTCATTTATCAGTATGAACATGATAGTAGTAATGCAAATATTTCTCATGACTCATACAACCTATCAATCTCATGTGTTACCTCTCACTAGGCAACATAGCATATCATCACTTTCAAAGCTTATAAAGTGTTTTCAATGAATATGACATCATAGCTCTTACCTGGCTATGTTCACCATTTCATAAAGACATGTATAATTAATGCATTTGATAATAGACACATTATCTCTATATCAGCACATTGCAAAACAAAGATAACTTTACTATTCAAGGGTTGTACCACTATGCCCTCACTAGGATTAGGGTTTCCCTTTTTAATTCAATTAGGGTTAATCAATCCCTTTAGCTTAATTAGGAATAGTGTTTCCTCATTTCATAATTCAATCATAGAGCTTCATGCTTAAAAGCATAACTCAAAATTAGGGTTTACTGTTCACATCATTACTTTACCCAATATTAGGGTTTACTATTCACATTACATCACATTACCCTAGATTAGGGTTTACTATTCACATTAAGATAAATTAAGATTATACCATCATCATGTATGAGGATGACTTCCATTAATGCGCTCAATAGGGTTATAATTCATTAGCTTCCATAACTAGGGTTTCATAATCTCAATATCATGGATCATACCCTAATTAGGTATCCATCCATATTAGGAGTTCATTACTTGATTAACATTCATATAAGAAGTCTTCTCTCTCCTCTTTCTATAACTTGATGTTTGCATCACCCTTGATTGGGCTAAGTCAATTCAACATTGACATCATGTGTTATGTCATTACTATTGTGATCATTATGGCTTACTTATTCAAAGAGTATCAATCACTCTATCCCATCAAGGGTACCTTTGTTATAATCACCATTGATTACATCATGTCTCAATCAACTAATTACTTGGTTCTTTAATCACTTTAGGTATTCATGAGGTTTAGGTTAATCAACCACTAAACCATCTTGACCACTAAGACATCAAACGATCTTGACCTTTTTAGACCTCAAATGGTCTTGCACACTAAACCCCCAAACGGTCTTGGACAGACCTTGAAATCGTTTGGTGTTGAAGACCATTTGGTCTTGTTGACTTTTGAAACTGTTTGGTAAAGTGCACACTCAAGACCGTTTTCCCAAGATGGGGTGAAGACCGTTTCGTCTTGTTTGACTTTTAAACCACATGGACATAACCGATCTTGAAACCGCATGAGACTAAAAGGTTTGGGATCGTTTGGCCCCAAACGGTCTTGAGACCGTTTGGTCCAAACCACCTCAAAACTGCAAGGACCAAAAAGTGTTTCAACCACTTCAACTGAGTTAGGGTTTCCAATGTTGAACCCCTCAATTAATCATGCACTTGTTAGCCACTCATCAATTGAGTCAATTAGGTCAACCCTCAACTGATTTGACACTCAATTGACCCTCAATTGATCATCAATTAGGGCTTGGATCAATTGGATTAGGGTTTGAAATCGATTACCCTTCAACATGTTTCAATGTGAGTCTAATTGATTTGAAACCATTGAACCATCATTCAATTTGGTCATGACCTGACCCCAAACGGTCTTTGGATCATTTGGATGACCTCCAAATGGTCTTGAGACCGTTTTCTCAAGTCAACATCAAAAACTAACTCAACCAATTATGGATTGGACCATTGGATTGATTACTAGGTCAATAATCAATTGCACCTCAACTAATTACCTTTAGATCTTCAACCACTTAACCATAGTCAACCCTAGACCTCCAAACGGTCTTGGGTGACCCCAAAACGGTCATGGGATCATTTGGATATCCTCCAAATGGTCTTGAGACCGTTTGCTCATTATTCCATCAATAACCAAGTCATTCAATTAAGGTTTGAACCCTAGGTTTGGTCACCAAAACAACAATCGATTATACATCAACTTAATACCATTGGATCCTCAATTGGTCAACCCTACTTAACCCTAGACCTCCAAATGGTCTTGGGTGATCACCAAACAGTCTTGATACCGTTTGGGTGATCCCCAAATAGTTTTGAAACCATTTGGGTCACTCAACCCAAACTTCAACATAATTCAATTATTGAAATAAGCAATTGACCCGATTAGGGTTTTGATGATTGATGGGCCTTCAATTGGTGATCCACTTGGAATTAATTGATGAATTTTGGTAGGTGATTAGTTCATATTATTCTAAGCAGTCTTCCAAATGGTCAACGCCTGGTCAACTCTTCCAAACGGTCTTGGACCGTTTGCTTCCATGCGTTCTTGTGAAATCGTTTGCACTTAAACGGTTTGAAACCGTTTGCTAAAGGTTGGGAGACCGTTTGCTAAAGTAAAATCTTGGATAAACATAGGATTTAACATATTCTTCTTCTACCTCTGTTCAACCAAGAACATGGGCTTTTCTTCACGGAAATGATAGCAAGAACACACAAAGGTGTCTAAAGAAGAAGATTTAAGCAACAATTATAGGAAAGAAAGATGCATTAACAAGGCTTTAAGGGTTTGAGTTATAGAACCCGCCTCTAGGACTGATCCAAAGCTCCAAGCTTCATAGATTTAATGGTGGCTTGAGCTCCAGTAGTTTTCCAAGGTTCGTTCTTCAAGTTTTGGATGGAGAAGATGGCTAGAAAGGAGAATCGTGTGAAAAGCACCATAAATCTAACCTTATATAGTGGTTTCCACCATGAATTCGAGGTAGGTGATGATCCAAACTTACCAAGTCAGCTTGGTCATCCTTCCTCTAATCTAGAGCTCCTCCTTGGCCAGTCAAAGTAAAGTGATGAGAAGAGGAACTAAGGAAATGATCCATTGTGTTGTTGGAAAAGACACCGATATATATATGGGTCTTTTCAAAGCAAAAAGGAAAAAGATAGATATTTCCTTTTATCTCCCAAAAATATCCACTAAGGCTTCCTCCATCCTTGGCCACGTTCTAACCTACTAATCTCATGCAAAACTCCTCCATTATACAAGGTTTAATGGAAAAGAACTAACACTTTAAAAAGAGGTATATTAATATCCACCCTTATTGGATATTGCTTAATATATATTTATTAGTGTGAATAGTTTCCACTTCTACCATAATCATTCAAAAGAGGCGCCCTTCTCATTTTCTTTCCTCCACTTGATGCCAAGAAACATGAGAGATCCTCTAGAGGGTATATATTACATGTTGAACCCTAGGTTTTGGGTAAATTGCACTTTACCCCAAAACTAGGTTTTAAAACACAAGGATTGCTCTACAAGCTGTATCTTGGTACCCAAGCTTGTGAAAACTGTACCACTTCATTATATTCATTATTAAGATATCTCAACATTAGAGGAACATCTTAACATGTGCAATTTGCAAGTTAACCCCTCTACTTGGGTAATTTGCACTTTAGTCCATTATTAACAAAACAATGTTTCAACATTATGCAAAAAGGACTAAAATTGAAATATAAGTTCCTCAAAAGTCTTAATTAATTTTCAAGAAATATAAGCAAGCATCTAATCAACTTTATTAGGCAAAACACCTAGGGTTAGTTTGTAACCCAGGTCAGGGATGTTACAAATTATCCACCCCTTACAAGGATTTTGTCCCCGAAATCACTACAAAAACATATATTAAGAGAAAAGAGCAGGGTATTACCTCCTCATCTTTTCCTCTAGTTCCCATGTAGTTCTTCAATGCCACAATGATTCCAGTGAAGTTTCACAAGACTTATGTATTTCTTTTTCAACTTTTTAATTCTTTTCTCAAGGATTGACACATGTCCTTCAACATAAGATATATCATCATTCAATTCTACTTCTATAGGTTGCAGAACTGATTCTGTGTCAGGATGACATTTCCTAAGCATGGAAATGTGGAACACTAGGTGTAACCTTTGTAACTCTGGTGGTAACTCTAGCTTATAATCTACCTTTCCAATCCGTTCAATGATTGGATAAGGCCCTATAAACCAAGGAGCTAAGTTTCCTTTCCTTCCAAATCAAAGAACTCCCTTCCAAGGTGAGACCTTGAGGTACACTCTGTGTCCAACCTAGAATTCTAAAGGTCTACGATGCTTATCAGCATAAGATTTCTGCCTATCCTATGTAGTCTTCAACTTTTGTTGTATTACTTTAATCTTCTCGGTAGTCTGCTGCACAAGATCAAGACCTAAAAGTTGATATTCACTGGTTTCATACCAACATAAGGGAGATCTACAATGTCTACCATACAGAGCTTCATAAGGTTCCATGTCAATGCTATGTTGATAGCTATTATTGTAGGAAAACTCTATCAAACTTAGGTGCAGATCCCAACTTCCTATAAACTGAAGAACACATGCTCTAAGCAAGTCTTCTAAAGTCTGTATAGTCCTTTCTGACTGTCCATCAGTCTGAGGATGAAAGGTTGTACTAAACCTTAACTTTGTGCCTAAATCTTTATGAAGTCGCTCCCAAAAATGACTCGTAAACTGAGGACCTCTGTCAGAAACAATGGTAACTGGGACCCCATGCAGCCACACTATCTCATCTATATACAATTGTACTAACTTGTCAGCAAAATAGGTTGTTTTGACAGGTAAGAAATGTGTTGTCTTTGTCAACCTATCCACTATTACCCAAATGGAATCATAACCTTTAGCTATTCTAGGTAAACCAACTATAAAGTCCATTATTACATGATCCCACTTCCATTGTGGTATGGGTAAAGGTTGCATTGTTCCTGCAGGCTTTTGGTGTTCTTTTTTAACTTGCTGACACACAGGACACCGCATAACAAACTCAACAACGTCTTTCTTCAAACTAGGCCACCAATACATATCTTTCAAGTTTCGATACATCTTGGTGCTTCCTGGATGCATAGCATACATAGAAGAATGAGCTTCTTCCAAGACTAAATTTCTCAAGTTATCCACATCTAGTACTATCATTCTATTATGATAACAAGCTACTTGGTCATTTGAATCATGGAAACCTTCTCATTTCTCATTACCATACTCCGATCTAATCTACTGAACTACATCATCAACTTGCTGTGCCTCTTTAATCTGTTGCCGCAGAGTAAGTTTTATGTGCATCACAACTAACAGTCCGACTAACAATGATACTCATAACTGTATATTGTCTTGTCTTAAAGAGATAAGCATATCCCTTCCAGAGCATACCAAGGAAATCAGTTGTGCTTTATCTAGGGCTGGTGTTGCTGATTTCCTACTCAAAGCATCTGCAACTACATTGGCCTTCCCTGGATGATAATCAATTGTACAGTTGTAGTCCTTGATTAACTCCATCCATCGACGTTTCCTCATGTTAAGCTCATGCTGAGAAAAGATATACTTAAGGTTCTTATGGTCTGTGAAAATCTGGAATGTCTCTCCATAAAGATAATGTCTCCATATCTTCAAGGCATGAACTACAACAACTAGTTCTAAGTCGTGTGTCAGATACTTCTCCTCGTGTTTCTTTAGTTGTCGAGAAGAAAAAGAAATCACTTGCTTATCCTGCATCAACACACATCCTAGTCCATTCTTAGAAGCATCACAAAAAAACTATATATCCTTTCCCTTTCTCAGGTAACACAAGTACTGGTGCACTTGTCAACCTCTCCTTCAACAAATTAAATGATTTTTGACACTTATCACTCCAAGCAAAAGGAACATCCTTCCTGGTTAACTTAGTCAAGGGTAAAGCTATAGAACTGAAGTTCTTAATGAACCTCCTGTAATAGCCTGCCAACCCTAAGAAACTTCGAATCTCCGTCGGTGTCCTCAGCTGCTCCCATTGCAGGACAAATTCTACCTTTTTAGGGTCAACACGTATACCTGAATTAGATATTATGTGTCCAAGAAAAGAAACTTATGGTAACCAGAACTCACACTTGCTAAAGTTAGCATATAGCTTATGTTCTCTTAGCAAAGTTAGAGTCTGACAAAGATGTTGTTCATTCTGTTGAGCATCTCTACTATAGATCAAGATGTCATCTATGAAGACAACAACACACTGATCGAGAAAAGGTCGGAAGATTCTATTCATGAGTTCTATAAATGTAGTTGGTGCATTTGTTAGTCTAAACAACATAACCGTGAACTCATAGTGACCATACCTTGTCCTAAAGGCAGACTTAGGTATGTCACCATCCTTAATACGCAGCTGGTGATATCCTGACCTCAAATCTATCTTAGAGAAGACAGTTGCACCATATAACTGGTCAAAGAGATCATCAATCCTCAATAGAGGATACTTATTCTTTATTGTTACTTTATTTAACTATCTGTAATCAATGCACAACCGCATTGACCCATCTTTCTTTTTAACAAAGAGGACCGGAGAACCCCAAGGCGAAGTACTCGGTCGGATGAAACCCTTCTCAAGCAACTCTTGTAGCTGTTTCTTGAGTTCTGCCATCTCAACAGGCGCCATCCTATATGGTGTTTGTGCTATTGGCTACGTATTCGGGATTAGATTAATTTCAAAATCAATCTCTTGAGGCGGTGGTACACCTGGAAGTTCTTCAGAAAATACATCTTCAAATTCCCTGACTATCAGAACTTCAACCGGGTTAAGACTATCCATGGTAGTATCTACCACATGGGCCAAGAATGCATAACATCCTTGCCTCATCAGCTTCTCAGCAACCATAGCTGATACAAGATAGGTTGGTAGAATCTTTCTATCTCCTTGAAAGATCCATGTATCACTATCATCAGCGAACCCAACTTGTTTGAATTCACAATCCAAGACAACCTTATACCTTTCTAAGGTATCCATCCCAAGGATTACATTGAATCCATGCATCTCGAGTGGTATAAGATCCACTTGAATGCGATGTTCTAGAAAAGAAGAGAATGCAGGGAGAACATACCTCCCGCAAAATAGCAGATCCCATCAACGGAGTTTCTAACAACAAACTATCTGCTCTATGACTTGTAGTCAAGTTGCAGTCAAGAATCACTCTTCAAGTGATAAAGGAGTGTGTAGCACCTGGATCGATTAAAATAGATACAACGCAAGATATAGACATATCAGAATAAAACAACTCCATCTGACCTGCCACAACCCGAGGGTTGATCACTGCATCAGGTGGATTCATCGCGTGGAATCTCGCCGTTGCCTGTGGCTGATTCGATGCTCGATGACTTGGTGTCGATGATCCAGCTTGGGACGCTTGTACACGTCCTCTAGAACTATCTATGAACTATCTCCTTTGAGATCCTTGCTGACTCTGCCTTTGAGGTTGAGTTACACTCACTTCTCTGGCTCTGCAATCCTTCATCAGATGTCCCATCTTTCCACATAAATAACAACTTCTGTTTAGTTGTTGTGGTCTAGGTGCTCCTGTAACTGACATAGATGTTGAGTTACGAACTCCTTCTAGTGGTAAGCTTTGTACTCTACCCCTATTTGATGTCCATTGCGTCTGGGTACTGAATCTAGGTGGTGGTGTAGGTACAGAAAACCTTGGTTTCTTAAAACCTTTAGATGAGGATCCTTGGAACTGGGGATACATATTCTTATTCTTGGTCTATCTCTTTTCTGCCACAGACCTCTCTACCCTTCTAACAGACTCCACAAAGATAGCAAACCTTTCCCTGTTCTCCAGAGCAGACACATGAGTAGTCAACTCAGCGTTTAATCCTTTCTCAAAGTGCCTAATTCTTTCTTCATCTGTAGTTTCCAAGTGCGGATAGAACCGCAAAAGCACCATGAACTTAGCCTCATACTCGCTAATGTTCATTAGACCTTGTCTTAACCTCTCAAACTGAGAGATTTTCTCATCCAGGAATGTCTTAGGGAAGTATCTATTGATAAATTCCCGTCAGAAAACTTCCCATTCGATCTCCACACCTGGCCTTTTTCCTTCCTCCATGGTCCACCAGTGATCAACACTCCCGTTGAGAAGATACACCGCATGTCTAACCTTCTCAGCTTCTGGAATGTTCAAGATTCTAAAGGCCTTCTCTAGTTCAGTTAACCACAAGTCAGCATCTGTTGGGTCAGCTGTTCCAGCATACTCTGTGGCTCCAACTCGGAAAAGTCATTCAAACGTCTTGCTGGATCCTTGTCATTCTGGATGGGTAGGTGCCCTAGGTATAGGTATAGGCATCCTATCAGTCATATGTGTCATGGCAGTCATTAACTTCCTAAACATGGCTTGGATGGTGGGGTTCCCCATGTCAGTTGGATTGAACTCGGGTGGTTCAGGCACATGTTCTTCTCTTTCTTGGTCTCTTGCACCTCCTCTGGGTGCAGTGACACTACTCTCTACAACATGTTCCTCGTGTGACCCAGACATCTTTAGTTTTATCTTCTCCTCCTATAAGAGCAGAAGACACTATCAGATATACTGGAAGACACTAGAATAGACTCAACATCCTAAGTCCTATGTCTCTGTAGACTCAGCGAACCTAGAGCTCTGATACCACTAGTTGTGGGACTCGTCTTGGAGAAAACATTATTAATGATGCAGAAGCGATTAATTAGCAGCAGAATTACTGAAAATCGCTAAAAATTAAAACTTTTTGTAAAGAGATCTACAAACTATGAAACTCTTTCATTAAGAAACAAGGTAAGTTATTTACAAACCGATCCATCATTACATCTCTGTAATATCACATCTCGAGGTTCACAAGCATCAACTGCCCTGATAACTGTACAAGGCAAGATACAAAAAAATATTGAGGCATTATGCCAAAATCTCAGATCTATATTAAACATCTACTGACTCCTAGGACTTGAGAGTACAGAGCTGACACATAGGACATTCTATATATACAAGACTCGACAGACAATGTCTCCACCTGAGGATCACTACTGTCCCTGATGTTGTTGGTGTTGTTGTTGTTGCTCACCCACTGAAGGGTTCCTTCGTCCTCGGTGTCTACCTAAAAAGTTGAATCCTATGGGGGTGAGACAATTGAATAATTGTCCCAGCGAGAGTTATAACTCTCCTCCAGAAGCATTGTTATTACATATATTAAAATAACAATGAGCAGTAGAACTATAATTATTCAACATCAGACAATTCATTGAATAAGCTAAGTAGAACATTATTCTCTATGCAATCATTTCATTTATAACTTGATTGAATAGCAAGTCAGTTAATCAATAAGGAATATGAAGAACATGTATACTAGTTATTCAATTAGGACATTATAAACAATGTATCATCAAACATTGTTTCTCATAGTTCAACCTAAGCAATTATGTTATATGGTTGATTACATTTTACAAACACATTTATGCCCTGGGGAGATGAGTTACACTGCTCATACTCCAACCAACCATTACAAAATCGCAATCGGTACCATACATAGGTCATCAGAAGAGTCGGATTCCTATGACCTCATCATCCTCAATCAGTGTGAGGAACAACATGTAGGACATCTTGTGTCTCTGCTATAATAGCTTTCCAGGGTATTCTGGAAACTTTGCTATTAAAGTTACAGTGGCATGTTGTACTCTCTTCGCCATCGAGGGATTTCTTATTTATCTCTCATCGATGCAACATTAACAACATCATCGGGAGATTAGTGATACATCATCCCAGCATAAACATATAATGAAGGATTGAGAGATTAAATGTACATCTCACATCAATTCCCTCATTAGGATGTAAGGATATTCACATCCATAACCCCCACATACTCAAAAGTATGCTCTCCAGGAGTTCCCTTAGGAAAACCTGTTTCACCATCATTTAACTTCTGACAATGATGGATCTATGGTCAGGGTTCTACATGATATCATTATACTTGATTATTTAAGTACATTATAGCATTCTTTTATCATCAGGCATGTTTTCAAACATAAACCAATAAGAAAAGTGATGTTACAGTTTGGTCCAAACCTCCTCAAAACCGATTGGACCAAAAATGGTCTCAACCATTCAAATCGATTTAGGGTTTCCAAGGTTAATTCCTTCATCAATTGAATCCATGTAATTACTCATCAATTGATGCTTGCACCATGCTTCAAGCGAGCTTAATAAATCATCCTTTAATTAATTAGACTCCCAATAGATCATCAATTAGGGTTTTGAACCCAATTGAATTAGGGTTGAAACTGATGAACCTTCAATATTAGTCATTGTGAAATTAATTACTTTGAAATCATTGGAACACCATCCAAATTGGACATGACCTGACCTCAAACGGTCTTGAGGTCATTTGGATGACCTCCAAATGGTCTTGAGACCGTTTTCCCATCCCATCATCAAAATCCATGATATCCAATTAGGGTTTGGATCATTGGATTGATCATCAAATCGATTATTGATTGCATTCCAATTTGGCATCATTGGATCTTCAATTACCCAACCATACTCAACCCTAGACCTCCAAATGGTCTTGGTTGACCTCCAAACGGTCTTGAGACCATTTGGGTGATCCCCAAATGGTTTTGAAACCGTCTGGGTCAATCAACCCAAAGTTCTAAGTCAATCAACTATGAAATCAACACTTAACCCGATTAGGGTTTGGTGATTGATGGACCTTCAACTAATGAAGCCTTAAAAACTAATCAATTATATTTAACAGGTCATTAACCATCATCATTATCATCAAATCTCCAAATGGTCAAATATGGTCAACACTCTCAAATGGTTTTGAAACCGTTTTCTCTCAAATGGTTTGATGAAACCGTTTACTCCCAAACGGTTTGAAACTGTTTGCTCCCAAACAGTTTGTGAAACCGATTGAGCACATATATTGAAACCGTTTGGCCTAGAATTTTCTTGGGAAAAGTGTCCAAGATGATGTCATCATCATCTTCCTTTGTACATCCAAGAACTACTGCCGTTTTCATGGGAATAGCAACAATGAAACAAAGGAAGTTCAATTAGAAGAAAATACTCAACAATTATTGGAGAATTGAATGCAATATCAATGTTTAAGGGTTTAAGTTATATAACCCACCTTTGAATATGATTCCAAGCTTCAAGCTCCACGGATCTAATGGTGGATGAAGCTCCAAAAACTTTCCCAAGGTCCATTCTTAAGCTTTTGGATGAAAAAGTTGACTAGAATTGGAAATCGAGTGAAGAAAACAAAGAATCAAGCATTGATTTTGGGTTTTCACCATGAAACCAAGGTGGAAGATGATCAAAAGCTTACCAATAGGTTAGAGTTGTCCTTATCCTTCTCCTCAGCTCTCTCATGGTTGGCCAAGGAAAGGTGAGAAAATAAATTCCAAGAAAAGATCCTTAAGTGTGTTGGAAAAGAGATATGTATAAGGAATTTGAAGGAAAGAGAAAATCGAATTAATTTCCTTTTATTCCAAGATTATTTCCACCACTCCCCCCTCAATTCTTGTACATGAAGCCATATTCATCCTCTTGTAAAACCTCTTCATTATCCAAGGATTAAAGGAAAAGAAATTAAGCACCTTAATGAATTTTATACTAATATCCAACTTTTAGAGGATATTACTTTTTATTAAGTTAATGTGAGTGGGATTTCCACTCAACCAAGATATTTTTGTTCCTTTTCAAGGCACAAGCTCTTCCAACACTTTACAAATTCATCCCTAAACTTTTGGTTGAAGGTCTCTTCAATTATTTTATTTCTTTTTGCATTAAATTGAATTAATGTTCCATTTAAGCTTAAATCTTGATTATTTTAATGTCAAGATTATCTCTCCTCCAAAATAATTCAAATGAGGCACCCCTCTCATTTTATTTTCTCTACATGATGCCAAGAAACATGGGGGACCCTATAGAGGTGCCATATTGCATATTGAACCCTAGGTTTTGGGTAAGTTGCATATTACACCAAAACTAGGTTTTAATGCACAAAGATTGCTCAACAAGCTCTATCTTGGTGCCCAAGCTTGTGGAAACCATACCACTACATCATATTCATTATTTTGATGTCTAAACATCTGAGGAACATTTTATCATGTACAATTTGCAAGTTAACCCCCCAACTTGGGTAATTTGTACTTTAGTCCAAAATTAACACAACAACGTTTCAACATTATTCAAAAAGGACTGAAATTGAAGTATAAGTTCCTCTTGAGCCTTAATTACTTTTCAAGAAATAAAAGCAAACATCTAATCAGATTTATTAGGCAAAACACTTAGGGTTAGAACATAACCCAGGTCAGGGATGTTACCGTCATATAAACAATCAAATTCAATGTTTCGAATACACTATTCTTCCTCCCAATTGAGTAAAAGTTCAACTTCTTTCATGAAAACTTTTCCCATTTTTATCTTGATCTATATAAAGTGTCTCATGCATAATCCAACTAAGTGTTGAAGTCTTGCAAAATAATGAAATAATCATATGATGATATTATATAAAGTACTATTATAATTCAAATAATATACATGTGATCAAACTCTATTACTTTTCATATATTCTAAATGTCCCATGAAATAGTTCTGGCAATGGTGTCCATATACTTCATCACATAGTATCCCACACCCACCGATTGTCTTATGTAGAGCACTAAAAATTCATAGTTATGCATGACGTTAATTAAAAAAACTAAGAAAAGTTGGCATTAGATTTGGAGTCATGAAATGAACTTAACGTTCCTATAGGATAATGTTTTCTTTTATTTGTCTACAAACCCTTCTCCATTACAGAATGCTTTCATTAAAGAAATATATATAGTTGCATGATTAAGTAGTTATATAATGATGCAAACATTAGAAAATACATTCACAAATATAAATTTGTGCTTACCATTCAATTAGAAATTTTAGTTGGTATCCCCTATCCAACAATATGCTACCTAATGAGTTAAGAATACACAAATAGTATTCTTAGGACAATCACCAATAATTCTCAATGCTTATTTTTGAATAAAGAACAAGCCAAACAAATCAAATTCCACAATAAAGGTAATTCATAAGTTCAAATTACTGGGAACAAAATCAAAACTTACCAACAATTGAAAGGAGCCAAACATAAAGTCCTTTCCCGCACTAGCAAAATACTTAAGTGAAGTAGATAAATAATCAAATATAGATTAGTGTTATCTACAATACTAATAAATGGCAGATCTAGGGATGTCATAATGACTTTTTGAAACAATGCACTCTCTACATATAAGTAGATGTAAGAACATATGTAATGGTTTAATGTATAGAGAACAACTCAAGATATATATTCACATAGAACAAGGCATTTATCCATAGGATCTCACCATATACAAAGTTCTATTAAGGAGGTATTTATCCAATCATACAAAAATAGCTCTATAATATCTTCATAGAATGCACTGGTTTCATGGTCATATCCTCTGACATATAGATAACCATATTTGACCTTGGTCAAACATTCCCCAACTATTGACATAAGTCCTTGCATTGATGACCTAGTGAGTCAAATAGATCATGCAGATCAACATAGGTGTAGGAAACTTTGGAGGTGGAACTGTAGGATGCTTATTAGGTATGGTGGTTTGGTAATATTCTATATTTGTTGACAACAATATAGACAAATAAAAAATACTCACACATACATATGTATTATACATTTAACATGCCTTCTCATAGACAACCCATCTTTTGGGACAACTAACCATATCACCCTGTGACTCCTATTTTATAATGTTTGGGGTGAGGTATTGATAGTGTTGTGTCTTTCATTGGTATATAGGAATGTTGAACACACACCCACACATTATATCATCAATCATTAGTGTACAATGTAGATTCCCATCACCATTTGAGAAAACCTTATCCTTTGCAATGATAGTAAATTTAGGTTCATAAACTACAAGACGACATTTTCTAGACACCTACAATTTCATATAGTATAATATATACCAATAACACACATATATATTCATTTGGAGGACTATGTATTCTCATGCTGGAATTGGTGTAGGCAAGTTTTGCAGTCTTCTTTCTTTCTCTGCAACACTAGTGAGATGGCGGTTGGGGAACAGTCTCCTGATGTTGCCTTTTGGCTTAGTAGACTAGTAGAGCCACACAGTTTGCATTAAAGAGTAGGACTGACAACAACTTGAAGAAGAGAAAAGTCGACATCTTAAAGGAGAGTATATTGCTACTTAATTGTTGTTGTTCTCCCTGTTGCACCCTTTTGTTGTTGTAAAAGTTATAAAAATAGGGCTTGGTTCCGAATCCTTTGTGGTTCCTATTGGCATACAACACAATATTAGGAAGGAATAAGAGGATGTAATGACTTGAAGAAGAGAAGAATTGATGCTTAAAAGAAGAGGACTATTGTTAGTTATTTTTGCTTGTTGGGGATGTTGTACCGATACGATTCCGTATGTGACGAAAACTTATTGCAGAAGCGTTACCGACAAGTGTATAAACCCAAAGAAGAAACACTAGATTTAACATGGAAAACTCTCCCCAAGACAAGGAGAGAAAAACCACGGGGCAATACCAGCCAACAAATACTATGTAATTAAGATTACAACTCACACTACTTGGATTTAATTACCCCATAAATCTAGGTAGCCCTCCATCACAAAAAGACTTACATTGGATGGCCTGGTCGGTCCATGGTAGAACTCCCAATACATTCATGTACCTTTTGAGATGAGTGGCATACGATAGTCTGAGTAAGATGCTATTAACATGGCTGAAAGGTTCTCATAGATTATTGTATTCACTGTCATATCATCTCATCTATATCCTCATGTGACATACCTCCACTCTTAGTAGATCTACATGGCGTTCTAATGAGAAAATGCTTGTATCTAATACTAGCTCCTACACCCCTAACACAATCAGGATACTCTTGAGTACTGATAGAAACTATCGATTCATCCATTTGACCGTCAGGGATGAGCTTACATTCTTTTCTTTTCTGATGTAGATTTTTTAAACATAATCAATGGAACTGTCAGTAAAGCCTAACTATAAGGATGAAAATAAACAGGCATTTTTTGAGCCACCTTAGGGGTTGTAGGGTTGGGTATTACTCTTGAGCTGTATGTTTTAGCATTTATCCACTCATCATGTTGGAGTTGTTGACATGGATTTGATATTGTGCTTAATTCTTTCTAAGAGATTGCATATTTTTTACGTTTTGACGAAAAATGGCATAACCATCAAGAACCAACCCATGGTCGTGCACATTCTTTCAACGCTTTTATTGTTTAGACTCATGTGTAGTCTAGTTCATTGAAAAGATATGCTAAGTTATGAATACCTTGAACTCATCTAATTAACCATACATGTAAATTAAATTACTTAATACCTTGAACTCTTCATATTGCCTCAAACCATGAATGTTCTCCCACACATTATCATCAAGATACTTTTTTTTGGTCGGTTATTAGCATCAAGATACTTGTATTACTCATTTTCATGTTTTTTTATCCTATCATTATTTAAGTATTCTCTTGTTAGATTAGTCTTAAAATTCCTTGTCATATTGATTACCAAAAACAAAATTCCTTGTCATCTTCCCATAGAATTGTAGATCATTTTTATGGTGAACTTTTTCATCAAGGTGAATCTTCCCTACAAAAGCAGTTATACTATTTTTAGAAATCAGAAATGAAAGAATAAGAAGTAATTAGGAAACTTAGTATAAATAAATATAACTCACATCTATGTCATTCTATATGAGTCTTTCAGGTCAACATCAATTTTATGCTAAGATTATGTGAATATTGCACTTTGCAATGAACAATAACTCTAGTATAGTGCCGCAAAGCACTATGATTGTCAACTACATGATTTCCAGTGTCCTCGAAAGCAATGGCTAACTTCTCACAGGTGGTCATAAGTGTTACTAACCTCCGCATGAGTGTATGTATCTTCTACGTGAGGAAACATACTCATCAACAACCTACTCAACATACTACTTCTTAGCCTCCTCATGGTGTTCAACATCCTAATGGTCCAAATTGGTGACATAAAAATCCAAAGAATAACATGTAACATAAGTGTTATTAACGTGCACATATTGCATATTAAACATAAACAAGTGATACGAGAACATACAAATATTTAACATATAATAAAATGTATTGTTAATTTGTACTGTAAAAGAATGCCTCTAGTATTCGTTGAATTGCTCATTACTTAATTTTCCTTTTGTGTGATCTTGATGCATATAGTATTCCCTAGTGTTAGTCTAAGCATTTACACTTGAAAAGCCAACTAAGAGTGGACTGGAGTCAACTTAATTGTTATAATACTCTTCATCATCTATAGGGTTTGCAAAGAGTTGCCTTTTCCCATGAAGAATGACATACCACTTTTCATTTGCATGGCCATCGGTATAGAATACTTGCTTCACCATTTATGCCATGATGAACACCTCATCCTTCTTGCCAATATTTTCAAAATCCACCAATGTGAAATCCAACTCATTCACTTGAACAACTTTGCTGTTACCAACCCAATTACATCTGAAAATAGGAACTCTAAACTCTGTGTAGTCAAATTCCCATATGCCATCAGTGACACCATAATAAGAGATCCTACCTTCTATATACTCTTATCCTTCACATTAGAAAAATACAATGAAATGCTTGAATGATGACCCCACTATTTGGGATGACATTTTTAACATCTTGATGCTGTATGTAGTACAAAAATCGAATTATATCAAACCCTATGTAAGGAATCACATAAAATTTTGATTTAAAGGAAAGCAATTTGATATTCCCAACAACATCATTTTGTATTTGAGATAGTTTATTGTAGACTTTATCTTCAAGCCACCTAATAAATGTTCAATTATGGTCTCTAGAAGGCCTTGAATTGGCTCAAGAATATTTTCTCTAGATAAAATTGTTGTGCTCGGTGATATAAATACCCATTTTTAGATGTCACGTAAAATGTAAAAGTGTTCTTGTTACCACTAATCATGACCAATTACTTTTATTTATGCTCCTAAAGTCCCTTTTCCAAAAGAAAGTCAGTATGGCAGGACTTCACATCAGAAGGAGTTTCATTGCAATTAAGAAAATCATTGCAAAATTCCAATATTTTTCTAGCCACATGCCCTAAAAATACTTCATTCAAACAATTTTGGACATCACCTTTAAAAACACCCCTGTAGTCTTCAAAAGGATACACCCATTGCAAGAAAATATGACCCGACATCTTGAAATTGCTATTGAATTGGACAACAAGATTGACCATGATATCAAATAATGAAAGAGGAAATACATCTTAAGTTGGTTCAAGGTAATGATCACTTCTCTAACATATCAAGATTCTTAGGATCTATAACTTTGCTGCATGGAGTGTTGAAGAAGAAACAAAGTGTCACACCAAATTCCAAAATCACTAACAAATCATTAAATTAGGTCATAACCTAAGTTCAAGAAAACTATATACCACGCTTAACTTTTTTTTCTTCTTTCGATTATTTAAAATTGTAGGATGTATAAAACAACCACATGAATCTACCTTATATGAGAAATAAAACCTTTATTCTTTGATATGATTTCAAAATAAAAGAATATATTAAGATATCCATATTATCTTTCAACATTTAATGGTTATTGGCTTGACTATTAAATACAAACACTATTATGATCAAACATTATTCTGACTTGATTCACATGCAACTTTGTATGCTTCTAAACAAGGACCTAGAGTGAAATGGATCGACTATTAGAACCTCTCTAGCATATAAATTGTGGCATGACTTCCAATATCGTTTAAAACTTCATAATGTCATGGTGTACCAAAACGTTTTGTGAGTAGAGTGATGAGCTACTTATAGTGAATGAGTACTTCAATGAAATAGTTTAAAGCACTGACATAGTCAAAGATATAATCTTAAGCAATTGCATTTAAAGTAGAATAGTAACAAGTTATAATGAAACAAGTCATGCACAAAAACATAAATGGAAGGATTTCTATAAACAACTACAAGGAGTAAATCAATATTTAAACATACTTGATAATTCTTAAAGGGGACTAATCATTTAGGAACATAAAATGGTAGGTTACTCCAGACAACTACAAAGAGGAATTCAGTAATTGAACATACTTGATTGATCTCTTATTCATCTTATTATTCCATTAAAGCACATGAAGTGTACCAAGACATGTGGACACATCAACAAGCTACGATCTCACTGTACAAGACTTAGAGTAGACCCAAGACTCTAAGTCTATTAACTAGCTACCCGGTCTACAACGGACCTCGCCACATCTAGCCTCAATGAATAAATAGCTTTTTGGTAAAACTAGACTCATCCTCAAAACCTTGGTACTTAGGTAGAGAGTCAAAAGCACTCTGGATAAATTGTCTACTCTTGTGGTTTACAAGGATAGATTCACTTAGTAGTAACTAAATACTTAAAAGAGCAAGTTGTGTATGTGAAAACACCCCGATAAACCCCACAATTT
This sequence comes from Alisma plantago-aquatica, assembly GCA_963693085.1. Taxonomy (NCBI): domain Eukaryota; kingdom Viridiplantae; phylum Streptophyta; class Magnoliopsida; order Alismatales; family Alismataceae; genus Alisma; species Alisma plantago-aquatica. The sequence continues at coordinate 972,125,374 of OY856412.1, read as the reverse complement.
GGATATGAATTAGTCTTCATGAAATAAAGGAAGATAACTTAAGGGATACATTAAATACAGAGAAAGGGAATAATAATCTAGATTGCAAGTTGATGGACAATTACAAAATGTGTGCCAAAACACCTTCCATAATAGTTTGGTTTGCTTCACAAACCTTCATGTTGAAGGAGTTTAACAATACTAAAATAGGAAGGAGTGGGTAATTCTTAATACCTTTTATGTTAAGAACACATGAGAATAAGTCTTATGTGGTGGATGTCTGTGGATTAATGTGAGGATTGCACTTTCCATCTCAATGACCACGATTTCATCTGCTACACACCAAAGGAATTGTAGACAGTTGCATTAGGCGACTCTCTTTCCCTCCTTGCTTTCCTAGTTGGTCATGATTCTAGGGACCCCACCAAGACCTATATAAGGAACCCTTTGAAAATGATAGACAAAATATCTAGGCTCTATATTCCAAAGAAGTCATGCCGCTATAATTGCTCATTAATCCATCATTGACCTCTAGAGAAATGCTTGAACAACTATTACAAATGGTTCTTTAGTGCTGTGATGACTTAGCCCTTCCTTCTTCTTCCATCACGTAAGGACGGCTCCATACAAGTCATTGGAAGGAAGATTTGGACTCTGCAACACCCCACCACACCAGAAGCAAGAAGGAGTAGACTGGCTACATAGATAGCCAAGATAGGACTATTTTGGGGAGGATGAGGCCAAAGCCTTAGGGCAAGCTCATGTGCATGTTTGATAAGGAGTCAAAGGAGGGGAGAAATGACTCTCTATCAATGTCAAGTACCTAATAGGGTTACGGTGGTGTAGAGGAAGAAGGAAAACTAGAGCTTGAAGGGGAAGCGTCTCCTAGTCTGCAGTGAAGGCAAGCAAGGACACAATCATGTAGGAGCTTTGAGGGTGACGTTCTTTGTTGAGAAGCCTGGTGCCATGGCTCACCATAGCAACGTCATGTGTCAAAGTGTGCACATAGGACCCCACTGCGAGAAAGGGGATAGGACTATGTCAAAGGACCAACATAGCATTGGGTGGATGCCCTAACACAAGGGGTACATGTGTCTTTCCATCGATACCCAACCATCCAACATGGAAACTAAGTTAGTTTGTTGATGTGTCCATTTATGATTGGCCTGTGTATGCTTAATCTTGCAAATATTCTAGAAATACATTGGTTACTTGGAAAATAGTGATGTTATACATCATTTTAATAATAAAAAATAATAGGAATCTAAATAACATACTCCCTAAGCCTAATTATGCTTCCAATTCTAAAATTAATGCATAGATGGATTTAAGTGATGATTAGCATATAAAATTCGTAGATTGATGTGTTAACTTGTTAAATACATTAAGGGTCTCAAATCATGTTATAATATGATAGTGCAGAAGATAATGATGGTCCAAGATAATCATGATCATGTTGATAAAAGTTAGGGTTTCTAATGAGAATAATCATGTATATGATTATGGGTTAAAGATCCTAGCTTGACATGTTATTAATGAAGTTAATTTGATCTAACTAAAAGGGTATGATAGATATAGTAATTATGGAAACACCTAATATAGATTAGAGATCTTGAGTCATTAAATCAATAAACATGAGAAATTCGAGTATAAAACATGACTCTAAGGATAACTAGTTTATAAGGAAACTTAAACCCTAGATTAGGACTGAGTAGGGTTTAATAAAATTGATGTGATGGTGACATTTTAGGATTTACATACAAGCAGATTAAATGATTAGTTCTTCTTTGCTTTCTTGGATCTATTGATTGGTTGATTGAATCTACTTGAAGTATAATTGAATATTCTGCATGGCTCATAATCAAGGTATGTGGTTATGCATGTGACTAACCACATTAGTTTCCCGACATTTTTTCTAAGGTTTTCTAGATTTCTTGTAATTAAATGTTTGCATGTGTATTTAATTCCTGCAATCTATAAAGTCACTATGGTTATCACAATTTAGGCTTATAACTTACTCGAACCCCACATACAACCTATGTAAGTTTGAGAATGAAAAGGAATGAAAATTCATGGTGATGACTAAAAACCATGCCACAGAGTGGGAAGGTCAGACAAAGCCCTAGATTGGTAAGGTATTATGAGGTTATGCCCTAGATTGGGAAGACCAACATGACACCTAGCTCTAGATTGAGAGGTAGCCAACATGGCACCTAGCTCTAGATTGAGAGGTGGACAACATGACACCTAGATTTGGATTGAGGGTTGGCCTATAGTCCACTGCAGGGACAAAACCCTAAGAGAGGGTATACCAAATGATGAGTAAAAAATGGGTTGAGAAGTTATGAGGAAAATGATACATTTTGTTTCTGTAACAATAATTAGTGTGGATATGTTGTTACAAGTATATGTAAACATATTGTTTCCCCCACATATATGTATAACTTGTTGTACAGACTAACTATTTTATTTATTGACATTTTAAAGTAATCAGCTATTCTACAAGTATGATGAAAATGAATATCCAAGAAAAGAAGACACAAAAAGAAAAGACATTAGCGTAATCATGGAGGTTATAGTTAGCTAGTATTTATTTTCATATTGCAATTTTAGAAATCCAGATCATGTAATTCCTTAGTGGAAAATGTAATATCTGTCTTATACCAAACAAGTTTTATTAGTGAAATTTGTTAATTATTTTTGGTTATTTGCTAAACCTTCAATTTTGTAATGAAGGTAAGGCACTTGCCCTCGCAGTCTGCCTGAATGGGGGATAACATGGGAGGGGGTCATTATACTAAGACTTATCAACTTTATATGCTTCATTGATACCAACTGATGGATATAGGAAGAGTATCAATGCGATACCTTAAAATTAAGCAAGCAGTCACAAAGATATATTTTCTCCTATGTAGATTAAGTGTAATAATGAGGAGTTAAATATGTGCAATGGTCACTGATACCTCTACCATTAACTATTTCCTTATACCCATCTCACGTATGCCCATTCAGGATTTGATGCCATCTTTAGTCCTTCCCAGTTTATTCAAAAAGAGTACCAATAATGTTCTCATATACATTTTTTCAACATGCATAACATAGACACAATGCGTAATTGTCAAAGAATACTAATAAGGATGATTATAAGATATTAACCTTTTCTTGATAAAGATCTATCACACGCGGGGTAGTATATTGTCTCTTACCAAATTCATTAATAATGTCTTTAATCTTTCATAAATATCCTTCCTTGACAGAGGTCTAGGGGCATTCCATTCCTCAATTGAGCTTTTAACTATTTTGCACACCATTTGATAAGTATGCACTTTTTAGAGAAACTTTTGGTGACCAATATATACAATCTTTCTGCAATATCATAGTCACATTAAATCAATATTTTCTCATATATAGGGCATGCTTTGGTTCCTATTACATTGTGTCTAGACAACTTCACGTATCTTCAAAAGTAACATGCAAATTAAAGGTCTCTGCACATGAAGAACCATAAGTCATAACACCTTCTTCCTGGAGTTTCTTTAAGTCATTGATCAAAGGTTCAAGTTAAACATCAATATCATTATTAGGTTGTTTCAACCCTAATATTAAAATTGACATCACTACATAATTACTTTTCATACACAACCAAGGGGGAAGATTGTATATAATAATCATATCAGGCCAAGTGTTATGTTGTCTCTTTATGTACTATATGTATTGTTCCCCTCATTACAAAGTGCACATCTTAAAGTCATGACTCTTTCATTATATTGAGGGCATAATAAATAAAATTGCTTCCATTTTTGAGAATCAAATGCATGTCGTAGGCCCCAACGTTGTTTGTCTTTACCTCTACATGCCAAGATAAAGTCTACATATCTAACAAGTTAGAAAATAAGCATTGAAATCATGATATTATAGGTAGATTCCACATCACCTTGACATGAGAGACAATCTTAGTCTTACCCAAACTCGTCATTTTATAACTTTATTCCGTGCATCTTGGACCATCTTCAAATCAATATAGTCCTTTCAAGATAACACACAATCATTCTGAAATGTGTGTATCTTCTTATCCTCCATCCCCATTGGGCACAATATTTTCTTTGTTTCATATGCAAAGATTGGAAGGTCGTTGCCTTCAAAAAAAAATTCTTTCAACAAAGACAATAGAGACATGAAAATTTTGTCATTCCACTTATTGTTAGCCTTTAGTGTATACAATCTCAACACAATGCTCATCCTCATCAACATAGTACAACCTAAGTATCATTGTTTCTCAACATAATTTAAAATGTTTCTAAATAAGCAAGGTGGATCAATAAGATTTACTCCACAACTATCTAGAATTACATCAACCATGTTGTTGGGAAATTGGTTCGTTCAAATTAACCTCGTTGGCCATATAGTCTTCCACATAAATACCTCTATCAACATCTATTGATCTCATAATTGGAATCTCTCCATGTCTGTACCATTATGTATAGCCCTATATAGTGACTTCTGATTTCATCAATAGTGTCGACTTTCAAGTTGTTATCACAATTTCTATGGGGGTAATACCTATCTCCAATTCATCTCCTATGTTCCTCTTAAAATATTATAAACTCATCAAGACCACTAATACACACTTTAGTGGATCGATGCTAAATGGACATACAAGGTCGATCCATTTTAGTCCTAAACTAATGCTGCACTAAGTATTGAATCAATTTGGTCTAAACTACATCAATTTTGAAATAAAATATGTTTAAATTGAAACAAAATTACTTATTAGTTTTTACAAAAACATTTATCATCCATATTGATGAATGTGTATTTCTTATTTCATTCTTGAACATTTAATTACACTATAAAGTCTATAATGTGTGTTTGGTTTTCAAAAATATTTTGACAAAATTTCGCCACACTTCTACACCTGTGTTGATGTAGGGGGAAAAATACCAACCTACATATATATGTAGAGAAAAAATAAGGAAATGAATGTAAAAGTATTCTTGAAAACACAACAAACATTATACACTCATATCCTATGTGTGATTAAGTGTTAAAGAATAATCTTAAGTGATGAACTATACAAGATTTACTCCTAAAGAGTAAATCTTGAATGTATTTTTAGGCCAATAGGATATTTGTACTTAGCATTCATATTGATGTATGTATACCACCTATCCCATTTTGAACACTTAATCTCATTAGTAAGTGTATAATGTGTATTTTACTTTTAAGAATATTTTGACAACATTTTCCCATAGTTTTCTGATCAGCCCTGAGCGCGCTCTAAAAATAGTGGTGTGATCCTAAATGAGAAACAAAATTTTAATTTATAACTCAAAACCTTCAAGGAAACCTGCAATTTTATTATAGGTAGATATACTGGGTCAAACACAAGGATGTGGATACATTTAGGATGCTAAGATCTCACTCTTAAGTCAGTTAAGCCAATCTAATAGTTGATAAAAGTGTGGAACTAAAACTAGTCTAGAAGATTGTCACAAAAATAAAATAAAACAAAGTAAAGGTAACAAAATAGAGTCTGTCAGATTCTACTGATCAGAGAGGAATTCCTAGCTATGTAACCACATGTTCGCCAGTCTATGCACCCATTCTCAGGTGAGACAACCCTCAAACACCCTAGCAAGCGTCTAACATCCAGACATAGCATGTACCGTGGTAGTTGCTCCTGCGGGGGTCATCCCACTCACTCTCACGTAGTGTGACTAAAACCCCATCCAAGATCCAAAGCCTCTCTTGAGGATTATGGATCAAAACACCCAGATATCCCATATACCCTCTTGAGTATGGAACATTTATAGATGTTAGGAACTACTCCCTTGGACCTCCTCCTTTTAGACTGATCCAAACTAACTTCTCTTATCCATTTTTACAACTTATTTTCTGATCTAGGAAGAAATATAAGTTCAAGCAAGAAAACGATCAACCAAACTAGCAATCATAACCAGAAAGAGAAGACAGAATAGAAAACGTACTAGATCTGGAATACAACTGCTTGCTTAAGGCAAAACTACATAAACATGCCCAAAATGGGCTACAAAGCCAAGAAGGAGCTCAACTAGCCATGGGCAAGCATAGTTGGAACCGAACAAATATGGAAGAACATCATTTGTAGAAAAACAAAGGTGAACAATAGAATAAAGGGGAAGAAGAAGAGATTTAGCCTGTAGAGGAGAGGTTTCTCTTGCTCCTTAGCCTCCGGAAGAGATGGATCTCATCTTTGGGTCGTCCTCCTTGATCTTCTGGTCTCCTTGTCTTCCTTTCTCTTTGATTCCACCCGAGCAGTAGCCTTGGTGGATGTATGGGGGCGGAAGGTGGATGGGAATGGGTGATAATGGCGGGACAGAGGCAGAGGATGATGGTGCGAAAATGGAGGTGGATGGAGGTAGGTTGTAGGGATGGATGTAGGGTGTGTTCTTTAGTCCGTTTGAATCTTGGATCACTTCCACAGAGCTATGGGAACCGCTGGTTAAAATTGAACATACAAAAAAATGGAACATCACACCAGAACCCTTGTAAAGGTAGTAGGGGGTGGGTAATTATAGGAGTGGCAATCGTTATAGATGGAGTAATCAAGATGGTGTAGCAGTCAATATAGATGTGGTTGTAGCGGTCAACATGGTTAGCGATCGCAATAGAGGTAGCGGTCACAACAGAGGTAGCGGTCATGACGGTGTAGCGGTCACGATGGTGGTAGCGGTCGAGATGGTGTAGCAGTCGTGATGGTGGTAGCGGTCACAACCTTACTCCTTAGAGAAAAATCCACTGGGGGGGATCTATTACTGGTGGTCGATGGGCCCGCGTTGATGAACCTTCTGATTGATGAAGATGCTTTCTGATAAAGAACTGGCCATCCAAAATAGGGTCCAAGATATCAAAAGTTTCTTGAGCCCACTAGTCAATTAGTGGGACTACCATCTCCTAAGCTGGTGCACATAACACAACCCTTATGGGGAAGAATCTGGAGAATTGCTTGCTTCTTGAGTTTGGTTCCTATTAGTCCTAAAATTGGCTAGTTCAGCAACTCTATCTTTAAATGATATAAACTAGTAAAATATAAGAATCTAGGGTTATTTCGAGCATATTAAGGCTATAATAACACAAAAACATAAATAAATACCTAGCATAGATGCCTAAATTTGGGTGTTATAATTTTCCAAGTACTCCGATGTAGACGAACAAATATCCACCTACATATGTACCCAGAGAACAAATGCTGAAAAGCTGTCAAAATATCATGACAACATAACACACACTACACACTCACATCCTACGTGAGATTAAGTGTTCAAGAACAATCTCAAACTAGGGAGCACCTAAGATTTACTGCTAATGAGTAAATCATTAATGGGTTTATAAGAGAACAAACATTAGCCTATTTAGGGATTATGGTTTAGAGTTTAATTATTATATTTTAAGGTTTATGATTTCAAATTTATGTATATACATATGAATTTTAGAATAAATGAAGTTAATTTGGGTAAAATCATTGAAGTTCAGTGTATTATGAAATATTTGTGATTATTTATCCATACAACAACCATATGAGATTGGAATATAGGAGGAAATGAATGAGGAGTTTAGTGCTACATAATGAGATAATATGGTTTATGATGACCTCAGTCGGATTTGAGAATTTGACTTTAGTTTTGAAGTTGGACATAAGATTTGATAATACAAATAGGTACACTTCATCATATAAGGTAGGCTAGGTGACAATAAGATGTGAATTGGTAGGAGTCTCAACCTCATCTACAAAGAGGGGACCCCTATCATTAGGACCAGTGATAGGTTAACTCCTGAGAGAGTGGGAACTAGAAAGATAAGGTTGGGAACTGAGATTCCAAGACATGAGGAATCACAAGAGGTATTTGGTATGATATGTCCTAAACTATACTACCCTTGAATGGATGAGTTGAGTTGCCTCATGCATGATCCCTAGAGGAGTGTTATATCTTATATGTCCCGTGAAGGACCAAATCCGAGAGAAGGAGAAATAGGCTGCTTGCATATATGGGTATATGATATGAATACCTATCATGTAGGTGAGAGAGAGAGAGTCCCAAGATCCTAGAGATGTAAGGGATGGTAATATGTTTTAAAGGCTCATACTAGGGTTGGTAGTTCCTTGTTTAGGGCTCTAAGCATTGTTTATGTGAAAGAGAAAGTTGGGAAGAAAATGACATATCATTTTTTGGTTCGGTACGTGCTTGAGCGGCTAAGTTATGAAGTTTATATGACCAATGCTAAGGTGGTAAACCTGAGGTTCGTAGACTAAAGATGGGAAGTGGTGGTATCTGGTGCATATAATACTTACAAGGTTGAGTGAATTCATAGAGATTAAGCATGACACCCCTCTCAAGTTTTGGGTTAAAGGAAACCCCACTTGGACTATGCTCAATAAGCCACTCACACAAGTTGACTTAACACTACCATGCTATCATATGTATGTATAAAACTGGTACAACCTTGATAAATGATGAATGGATATGCCATAATAAAAAACTTCAAAATGGCTTAATAGGTTCTCTACTTTCTAGACACATGCATGGATGGAATAATAGAAAATATTCCTACATGTGATGATATAAGCTTGGCATTCAAGTATGTTTTGTGAACCCTGGTACGACCAAGTTTTAGTTTTAACTTGTCCTGGGAAAGGACCCTTCCTAAATGAGTGAGTTCTAAAATTAGTTTAAGAACTAAGGTAACATTAAGGTCACTTAAGAAACTTGAGAGATTAAGTGCATGAAGCACAAAAGCACATAGATTGAGTATGATTCTTTAAACCCGTACATGACCATCTCTGAGGGACATGAATAAAAGTCACAACAGAAATGACCGTTAGAATGGGGCCAGGCCCAGATGGGTAGGCCACCACGATTCTCATGTAGGGACATAAGGTAAACTATGAGTGCCCTAAGAGATGAAGGAAATTTGGGTGAGAATTCTAAAGGATACAATGTGATTGAATATTATCAGAGGAACCATTAGAAAAATGTGTGATGAAATAAAAATGAAGTTATGATAGAACCATAAGTTAATCCTAAGTTCAAGAAGAGATGAGACCAATGGGAGTAGGAGTTGATCGTTCCCTGAATGCACAAGACTACACGGTCAGGAGGTAACAACTATGTTTGCCCAAGGCCCATGAGTGAGGAGATTGGCCACCTTCATGAGTTCATGGGGCCCAACTGCCAAGGGGTAGATATGAGAGTCACTTCCTATATGCATAAGAGTGAGATCACCCCAAAAGTATCAGCACCCTAGAGACCTTGAGGGAATGACGAAGGATCATAACTTGGAGTTATGCTAAGACTCAAAGGTTATGAGGAAAGTTTTTCCTACAAGTGTGCATAGAATTAAGGGAATAGTGGTATGTGGAGAATGATTCAATCTAAATCTAAAATTAAATGGTAATGTGTGGATTCACCATCTCTACTCTTGGAATGAGATGAAATTTGTATTTACACTAATGTCAAATGCTTATTACATCTTGTTATGAGTGTGAGAGATGAGACAGACACATGCCATATTAGGAATGGAAGTGATATGGGGAATAAATACTTAAGTTGAAATCCTTTTAGGATAACTATGAATTTGAGGAATTATCACAACCTTAGGAGAGAATATTGGATAAATGGGTTGTAAAACTTGGTGACCAAGGTAATTACCAAATTAAGATTTCAAATGAGGATATAATTATCAAGTAGAATTTAAATTCTATAGGTATAAGATTTGAATTTGGTGATCAACATAATGGATGCAAGAGTTGAGGTACCAAATAACGAAAACTGAGTCTGACTTGTTGATCAAGCTTGTAAAAATGTAGTTGGATGTCCCAGAGTTAGATGAAATAGACAAGGATCAGACACATCCCTCGATGAGAGTAAATGGTGAAATCCAATATGAAGGTTGTATTTGAATTCTTGAGGATTTCCCCTTGAAGACTCATATCTAGCACCAAGCTCATGGTTCTATGTATACATACACCATGGCACCACCATGATGTGTTATGACTTACAATAATATTTTCGAAGACCTAGAATAAAGGACATAGTAGTAAATGTAGACAATTGCCTCACATGCTAGATCATGAAGGGTGAACACCAATGACCCAGTGGGATTGCTACAATCAATTGAAATTCCTGAGAAGGAAATGGGGTCAGAACACTATGGATTTCATGGTGGGTCTCCTCAAGACAAAGAAAGGTCATGGTGTGATATGGGTTGGGGCGAACCGCCTAACCAAGTCAGTGCACTTTCTCATCTTAAAATTTCTTCCAATGTGTCAGACTAGCTGAATTATGTTAGCAAAACAGTTCATTTGCATGATGTCCTAAGTTCTTTTATCTCTGATCGTGACCCTAAGTTCACTTCAAAGTTATGGAGGCAAGTGCATAAGGATCTTGGTATGAGGTTGAATTATAGCACAACCTATCCCCCCAGACTGATGGATAGTCAGATTCATACCTTAGAGGATCTATTGAGAGCACTTGTGCTCAGGTGGGGTGGATCTTGGGAGCAGTACACACCCTTAGCTGAATTTGCCTATAATAATAGTTACTAAACCAAGATCAGGATGCCTCTGTAGGAAGCTTTTTATGGGAGGTCGTGTCAGTCACCGTTTCACTAGAATGATGTTGGTGAGAGGACCTTATTGAGGTTAGAGGAACAATAGTTATATGATAACAAGGTTGTTGCAATTGAGCAGGGGCTATAGAGAGCCCAGGATCAACAAAAGTCGTATACATATGCGAAGCAGACTGAGTTGCACTTCAATGTGGGTGGACATGTGTTTCTAAAAATCTGACCCCACCGAGATGTAGCTAAGAATAGAGGAAAGCTAAGTCCTTGATACGTGGGTCCTTTTGAGATTCTAGAATTGAATGCTGAAGATGTTTATCATTTAGTGTTACCCCTATAGAATAGTATGATGCATGATGTGTTCCATGTGTCCAATATGGGCACCATGTGAAGGATCCTATCCATGTGTTGAGTATTGAGCCTATCAAACTCCAAGGGAGGTTGACATACCCTGAGTCACCTATGAGGGTATTGGATACCAAGGTGTGAGAGCTCATGAGTGAAAATATGTAGATGGTAAATATTCTTTGGAGGCAACATGAAGAGGATGAAGCCGCATGGGAGCTAAGCCTTACATGGTAAAGTCCCATATCGATTTGTTTAGTTGAATTTTGAGGACAAAATTCCTATAAGAGGGGAATGATGTTATAACTTGTTTTTCACCATGTAATTATATATGAAATGTAATTATTTGAATAAATGGGACATATTTGAAATTTGGTGTGCTTTGTTTTGAAAGTATGGCCTTCTTTTGCAAAATTTCCCTTTGTTGTGAATTTTGTGGTTTCTATTATTTTGTTAATCCAATAATGTATATACAGGAAAAGGATAAGAAGAAAACCCAATAATAAGCAAAAAGCAAAAGAAAATAAATAATAACTACGTATACTTGTGAGAATTGTGTGGAATTCTCTAGATAGCGGTAGGGATGGCCACTAGTAATTCATTTTTATTTACACATGGTTTCTAATAAGAAAAGTAATTGAGAGTATTGAAAAGAAGGGAAGAAAAGGTATGTTTCATGGAATAATGATAATTGCTTTAAGTAAATACTTAATTGAGCAAGTTGTGTAAATGAAACACCCCAATAAACCCCATGATTTGGGTATGAATTAGTCTTCATGAAATAAAAGAATATAACTTAAGGGGTACATTAAATAAAGACAAAAGGAATAATAATCTAGTTTGCAAGTTGATGGACAATCACAAAATGTGTGCCAAAACACCTTCCATAATAGTTTTGGTTTGCTTCACGAACATTCATGTTGTAGGAGTTGAACAATACTAAAATAGGAAGGAGTGGGTAATTCTTAATACCTTTTATGTTAAGAACACATGAGAATAAGGCATATGTGGTAGAGGTCAGTGGATAAATGTGAGGATTGCACTTTCCATCTCAGTGAACCACAATTTCATCTCCTACACACAAAAGGAAACGTAGACGGTTGCATTAGGTGACTCTCTTTCCCTCCTTTCTTTACTAGTTGGTCGTGACTCTAGGGACCGCATTGAGACCTATATAAGGACCCCTTCAGTAATGACATACAAAGTATCTAGGCTCTGTAGTCTAAAGAAGTCATACCACTAGACTTGCTCCCTAATCCATCCTTAACCTCTAGAGAATTGCCATAATGATAGCTGTAGAGGTGCTTTAGTTCTCGAGGGATGCTTTGATGAATTAGTCCTTCCTCCTTATACCATCACCCATGGACGACCCTCATATGATTCACTAGAAGGCAACTTTGGCCTCTGCAACACCCCACTGCACCAGAAATAAGAAGGAGTAGACTGGAAACATAGATAGCCAGTGTAGGATCTTTTGGGGAGGAGAAGGCTAAAGTCTTAGGGCAAGCTCGTGTGCCTGACCGATGAGGAGATGAAGGAGGGGATAAATGGCTCTCTATCAATGTCAAGAACCTGATAGGGTTATAGTGGGGTAGAGGAAGAAGGCAATGTGGACCTTGAAGGGCAGCATCTCCTAGTCTTCAATGAAGGAAAATGAGGATGTGGTCATGTAGAGCTTTGGGGGTGGCTTCTCGGTTGAGAATCCTGGTGCCATGGCTTGCTATAGTAGCACTGTGTGTCGAAGCATGCACATAGGACCACCATCACGAGAAAGGGGATAGGTCTGGGTCAAAGGACCAACATAGCCTTGGGTGGACTCTCTAACACAAGGGGCATGGATGTCTTTTCATCGATACCCAACCAACCAGTGTGTAAACTAAGTTAGCTAGCTTGCTGATGTGTCCGTATATGATTGGTCTATGTAAGCTTAATATTGTAAATATTCTAGAAGAAAATTGGTAACTCAGAAAATAGTGATGTTACACATCATTTTAATTGGAAAAATGAGAGGAATCTAAAGGAAAATACAACCTGGGGTTAATTATGCTTCCAATTCTAAAAGTAATGCATAGTTGGGTTTAAGTGATGATTAGTATGTAAACCCTAGATTGATGTATTAACTTGTTCAATACATTAAGGTCTCAAATCATGTGACAATATGGTAATGCAGAAGATAATGATGATACAAAATAATCATGATCATGTTTATAATAGTTAGGGTTTCTAATGAGAATAATCATTTATATGACTAAGTATGGGTTCAAGATCCTAACTTGCCATGTTATTAATAAATTTAATATGATCTAACTAAAAGGATATGGTAGATATGATAATTATGGCAACACCTAATATAAATTAGGGTTCTTGATTTATTAAATCAATAAACATGAGAAATTGGAGTATCAAACATGACTCTAAGGATTACTAGTCTACAAGGAAACTTAAACCCTAGATTAGGACCGAGTAGGGTTTAATAAAGTTGATGTGATGGTGACATTTTAGGATTTACATACATGCAGATTAAATGATTGGTTCTTCTTTGCTTGCTTGGATCTATTGATTGGTTGATTGAATCTACTTGAAGTATAATTATATAATCTACATGACTCACTATCAAGGTTTGTTGTTATGCCTATAACTAACCTCATTAGTTTCCCGACATTTTTCTAAGGTTTTCTAGATTTCTTGAAATTAAATCCTTGCATGTTTGAATTCCTGCAATCTATAAAGTCACTATGGTTATCAAAATTTATGCTTATAACTTACTCAAACCTTACATACCAACTATGCAAGTTTGAGAATGGAAAGGAATGAAATGTCATGCTGATGACTAAAGACCAGAACCTAGATTGGGAAGGTTAGACCAAACCCTAGATTGAGATGGTCTTATGAGGTCATGCCTCAAATTGGGAAGATTAACATGACACCTAGCTTCAGATGGAGAGATGGCCAACATGGCACCTAGCTCCAGATTAAGAGGAGGCTTCTAGTCCACTACAGGGACAAAACCTTAAGAGAGGGTATACCTGAGGATGAGTAAGAACCAGGTTGAGAAGTTATGAGGAAAATGATAAATTTTGTTTCTATAACAATAATTACTATGGATATGTTGTTATAGGTGTATGCGAACATTTTGTTTCCCCCACATTCCAGTAAAACTTGTTATACTGACTGACTATTTTGCTTGTCGGCATTTTAGGGTAATCTACTATTCTGCATGGGGGACCCAGGTTCGAATCCCCCTGAGTGCACTGTAATTACCAACTCCTTGGGTCATCTGGGCTCTGGCACCTGTTTGAGGAGGAGGGGGAGCTAGGTCTCCCTAAGATTAAAAAAAAGTATGATGAAAATGGATATCCAGGAAAAGAAGACACAAAAAGAAAAGACATTAATGTAATCATGGAGCTTATAGTTAGATAGTATTTATTTTCATGTTTTAACTTTAGAAATCCAAATCACGTAATTCCTTAGTGGAATATGTAATATTTGTCTTGTACCAAACTTCTTTGATTAGTGAAATTTGTTAATTATTTTTGGTTATTTGCTAAACCTTCAGTCCTATAATGAAGGTAATGGTCCTTGCCCTCTTGTTTTGCTTGAATGGGGGATAACAGGGGGATGGGGTCGTTATACTAAGACTTATCAACTTTAGATTCTTCATTGATACCAATCGATGGATATTGTAAGACTTATCAACTTTAAATTCTTCATTGATACCAATCGATGGATATTGGAAGAGTATCTATGTGGTACCTTAAAATCAAGCAAACACTTATCAAAGATATATTTCTCCTATGTAGATAAAGTGTAACAATGAGGAGGAAAATATGTGCAATGGTCACTAATTCCTCTACTGCTAAATATTTCTTTATGCCTATCTCACATACTCTCATTCAAGATTTGATGCCATCTTTAGTCTTCCTTGGTTTATTCAACAAAGTACCAATAATTTTCTCATATACATTTTTCAACATGCATAACATAGACACGGTGCCTAATTGTCAAAGAATACTGATAAGGAAGATTATAAGATATTAGCCTTTTCTTGATAAAGATCTATCACATGCAATGGTACTATATGGTCTCTTATCAAATTCATTAATAATGTCTTTAATATTTTTATAAACATGCTTCCTTGATAGAGGTCTGGGGCATTCCATTCCTCAATTGAGCCATTAACTATTTTTCAACCTTTGATAAGTATGAAATTTTAGGAGAAACCTTCGATGACCAATATATAAAATATTTCCACCATATCATAGTAACATTTAATCAATATTTTCTCAAATATAGGGCATGCTTGGGTTCCTATTACATTGTGCCCAGACAACTTCACATATCCTAAAAAGTCATTACTTGTGCAAAATGTCATAACATGCAAATTAAAGGTCTCTGCACATGAAGCATCATAAATCATAATGCCTTCTTCCTAGAGATTCCTTAAGTCATTAATCAAAGGTTCAAGTTAATCATCAACATCATTACTAGGTTGTTTCAACCCTAACATTAAAATTGACATCACATCATACTTATTTTTAATACACAACCAAGGGGGAAGATTGTATATAACAATCATATCAGACCAAGTGTTATGTTGTCTCTTTATGTGCCATATGTATTGATCCCCTCATTACAAAGTGCACATCTTAAATTCATGACTCTTTCACCAAATTGAGGGCATAATAAATCAATTTTCTTCCATTATAGAGAATCACATGCATGTCATAGACCCGACATTTTTTGTCTTTACCTCTACTTGCCAAGATAATGCCTACATTTATAACAAGTTAGAAAATAAGCATTGAAATCATGATATTATAGGTAGATTCCAAATCACCTTGATATGAGAGCCAATCTTGATCTTACCCAAACTCGTCATTTTGTAACTTTATGCCGTGCATTTTGGACTATCTTTCAAATCAATATAGTCCTTTCAAGATACCACACGATCATTCCAAAATGTGTGTGTCTTCATATACTCCATCCCTAGTGGGCACAATAATTTTTTTGTTTCTTGTGTCAAGATTGGAAGGTCGTTGCCTTCAAGAAAAAATTCTTTCAACTAAGACAATAGAGACATAAACTTTTGTCATTCCACCTATTGTGAGCCTTTAGGGTATACAATCTCAACACAATGCTCAACTTCATTTAAAATATCTCTAAATAAGCAAGGTTGATCAATAAGATTTACCCAACAACTATCTAGAATCACATCAACCATGTTGTTGGGCAATTGGTTCGTTCAAATCAACCGTGTTGGCCATATATTCTTCAAAATAAATACGTCTATTGACATATACTGATGGCATAATTGGAATCTCTCCATGCCCGTACCATTATGTATAGCCCTATATAACGACTTCTGATTTCATCAATAGTGTCAACTTTCAAGTTGTTACCACAATTTTTATAGGGGCAATGCCTATCTGCAAGTCATCTCCTATGTTCCTATTCAAATATTATAAACTTATCAAGACCACTAGTACACTCTTTAGTGCATAGATTTTGAAAGGACATTTAACATCGATCCATTTTGGTCCTACTCACGCTGCACTAAGTATTGAATCGATTTGGTCTATGCAACATCAAGTTTGAAATAAAATATGTTTGAATTTAAACAAAATTACTTATTAGTTTTTACAGAAACATTTATCATTCATATTGATGAATGTGTATTTCATATTCCATTCTTGAAAATTTAATCACACTAGTAAGTACATAATGTGTGTTTGGTTTTCAAAAATGTTTCGATAGAATTTCCCCACAGTTATATGTGTGTGCTGATGTAGGTGAAAAAATACCAGCCTACATATATACTCAAAGAACAAATAAGGAAATGAAAGAAAAAATATTCTTGAAAACAAAACACACATTATACACTCATATACTATGTGAGATTAAGTTTTCAAGAACAATCCTAAATTGGGAACTATACGAGTAAATATCAGACATATTTTTGGGCCAATAGGATATTTGTATTTAGCATTCATATTGATGTATGTGTACCACCTATCCTATTTTTGAACACTTAATCTCAATAGTAAGTGTATAATGTGCATTTGACTTTTAAGAAAATTTTGGCAACATTTGCCATACTTTTCCGTGTACACTGATGTAGATGACCAAATATCCACCTACATATACACCCAGAGAACAAATGCTAAAAAAGCTGTCAAAATATCATGACAACCAAACACACACTATACACTCACATACTAAGTGAGATTAAGTGTTCAAGAACAATCTCAAACTGGGGAGTATTGTAGATTTATTTCTAATGAGTAAATCATGGATGGGTTTATAAGACAAAAATATTAGCCTATTTAGGGATTATGGTTTCAAGTTTAATTATTAGAGTTTAAGGTTTATGGTTTATAGTTTATGATTTAGAATTTATGTAAATGCATACGAATTTTAGAATAAATCAAGTTAATTTTGGTAAACTCATTGAAGTTTAATGTATCATGTCTTGTTTGTGATTATTTATTCGTATAATAATCATATTGAATAATGCATCTAGCATAGTGAATAAATCAACATTCACCATACATGAATTTGTACAATTATACATTCTAAAAAATCAAACAAGCAATGAAATATGCATTTTTAATTCAAAATAGATAGACAAGACATTCTAACCAGTTCCACTCAACAAGCAATCCATTGCACTCAACAAGGAATTATACATAAATTCTAATTCTAGGAGAAATTAAATACAAGAAACAAACATTCAAGAATAAAAAAACTTAAAACAAAAATGTAAGAATCAAGTAGAAGAAGAGACCTCAAGAATAGAGGTGAGGAGACCATGGAAGAGAAGACATCAACAATTTGGGAAATGGTGAGTGCGAGATGGGCTAGCAGTGGCAGTGTCAATCACAATTGGCAGCAAATAAAATGGAAGAAGTGAGAGTGGCTAGCAGTAGTGGTAGTAGCAAGAAGGGAAAAATCAGTAGCAGGCGGAGGCAGTAGTAGGCATGATGACAATAGCAACAATCAACAGTAGTAACAAGGCCAGAGCAGTGGCGGTGGCAGATGAGTGATACTCGCAGGAGGATGTAGCATCAACAATCGACAGAGGAGCAATCACAACAGTAGTAGTACCAAGGCATCAAGTAGAGGAGCAGGAGGGTCAAGGGTTTCACGTCAATATAAGAGAGAAATTGGAAAAGAATATTGATATTAGTAGGGACTAAAGCATCAATTTTGATTAAAATTTGGTAGTGTAGGATAAACGACACCCGTGTTTTCTCATTTAGAGCAGTTTTAGGTAAACTGTTATAGAAGTTGAGCACTATAGTTCTAGTTTTGGAACAAAAATTGGTGCCATATTCCAGTAAACCTTTGGTCATTGAACGTCAATGTATGGGGTAAAATTGACGTAAGGAGCTAATTTAGATGTAACATTTATTTCACCGGGTGCATCATGGAAACATTTTAATGATAGTTTATGTCCAATAAATTGATGTTAAAATTATAAAATGAAATTTATGTTTGCAGTCTTACTTCATTTTAATAAAACTAACACAATAGGTTTTTTGGAACATTTATAGCATAACAAGCAAGGTTATTGCATTGGTCCCCAAGAAACTGACATAGTTTTTCTGTCCCAAAATTTGTGTGGAGAATAAATTTCCTGGCCTGTGTATAATAGAAATTTTGCTTTAGAAAACAAACACTGTAACTAAAATGGTTCCCATATTTTTTACCTTAATGGACACTATTGAACTATTGCAACACTTTCATTTGCATAACTAACACTGAAGTTTATGATGTGAAAGTTTTTCTTTACGATCGAAGTTATGATAAATGAAGTTAGATGCCAAAAATGTACTATTGAGTGTCATTGAAATAGACTAGACTACATGTTTGTTCCTTAAAAATTACACTAGAGGGGATAACTATGGACACTCTAGTTTTGGTAATTTGATCATTATTTATATCCAACTGGTTCATATCCTCAATTTATCATGAGTTGTGCGTTCACCAATTATCCAATACAATACCATAAATAAAAACTTCAAGACTAGTTTTGATCACATTAATTTTTTTTTGAAATTTTGAGAAAATCTTATCATCAATGAAGGAATAGTTATCTAGTGTTAAATTATAGTTAAGACTATGGTTTGATAACAAAATCCATAATAAAAAGTTTTGTGTTGTTTCCTTGAGGAGTATCATCATAGATGGATCCAAAAGAGATAAGATCATTGTTCATTATCCATTCTTGCATAGTATTTGACCAACAACCAAAATGTAATGCCTTCCCTTGTTTCCCATTTCTTAAAATAGTATCTTTAGCTCATGCTCTACAATGCATCAATATGACAATATAATTATAGTATCTTTATATTTATGAGGAAAGCTAGTTTTCTAAAGGTTTCTTTTATGAACCATGTCTTTGTAGTTAGATAATCATTGTTGTGCTCCCATTGCATTCAGGTGACCCTCATTCAATCAATAAACCTTTTCTAGTTTACTGATACAACTCATTACAAGATTATCATGCACACAATCTATATCACTATCACATATATAAACTTCTTCTTCAAACATTATATGATCCATTATTGGAAAGATAACCTAAAAATCTATTATTAGTCTACTATTGATTCCTATCCTATTATGTTATTTGCATGTTTCCATACCATACTATATCATTACAATCCACTAATGTTATACAAATTATACTTTTGATGTATTATACCATGTCCTAAAATCAGGTGGAATATCACCCTGCAAATTCAAGTTATGTCAAAAGTTTTCCTAATACTTTAAAAAATTGGCAATTGATTCATTTCGTTGCCAGGGGATTTCAAACTTGTGACCTCTTGGTCCTACAACATCAACTTTACCACTCACGTTCCACTACATTGGCAAAGATTCCTAATGCTAACTATGAAGGTATAACCTAAAACTACAATAACCCTCTAATCGTTCCTTTCCTTTCATATTGGTTGCATGCTTTCACATTATACTATATCTTTATGACCCACTCATTTTATAGAAACTATGATGTATTATAGTGCATCCTAAAATGAATTGTAATTTTACCTTATTATGAACCCAAGCGACATTAGAAGTTTTCCTAATTAAAACTATATAGTGGGTGCACATATGTCCTTCTCTTTCCGTGTCTTTTGTAACCATTAAATTGTTCTATATGTCACATTTTTTTCTATGTTTAACCACTACTAATAAATTTTGTGAGAATGAGAGTCAAATTGAAATTCCAATTTCATAATGTAATGAAGGTGTACTTTTGATGGCAAGGAAATATAATTTTAGTGGTGAATTGGTGTTTTTATGCCCGTGTTAGGTTACCAATTCGACTCTTATGATGATCACTCATGCTGTTCTATTGACCTCTTGATGTTTTGCTTATAGTTGTTTTATAATATACTGATGATACTCTATGTATCTGATACTACATCTTCAAACTTGAGTTTATGCCCACACAAAGTATAAAAAAGGGAGATATTGAAAAAGACTAAAATTTAAGAGAACAAGGCTAACATGTGTAAAACATCCTTTTATTGTCATATGTGGCACACATTCTTACTATGAAGTAGTACAACAAGAAACATTCTTCTATAGATAATAAGATGGCACAGAGGATATCATGTCTAGCCCTTACGTTTGGATCTCAATACCACAGTTCTTAACACAACTTAAATAAACCTTGACACACTTGAGTTTGCAGTAAATATTAGGACATTCTTTGCGACAAGATAGATACTGCGAGAAGCATGTGAACTTGCATGATAGGGGTGAAATTGGTGGTGGAGAAGATGGTAGTACAGGTGGAGGTGGTGGTGGGGATGGAGGTGGGCGTGGTGGTGGGCGCGGTGGTGGAGGTGAAGGTGGACGAGGGGGCGGTGGGGATGGAGGTGGTGGTGGTAGTGGATGGGGTGGAGGCGGTGAAGGTGATCGAGGGGGCGGTGGTGGGGACGGGGGTGGTGGTGATGGGGGCGGGGGTGATGGGGGAGGTGGGGATGGAGGTGGAGGTGAGGGTGGTGGTGGTGATGGTAGAGGTGGGGATGGGGGTGGTGGGGATGGGGGTGGAGGAGAAGGCGGCGGTGGAAAGGGAGGAGGTGGGGATCGCGGTGGAGGCGGAGGAGGTCTTGGTGGTGGTGGGGATGGAGGTGATTTTGGTGGGGGACGGGGTGGAGGTGATCGAGGGGGCGGTGGGGATGGATGTGGTGGTGGTGGAGAACGGGGCGGGGGTGATGGGGGAGGTGGGCGTGGTGGTGGGCGCGGTGGTGGAGGTGAAGGTGGACGAGGGGGCGGTGGGGATGGAGGTGGTGGTGGACGGGGTGGAGGCGGTGAAGGTGATCGAGGGGGTGGTGGGGATGGATGTGGTGGTGGTGGCGAATGGGGCGGGGGTGGGGATGGGGGTGGTGGTGATGGGGGCGGGGGTGATGGGGGAGGTGGGGATGGAGGTGGAGGTGAGGGTGGTGGTGGTGATGGTGGAGGTGGGGATGGGGGTGGAGGAGAAGGCGGTGGTGGAAAGGGAGGAGGTGGGGATTGTAGTGGAGGCGGAGGAGGTGTTGGTGGTGGTGGTGATGGGGGTGGTGGTGATGGGGGAGGTGGGGATGGTGGTGGAGGTGAAGGTGGTGGGGGTGAGGGTGGTGGTGGAGATGGTGGAGGTGGGGATGGGGGTGGAGGAGAAAGTGGAGGGGGAGAGGGAGGTGGTGGGGATGGTGGTGGAGGTGATGGTGGCGGGGGAGATGGAGGAGGGGGTGATGGAGGGGGTGGGGATGGTGGTGGGGGTGAAGGTGGTGGTGGTGATGGTGGAGGTGGGGATGGGGGTGGAGGTGAAGGGGGTGGTGGGGATGGGGGTGGAGGAGAAGGCGGTGGGGGAGAGGGAGGCAGCGGTGAAGGTGGTGGAGGTGATGGAGGTGGGGGTGGAGGTGGTGATGGTGGTGGTGGGGATGGGGGTGGAGGTGATGGAGGTGGGGGTGATGGTGGTGGTGGTGATGGTGGAGGTGGGGATGGTGGTGGGGGTGATGGTGGAGGTGGTGATGGGGGTGGTGGAGATGGTGGTGGAGGTGATGGTGGTGGGGGCGATGGTGGTGGGGGTGAAGGTGGTGGTGGTGATGGTGGAGGTGGGGACGGGGGTGGAGGTGAAGGTGGTGGTGGGGATGGGGGTGGAGGAGAAGGCGGTGGGGGAGAGGGAGGCGGCGGTGAAGGTGGTGGAGGAGACGGAGGTGGGGGTGGAGGTGGTGATGGTGGTGGTGGGGATGGGGGTGGTGGTGATGGAGGCGGGGGTGATGGTGGTGGCGGTGATGGTGGAGGTGGGGATGGTGGTGGGGGTGATGGTGGAGGCGGTGATGGTGGAGGTGGGGATGGTGGTGGGGGTGATGGTGGTGGGGGCGATGGTGGTGGGGGTGAAGGTGGTGGTGGTGATGGTGGAGGTGGGGACGGGGGTGGAGGTGAAGGGGGTGGTGGGGATGGGGGTGGAGGAGAAGGTGGTGGGGGAGAGGGAGGCGGCGGTGAAGGTGGTGGAGGAGAAGGAGGTGGGGGTGGAGGTGGTGATGGTGGTGGTGGGGATGGGGGTGGAGGTGATGGAGGTGGGGGTGATGGTGGTGGCGGTGATGGTGGAGGTGGGGATGGTGGCGGGGGTGATGGTGGAGGTGGTGATGGCGGTGGTGGAGATGGTGGTGGAGGTGAAGGTGGTGGGGGCGATGGTGGTGGGGGTGAAGGTGGTGGTGGTGATGGTGGAGGTGGGGATGGGGGTGGAGGTGAAGGGGGTGGTGGGGATGGGGGTGGAGGAGAAGGCGGTGGGGGAGAGGGAGGCGGCGGTGAAGGTGGTGGAGGAGACGGAGGTGGGGGTGGAGGTGGTGATGGTGGTGGTGGGGATGGGGGTGGAGGTGATGGAGGTGGAGGTGATGGTGGTGGCGGTGATGGTGGAGGTGGGGATGGTGGTGGAGGTGATGGTGGAGGTGGTGATGGGGGTGGTGGAGATGGTGGTGGAGGTGATGGTGGTGGGGGCGATGGTGGTGGGGGTGAAGGTGGTGGTGGTGATGGTGGAGGTGGGGATGGGGGTGGAGGTGAAGGGGGTGGTGGGGATGGGGGTGGAGGAGAAGGTGGTGGGGGAGAGGGAGGCGGTGGTGAAGGTGGTGGAGGAGACGGAGGTGGGGGTGGAGGTGGTGATGGTGGTGGTGGGGATGGGGGTGGAGGTGATGGAGGTGGGGGTGATGGTGGTGGCGGTGATGGTGGAGGTGGGGATGGTGGTGGGGGTGATGGAGGTGGTGGAGATGGTGGTGGAGGTGATGGCGGTGGGGGTGATGGTGGAGGGGGCGATGGGGGTGGTGGGGATGGGGGAGGTGGTGAAGGGGGTGGTGGTGGTGACGGGGGTGGTGGTGAAGGTGGTGGTGGGGAAGGAGGTGGAGGTGATGGGGGTGGTGGGGATGGTGGTGGTGGGGATGGTGGTGGAGGGGACGGTGGTGGTGGTGAAGGTGGTGGTGGGGATGGAGGTGGGGGTGGAGGAGGTGATGGTGGCGGTGGGGATGGAGGTGGAGGTGATGGTGGTGGAGGTGATGGTGGGGGCGGTGAAGGGGGAGGTGGGGATGGTGGTGGTGGTGATGGTGGAGGTGGGGATGGGGGTGGGGGTGATGGGGGTGGTGGAGATGGGGGTGGGGGTGATGGTGGTGGGGGTGATGGTGGAGGCGGTGATGGGGGTGGTGGGGATGGGGGTGGTGGTGATGGGGGAGGTGGGGATGGTGGTGGTGGGGAAGGGGGTGGAGGTGAAGGGGGTGGTGGTGAAGGGGGTGGTGGGGAAGGGGGTGGAGGAGAAGGTGGTGGTGGAGAGGGAGGTGGTGGTGGGGATGGTGGTGGGGGTGATGGCGGAGGTGGCGATGGTGGGGGTGGTGAAGGGGGAGGTGGGGATGGTGGTGGTGGTGATGGTGGAGGTGGGGAAGGGGGTGGGGGTGATGGGGGTGGTGGAGATGGGGGTGGAGGCGAAGGAGGTGGGGGAGAGGGAGGTGGTGGTGAAGGTGGTGGTGGGGATGGAGGTGGGGGTGGCGGGGGTGATGGGGGTGGAGGAGAAGGTGGTGGGGGTGATGGTGGGGGCGGTGATGGGGGTGGTGGGGATGGGGGCGGGGGTGATGGAGGAGGTGGTGAAGGGGGAGGTGGGGATGGGGGTGGTGGTGATGGCGGTGGTGGTGATGGTGGTGGTGGGGAAGGGGGTGGTGGGGAAGGGGGTGGTGGTGATGGGGGTGGAGGTGAAGGCGGTGGGGGAGAAGGGGGTGGTGGAGAAGGTGGCGGTGGAGAAGGAGGTGGTGGTGGCGGTGAAGGGGGTGGTGGGGATGGGGGTGGAGGTGAAGGAGGAGGAGGTGAAGGTGGTGGTGGGGATGGGGGTGGAGGTGAAGGTGGTGGTGGTGAGGGTGGTGGAGGTGAAGGAGGAGGTGGGGATGGGGGTGGGGGTGAAGGTGGTGGTGGAGATGGCGGTGGAGGTGGTGGGGATGGGGGTGGAGGTGAAGGTGGTGGGGGTGATGGCGGTGGTGGTGATGGAGGAGGTGGTGAAGGGGGTGGTGGTGATGGGGGTGGAGGTGAAGGGGGTGGTGGTGATGGGGGTGGAGGTGAAGGTGGAGGTGGTGAAGGTGGTGGTGGGGATGGGGGTGGAGGTGAAGGTGGTGGTGGTGAGGGCGGTGGAGGTGATGGAGGAGGTGGGGATGGTGGTGGGGGTGAAGGTGGTGGTGGAGATGGTGGTGGAGGTGGTGATGGAGGTGGTGGGGATGGGGGTGGAGGTGAAGGTGGTGGGGGTGATGGTGGTGGTGGTGATGGAGGAGGTGGTGAAGGGGGTGGTGGTGATGGGGGTGGAGGTGAAGGTGGTGGGGGAGAAGGTGGAGGTGGTGAAGGCGGTGGGGGTGAAGGTGGAGGTGGTGAAGGGGGAGGTGGGGATGGTGGTGGAGGAGGTGGGCGTGGTGGTGGAGGGGATGGTGGTGGGGGTGAAGGTGGTGGTGGAGAGGGGGGAGGTGGGGATGGAGGTGGGGGTGAAGGTGGTGGGGGCGAGGGTGGAGGTGGTGAAGGGGGCGGTGGGGATCGAGGTGGGGGAGGTGAAGGTGGAGGGGGTGGGCGTCGTGGTGGAGGTGAAGGTGGTGGGGGTGAAGGAGGTGGAGGAGATGGAGGTGGCGGCGGTCGTGGGGGAGGCGGAGACGGTGGTGGTGGAGGCCTCCTTGGCTGCGGTGGAGGCGGGGGAGATGGAGGTGGAGGTGATGGTGGAGGCGGTGGTGTCAAACAATTGGCTATGCAATCATAATAAACGCCTCTACAAGCTTGACGACATACATTATCGTTATTAGCACAAAAACCTATACAAATATCCCTTGCCGGAGCACAGGCATCGGTACACTTACTGGTTTGAGCCATAGCGCGGGTTGACATGAAGATAAACATCGCAATTGCCAAAGAGGGAAACATCATGCGGAGATGGCTCGTAGCCATCTCCATCTCTGTCTATCGGATAGGCAACCAGTGGGTGTGCTTGTCGTAGTGCTTACATGGGGGAAACCGAATGAAGACTGCCGGCATCAACGAAGCATGTGTATGGTATATATAGTGAAATATAATGATCTGTAGTTGCTTCACCCGTTGAAAGTTTCACTTGCATTTAACAAGCAGCTAGTACAGAAGTAGAAATTTTCACGTCTATTCTATACTACCTCCCAGACGCGTAATTGTGGTGGTACGTTTCACGGTGCTTGCTAACGGACGAAATGGGAACGATATTACGACAATATCCGGATCGCCACCCCCCTATAACATGGGTGATTCCAGCTGGAGGAAAGGTCAATTCGGTCTTTGCCCTGCCATATATGCCCCGAAAGAAAAGGTTCTTTTGCCTGTAAACCACGCTATGGTGCAGCGGAACTTAATTTTCGAATGGTCATTTAAGAATACCCCCAATGGTTTTGCTGTTATTTATTGTCTTCTTATTAAAATATCAAGCTGTTGACAATTCTCACCGTTCCGTCAATACAAGCCCCTCTTTAATTCATTCTGCAGTTGATATCTGCGTGCCGTCTAGTATAGGGGCTTGTAGTGCAGTCTTATTGATGTCTGAACGATTGGACCTGTAAACCTGAATCGGTGTTAGTCATATTGGTTCATAGTAAACTCCAACAACTTTCCCAATCCAACCAATGAGCCCCACATGATTTAGCCATTTGTTGCAACTTGCAAATGTATGCAGCTGGATGTCATGCACCAATTGGATATAAGCCTGTGTTAGCTAATGCAGGTCCCCCTCACAGCGTGTGTCATAATATTGGTTCCGGATCTATAACTACTTATGTTTAGTTATATTCTAATGATTATTATTACGACATAATATTGAACAATAATAACTATATGTAGAATTCATCATTACATTATTTAACAGTCATAAAGTTATGAAGTCTGTGTTGAAGTCTTCGTCTTTATTGCTCTTTATAAACCTGGTACATTCTAGCTAAACACTGAGATTCAGTTCTCGATCAAATCTTCGGATTCACGGCCGACTCCAAAGTTTTTCTACTTCACGGAAGAGCACACCGTGATGGCCGTTTGTTCCAAGTGCAACTTGATGTATAACACAAGAGATCTTTGGCGCAAGCCATGTAAGCCACCATCGTAGGGTATCAAACTGCAATAATTCTTAATTGTACAAATCGTCTGGGTTTATACTGATTTAATAAAAAAACTATATTAATATCAAACTGTCTTACGAAAATGTTAAAGAATCACGACGATAAATTGGTCAGTTCATTCTGGATGTCAAAGCCTATGGATTTAAAAACAAAATTATAAAATGACGGCGACATAAGGTTCTAATTGGTGACGTGTTGAAGGTGCCGCTGAAGAGAGTCACGCCATTAGTAAGTACTCGTATTGAAAGTAAAATGTAAAAAATGATAATCATTTGCTATACAAGCTGCACTATGCTTTCATACCTTTTGTGCAAAGTAATCACAAACTGCCTAACCTATTTTAAAGTTACTACAAATAATACCGGACAGGGGAGATATTCCATTTATGTCAACACAGATTTGCTTGTCACACAAATAATAAGATGTCAATAAGACGTTGGGAGTTGATACCATCAAGTCATGTGCCAACAAAGGTTATAAGAACTTTTTCTAGGACTTCTAACCCAACTCGACCGACAAGATAAAAAAACAGTATCATAAACTACATGTCAAAACTTATATCCAGATTTTGTATGACAATACAGAACATGATCTCCAAAGACGTCATAGTATATACTGTAATAAAACAGACTTGTAGTGCAGTATGTTGATTCCAGTGGATATAAAGAGGAGAATCATAAATAAGAAATGATGTTGGACTCGTTGAAGCGTGCAACTATGAACTGTCCTTAAGAGTATCTCTGCCTTACTCGACGACGAACGCCGGGGCAGCAGTAAACGCGGTGGATACTCTCCCATGATACAACAACATTTGGAGTGGCGATGCATGTACAAACAAGTTGCATTCTCCGACGAACAACAATTGACCGTTCTTCCAGTGATCAGACGGACAGTGTTGGTGGCAACGACAAAACGTAGAAGGAAATGAGCGAGAGAGAGTTTTATTTTTCTATATAAAATACTCGACAACATTTTTGTTTATAGAAGAGTTGCGACGGTAGTTGTCAACAAAAGACACGGGCGGTTTCCAACCGAACATACACCTGCTATTAGTCTCTTCCAAACAGTCCCAACCACAACTTCAAAAAGTTACAACACATGTTAAAAACATCACACGGACCAAGTGACAAAACTGAGTCGGGGCTGCGCCCACACAACGGGCTCCGAGAGGCCGGATTTGCACCCCCTGCTCGTAGGATGCGATGTGTCCTGATGTGCTCGGTTAAAGAGTTTCCAGACCGGACCGGCTCAAAGTCATTTGGGCTGCCCTACCATGCACGTGCATAGTCTATGTTCCCTTTGATTCTTCAAATACCTTATGGATAAGAACCCATATATAAGGAGGAGGGAAGTTTCAAAATTTTCCGATGTGGGACTAAAACCAATGTCTTTTGACTTGAGATGCAATAAAAAATACAACAATCCCTTACTATTTCAAAACAAAATATAATTAAAAATCGAGTAAATCACTGGAAGAACTTAAATAAATGGAATACATAATCTTTAGTAGAACTATGTTCTTTGAAACATAGCATAGAGTAGATGTACCTAATCTGTAGTAGATTGGTAGAATTATGTTCTGGAACCAATTCCCCATTTATTTGATTAGAGGTTCATTATTCACATAACATTCATAAAATCAATTGCCATTCTTACGGTTTGGTACCTTTAGGCCAGACACCTACTGAGAATATTCTTGAGTGCTCTAGAGACTTGTCCGTATCTCAACAGGAGCGGCCCCACTCCACACTCATATAGTTAGAATTTCATCAAGTATATATGACAGTTATATAGACCATCAATAATGGCTATGAAATCTATTAAGAATAAAATATATTCAACTAGTTCACGGCACATTATTATTTACATCATAAGAATGAGATGGAAATATTACAATACATTGAGTCATCCTGTGACATAATTTTTTCCATTAAACCTTCTTTTCGGGATCACCGTTCTTAAAGGTTGGGTATCCATCACTTTGAATTCTAGTATGAGCATAATATCATACTCTCACTAGTCTTTAACGTAATGACTTTGTCAGAGGATTGTCCAAATTTAATTCCGACTTTACATAATCCATTGAAATTATGCTATCACATATAAGCTGCTTCATACTATTGTTATGTAGATGAATACATCTACTGATGGGGGAACCCATCAAGGAATAAGAAGACCAGAGGAGAAAATGACAATTTGTTATTTTAATTCATATTCAACTGCCCAAGACAATCCCCCAAGGCTTGTATATATACTGAAAGAAATAAAAGCCTAGATTTAATTTAATTGCATATATCTCCCAACAAACTATGAGATTAAAACTAAATCTTCTAAAATTACAACTAAGTGCATCTAGCTAGATAAATTGCACTTAGGTCCCTACATATAAAAATAACACAAATAATTCCAATAAAGTGGACTTCATCTTGCATCAACTCCCCCAGGGTTCAAAAGATGAGCAACCAGTGAATTAGTTCGGGCCCCAAAATATCGTGCCACATGGTTGCCGAAGGGATGTCATAGAATGCTTTCTCAAGAAGGGAATGACATGTGGGGATCTACATGAAACAATATTCTGACACTGAATGAGTAAGTGTTGTGGAATCCATCATGAATGACATGTCTATCGTACTGCCAAGGGCAACCTACCACAATATGGGCCACCTGTAGGGGAGTGACATCACAATATATGATATCCTTATATACACAATGATATGAAAAGTGGACCAAACAACGATGTCTCACATGGTGCATGGTGTTGTCAAACCAGCGCAAGCGATAAGGTTGAGGAAGTGGCTCAGTCTATAGGTTGAGTGTTGTAGAGACTAGATTGGTGTTGCAACCACCATCACTAGTAAGAATACATATGTAGTCCTACACTTGACGTAAGAGGAAAACAAAGATGAGTGACTCAAATCAGGATCAAGACCACTATTGGCAAGTAGAAGTATGGAGGTTTGCTCAGTCCCTTCGTTGTCATCGCTAGGATCACTGGTGGGGAAAACATTCTTGTAATTGATGTCATCCTCTTTGGTATCAGTACTAGTTGTCATGAAGTGATTGGGACATTTGTGATTATAATGACCCATTTTCAAATTAGTCATCTACTTAGGATTTACTTGGATGATTGCATGATTAACCGGATTGATCATTATTTAAAACTTGATTAATGATAGTATTCTAATCATGATTCTTTGAACCTAATGAAAAAAATATGAATATGATTTTATTTCAAATAATTAGGATTTTGAGAATTGAAAATCCTAATCGTCTAAAGTTAGGGTTTTGATGGTATATGGATACAAAATTTGATAAGTATAGTGGTGTACTAAATGATTTCTAATATTTTATATGCAACTCTTATTTAGTTAAAATTTTGATATGATTTGTATAAATCAAATATGAGAACTTTTGAAAAATATAAGAATTTTTGAATATTTCTATGATCTATTTATCGGTCGAGTTTGCCCAAAACAAAATCAGCTGACTATATATTTAGATTGAAATATAGAAGTGTGGTAATTGAATTTTTTCTTTTTATTGATTTGTCCAATTGATCTCAAAATTTAAATTTAATTAGAAAACTATATTTTAGACATTTATTAAATTTAAATAATATTTGGATTATGTTTGACCTCTACAGTGAGGTGTGTCAGTCGAGTTTTCTCATGGACAAACTCGACCGACCATGCTACAGATTGCAATGTAGCTGTGTAGTATTTGATTTTTATTTATTTAGTGATAATTCTGAATGATCTAAAAATTTAATTTGATCTCTTAGACTCTATTATAAACAACATGTTAATTTATCATAATTTTTGGAGGAATTGAGACCTCTGAAGTAAATGATTTATAGTAACATTTTAATAACAAAATCTAGTTGAAATAAGAGAAAGTATAATGATGGGCTACAGTGCAAATTACGCAAGCACCTTAACTTCTCTACATGATCAACATAAAACACTAGGAACTCTTGTAATTTTTGATTCAATCCATATAAATGAAATCCTCGAGAGACAAGGATAGTTAGGATTTGAGAGGAGAAAGTGGTAGAATTGCTGATCTAGGGTTTTGCTATCAGAGATATGATGAAATCAAGTAAGTTTAGCTTCTTTGCATAGCCTTTCATGGTGAATGTTCTCTCACATGTCAAGATTCTATCCCTACTTTGATTTGATTTGAAATCACATCAAATCCTCCCCTTTTCTCATTCATTCTGTTCTAATCTCCATTTCTAGGGTTTTCGAGTTGAGAGGAGGAAGAAGTGGATACAATTGTAAGAGTTTGATTGGATCTCTAAGAATTCAGAGTTTGACCTACGTTTTTAAGGTGAATGTCACCTTAGGTGAGTGTTTTTATCCATCCTAAGCTCTGTATTCATGTTGAAAGACTAATTTTATTCGGCTAAATTAATTAGAAACCTTGCTTGTATTTGTATGTGATTGGGTATTGATTTGGAAAGATAGTAGGGAATCAAATTTTACTAATTTTGATTATTTGTCATTGTTTGGAACTTTCTTAGATTCTGATATATTGATGGAGGATCCATGAAATTTTTTTATGGATAGATGACTATGCTATTCCGTGTCAATGTTGCCTAAAAACCAGCCCAATGTGTGATATGCTTGGGAAAATGATATAAGTATATTATTATATCTTAAAAAAGTTTAATGTGATATATACATATGGATCAGTATGAGGTGGTGATATTCCTTGTTTTGGGTTTGCATTGAGGGATTGAATCAAATGAGTCAATTAATCAATGTATATATATGACTTGTGAATGAAATATGTGAATATGGAAACTAGGGTTTCCATGTGTGTGAATAGCTCTAATGAATACCCCTTGCACCATGATGGAATTAAATAATGGTATGATTATTATGATATGTTGAAATAAGGATGACCACTTGAAAACCCTAGAAGTTTAGTATTAAGATGAGTATGAGTGATAAAGCTTGAACTTGTATATGATGCTAAAAATGTGATGAACTGCTAACGTGTAAGCTCCAATATTTCAATTGAAGATGATGAGACTTAATAATAAGATCTAATCCTAAACAATCTATTTTAGTATAATTTATGGAATAATGAGTAGCCCTCACATTAATGTGGGTCCTTTTATACAAGCTACATAATAATGAACCGTGAAGTATGATTAGAGATTATACTGTAAGAAGATGTAACCTAAACCATTGTTTTAAGCTAAAGTGAGTAGCATAATAAATAATGATAATTGTTGATTATGGGAATGACTTTAGAAGTCAATGACATGGTACACTTATCTAAATATAAGAAACAATATGAAGAAAAATGTACTGAATGGTGATGGTAAGTTAAAGATGAAACTAATGAAGCTATTATGATGAAGTCTTTAATCTTTATTTTAATTACATGTGTCTTAACCCAAATTGAATGAAATATACTAAATCTAGACTTTGATGGATGTCAATGAGAAGAGAAGAATTGATATAAAGTGAACTAAGAATGATTGGTTCCAATAATGTAATGAACATGACATGAGAGAAGTTGAGACTGATGAATATGAAATGAAGGAAAAGATGAGATTTAGTACACAAATCTAAGAACCTAATGCTAACCCTAAAATTATGAGTTAGATGAGGCTAATGAATAATGATCTCAAATGAGGGATTAAGGAATGCACATAACTGTAGTTGAATTCAACTAAATGTGAGGTTCAAACATCTGCAATTATTTACAAGAATGTATTCTTAGATTGTGATTATTTGATAGAATAGTTTTACTCTAAGGATGGACTATTTCGATGGACTTCAAATGATATTCAACATGTGTTCATGAGTAACCCTAACTGAAGAATGTGAAATAAATGAAGAAGAGAACTACATGTGTCATGCATGTATATGCATGAAATTGATTTGCATCTATCGAAATTGGATGTAATAAGTATATGTTGTATGATAAATATATTATGAGTATGATGAATGATATAAGATATCTATATGCTTTTACTATTTCTAGTTCTAATACCTATGTGAATATTCATTAAGAACTATGATATAGAATGAACTGATAAGAAATATGTCACAACTAAATTTAATATGCACTGCTTACATTTGAGAAACCTTGATGATGGTAAATGCTACACAATGAGATAATGTCACGAGCTAAAAGCCTACTGATGATGATAAATCCCTGATGGGGTACATGCTAGACAATGAGATTATGTCTTGGGCTAAAAGCTCACTACCGATGGCTGCTATGAGACAATTTAGAAAATGAGAAGATTCATATGTGTTGCAAACTACAGTTTTTGTGCTTTTTGCTTTAATCATTGTCTTTTTGATAATCCTAATATGTTTCATGTTATTCTAGTTACACAAGAATAGATAGATATGATATATGGTCTTTTGAATTATTTTAAGATGAGTAAAAGAGATTAATAACAAGTGAAATGATGAAACATCTAGTTAGGTGCCCTAAACACCATGAGTTTCCCCCGAGGACTACACTAGGGAAACAAAAGGGATCTCCTTGTAGTAATCGATGAATTATTAGAAGGATTTCTGGAGTGTGGATCAAGACCTTAAAGGTTAGACCAATATTTAGGAGTGAGTCATCTGGAGTGGCTCTGGCCCTAAATCCTTGCTGTTAAAGTCTATGTCTATGAGGAACAGATTCTGACAAAATGAAATATATGAAATGTGAAAATATGTCAAATGATGTGATATGTGATATATAGTTTTGTAGGTTCCTATCTCGTGTACCTGAGATGAGGACTTGGGACTCTTTAGGCAACCATGAGGTGGACAACGTATGTTATTTATATCTTAGGGTGTTCGGATAAACCCTAAGATAGTGATGGTGAGTCATTGACAGGAGAATCAGGTGTGGTGACTTCTACTTGGTGAGGTACAAGTCAAGTAATTTAGGGCAAATGAATAAATGATGATAAGCCATGTAGAATATGATTAGAATGTTTGTTACATTCCTTATACTACTAGATGATGATTTATCATTGTTTATTATGTTTCTTGTTGTGGAAAATAATCATGCTATTATAGAGATTATCTGTAACATATCTGTTCTATCTTATTAATAAGTAGTAAATGTTGGGATTTAAATATCCACTCTGAATATGATTTGGATTACTTTCTATTTGATAAGTATTGTTTTGTTGACATGTCTTATGTGTACTTCAACTTCAGGAGTGTAGGATGTGTTCTTGGTCCAGATGGTGGAGTTTACAAAGATAATGTTATTTTTATGTATTGATTCAAAATGCTTAAAACTTGACTTATTAATCATGCAGAAGGATTGTTAATTTGAACTAGGAAGTATCTGCTGATTTGTTCATAGACATGGTCTAAACGATGTTTTAAAGTTATAATTTGTTTAAGTGATTACCTTATCTATTTGATTAGATTACCACTGTCAACTAGATTTGACTTATGATAGAGCTATATGCTAGACTTTTCAATATCTGC
The DNA here is from genome assembly GCA_963693085.1 of Alisma plantago-aquatica. Taxonomy (NCBI): domain Eukaryota; kingdom Viridiplantae; phylum Streptophyta; class Magnoliopsida; order Alismatales; family Alismataceae; genus Alisma; species Alisma plantago-aquatica. The sequence continues at coordinate 972,091,353 of OY856412.1, read as the reverse complement.
GTGTTTCTTTTAAGTTTATTACACTTAATATGATGGTGAGACATGTACCTAGCTTGAGTGGGAGGTATCCACACTATGGGGTTCTATATGAGTCTCATAAGGTTGTTTCAAATATTTTTAGGTATAATTCTATCCAGTGAGGAGGTCATGACAAAGAGAAGATATAAATAGAATAATCTAGATAGATTAGATTGTCCCTGTACACTCTCTTTCCCGAGATGGATAGTATACAATGTTTGTTGATTCATGTACATGTATCTATTATAAACTAAACTTCACATGATCCATACAGTTTGATTCTGGTTTTGTTGGAGTTGAATAAGACTTGTGTTATCTTATTGTGCGGTCCTTGATGTGACATTGGTTTTTGAAAATTGTAAAGAAAGAAAAAGGGAAAATTTATCTGTGGTTTTTGTATATTGTGTTTATAGTATTTGTCAACAATAAAGTGTTTTGTTGCTTAATTGGGGTTTAGAATTAAGGGATTCTCTCTAATGGTTGACATTTATGCTGAATAAAAGAGATGGTCCCAACAATGTAATATCAGAGCCGAGGTTAGATGAGTCTACAGGGACAATAGGATCTAGGACTAAATGATAATGTGGATCTTGAATATAACATGCATGATGTGCATACTGACTGAACTCAGTATCCAAATACTTTGATCAAGTATTTGGGTATTGAGGTAAGCTAGTATGGAACTACCAACTGTACTTCTTTTGGATGCCCTGGCCAAGTATCCAGATGAACACAGTTTGGTAGTATAATAAGATATGTGACATCCTGATGCCACACAAAAGTGAGATTACGTAAAAAAGAGCGGAAATAATACTAAACATCTAGATTACCATAAAGTGGGAGAAATTAAAACTAAATTCATATAACCACAAATGCAGAAACTTATTACATCTGAGTCCATAAACGAAACCACACGTATCACATATCATGCCAAAAGATATTACATATCACTATTCATTGGCTTACTTGCCACATACATGTTATATAAGATAACCCGTTCATATGTACAAGCCAAATCTGTACAACCATGCATACTGGGAAAAACTTGTATCAATGTACAAAGTTTACAAAACACCCCCAAGGACCTAAGAGTACAAGGACAACACATAGGACTCTACTACAAAACACTAGCAACATATCCAACCTTTAATAGCTACTACTCCTCTTACTGCTCAGCCTCAACTGCACTATCTCTGCCTCATCATGCATGACCACCTAAAAGATGTGGAAACCCAGGGAGTGAGATCTACATCCTAGCGAGAGATACAACTATCCCCCATCAACTATTATTAACACAGATAAGCTAAATTAAGAAGATTACATTATCATTAGGTTGAGAAGATTCAACTAAATGATATCAGTAAAGCAATTACCACTATTTAAACAATTTAGGCATCTACAACTGAGCAGTAGAACATCTAATACTTTAAGAAGGAATGTGAAGACCATGTATAACAGTTGATTTATCTTACCGCATTATAGATCAACTAAATAGTACAAGAGAAAAGGTAAATGGTCATCCAATGTGAGTCGTGTTTAACCCTAAGAAAATATACTACATGGCTGTATTACATCTTTTATTATTCCGTAAGGATATGAGGTTTACCACTCATGCTCCAACTGACCACTGCTAAGTTGAAATCAGTGCATACAAGATCTAGGAGGAGTCAGAACTATGATCTCCCACACCCTTGGTCAGTCTGAGTTTTCCGTAGTGACATATAATGTCCAACTACAAAAAAACATAGTCCTCCTTGGTATATAGGCACAAAACTAGTGAAAACTAAGTTATGACCGCATCCAAACTCCTACTGAGGTATGATTACAACCATAATAAAAAATATATCATATATATGCTGAATCATATTATCTGAGATACAACCTCAATCATTCTCCTGCCGGGTATGACCACAACCAATCCTCTGAAAATGCATATACTCAATAGTATACGACTCTGAGCTTCCACTAAGGGAGAACCCATTTCACCATCTAGCAAGTACTGAAGATGGATCTATGGCATAGGGCAACTACATGATTAGGGTTTCACTTGATTAGTTAAACCAATTGAGTATCTTTTAACATCAATCAAGTTACATCATGTAGACCCTAAACAAACTCTACAAAGATAAGGGTATGTTGAAAAATCAGAAGATATAAAATGTATGAGGTAATAACTTGTCACATCATCACTTGATATCATAAACATACAAGGACATCAACATTATCACATCATTCTGGGAAACATCCCTCCTCACATCACAAGAGGATATCAACACATATTAAGCATTGAGTGTCTGCCAGGTCTCAAGACCCAATCACAATATTCCTGTACGTCATCATTATCTCATACTTCCTTATAAAGGCTCATACTCATCACCCTATTTCATATCAAACACACCACATCATGCACTAGCTATGATATTCATTCCACCTACAAGGTTAGGGTTACACAAGTAGGAGAGACAGAAAATATCAGATCATGCTATGCATTTAAGAAAGATCAACAAATACATCATACACTTGAAAATTAGGGTTAGGGTTTCTCATATAGCCGATTAGGGTTTCCATAACATCATTAAATCATCAAACACAAAGTTCTTTACTTCTTACCTTCTTGGAGCATGTGAGGGTTAGGTATTATAATCATGATCAATCTACCATTCCATCATAAACATGTAGTGGCTAACCCAAAGTGTAGCGACCAATAAAATTACATATGTAGCAACCTCCATGTATTAACTTGTGTAGTGACCAACATGGTTCACATGTGTAGTGACCACTAAGGTTGAGAACTCTGTTGTGACCAAGCTAGGTACATGTAGCGACCATCCATCCATAACATGTGTTATGATCACAAGAAGAACTCTTATAGCGATCAAACCAAGCTCAAGCATTGTAGAGACCACCCATTAAGGGTTAGGATTTGCTGTGATGTCAACATCCTATCAACATGTAGCGACCTTAAGAACCAAAGTGAGTGTAGCGACCACAAGGCCAGCCCACTCCAAACATCACATAATCAACTCCTAAACAATACTAAACCAAGATCAAGACCAATGATAACCATCGAGAAAATTAAGCATTATCAAGAGGGAAGCTCCATGAAGACGATATACATCAAAACCCTAAGAGTGAAAATAAGTAAAACCAACAAGGAAACCGTGATTAGAGAAGAGAAAACCATCATCTCAGACATGCACATAACAACCAAAACCTTCATATACTTCATTATAGACGAACTAAAAGAGTGGTGATAAAACCATCAATTGATCATGCATGCATGAAGCAACTAATCCACCATCACTAGGGTTTTAGGTGTAAGAATTAGGGTTTTGGATAAAGAGTAATCCATGCAAGAATATTGTTGGTCTTTTACACTAACATATTAAGAAAGATCGTTTACTCAACTAACCAATTCCCCAAGTATACGAAAGTAGTCATAGTCAAGATCGAACATAAGGAGATTTAGCAATCAATTAAATGCAACAATGCTAAGGTTCAACAATCTAGACCGTTTTAAAGGTGATTTGGTTGATTAATCTAAAAATTTTAGAATTAAGAAAACAATAAATTGCTTACTAAAAGAGATTAAAATTCAGATATGGAAGTATCTTGGACTTAGGATTTCACCCACATATCATAGCGTAGAACAAGAGCATGAAGTTTAAACATACTAAGAACTTGTTTTAAAGGAGAGTTGTATGTTGCACTTGACCTCTTGGTGCAAGTACAACAATCCTAGCTTAATTTAACATTCCCATGTATGAATTTCATTTTGGATCACAAACCTACTCCTCAACTCCATAATTTCCACTCTCATGGTAAAGAAGGAGTTGCCAAGAGAGTACCTCCTTACTCTCCTACCTATCTTCTCAGATCAAGTAAAAGAGCATAAAACATACACATATGGTGGCTAGCCATATATGCAGAAAAGAAGAAACCGGTACTCACAAGGTGGAAAAACAAGCAACATAGCATTTAGTAAGAAATTATCATGTTCCATATATGTTGTGACATGGGAGCTACTCTCCCATGTCCAAGAAAAGGAAACTACTCGTCCATAATGGTGTACAACAGAAAATGCACACAAATTTTAGAGTTCCACATGATTTAGAGAACGAAAAGCTAAGAAAACCCAAGGTGTTACCCAAGAGGAGTAGAATTCTAGCTTGAGGATGAAATTCCACTCCTACAACTACTCCAAACTAAACAAACCTCTCTCCCAAGAAGCTTTGTGGAGTGAAGAAGCTTTGTTGCACCTTGGAGAAGAAGATTGGAGAAGATAAGAAGAAGAATGGGGTTCTTTAGTAAGAAACCACCTTCTTACACTCCTAAAATTGCCCTCCTTGCTCTGGCCTTGCTCTTGGACGAAAGAGTTTCAAATTATGACCAAAGATAACTGCTCCATAGAGTGGTTTCGTCTTTTAAAATGAAAGGAGTCATATTTGAAAATTGTTAAAACTGACAGGCACACAACGTGTCTTTCTTTGGACACTGCATGTCCGATCTCCGACAGTTGTTTCTGAGTGTAAAGTACATGGTGTGTCTGAATTAATACATGTTGTGTACGTTACCAGAAAGGCAAGACTCGGTTCTGAATTCCTAGGTAACATCGTGTCTTTTATGGACACGCCATGTACTTTTCTTCAGCGTTTGAAGTATTAGGCCGTCTGGAAATGTGCACGTCGTGTCTTAAATAAGACACGTCATGTGCATTGCTATTTCAGCAAAATTAAAGTTCTGAATGTATGCAAGGTGTGGAGAAGTCCTGATAATGATGAATTTGAGTATGGGTAGTATCCTTTTGAAGCATACCTGCTATACACATCATGTAATAAGCAAAATAACAAAAAGATGGCAAGAATGATATGACTAGAGGCTAAATGAGAACAAAATGAACTGAATTTGTGTGTGAAATCATGTGAAAAGTTGATGTGGAAACCACACAACAAATTCCCCTAAGCTTGAACCATTGCTTGTCCTCAAGCAAAAAGAGCATAGCCATACAAATGAAGGAATATTCGAGCTCATGCATGGATTAAATGAAATGAAGATATGTAATAAACTCAACCAATCATGAACATTAGGTTTATATTCATTGCCATCATCTCAATTTAAACATCCAAGATAGAGAAGTTTTAGTTCAGCAATGGCGGTCACAAATTAAGCGAAACAATCAACTAAACAACACTAACTAGGATTTGGATAATCAAGCCAACCAACTAGTGGATGCACAACACAAAATTTTCAACTATTATGGATCTAAATGATAAAATTTTATCTAACTTTAACAATCTTAGTTGAGCTCTCTTCTCAAAAAGATATGGAAATTGATTTTTGGGATTCCAGAACTCGGCTGCTAATTAAGGCTTACGCACACGTGGAGTGTCGGTTGGGGTGTTATTTTTACCCTCTTTTGATTTTCATACCACCTAACCATCATTACCGGATCAGACTCACACTAGGCTAGCACGATATGTGGGCTGTTTGCCATCTTTTATTGGGTAAAGTGAGAAAGTGATAAAAGAGATTTTTGCACATACAAGAGAGTCAACTAGAAAGTTAAGTTAATAAGATTCCATTCATTGTTTTGCAAAGTTTTCACTAAAAAATCGATTGTATAAGCACTTAGGGTTTGGCAAGAGTATCATGTATTCCAAATAGTGTTGTAGAGTTGATTTATTTGCTAAATATTTTTACCATTACATGTATTTAGCAATCAATGATGTGAAAATTGAGAGTTCAGGCTACAATTACAAATCAAGATCATGTACATGGGGAAATTCATTTTCCATTTGATTCATGCATGTTCTTTACTAATTCTTTCATATGGCAAAAAGAAGTACAAGGTACAAGATGGTTCAAGCGTACAAGGTACAAAAGTTCATTCCATTACAATAGCCTCATTTCATATTAAACTTGCCATGAAGGGGAAATACAAAACATGAAACGAGATGAAATAAAGACTGAAATAAAAGACTGACATGACTAACAAAAGCAAATGATGAAAGAAAATGAAACAAAAGCTACATTATGGGCCGGTTGAACCCCCCTAAGCTTGAAATCTGTAGTGTCCTCACTGCATCAATCAAAAGCATGGAGGTAACAACTGGATACCTGTCATGGGTGAAAATCAATAAGAGGGGCCAGTGCCCCCGTGGTCAGTCGGAAAGAACTGGCTAACAATATCATCTTCTAGAGAATCCATCAGAGTGGCCTATGGGGTGGACTCAGGCTACTGCAGTGGCGGCGACTGATATGGCTGTGGGATGGAGTAGTCACCCTGTGAGATGTGCCACGAATCCATGTGGTGGACCATGTCATGCATCGTAGTATACTGCATGCCCATCTGATCCAGGCGGCCATCGATGTGATCAAACCATTGTTGCACATAGCCGTATAGATGCCTGACATCAGGCATAGCCCAGGAATACTCCGTCTGAGTGCTGGTGGAGGGAGGTCATGGAGCGAAAGTAGCAGAAGGAGAAGAAGGAGGTACCCTGGTATCATTAGCAACTCTATCTACGTCTACCACTTCATCAATGTTCAACACGACTTTCCAGTTATCCTTGCTCTCCAAAGTGATGTGCTCAGGATTTGGAATTCCGATGTACTGATCCTCATCGAAGAATTTATGAAACTTTTGTCACAGTTGGGAATCTTTGTGATCAACCCTGTAAAGAGAAGATACTGAATATCTACCAAGTTTCTACCTAGTGCAACCTCAAGCCCTGTCAAATCAACTTCAAGTTTTTTTGCTATTAGAGTAATTAAACAACCACACATGATGTCTCCAGCGTCCCTCTTCTTCACCTTCTTAATGTCCAGGAAACATTGAAGAATATAGAAAGCAAAATTAATCAGGTGCTCATACATCATTACCCATAAGAAGAAAAGGTCTTGCTTCCCAACAACCCCTTGGGTTTCCTTCTTGGCAAAAACTCTGGTACTAAGAAGGCGGTGAATATATCAAAAGATAGGGTTGTGGATAACAGACACTCTGGCTTGCTTGGCTTCATGATGTTCCTCATCGAAAATCTAAAACCAAAACTCATCGCTATGAAAAATAGGAGGGTAACTAATCACCCTGTCATAATGGCACTCCAACAACACACAAAAACACCTAAAAGTGAGGTTAAAAGCACGACCCAAAAGCCTAAAACAAATAATACCATAGGGCTCGAGCTTCTTATGTGGGTCTTGCTCAGTGATGAGTGTCGTCAAAAACTCATACACTAGGAGGGGGTAAGTGTTTGATACCATAAGGAAGATGTAGCTTAACCCCAAGTCCTACAGGCACATCAGAACTTCATCCTTGAAGCCTAGAGTTGTCATTGTTTTCTGGAAAGCAAACTGAGATGGAAGAACTCTCCTTGCAATTAGGAATTGGTATGTCGGGTCTTCTTCAGGGGTGACCCAAAACTAAGTAGTTGAGATGTACCCTGATGCTTGGGAGGAACTGGTGCCATGCTTGTGGTTGCCAGTTTGCTTGAATGGAACCATTTGTTCCACTGACAGACTAACACACGTCGTGTGCTACGACAGACACATTGTGTGTCTGAGCCAGAAGTTTGACTGAAATTGTGATGCACATGCCGTGTGCAAAAAGGGACACGATGTGTGTCTGCAGATCTGTGGCAATCTGCAGATGGCGACGACTGCCTATTTGGGGAAAAATTGGAGGAGGACGATGGTGGCATTTTGATGTTTGCTTGTCATTGGACTGTGTGTGATGGAGGAGATTCATAGCAGTCTTCTTGGCTTTGAAAATGGTGCTTTGAGAGGAAGAATGTGAGCTCTTTCTCACATTGTTGTCAGAGAAGATGATGGCAGCGTAAGCAGCTAGTTTGAAGTAGAAAAAGATGTTGGCAACCTAAGCTTAACAGTGGGCAGAACCTCCTTATTCTAGGGTACACGATGGCGGTGGCAGATCTATTTGAGGTGCTTGGAGGTGAGGACGGTGTGAGCTTGAAGAAAGAGGCACACCATGAGCAAGAGAAGAACACGGCGGCAGTGGTAGATCGAAGAAGACACGACCGACGAACACGACACTACGGCGGTAGGTGGGTGTGCTAGGGCACACAACAACTCTAGAAGCAAAAGACTAGGGTGCACGATAGCTCTGGAGTCTCACACGACTCTAATGAGAGTGTGAGTGAGAGGGGCAACTGTGCACTAGGTTAAGAACCTGCATTTTTGATAAAAGACAGGGCGTGTTCAAATAAAGACACGTCGTGTGTCTTTTTAGAACTCCCTTTCTTCGATAAAAGACACGCCGTGTTGCATAAAACACACGTTGTGTACCAATTTAGAAATTCAAAATGCCCATTTTCACTGATAACTACACATCATGTTCACATAAAGACATGTTATGTACTTTTCCAAAATACTTGATCCTTTCTGTTCTACTTTGGAACATGGCATGTCTAAATAAAGACATGTCGTGTTTGTATTACAAACTCCTTATGCCTCCGTTTTCTTCTTGGGGACACGTCATGTCTAAATTAGAACACACCGTGTACCTTTCTAGGTCGAGGAGAACTTTATATCTGCTAATCAATGACACGACATTTCAAATAAAGACACGTCATGTACCTAGAGATATAACTTGTCTTCTGTATTTCTAGAAGTAGAGACACGCCGTGTCTTCTATAGTTTCTACAAAAAATAGTTTTTTGGCAGCACATAATTAATAACTGATATGGCAATATAATTGTCTAAATTATTACATTCATCCATGAAAAGCTTATTTATGAAACTAAAGAGTGTTCTTGACTCAAATGACTTGAAAAGAAATCTATCCTAATGTGGGTTCAACTCCCACGAGGTCCTCCATTTAGAGTTTGGAGTGAGACTCTTCAATTTATCATTCATGCATCTTGAAGGGAGAAAGAGGCTCCCTTATGAACTTCATCGCCTGAGGTATACAGCTTGCAACGTTGCCCATTTATTTTGAATGCTCCATCCTTGGCTTGTAATTCAACAACTTCATAAGGAAAAATCTTCAATACAAGAAAAGGGCCAGACCACTTTGACTTTAGTTTTCCAGGGAATAGCTTAAGTCTTGAGTTGAACAACAACACCTTGTCTCCTTCTTGGAAGTCTTTCCTCCATATTCTTTTGTCATGCCAAACCTTGGTTCTTTCTTTGTAGAACTTTGCATTTTCATATGCATCAAGCTAGAGTTCTTCCAGTTCTTGCAGCTGCAGTAGTCACTTGTCACCAACCTTTTTCATGTCAAAATTTAAGAACTTTATAGCCCATAGTGCACGGTGTTCTAGCTCCAGCGGAAGATGACAAGATTTACTGTATATCAGCTTGAAAGGAGTTGTGCCTATGATTGTTTTATAAGCTGTCCGGTATGCCCATAAGACGTCGTCTATCTTCAATGCCCAATCTTTCCTTGAGCTAGACACTGTCTTCTCTAGAATGCTTTTCAACTGCTAGTTGGAGACCTCTACTTGCTCGAAATTTTTAGGATGGTAGGGCGTAGAGACTTTATGAGTGACTCAATACTTAGATAGGAGGTTGTTGAATTGTTTCTCAACAAAGTGCATGCCTCCATCAGAGATTACAGCTCTAGGAACTCAAACTGAGAGAAAATGATTTTCTAAAATAGCTTGACTACAGACTTTGCATCCGATGCTTGGGTTAAGATGGCCTCAACCCACTTAGAGACATACTCGCAAGCAACTAGAATGTATTGATAGCCACAAGAAGATGTGAATGGTCCCATATAATCAACTCCCATACATCAAATACCTCAATATCCAAGATAGAATTAAGAGGAATGTCATCACGTCTAGAAATTTCTCTGGTCCTTTGGCATTTATCACAAGCTTTGACAAACAAATTGACATCTTTAAACAATGTTGGCCAATAGAAACCAGCCTGTAGGATCTTTGTTGTAGTCTTCTCTCCTCCAAAGTGACCTCCATTAGGAGAGGCATGGCATTCGGAAATAATGGTAGCAATCTCTTCTTTAGTGACACACCTTCGAATAAGTCCATCACTCCCATGTTTGAGCAACAAGGGGTCGTCTGAATAGTAGAACTTTACATCATGGAAGCACTTCTTCTTTTGCTGGTATGTCAAGCCCGACAATAGCTGTCTTGTAGCAAGAAAGTTTGCAATGTCCGCAAACCATGGCACTTGTGTGGATGATAACACATAAAGCTTCTCAATAGGCAAATGATCCTCAATAGGCAATAAGTCTCCAACATCTGTAGTCAACCTAGAAAGATGATCGGCAACGTTGTTCTCTATCCCCTTCTTATACCGGATTTCAAGATAAAACTCTTGTAGAAGCAGTATCCAATGGATGAGTCGAGGTTTTGCATCCTTCTTGTTGAGAAAATACTTTATGGAAGCATGATCTGTATACACGATTACCTTAGATCCTACCAGGTCTGTCAGAAATTGTCGAAGGCATACACTATAGAAAGCATCTCCTTCTCAGTGGTTGTGTAATTCACTTGAGCTTCATCTAGGGTGTTGCTTGCATAGTATATGGCATGAGGCTTCTTATCTTTCCTTTATCCCATAACTACCCCCACTGCATAGTCGCTTCCATCACACATCAATTCAAATGGGGCATTCCAGTCTGGTGGTTGAATTATTGGTGCAGAAATAAGAGCTTCCTTAAGCTTGGTGAAGGTTGTACGACAGTCATCATTGAATATAAATTTAGCATCCTTTACAATTAAGAAACATAATGGCTTTGCGATTTTAGAGAAGTCTTTAATGAATCTTCTATAGAATCCTGCATGACCAAGAAAACTACGGATGTCTTTGGCTGAATAAGGTGTAGACATCTTCTCAATAGCTTCCACCTTGGCCCTATCAACCTCAATACCCTTGTTAGATACAACATGGCCTAATAAACCAATGAATTGTGGCATGAAATGGAACTTCTCCCAGTTTAGTATTAGGTTAACCTCTTTACAACGTGCTAAGACTAATGACATGTTGCATAAACATTGATCAAATGAATCTCCATAGATGCTAAAATCATCCATAAAAATTTCCATTATGTTTTCAATGAAATAAAAAAAAAATAGCCATCATGCATCGTTGGAACGTCGTAGGAGCATTGCAAACACCAAAGGGCATGCGACGATAAGCATAAGTTCCATACGTGCATGTAAAAGTGGTTTTCTCTTGGTCGGGAGGGTAGATAGGAATCTGGAAAAACTCAGAATACCCGTCCAAGTAACAAAAATAAGAGTGTTTTGCAAGGCGTTCAAGCATCAAATCAATAAATGGAAATGGAAAATGATCCTTTTGGGTCGCTTTGTTCAAATGTCGATAGTCAAAACCCATACGCCAACCCGTGACAATACATGTTTGAATCAACTCATCATTATCTCCCTTGATGACAGTTGCACCCCCTTCTTAGGTACCACGTGGATGGAACGAATCCAAAGGATGTCACTTATAGGATAAATGATATTGGCATCAACCAACTTAAAGATCTCCTTTTGAACCACCTCAAGAATATTTTGATTTAAACGTCTAGGTAGTTCAATGGTGGGTTTAGCATCATCCTCCATTTTTATTCTATGCATACAAATGGAGGGATGAATGCCTTTCAAATCATCAATAGAGTAACCAATGACGTCTTTATACGAACATAATTCTGCAGGCAATTTATTTTCTTATTCATTGGCCAACTCATTATTGATTATTACATGAGAATTAGAGTCATAATCAAGAAATGCATACCTTAGCCCTGGTGGAAGGGATTTAAGTTCTACCTTTCTTCTGGTTGCATTTTCTTTGGTTTCGTCATCAACAGGTGGAGTGTCTTCTTCAGTAGAATCTAATTGGGCAATAGAAAATACCCCAAAAATTTTAGATCCATCATGAATACCTTCATCATCATCACAGTAATTCAGTATCAAATTGGCAATATCTGATCTTCTTCTACAATAGAATCAACAGAGTCCATAAAACATATTTCTTCTACACATGAGGGTGCCTTTATGGCATCATATACAGAAAAATCCATGGCTTCCTCACTAACTTGGAGTGTGAGTTTGCCTTCTCGAACATCAACTAGGCATCCAACCGTTTTCAAAAAGGGTCTTCCAAAAAGAATGGGATTGGAAGGAATTTCTACCATATCTAGCACTATCAAATCACAAGGAATATAGAGTTTACCAATATGCACTAGCACATATTCCATGATACCTTTGGGGAATTTGATGGAATGATCGGCCAGTTCAATGGACATCTTTGTAGGCTTCATATCTCTAAGATCTAGCTCTTGCCACAGGGTAGATTGGATGAGACTAATACTAGCTCCAATGTCTACAAGACCATTGTCAAACGTGGTATTATTGATCTTGCATGGTAAAGTAAAAGCTCCCAAATCATCTAGCTTCTTAGAGAGTCTATTTTGAATGATAAAACTGATTATTTCAAAAAGCATCACGGTATCCACTTGGTCCACCTTCCTCCTCTTTGTGATGATGTCTTTAAGGAACTTAGCATATGACGACATTTCTACAATAACTTCAGCTAGCGGAAGATTGACATGGAGCTTGTTTAGGATGTCCATAAACTTCCTAAACTTTGAATCCTCCTTTGTGTTTGCAAGCCTTTGTCGAAATGGTGCATTTCCTTTAATAGAAGGTGGTAGCTCAGCTGTACCTTTACCTGTGTCACCCAAAGGGGTGTCAAGCTTCTCTTTATCGGCGATCTCTGCACTCTTCTCCTTTGGTGGAAAAGGTCTATGGATTTCAGCTCCACTTCTTAGGGTGGTGGCATTTTCTTGTTGTCTTGGATTCACTTCCAGTTGGCTTGGAAGAGAACCGGATTGGGTGTTCTTTTTCTACGTCAATGATTGTTGGGAAATTTGGTTTTCCAACATCCTTGTGTGAGTGGAAATGCCATCCACTTTTATGGAAAGTTGGGAAATCACATCCTTTAAGAGCTTGTCGCTGTCCCTTAACTCTTCATTCTGTTGCATCTGTATGGAGATAAATTTCTTCATCATGGCCTCCAAGGAAGAACTTTGGGGTTGTTATTGCTGTTGATAACCCCTATTTTTGTTGAAGCCCGGTGGATTCTCATTGTTCTATTGGTTGAAGCTTTGTTGTTGATGCAGTTGCTACTGTGCATTGCTTGTGTTTCGATAGGAGAAATTAGGATGATCTCTCCATCCCAGATTGTAGGTGTTAGAATAGGGATAATACTACTTTTTCCCCTACATTCCAATGACATTGACTTGTTCTAGATCCCTTCATTTACATGAGGAGAAAAGCATGAAGAAGAAGTATGTACAGAATTCCCACAATCTTCACATATCACTTCAGTTGATTGGAGTTACAAAGTAGTCATCTTCTCGAACTTTTGCATAAGAACATCAAGTTTAGCAGCTATTCAGTCAACGACATCAACAATATGCTTCCCTCCCTATTTCTCGACTAAAGAACTAGCTGTAGAGGATGACTGTGCTCTCCTATATGATCCCCATTGGAAATGGTTGAGCACAATGTATTCAATGATGTTGTAAGCCTCCATGTAAGACTTATTCATCAATGCTCCATTTGCTGCAACATCCAATGTCATGCGGGTGTTATAGAATAGTTCATCATAGAATGTCTGGAGTAGCAACCAGTTGGTCAAATCATGGTCAGGGAAAAGGCGTTGCAGATCCTTAAAGTGCTCCCATGTATCATATAGAGTTTTTCCATCAGATTTAGATAAGTTGATGAGTTGGTTCCTGAGTTGGGCTATCTTTCTCGGTGGGAAATACTTTGCAAGGAAAGCATTTAGAAGTTGATCCCAACTTTTGATTGACTTCTTTGGAAGAGACAAAAGCCACGCATTGGCTCTATATCTTAGGGTGAAAGGGAATAACAGTAGCCTCACTCCGTCGACGGATACACCATTGATTTTTAAAGCGTTCATATACTCTAAGAACTCAGCCACATGAAGATTCAGATCTTCATTGACTGTACCTCCAAAGCGATTTTGCTAGATCATATGCATCATAGAAGGAGCAATATAGAAAATTGCTTGCTTCCATTACTGGAAGATCAATGGCTCCACAAATGTTTGTGGCAACTGGTATAGTGAAATCCTTCAAAGGACGGTCATCCTCCATGGTTGGATCTCCTGGTGTAGCTTCTTCAAAAGATAAAGAAGATGGTGATGGTGATGATGGTGAAACACCTCTTAGCAGTGGTTTCTCTACTCTTCTTGCTCTTCTTAAGCTTGAAAGAGTACACTCGATCTCAAGGTCTAACAACGCTGATGTTTGAAGACCCCTTTGCGAGCGATGCATACAACATAAAAAATAGCAAGAGAATTTGAGAACACAACTAAAAGGTATATGGAAATTTGAAAATGGAAATGATGATCTGGTCTCAAATACTAGTTAGCACTTGTTACTCTAATTAGATTAACCATAGCTCCCTGGAAACGGCGCCAAAAACTTGTTGGTCTTTTACACTAACAAGTTTCAATATTAAGAAAGATCTTTTACTCAACTAACCAATTTCGGCAAGTATACAGAAGTAGTCGTAGTCGAGATTGAACACAAGGAGCTTTAGCAATCAATTAAATGCAACAGTGCTAAGGTTCAACAATCTAGACTGATTTAAAGGTGATTTGGTTGATTAATCTAAAAATTTTAGAATTAAGCAAATAGTAAATGGCTTACTAAAAGATATTAAAATTCAGATATGGAAGTATCTTGGAATTAGGATTTCACCCACATATCATAGCGTAGAATAGGAGCATGAAATTGTTGCATACTAAACACTTGTTTTAAAGGAGAGTTGTATGTTGCACTTCACCTCTTAGTGTAAGTACAACGATCCTAGCTTAATTCAACATTCCCATGTATGAATTTCATTTTGGACCACAAACCTACTCCTCAACTCCATAATTTCCACTCATGTGGTAAAGAAGGAGTCGCCAAGAGAGTACCTCCTTACTCTCCTACCTATCTTCTCAGATCAAGCAAAAGTGCTTAAAACATACACATAAGGTGACCGGCCATATATGCAGAAAAGAAGAAACCAATACTCACAAGGTGGAAAAATAAGCAACATAGCATTTATTACAGAATTATCATGTTCCATACATGCTATGACATGGGAGCTACTCTCCCATGTCCAAGAAAAGGAAACTACTCATTTATAATGGTGTACAATAGAAAATGCACATAAATCTCATAGTTCAACATGATTTAGAGAAGGAAAAGCTAAGAAAACCCAAGGTGTAACCCAAGAGGAGTAGAATTCTGGCTTGAGGACAAAATGTCACTCCTACAACTTCTCCAAATAGGACAAACCTCTCTCCCAAGAAGATTTGTGGAGTGAAGAAGCTCTACTGCACTTGGAGAAGAAGATTGGAGAAGAAAAGAAGAAGAATGGGGTTCTTGAGCAAGAAACCACCTTCTTCCACTCCCAAAATCACCCTCCTTACTCTAGCCTTGCTCTTGGATGAAAGAGTTTCAAATTATGACCAAAGATAACTGCTCCATAGAGTGGTTTCATCTTTTAAAATGAAAGGAGTCGTATTTGAAAATTGCTAAAACTGACAGGCACACAACATGTCTTTCTATAGACACGGTGTGTCCTGTCTCTGACAGTTGTTTCTGAGTGTAAAGCACACGGCGTGTCTGAATTAATACATGATGTGTACATTACCAGAAAGGAAAGACTCAGTTCTGAATTCCTAGGTACACGTCGTGTCTTTTTTGGACATGCACTGTACTTTTCTTCATCGTCTGAAGTATTAGGCCATCTGGAAATGCATACGTTGTGTCTTAAATAAGACATGTTGTGTGCATTATTGTTTCAACAGAATTAAAGTTCTTAATGTCTACAAGGCATGGAGAAGTCCCAATAATGATGAATTTGAGTATGGATATCTCCAATTCGATCATTTTAAAGCATACCTACAATACACATCATGTGATAAGCAAAATAACAAAAAGATGG
Source organism: Alisma plantago-aquatica (assembly GCA_963693085.1). Lineage (NCBI taxonomy): Eukaryota > Viridiplantae > Streptophyta > Magnoliopsida > Alismatales > Alismataceae > Alisma > Alisma plantago-aquatica. The sequence goes on along the minus strand of OY856412.1, from coordinate 972,075,376 downwards.
TGAGAATGATATGAATAGAGGCTAAATAAAAACAAAATGAACTAAATTTGTGTGAAATCATGTGAAAAGTTGATGTGGAAACCACACAACAAATACCTCATAATCTTAGACCCTAGATCATCATAACATCATCTAGCATATTAGGATCACATTTTAGAGATAAAACAATAGCATGAAAACAAATTAATGGTGCAATAACAGAAGAGGGTAAAGTTATATAACCCGCCTTAGGATGAAGATCAAGCTCCAAAGCCATGAGCTCCAAGAGAGAAGAGGAGATCCAACTAGGATCAACTTCATGGCCAACAAGGTCACATTAGGAAGAAGAAAACACTAAGGTTAAAGGAAATCTCTAGAAGAAGAAAACTCAAACCCTAGCCAAATAAGAGAGGAGAAAGAAGAAAGAAGAAAGAAGAAAGAGGGAAACTTCATCTCACTTTGGTACTCCCATGGAAAACCATGCATCTCGACCTATATGGAGAAAAGATCTTCAAGATAGCCACTATGGTAGAACCATAGTCTCATGGTCAGGAGAAGATAGAAAGAAGGTAGGGTTCCAAAGGAAACGAGATCAAAGAAATAGATCCACTTACCAAGAAGGAAGATCCCCAAGGATTACCACAAAGAATATGATCAAGATCAAGACCAACACATGCAAAGGTGATCAACCACCAAAGCTCCAATATCAATACCTTCTCTATATCCACCAAGCACAAGGCTAAAAAGGGAGAAGAGAGGAAGAAGAGATACTTTCATCTGAAAGAGAGGGCTTATATACTCAAAGGGTAGGAGAGAGGTAAAAATCATGAGGTGTCAAGGTATGAGAGCACCAAAAGGACACTTGTACAACCAAGCCATGTCCATGAAACACACATGCAAGAGGATCATTAAAAACTATGTGGTATATCAACCACTTAGGTCCACTACACTCACAAGGTTGAAGAAAAGCACATAGCTGGGTCGCAACACCACCAAGGTCACAACACATCTCCATATGAGCAAACCTAGCAACCAACTCAAAGAACAAGAACCTAATTGCAACAAACATCAACCGAGGGAAGTGTTGTGGTCACAACACTTCAAAAACCAACCTGCTAGGTCGAAACACGATCATACTTAAGCATATATGTAAAACCATGCAAACCCTAATATCATCTCATGATGCCACCTCATCAACCAAGGCTCAACTAGGTTCCCCTAGACTTCATGCTCTCTCTTATTATGCTAAGGCACAAAAGGTACAACCTATATGTGACAAATATTGCAAGATAGACCCTCAACATGGGTAAATTGCAACTTGGTCAAAACAAGCATAACTAGCTCAAACATTAACCAAACATGACCAAACTAAAAACATAGACTTTTCACATGTTATTAGGGCATCTCAAGAGATTAGATTAAGGTTAAATCATCTTATTTAAGAAAAGAAAACACAATCAAGCACTAAGCCATTTTAGGGGTCTTACAACCATAAACTCCAAACAAGGATTTCTCCCTCGAAATCCTATGTGAAAAGAAATGGGTACTTCCTATGCATCTATTCCTTCATCTCCCACATGGCTTTCTCTACACCACATTGATGCCAAAAAACCTTAACCAAAATGATATCCTTCTTCTTTAGCTTCTTGATCCTTCTATCAAGGATCAACACATGACCCTCTACATACAACACATATTCATCTAGCTCAACCTCCACTAGTTGCAACAATAACTCTATGTTAGGGTGACACTTCCTCAACATCAAAACATAGAACATTGGATGCAACTTGTGCAACTCAGGTGGTAACTCCAACTTATAGCCCACCTTCCCAACATATGCCACCACAGGGTAAGGTCCCATATACCTGGGAGCCAACTTACCCTTCTTCCCAAACCTAACACACCTTTCTAAGGAGAGACCCTGAGATACAACTCGTCTTCCACTTGGAACTCCAACAGCCTATGAAGATTATCAACATAAGACTTCTACCTATGTTGGGCTTCCTTCAACTATTATTGTATCATCTTGACCTTCTCTTTTGTCTTCTATATAATCTTAGGACCTCAAAGTTGATATTCACCAGTTTCATACCAACACAACAGAGATATGCAACGTCTCTCATACAAAGCCTTCTACAATGCCATATCAATACTCCTCTAATTGCTCTTATTATAGGATAACTCTATCAAACTGAGATGCACATCCCAACTTCCCAAAAACTACAAGACACAAGCTCTCAACAAATCTTCCAAATTATGTACAGTCCTCTCAAAATGTCCATCTGTCTATGGGTGAAATGCTATAGTGAACCTCAACTGCGTACACATGGTTGTATGCAGACGCTCCCAGAAGCGAATGGGAAAATGAGGACCTCTGTTAGACACAATGGTAGATAGAATACCATGCAAACAAACTATCTCATCAACATAAAACTGTGTCAACTTCTTAGCGGTATATATTGTCTTCACAGGAAGGAAATGCACTGACGTAATCAACCTATCAATGATCACCCAAATTGAATCATGGTCTTTGGCTATCCTAGGTAGTCCAACCACAAAGTCCATCATGATATGTTCCCATTTCCATTGTGGTATAGACAATAGTTGCAAAGTTCCTTAATGTTTCTTACGTTCTACCTTAACCTACTGACACACTACACACTTAGCCACAAACTCAGTTGCATCTTGCTTCAAGCCAGACCACCAATATATATCTTTTAAATTGTGGTACATCTTGGTGCTGCCTAGATGCATAGCATACATTGAAGAGTGAGCCTCTTCCAAAACCAAATTCCTTAGATCATCTACATGAGGTACCACTACTCTACAGTGGTAACATACTGTCCCATTCTCTGACTCATGGAAGCCATCACAGTTCTCACTGCTAAACTCTACTCAAAACTATTGAATCACAATATCGTCACACTATGCATCTCTGATATGCTATCCTAACATATGCTTCACTTGTAACTATGCCAACAGTCCTGCTAACAAGGACACCTTCAACTTCACATTTATCTAATGCAAGGAGACCAACATGTCTTTTTTATGTCACACCAAAGAACACAATTGTGCCTTATCCACAGATGATGATGAAGAAGACATCCTTCTTAAAGCATCTGCCACCTTGTTCACCTACTTTGGATGGTAGTCTATGGTGCAATCATAGTCCTTGATCAGTTCCATCCAGCGTGTCTGTCTCATGTTCAACTCCTACTTCGAGATGTTGTACTATAGGTTCTTGTGGTCGGTGAAGATCTGACACTTCTCATCATAAAGGTAGTGTCTCCATATCTTCAAGGCATGAACCGCCACTGCAAGCTCTAGATCATGTGTTGGGTATCTCTTCTCATGTTTCTTAAGCTGTAACAAAGTGAAAGAAATCACGTTCTTATGTGGAAACAACACACAAACCGAACCATTCTTTGATGCATCATGTAAGACTATATAACCTTTCCCTTGGTTAGGCAAACTAACACTGGTACACTAGTCAACTTCTCTTTTAAAAGCTAGAAAGAACACTAACACTTGTCATCCCAGACAAGCTATACACCATTCCTTGTCAACTTTATTAGGGATAACACCATTGTGCTAAAGTTCTTGATAAACCTCGTATAGTAACCTGATAAAACAAGAAAACTAAAAACTTCTATTTGTGTTTTTGGAAGCTCCCACTCTAACACAGATTGAACCTTCTTGGGATCCACACACACACCTTCAGCATATATCATGTCTCTAAGGAACAACACCTTCTTCAGCCAAAACTCACACTTGTTAAACTTAGCGTATAGCTTGTGATGTATGAACATGGTCAATGCCTACCATATATTCTACTCATGGTATTGGTTGTATCTAGAGTATATCATGATATCCCCAATGAACATTGTGACGCACCATCCGAACAAAGCATCATTCACTAGGCAGAAGCGATCATTAGCAGTGGATTACTGAAAATCACTAAAAATTAAAATCATTTACAAAGAGATCCATACACTGGAAAACTCTTTTAAAAAAAAACCAAAGTAATTCAATTACATTTTAGTTCACAAGTACATATCTTGTACCATTCCTTCTCGAGGATTACATGCATCAACTGCCCTATTTAAAACTATACATAGGCAACATATAAACATTGAGGCATCAAGCCAAAATCTCAGATCGATTCATTAGACTAACTACTGACTCCGAGGACCTGAGAGTACAGAGATGACACATAGGACTCTATATAAGACATGACAGCCAGTGTCTCCACCTGAGATTTCACTACTGTCCCTGCTGCTGCTGCTATTCCCCTACTGTAGGGTTTCTGCCTCTTCCTCCGTGTCTACCTAAAAAGTGTTGGTGATCAACGGAGTGAGAGAATTGAAAATCGTCCCAGTGAGAGATATAACTCTCCACCAAAACATTATTATTGCAGTTTAATGAGATAAAATTTAATAGGGGAATCATAAATGTTTAACAACAGATAATTCATTATCTAAACAGATTAGAGCAATATTTATTTTCAAAGCATTTCAGCTATGATTGATACAACAACATATTATTTATTTAATAAGGAATATGAAGAACATGTATAACATTTATCCATCTAGGATATGGTAACAAAGATAACATCAACCATTGATTCTTGTATTTCAACCTCAAGCAAATATGCTACACGGCTGATTACATTTTACAAACATACTTAAGACCTGAGAAGATGAGGTATACCACTCATACTCCAACCGACCACGATTACAGAAAGCATCGGTACCACACAAGGTCAATGGAAGAGCCGGACTCCAAGACCTCATCCTTCTCGGTCAGTATGAGATTATTTGGTAGAGACATCACGTGCCAGACTGCAATTAGCTTGCCAGGGTATATTGGCATCTTTGCTATAGAGTTATAGCCCACAACATATACTCTCTTCAGGGTTATGGCCCGTAGCCAATGCCTGGTATCATATCATGGAGTCATGGCCCGTAGCCATACTCATATTGGGTTATGGTATGTAACCAATCCCATACATAGGATATAGCCCACAACCATTCCTATGGGGCATGAGGATATAATTGCCCAATTACCCCCACATATTCAAAAATATGCGCTCCGAGTTTAACTCGTTTCACCATTCAGCAAATTCTGACACTGATGGATCTATGGTCAGGGCAACTACATTATATGATATCACTTGATTAATTAAGTGTATTACCATATTGTTTTAGCATCAACAAGTTTCCAAACATCAATTATTATATTAGTTGCTAGAAAGAATGTGTAATACTTCCATCAAGTACTGTTCAAACATTTAATAAAGCATTGGGATCTCAATCCCTCATCTCATCAGGGGTATTCTCATCCCTTAATAAACTCATCATTATGATTATAGAAAATGGGTATTCAAACCCTCAGTTCAATCATAGAACAATTGTTACCATATATCAGGTAACTAATACCTTCAGGTTGTCTGACCAAGGTAAACATGATACTTTCTATACAAGCATCTCATATGGCTCACAAAGCCCATTTCATCTCTTGTTACCTCTCACTAGGCAACAAAGCATGTTATGGCTCACAAGTCCCATTAACATAATAAATGAAACATCATAGCTCATACCTGGCTATGTTCATCATCTCATGATACCTGCATGGTTAGTACATTTGATAATAGTTATATCAATTACATTTTAGCACCATGCTATACAAAGTAACACCACTTATACCCTTATTAGGGTTAGGGTTTTCCCAATTTATATCAATCAGGGTTACTCATCCCCTTACACAAATTAGGGATAGGTTTTCAAATTAGGGTTTCATAATTCATAGCATCACCCTGGATTAGGGTTTCATATCACATTACCATGTATCAGGGTTTCACATTACATCCTTACCTTGAATTAAGGTTTCTTATAACATTTCTCCTAAAATTAGGGTTTCATGTGGATTTACCCAAAATTAGGGTTTTCATGAAGCATTCCCTTAAATTAGGGTTTTTCATTAAAATACCCTGAATTAGGGTTTCACATATCTTTACCCTAAATTAGGGTAACACCATCACCCTAGATTAGGGTTTCACCTAGCTTTACCTTAAATTAGGATTAGAGCTCATCAACCTTCTCGATTTGGGTTTCATGATCTCATCATCATGGATCAAACCCTAATTACATATTTTATTCATGTTGAAAGTGTTGAGGATTAATCACTACATGATTACCACTTATGTATAAGTTCCTCTCTCTCATCCTCTCTAAGAGGTTACTTACTTTAATCTTGATTAGATTGAATCAACTTGAATGAAGAGTTGACATAGTGTATTAACTCATTGCTTCCATAAGCATCAAAGGTCAACCACTCTAAAGGTACTAATCACCTAAGTACTTTAGAGGTACAACCACTGGATTTAACTTTGATATATGCCATTAACATTCAAGGGGTTAATTGGTCTTTCATAACCTTAGGTCTCCAAACGGTTTTGGTTACACTAAATCTTCAAACGATTTTGACCTTTTTGTACTCCAAACGGTTTTGAAACCGTTTGCCCTCCAAACAGTTTTGAAACTGTTTGGGCACTCAACCCATGAAATCGTTTGAACAAATTATCATTGAAACCGAATGGATAACCCAACATTGAAACCGATTAAATATTGAAACCGATTGGACAATTCAAATGGTTTGAGACCGTTTCATCTCAAATGGTTTTGAGACCGTTTGATTCCAAATGGTTTCAAGACCGTTTGGCCTCAAACGGTCTTGAAACCGTTTGGTCCAAACTACCTCAAAACTGATTGGACCAATTAAGGTTTCCAACATCAAATCGATTTAGGATTTGTACTCATTGAACCATCCATCAATTGAACTATTGAAAGTACATCAAATTGTAGCCCTTGGATCTCCAACCATCCACCAAAATCAGCCATTGACCTCCAAACGGTCTTGAGGCCGTTTGACCTCCAAACGGTCTTAAGACTGTTTGGGTCAATCAACCTTGAAATCGATTCCCTCAACTAGGGTTTAAATCAATTCAATCGATTAGGGCTTGCAATTGGTGGATCATACATACATGGAACCTTTTAAAATTCAATTAATTGGAACCATTGGATTATCATCCAACCACATCAGCATTTGACCTTCAAATGGTTTGAGTCCTCTTGACCTCAAATAGTCTTGAGACTGTTTGGTGTCAAACGGTCTTGAGACCGTTTGATCACCAAAAAGCAAAAACGTTTGCACATGTTCTATGTTAAGGTGTGTGCTTAAGATGACATCATAATATTCAATCTTGAAACCTTCAAAATCCATTGTGATTCTTGTGGTGAATTAAAAAACCAATCAAAAGGAAATCCGAAAGTAAAGGAAGAATCAACATATGATAAAGGAATGAAATCAATAACAATGTTTAAGGGTTCAAGTTATATAACCTGCCTTCAAAATTGAATCCAAGCTTCAAGCTTCACGTTCTCAATGGTGAATGAAGCTTCCTCAACTTCCAAAGGCTCGTCCTCAAGTCTTTGAGTGAAAAGAATGGCTAAGGTTGAAGATTGAATGAAGAAAAGAAGAAATTTAGCATTGAATTTCGATTTCCACCATGAAATTAAGGTTGAAGATGAATATGGAGCTTACCTACAGGTTGGGGCACGTCCTCCTGCTGCTCCTAAGATCCTTTGTGTTCAACCAAAGCAAAGAAAGAAAAAGGAATCGAAAAAGCCTTTCATGTGGGTTGAAAATGGGATGTTTATAAAGGAATTTCAATGAGAGAGAAAGTGATAAATAATTCCTTCAACTCCCAAAATTGGTGCGACATACTCCCCTCAATCCCTTACATACGAAGCCATATCCCCCACCTTGTAATTCCTCTTCATTATCTATGAATAAAAAGAAAAAAAATTAAGCACCTTAATCAATATAATAATAATATCCAAAATTGAGTGGATATTACTTTTCCTTTTACTAATGTGAGTGGGAGCTCCACTCACTTTAGATATTTACGTGCCTTTGCAAGGAACAAGGACGTCCATACTTATGGAAATTCAACCATATCATTTTTGGTTGAAAGGCCATTCAATTAATATATTTATTTTTGCATTACATTGAATTAGGGTTTCAATTATGCTTAAATCTTGATTATTTTAATATCAAGATTCTCTCTCCTCCAAAGAGATTCAAATGAGACACCCCTCTGATTTTCTTATCTCTAATTGATACCAAGAAACACTAGGGACTCTCTAAAAGTGGTATTTTTCATATTGAACCCTAGGTTTTGGGTAAATTGCACATTACACCAAAACTAGGTTTTAATGCACAAACATTGCGTAACAAGCTCTTTCTTGGTGCTCAGTCTACCACAAGCCATAACTCTGCATCATTTTCATTCTTATGATGCTTCAACACTTGAGGAACATTTTACCATGTAACATTTGCAAGTTAACCCATCAACTTGGGTATATTTCACTTTAGTCCAAAACAAGCAAAACATTGATTTCAACATTATTCAGAAAGGACTAAAATTGAAACATAAGCTCCTCTTGTGCCTTAATTACTTTTCAAAAGATAAGCAAGCATATAATTATCTTTATTAAACAAAATATCTAGGGTTAAAGCATAACCCAGGTCAGGGATGTTACAAATTATCCACCCCTAACAGGGATTTCATCCCTGAAATCATCAAGAGAAAAGAGAAGGGTACTTCCTCTTCATCTCTTCTTCTAGCTCCCATCTAGCTTCTTCAATGCCATGATGATGCCAGAGAACTTTCACAAGACATATGTCTTTCTTTTTCAGCTTTTTAATTCTTTTATCAAGGATCAACACAAGTCCTTCAACATGTGATATATCATCATTTAATTCTACCTCCACAGGTTGTAGAACTAACTCTGTGTCAGGATGACAGTTTCTCAGCATGGAGATATGGAACACTAGATGCAACTTATGTAGCTCGGGTGGAAACTCCAGCTTATAGGCTACCTTTCCAATCCATTCAATGATTGGATAAGGCCCCATAAATCTAGGAGCTAACTTTCCCCTCTTCCCAAATCTAAGGACACCTTTCCAAGATGAGACCTTGAGATATACACTGTCTCCAACTTGGAATTCTAAGGGTCTTCGCCGTTTGTCAGCATACAACTTCTATCTATCATGTGCAGTTTTAATTTTTGTTGTATTACTTTAATCTTCTCAGTTGTCTACTGCACAAGCTCAGGACCCAAAATTTGATATTCTCCTGCTTCATGCCAACATAAAGGAGATCTACAACATCTATAATGCTTCATATGGTGCCATATCAATACTGTACTGATAGCTATTATTGTAAGCAAATTCTATCAAGCTCAGGTGTAGATCCCAACTTCCTACAAACTGAAGGACACATGCCCTAAGCAAATCCTCCAAGGTTTGTATGGTTCTCTCAGATTGTCCATCTCTTTGTGGGTGAAAGGTTGTACTAAACCTTAACTGTGTACCCAAAGCTTTATGTAGTCGTTCCCAAAAATGACTCATGAATTGGGGACCTGTATCAGAAACGATAGTAGCTGGAACCCTGTGCAATCACACTATCTCATCTATATAAATATGTGCCAGTTTCTCAGCAGTGTAGGTTGTTCTAGGCAAACCAACTATCACCCATATGTGTTGTCTTAGTCAAACTATCAACTATCACCCATATGGAATCATGACCTTTGGTTGTTCTAGGCAAACCAACCACAAAGTCCATGGTCACATGATCCCATTTCCACTGCGGTATAGGCAAAGGTTGCATTGTTCCTGTAGGATTCTAATGTTCAGCTTTAACCTGCTGACACACCAGACACCGCATAACAAACTCAGCTACATCCTTCTTCAATCCTGGACACCAATACATATCATTCAAGTTATGATACATTTTGGTGCTCCCTGGATGCATTGCATACATCGAAGAATGAGCTTCCTCCAGGACTAACTTCCTTAAGTCATTGGCATCAGGTACTACCATCCTACCATGGTAACAGACTACTTGATCCTATGACTCATGAAAGACATCTCATTTCTCACTACCATATTCTGACCTGATCTGCTGTACTACAACATCAGCTTTTTGTGCTTCTTTAATCTGCTGTTTCAGAGTAGGTTTCACTTGCATCTCAGCTAACAACCCGGCTAACAATGATACCTTAAGTTGTACATTGTTTTGCCTCAAGGAGATAAGCATCTCTCTTTTTAAGCACACTAAGGAGTTTAACTGTGCTTTATCTAGGGCTGGTGATGATGATTTCCTGCTTAGTCCATCAACCACTACATTAGCCTTCCATGTATGATAATAATTTGTACAATCGTAGTCCTTGATTAACTCCATCCAGCAACATTGTCTCATGCTCAACTCATGTTGTGAAAAGATATACTTTAGATTCTTATGGTCTGTGAAAATCTGGAACGTTTCTCCATAGAGATAATGTCTCTAGATCTTCAAAGCATGAACTACAACAGCTAGCTCTAGATCATGTGTTAGATAATTCTCCTCGTGTTTCTTAAGCTGTCGAGAGGCAAAAGAAATCACTTGATTATCCTGCATCAACACACATCCTAGACCATTCTTAGATGCATCACAAAAAACTATATACCCCTTCCCTTGCTCAGGTAACACCAGCACAGGTGCACTCGTTAACCTTTCTTTCAACGACTGGAAAGAATGTTGACACTTGCCATTCCAGACAAAAGGAACCTCCTTCTTGGTCAACTTGGTTAGGGGTAAAGCTATAGAACTGAAGTTCTTAATGAACCTCCTATAATATCCTACCAATCCTAGGAAACTGCATATCTCCATCAGTGTCATTGGCTGTTCCCATTGCATGACAGATTCTACCTTCTTAGGATCAACACGGATACCTGAGGCATATATTACATGTCCTAGAAAAGAAACTTCTGGTAACCAGAACTCACACTTGCTAAACTTAGCATACAACTTATGTTCTCTTAGCAAAGTTAAAGCCCGACGGAGGTGCTGCTCATGCTGTTGAACATCTCTACTATATATCAAGATGTCATCTATGAAGACTACTATGAACTGATCAAGAAAAGGCCAGAAGATTCTATTCATGAGTTCCATGAATGCGGCTGGTGCATTAGTTAGTCCAAACAACATAACTATGAATTCATAGTGACCATACCTTGTCCTAAAGGCAGACTTAGGTATGTCACTCTCCTTGATACACAACTGATGATATCCCGATCTCAGATCTATCTTAGAAAAGATAGTTGCACCACGCAACTGATCAAACAAGTCATCTATCCTTGGCAGAGGGTACTTATTCTTTATAGTTACCTTATTCAACTATTTGTAATCAATGCATAATCGCATCAATCCGTCCTTCTTATTAACAAAGAGAACCGGAGCACCCCATGGTGAAGTACTAGGTTGGATAAAACCTTTCTCAAGTAACTCCTGTAGCTGTTTCTTAAGCTCTACAATCTCAACAGGTGCCATTCTATATGATGTTTGTGCTATTGGTTGTGTGCCTAGGATTAGATTAATCTCAAAATCAATCTCTCGGGGAGGAGGTACACCTAGAAGTTCCTCAGGAAACACATCTTCAAACTCACTAACTATCAGAACTTCGGAAAGATTAGGGCTCTCCATTATGGTATCTACCACATGTGCCAAGAATGCAAAGCATCCTTGTCTCATCAGCTTCTCAGGTACCATAGATGACACAAGACAGGTTGGAAGAATCTTTCTGTCTCCCTGAAAGATCCATGTGTCACTATCATCTGTGAACACTGCTTTCTTGGAAACACAATCTAAGACAACCTTATACTTTTCTAAGGTGTCCATTCCAAGAATTATATCAAACCCGTACATCTCAAGTGGGATAAGATCCACCTGAATGCAATGTTTAGAAAAGAAAAGAGTGCACGGAGAACAAACCTCCCACAACACTATAGATCCAAGCAAAAGGGTTTCTAATAATAGACTATCTGCTCTATGACTGACAATCATATTGTAGTCATGAATCACTCTTTGAGTGATAAAGGAATGCGTAGCAACCAGATCAATTAAAACAGATACGAAGTAGGATGAAGACAAATCAAAATGAAATAGTTCCATCTGACCTGTCACAACTTGAGGGTTGACTATTGCTTTGGGTTGATTCATCACATAGAATCTCATTGTTGATTGATGTTGACCCGGTGCTCAGTTGTTGGGTGCCGATGAACCAACTTGGGACGCTTGCCCACATCGTCAAGTGCCACTCAAAAACTACCTCCTCTGAGAGCCTTGCTGACTCTGCCTCTGGGGTTGAGTCACCATTGTGTTCCCGACTAGACAATCCCTATCCAGATGTCCCACTTGTCTACACTGATGACAGATCTAGCTCATACATGGCTATGCTCATCATCTCATGATACCTGCATGGTTAGTATACTTGATAACAGTTATATCAATTACATTTTAGCACCATGCTATGCAAAATAACACCACTTATACCCTTATTAGGATTAGGGTTTTCCCCATTTATATCAATCAGGGTTACTCATCCCCTTACACAAATTAGGGCTAGGTTTTCAAATTAGGGTTTCATAATTCATAGAATCACCCTAGATTAGGGTTTCATATCACATTACCATATATCAGGGTTTCACATTACATCCTTACCTTGAATTAAGGTTTCTTATAACATTTCTCCTAAAATTAGGGTTTCATGTGGCTTTACCCAAAATTAGGGTTTTCATGAAGCATTCCCGTAAATTAGGGTTTTTCATTAAAATACCCTGAATTAGGGTTTCGCATATCTTTACCCTAAATTAGGGTAACATCATCACCCTAGATTAGGGTTTCACCTAGATTTACCTTAAATTAGGATTAGAGCTCATCAACCTTCTCGATTTGGGTTTCATGATCTCATCATCATGGATCAAACCCTAATTACATATTTTATTCATGTTGAAAGTGTTGAGGAATAATCACTACATGATTACCACATATGTATAAGTTCCTCTCTCTCATCCTCTCTAGGAGGTTAATTACTTTAATCTTGATTAGATTGAATCAACTTTAATGAAGAGTTGACATAATGTATTACGTCATTGCTTCCATAAGCATGAAAGGTTAACCACTCTAAAGGTACTAATCACCTAAGTACTTTAGAGGTACAACCACTGGATTTAACTTCGATATATGCCACTAACATTCAAGGGGTTAATTGGTCTTTCATAACCTTAGGTCTCCAAATGGTTTTGGTTACCCTAAATCTTCAAACGGTTTTGACCTTCTTGTACTCCAAATGGTTTTGAAACCATTTTCCCTCCAAACGGTTTTGAAACCATTTGGTCACTGAACCCATTAAATCATTTGAACAAATTATCATTGAAACCAAATAGGTAACCCAACATTGAAACAGATTGAATATTGAAACCGATTGGACAATTCAAACAGTTTGAGACCGTTTGATCTAAAACAGTTTTGAGACCGTTTGAATCCAAATGGTTTCAAGACCGTTTGGACTGAAACGGTCTTGAGACCGTTTGGTCCAAACCACCTCAAAACCGATTGGACCAATTAAGGTTTCCAACATCAAATCGATTTAGGATTTGTACTCATTAAACCATCCATCAATTGAACTATTGAAAGTACATTAGATTGTAGCCCTTGGATCTCCAACCATCCACCACAATCAACCATTGACCTCCAAACAGTCTTGAGACTGTTTGGGTCAATCAACCTTGAAATCGATTACCTCAACTAGGGTTTCAATCAATTCAATCGATTAGGGCTTGCAATTGGTGGATCATACATACATGGAACCTTTTAAAATTCAATTAATTGGAACCATTGGATTATCATAGAATCACAATAGCATTTTACCTTCAAACGGTTTGAGTCCTCTTGACCTCAAACGGTCTTGGGGCTGTTTGATCACCAAAAAGCAAAATCAGTTGCACATGTTCTATGTTGAGGTGTGTGCTTAAGATGACATCATCATATTCAAGCTTGAAACCTTCAATATCCATTGGGATTCATGTGGTGAATTCAACAACCAATCAAAAGGAAATCCAAAATTAAAGGAAGAATCAACATATGATAAAGGAATGAAATCAATAAAAATGTTTAAGGGTTAAAGTTATATAACCCGCCTTCAAAATTGAATACAAGCTTCAAGCTTCACGTTCTCAATGGTGAATGAAGATTCCTCAATTTACAAAGGCTCGTCCTCAAGTCTTTGAGTAAAAAGAATGGCTAAGGTTGGAGATTGAATGAAGAAAAGAAGAAATTAAGCATTGAATTTTAATAACCACCATGAAATTAAGGTTGAAGATGACTATGGAGCTTACCTATAGGTTGGGGCACGTCCTACTTCTGCTCCTAAGCTCCCTTGTGTTCAACCAAAGCAAAGAAAGAAAAAGGAATCGAAAAAGCCTTTCATGTGGGTTGAAAATGGGATGTTTATAAGGGAATTTCAATGAGAGAGAAAGTGATAAATAATTCCTTCAACTCCCAAAATTGGTGCCACATACTCCCATAAATCCCTTGCATACGAAGCCATCTACCCCACCTTGTAATTCCTCTTCATTATCCATGAATAAAAAGAAAATAAATTAAGCACCTTAATCAATATAATAATAATATCCAAAATTGAGTGGATATTACTTTTCCTTTTACTAATGTGAGTGGGAGCTCCACTCACTTTAGATATTTAGGTGCCTTTGCAAGGCACAAGGATGTCCATACCTATGGAAATTCAACCATCTAATTTTTGGTTGAAAGGCCATTCAATTAATATATTTATTTTTGCATTAAATTGAATTAGGGTTTCAATTATGCTTAAATCTTGATTATTTTAATATTAAGATTCTCTCTCCTCCAAAGAGATTCAAATGAGACACCCCTCTGATTTTCTTGTCTCTAATTGATACCAAGAAATATTAGGGACTCTCTAAAAGTGGTATGTTGCATATTGAACCCTAGGTTTTGGGTAAATTGCACATTACACCAAAACTAGGTTTTAATGCACAAACATTGCTTAACAAGCTATTTCTTGGTGCTCAGGCTACCACAAGCCATATCTCTGCATCATTTTCATTCTTATGATGCTTCAACACTTGAGGAACATTTTACCATGTAACATTTACAAGTTAACCCCTGAACTTGGGTAATTTGCACTTTAGTCCAAAACAAGCAAAACATTGTTGTCAACATTATTCAGAAAGGACTAAAATTAAAACATAAGCTCCTCTTGAACCTTAATTACTTTTCAAAAGATAAGAGCAAGCATATAATTATCTTTATTAAACAAAATATCTCGGGTTAAAGCATAACCCAGGTCAGGGATGTTACAAACACTACCATGAACTGGTCAAGATAAGGTCTAAACACCCTATTCATCAAGTCCACGATGGCTGAAAGTGCGTTGGTTAGACCAAACGATATGATTACAAACTCATAATCACCATACCGAGTCCTAAAATCTGACTTGGGTTTGTCATCTACCTTGATTCGTAACTGATGGTATCCTAACCTCATATCTATCATCTAGAACACTATGGCACCTCACAACTGGTCAAATAGATCACCTATCTGTGAAAAAGGATTCTTGTTCTTAATCATCACTTTGTTTAGTTGTCAGTAATCGATGCAAAACCTCATGGATCCATCTTTCTTTTTTACAAACAACACTAGAGAACCCAAGGGGATGTGCACGGTATGGTAAAACCTTTCTCAAGAAAATCCTACAACTACTTCTTTAGCTCTTGCATCTTAGTTGGTGCCATCCTGTATGGTGTTTGTGCTATCGGCTATGTACCAAGAACTAGATTGATCTTAAAATCAATCTCTCTAGGAGGGGGATCACCTAGGAACTCATCGGGAAACACATCAGCAAACTAATAAACAAATGGAACTTTCTGAATACTAGGATTCCTCACCTTGGTATCTATCAAATGTACTAAAAACACTTCACAACCTTGCCTCATCTGCCTTTTTGTTGTGCTAGCTTTCACCAAACATGTCAAGAGAATCTTCCTATCTCCTTGGGAAATCCATGAAACATCACCATCATAAAATATTTCCACCTTGGTGTTGGAAAATATTAAAATAGGTAGCATAAATAACTTTTTTTTATCAACCATATTCCCTATAATTGGAGATCTCATCAATAACTATAATAGGAGAAGGATGGTTTTGAGGATATGCCTAGTCCCTGAGAAAGTCTAGTGACATCTCCTCATCGTCATAGATGCACATCAGTCTCCTAATTACACTGGGACTCGTATGATTGATGTGCCTACTACAGCCTCAAATGTCGTCATCTACAGTAGCTCCTCTCTCAACAGACTGCTGGTTGACATTGTTTTCCTAGCGGTAGACAATGACCTCCTACCTTTAGAAAAGTCCACATGGACCATCTAGAAATCCTATCATCCTTCTAGAATAGACAAGAAGGTGTAGTCCCTTTTTTGGTGTAATAGTCACCAACTTGCTTTCCCACAATAATGATATCAATTGTTCTCTCCCTTGCTATCCCTCCCTAGTCACGTAGGACTTCCTTGGGCTCTCTTGGTTACCACAACTAGAGAGGACAAAAATTATTAGAGCAACTAATTTTTAATTGTTTGTATTATGCTCTTGGAAGCCCCCAGTACCCCTCTATTTATAGTAGAGGCTAGGGTCAGGGATCCCAGTCTTTGCGGGAGAGGAAGGGATGGGAAGATCTTGAATTTTCACAACCTGCAACTACCCAAATGACTGATTGGTGACCTAGACAGTCATCTGGCAAGTGAGATGGTTGTCTGACACTGCAAGATGGCCATTTTGTACTTTCCCAATCACAGACAAAATTGGCAGTTTGTTTCCCATTAATGATAAACATTAATTCCTTGCACTCCAAGTAATATACAATCTAAATGAATCTAGGAAAGTATCTAGAACATTCATCTGGCCGAAATGGGCAGTTTCTCCCACATGAGATGGCTGTCTCACTCACCTAGAAGGTCGCCTAGTTAGCCAAGCTGAGCCGACCCAATCAGTTCAATCCATAGACAATGTCAACTCCAATCAGCCTGGCTCTCCAAACGCCCATGTCAACCCTTGAGATGATCGCATAACAGTCCATACAGCTATCTCATTCTATGAGGTGGGTGTCTGGAAGTGTGTCTAGCTGATATGATGCATGAATCAATTACCTAAATGCTTTAGTAATTAATTCAATCATCATACAAGATTAAATTCCTGTTCAAGGTCGCGACCTATGTGTGTGACACTACAGGTCCCATATTACGTTGGCAGTGAATGTCCTTAACAACTTATGACATCATAAGAAATGAGAGGTGCCTAGTCGCACATCAATGCTACTCAAGTAAGTGGAAAGTTGGGGAACAACTTCAATGTAAAATCTATGCATGGTGTTATAGTGCTACTATAATTCCTTTATCACTGATATTCACATTGAACTATAGGCATGGAGTAGTCACCTTCCTCAACATTAAATATTGTTTGTTGAATGAAGAGCAGACTATATGAGATATATGTAATCTCAATATCACATATTGACTCACATGTGCATGGCCATGCATTTCTGAGTATCTCTAATCAAGAGGCCTTTGCATATTATACCCTTGTAGGAGGGACAAATCCCATCTCTATCACTCACAGTCAGTCCTCATGTGTCACAACCACCCAATCATTACCATTATAACAACCCATGTTTTAGGACTGCGTTTGATGATTTTAAAGCGTATCGAATTACATGTGATGATTGTAGTGATTTCAAGTGTAAGAACCACAAACACCACCATCACTATGAGAGATGACTATGACTACCATGATGATGATTTCCATGTGTCAGTCTCACGGTGGCTCTGTCTAATACACTGATCTCTAACATGAATTTGTGTGATTGGTTTGATACAGTCATATCATGATGAATGAGACTATGTCATCAATAAACTCACACTCTAATATTATGTGTCATTGTTGTCTATCAACCTTCCACAATAACAACCAATTAAGGACATATTGAGAATATATATATGTACTCTTAACATCCTTATGATCTCATTCTTCCAAGTCACATACATGAAGACATACGTAACTGAGTAGTATTATTCACTAGACATTTATAATGTTACATCATTATCTCATAACTGAATTAAACATAATAAATTGGAAGCTTTCCTTTATTTATTAATCAAATCAATTACAAATATGCCATTAAAATCATCACATGATTGTCTCTCTGGGTATACATACCAATAGACTCCCACTTCCACTTAGAGGCAATCACCCATGAATTTTATTCCGAGTGACCTAACATGACCATAATGCTTCTGCTGTGAAAGTTCCTTTGTCAAGGGTCAGCAACAATATTCTTAGTTGGTACTTTCCAAATCTTCACATCTCCTTGCTATACGATCTCTCATATGAGATGGAACTGCCTTCATATATGCTTTGGGTGCTGATGTGATCTGGGTTCCTTAGCTTGTGCAATAGCTCCATTATTTAACAATATAGCTCAATTGCATCGTTGATACTTGGAACGACTCCAAGTTATGTAATTAACTTCTTGATCCATATCGCCTCCTTTTCTACATTTGATGCAACAATATACTCAGCCTCTATTGTAGAATCAACAACTGTCTCTTGCTTGGAACTCTTCCAGCTTACAGTTATGCTGTTTAGGCAATACATGAATCATGATTGTGATTTGTAATCATCTTGATCAGTCTAGAAGCTTGCATTAGTGTAACCCTTTACCACCACTGCTTCCTCTCTGTCGTAGATGAAGAACTGATCCTTAGTCCTTCTCAAGTACTTGAGGATGTTCTTCGTGGCTATCCAATGGGCATCACCTGGATCTGATTGATATCTGCTCATCATGCTCAATGCATACGAGACGTCTGGATGGGTACACAATATTGCAAACATGATTAATCCAATATATAAGGCATATGGAATTAAACTCATGCGTTCACTTTCTTCACAAGAATTAGGACACTGAGCTCTAGAGATGGGGAAACCATGATGCACATGCAAGTTTCCTCTCTTTGAGTTCTCCATGCTGAACCACTTCCACACTCTGTCAATGTATGTGCCCTGACTTAGTCCAAGAAACCTTCTTGATCTATATCTATAGATATTTATCCCCAA
The DNA here is from genome assembly GCA_963693085.1 of Alisma plantago-aquatica. Lineage (NCBI taxonomy): Eukaryota > Viridiplantae > Streptophyta > Magnoliopsida > Alismatales > Alismataceae > Alisma > Alisma plantago-aquatica. The sequence continues at coordinate 972,056,307 of OY856412.1, read as the reverse complement.
ATGTAGGATGCTTTTCCCAAGTCTTTCATAGAAAACATATTTCCCAGTCATGTCTTTACCTTTTATAAAGTAGGGACATCATTCCCCATCAATAATATGTCATCTACATATAATATGAGGAATATAACTATGCTCCCACTAACCTTCCATGTACACACAAGGTTCATCTTCATTTGAATAAAGCCAAAATCTCTGAATGTTTCATCAAAACATAGATTCCATTTCCGAGATGCTTTGTTCAATCCATAGATTGACCTTTGTAGCTTACATACTTTATTTGCAAACTTTATATCTATAAAACCCTCAGGATGTGTCATGTACACATCTTTAACAAGCTTCCTGTTAAGGAATGTGGTTTTAACATCAATTTGCCAAGTCTCATAGTCATGATAAGATGCAATAAAAAGCATGATCCTGATGGATTTAACCATGTCCATTGCAGAAAAGGTTTTGTCATAGTCAACACCTTGAACTTGTATGAAACCCTTTTAAACTAATATGTCCTTATAGGTTTGAAATTTTCCATCCATGTTGGTCTTCTTCTTATAGGCCTACTTGCACCCTATGGGTTTTACACCTTCAGGTGGATCCACCAAAGTCCATACTTTGTTTGTATACATGGATTCCATCTCAGATCTCATGGCCTCAAGCCATTTCTCAGACTTTGATCCCTTAATAGCTCTTTGATAGGTAATTGAATCATCATCTATGACCAATTCACTACCTTCCCGGGTTACAAGATATCCATATCTCTTAGGTTCTAGGCGTTTCCTATTAGTTCTATGAGGTTCCTATGTTACTTGAGGAATATGAGATTCCACAACACTTTATGACTCTCTTTTTCCCTATCATACATCTATTGGTTCAATGTTTCCTTGTTGGTCTCGAACCTCTTTGAGTTCCACTTTTCTCCCAGTGAATCCTTTAGAAATAAATTCTTTTTCTAGGAATACAACATCTCTGGAAATAAACACCTTGTTGTCAGATATGGAATAAAAGTAATACCCTTTAGTCTCCTTAATATATCCAACAAAATAATATTTATCAAATTTAGGACTAAGCTTCTCAGAAAGCATTTTACTAACATAAGCTTCACATCCCCAAATTCTTATAAAAGACATATTGGGATACTTCCCAATCCATATATCATATGGTGTCTTTTGAACCAGTTTCGATGGTACTCAGTTTAGTGTAAACACGATGATTTCTAAAGCATACCCCCAGAAGGTAGTTGGAAGCTCAAAGAAACTAATCATCGATCACACCATATCCAGTAATGAGCAATTCCTTCATTTTGACATGTCATTATGCTGAGGTGTTCCAGGTGAAGTCCACTGGGATATAATCCCATGTGCTCTAAGAAGGTTGTCAAACTCTTGGTTTAAGTATACTCCACCTTGATCAGAATAAAGTGCCTTAATACTTTTACCAAGTTTGTTATGTACTTCATTCATAAACTCCTTGAATTTTTCAAGAGTTTCTGACTTATGTTTCATTAAATAAACATAGTTATACCTACTGAAGTCATCAATGAAGGTAATGAAGTACAAATACCCACATCTAGTTGTTGTTCTAAAAGGTCTTCACACATCAATATGTATGAGCCCTAATAGATCATTAGCCCTCTCATTATTACTAGTGAAGGGGGTCTTAGCCATCTTTCCCAACAAACAAGATTCACATGTATCTAATGATTCAAATTCAAAAGAGTCCAGATAACCATATTTATGGAGTCTAGATATGTGATTCTCATTTATGTGCCCTAGATGAAAATGCCAAAGGTATATCTTGTTTGAGTTGTTGAGTTTTAGTCTTTTTGTATTTATGTCATAAGCATCTGTATTTAGATCTATAAAATAAAGACCATAAGACAGTTGGGGCACTTCCATAAATGATGCCATCAATTGAAATAGACCTTCAACCATTTTAATATGGTGTTCAAATGCATCCTTGTCCAAATAGGATACATAAATGATGTTTTTATTTATAGCAGGTACATAATAGAACTTCTTTAACTCTATTACAAGTCCTATAGGCAGAGATATACTATGGGTTCCAACTACGCTGACCACAACTCTTGCTCAATTAGAAACTCATAGTTCCACCTCACCTTTTCTACTCCCTTTCAGATCTTGCATATGAGAACATATGTGAGATCCACATCCGGTATCTTTGCCCATGATGATGAAGTAGATAGGATTATCTCAATAAAATATACACCTAAAGTGGAGATCACCATCTCCATATTCTGCTTCCTAAATGCCTCCAAGTACAAAGGACGAGTTCTTCATGTACTTTTTTTCTCCTTATATTAATCGTGTTGAATATTTGGATTTAGGCTTGGCCTCAAAACTCTTCTCAGTCTTGCTTTGATCCTTAAAGTCATCTCCACTGATCACCATCATGGACTTGTCTTTATTCAATTTTGCTTCAACATGAATCAACATGGCAAGCAAGTCTGACAACTGTCCAGCCACATTATTCACATGATAACATGCAATAGAGCAACTATATGATTCTGGCTTTGTCTTTAGAATCATATCAATGACCAACTCTTCGCTCAAGTTGAATGTTGGTTCTTCAAGATGATACACATGTCCAATCATATTGAGTGCATATTTTTCTACTGAGGTTCACTTTATCAGTTTAGACTCAAGCAACATCTTCAAGATATCGTCCATTTCTTGCTTTCTAATACCATGTGTCACTTTCTTAAGATGTGTTACCATCTCAAAAACAATTATGCCCTCAGACTTCCCAAGAAACTCACAGTTCATGTAGCTAAGCATAAGGTACTTGATCTCCAAGGCAACATTTGCATTCTTCCAGTAAGCATTTACTTGTATCCTAGGTGCATCAGGGGTAGGTATATCTGGCACTGGTTTGTCAAGGACGTAGATCTTGTACTCTTCATTCAGAACCCTTCTCAAAGTCCAAAACTAGTAGTGGAAATTTGTCCCGTCAAAATTTGTCCTTGTTAAGGACCAATCGCAATAAGTATTTGTTCGTCATTTGATTCTATAATAGAAAAATTGCATATGTCAAAAAACTTTAATTTGAGTTGAATTTTTTTGATGATATTAATTAGGACTTTAATTATCATCACTCCTACTATTTTATTCAAATGGATAGACCCAACATTTCAATTTGGAATATTGTAGCATATAACAGTCTAGTGGGACAATATCCATATGTCATCAAATCATGAGTCAACTTTGGCTGATCACCCCACAACTTGACTATTTAGGTAGGCCATCATGCCAATTGCATCATATGCAACTCTTGGATAGATGATATGTGAACTCCTTGCCATAATCACCTACATGCTTCTGGGCTTAGATTCTCTACGAATCACCAGTTAAGCTTGACCTCAAAGCCAACACGACAATAATGCACCCTACTTTGGTGTCACCTACATTATTACCATCACACTTCCACGAGATAGATGACGTACCACACTTTGGCGTCATCAAAGCTTGGTTGATCAAACTTTTCATGTGTGCCATTTTTGGAAAGCATATAGGACTTAATATTTTAATTGTGGGAGTTTGTAGAAATACATATACTTTATCCAATCACCACATATATAGTACTTATCATATACATGCTATATCCCACAATGAAAACATGCAATAAACAAAAGTGATGGTTATGGCCAACCTGATGTAATTCCTTGAAGCCATAAGGAATTACATCATCCTAGGCCCACATCACATGTAGAAACCTACTATTGATGAAGATCTGCATTTTCCAATCTGGTTTGATTGGTTCAACCCCTGAACAGATCCTCTGGCCTTGTGGCCGGTTGTTTGGTCTTCTCACCAATCACTAATTTTGTCGGTCAACCATCTACTGGCTCCTCCAACTGATCAGTCGGGTCCACTAGCTGACCTATTCAATTCCTCCACCTAGTCCTCCTTGGTTCTTCATCTGATTGGCTCATCTAGGAGACATCATCTTCTTTGTCATAATAGGAAAGTAAATTATCCTACTATTATATGATTATAGTGAAACCTCGAGTTACATTAAAGGTAGGAAAGAATTAACTTTTCATTGGGAAGATGAGATAGAGGCTTGCTTTGCAGACCAAGATAAAAGGATAAAACAACCACACAACCATGCAAAGCTAATGGGGGTGATTGGCCATAACCATGATACACATCCACCATCAAAACCACTTTTAGGGTGACCTGCATAAATTGCATACATTCATATATTTTAGTTTGGGATTATTGTGGTATTTGATAGAATGGATATTATTAACATAACATGCAATAATAAAATGAAAAAATCAAAATCCGATCATATCGATTATCCCATAATAGTGTAAATTGACTTTGGCTATGATACCACTGTTGGGAAATATGGTGACAGAACAAGTAGCGGAAACAAATTTTTTTTTATCTATACCCCATAATCAACAACTTGCGTCAAGAACTATAATATGGGAAGGATGGTTTTGAGGATATACCTAGTGCTGGAGCAAGTCCAACGACATCTTCTCATCATCGTAGATGTGATACTGTCTCCTAGTTGCAATGGGACTTGTCTAACTACTGTGCCTCCTGGTCTGCACCATGAACTACAACCTCGAAAGTTGTCATCGGTTGCAGCTCCTCTCTCAACAGACTAATGATTGATGTAGTTCTCCTAGCGACAGACAACGACCTCCCATCTCTAGAGAAGTCCACATGGACTACCTAGAACTCGTGTCATCTTGTTAGAATTGATAGGTTGGAGTCGTCCCTTACGTTGGTGTACTAGTCACCAACCTTCTCTCCCACAACAATGATCTCAGTTGTTCTCTCGCTGGCTATCCCTCCCTAATTGGGTAGGACTTGCTTGGGACTTGGTTACCACAACTAGAGAGGACAAAAATTGTCAGAGAACACTACACAAAATAGATGATTTGGCTACAATTATTCTAACTACGTATATATTACATGTAGTTAAAGACTACTTTTCTTTACAAATTATAAAAATGTAAATGAAACAAATATAGTTAATCTTAATAACTACAAAGCTAGCTACATATCATATATTTCTACAAAATTTCCCCCCATCCCATCTCTCTCCTCCCCTTCCTCATCCCCGATAACCAATAGGCTGAAAAAATTCAATTTTAGGCGTGCTGCACCTTCGTTTCAGTATTGGCACAGTCAATGGTCAATATTCCCTCCTCCTCGAAATCATCAGTGGCACCCCAATTATGCAGACACTCTATCTCCCGCACCATCCACTCCGATGATTCCCCCATCCATTGTTCTCTCTCACTCTCACTCTAACCCCCACCCCACCCCACCACCACAACCCTCAAACAGTGTGCTCTCTCACCCTCTCAACCTCTTCTTCACCCACCCGATCTCCTCCCCTTTGCTAGCATCTAGCCTTGTCAAATGAAAAAAGGTCATGGAAGGATGGATCCCTATCAGGAAATATAAAAGAGGAGAAGCCGCACCCACAACCATATGGCAACCATGTCAAGGCAAGTTGGAGTCATGGTCCTCAAGGACTAGGTCACGTCGCAACTCCTATGGCAGCACCAATGCCAAGTTTTGACAAACAATTATGGGTGGCGTGAAGAAGTGCTATTCAGGTACATCAACCCAGAAATCAGGATAAGATCTTGACCTTCCCTCTCCTAATTCCATAGCAAATGGTAATGGCAAGTCTGAGCAAATATTTATTTTTACTTATATTGTCTAGTATAGTCATCTAATATTATACATTGCTTTCTTATCCTGGCCCTCAAGAGTGGAATTTCCTATCCATCATCACTGACCATTTGGAAACTTCTATTATCATACCAAACTTTCTTGTGACCAGTTTTACCCATGTTCTAAAATTGCATGTCATGCTACAAGATTGGCTATTTTGTGAACTTAATACAACTTGACTTATTTTCTTTCAATTTGAAAAATCCCATTATAATCAAATTGTTTCTTTCTCTATGATCATATGATCTCATTGTTTAATCCACAGTGCTACATAATTTTAGATAGTTGAGGAACATAATAAACTTTAAACTTAAAACTAGATTGGTGGTGAGGCCTGATGGCTCTGATGAGTTAAGGAGGAATTTTCTGCGTAGCTGGTGTCCTGTGAGATAAGCGATGTTTGATGCAGTTAATTGTACCAAAATTTGTTCCATACCTATATTTTAAGTAGGTAAAAAAATTTGGTTTTATTGAGACACTAGATGAACATGTTTTTCAGGAATTAACTATGGCATGTTAGAAGGCATTAGCATGTTGAATCATAGAATTTCAATGTTACAATAACTGTTGGACTTTCTGGTGATAGATTTGTATGAAGTCTTGAGAAAAAGAACAGTCATTGAATATCATGTTATTTCCATTTCTTAGGTTACTAATGAAGAGCTACCATAGTGTAATTACTATGCCAAATCGATCCATCTTATAAAAAATGCCTCAAAGTTATGAGTACTGATATAAAGACTACAATGTTGATGATGAGTGGTATGACAGTTAAGAGCTTTGGTCCAATTATATTTTTTGGAAGATGGTTTGAATTGGCTTCACTTAAGTGTGGCTTTGCTGGAAAGGGACATGAACATTGGTAATGTACTCAAGTATTTAATAAATGATTTCTCATAAAGAAAAGTGTACTTTGTTTTAAGGGATTTTCTTAATATTTTATGGTTTAGCTCGGTCTTTATTTGCTTTCCTCTCATTGATCCCTATGTTTTGACTGCTCTATAGAAGTAAGACCTACATCCTTTATTTTTTCTGGTCCAAGTTTGGCTTGCAGATGTATTTTTATGATGACATCCTTTGTAGCCTTGAGGTTTAGTGGCTGGTATTAGTATGGATAATACCAATCTTTTTAGTAGTTTAGATTGTCGGGAAGTGAGAAGCTAAGACTGAAAGAAATTCTGACATTGGTTTTCTACCACTTGAGTTACTTAGCTACAAAATTGTCAAAGGTCCTATCACTTTGATGTTTCTTCTTCTCTTAGAAGAAACATATATTATTTTGGAATTGATGTTTTTTCTTCTGTCTTGTAGACATTCTAAATTTTTTTGGACTTTTATTTCAAATATTTGGGACTCTTCTGATTCAGTTGTGGATCTAGTGGCTTGACTATTCAAAGCTACTCTTAGTTGATGTTTGGGCCTATTGACAAAGTTGTGGTTCCTCAAGCTCCTTGTGGACTAGTATTAAGAGGACCACTGTCTCCTAGAAGAAAGATTGGACCTCTCACTATTTTGATATTTTTACGGTTCTAGTTTTGATTCTGGTCTGATTCCCTTTGATTTATTTTTATTTGTAGAGGCTTTTTGGACTTTTTCTACCCTATTCTGGAAGTAATTTGTGTTCATGTATTTTCGTGTTTTGAGTCTGTTGGATGTGCCTTGAAATGATGGTGTTTTGCTAAGTCTTTTGCTTGTTTCAGATTTGTGTTATAAGGTTCGTTCTTGAGGGAGCTTCCTTTATGATTTTGATGTTTGGGCACCACTAAGACATGGTTTATTGCTTTGTTCCTTAAACATGGCTTCTGTCCTACTTCTACAAAACAACATTCTCTACTGACAGAATCTTAGTTTGTCTACTGTTGGTTTGATAAGGCTACTTAATGTTTTCATGTCGAGGGATTTTATTATAGATAGTTTTCATTCTGGCCTTGGATCTATAACATCTGTTCCATAAATTGGCTGAGCTAAGAAGATCCATATCTAAGACTTGAATTCGGCTTGTCACTCTATGTTTGGATTTTATGAATTGTTAATGCAATTTTTGAAAGGGGGGTATGAGTAGCTCACACCATCTACCCATCTATTCCATCTACAAAAAAATCTCATTGGTTCCCCCACATAGTTTTCCTTTGTTAACTACCTAAACTGTCATCATTAGTTCATTTTCATGTAAGATACTTCCCAGTCAAACAATTTTCTTTTATTAGGACTGCTTTTTGACGTGGAGAAATTCTAAGTCTATATTTTTTTTTGCTCATTATGTTGGAGTACAAATAAGCATGAAGCATTACACATGTACTACAATATATGTTGTGCAACCATGATGATGTTTAACCTATTTGCATTCCATAAGTCATGTGAATGTAGGATTGTTCTTTTGATGTAGTTGTTTTATTCTGTATAACTCTTTTTAACGAAAAAATTTGTGCAACTTTACAACTGTTTGAACTAAAATCGTTACAACTCCTTGGTTTAGATTTTTAGAAATTAGGAGTTGTGAATTATTTTATGCTTTATGTTTTGTACTATGTATCAAAGACAACATTTAACATCAGTGGTGTTCCATGAATGGTGTGGATCTGGGATTCTACACCCGACATCATAGTTTGAAAGTATATGCAACTCACTGAACTCAAAATTTTCTGCAGTTAATCGCTTCACTTGTAAGAATATTAGTTTTATGATCCTTAGCTAGGAAGCACGGACACTTCGTGGAGGCTGCTGTATCCGTGTCCAACACGGACACACCTTGGACATGCGGCGGACCCTCCTCTAGCGTGTCTAATTTTATTTTATTTTATTTGCAAGCTGGACACGACGTGGACACATCTAGGACGCTTACTGGACACGACCAACCCAACCCACAAAAGATCTAACTAAAAACAAAAGAGAAAATAAGACCCAACCTGTACACTCCTCAACCAAACCCTAACTCCTCACCCAACGCCTCATCCCTTCCCTCGAGATGTGACAAACTACCCTCACCCTCTAATTGTTGTTGTTCATGTAAAGAACGTATGAAACCGCTCCTAGCAGTAGTTGCTACAAGTAGCAGCTAGGTCCTGAAGTTGCTGCAAGCAGCCACCATAAAGAGATGGAGCTGCTACTAGAAGCCTTTGCATCAGCAACCAGTAGGAGCTAAAGCCACCATAAGCAGTAGCCTTTTGTGACAGCCATTTGCAACGAGAGCTTCCAATACCTAGAGCAGCCATTAGAAGCAACTTCCTTCCCTTTCTAGGAACTCATTCCCTCTTCTTCTTCTTGATTTTAATATATTATTTTGTATGCTAAATTTTTAGCATCAGCATAGTGGGTTTGAATACAAATGTGACCGTTGTTTCTGTTGTTGTTGAGAATTATGAAGCTTGTTGTGTTTACAAATAAATTATATACATATATATGTCTTTAATTGTATCTATTAATGTAAATATAGGTATGTATATATGTATATATGTATATATATAGCCGTGTCCAATGCCGTGTTCATGTCCTATATTTTTAAAAATTGTTGTGTCCCATGTCCTTATTTGTGTCCGGTCCATATCCATGTCTGTGTCCGTGCTTCTTAGATCCTTAGTAAATACCTAAAAATAGTTTCTGATTTTTTTGCCAATGATCCCTTGAGTACATTATTTTTTTCATGTCTTCTTCAAGATGAGATCCACTTATTGTTGAATCAAGTGACATGTTCTTCCAAATGACGATCAACTTACTAGAAGTACACAATCACCTTTACAGATTATTGTTCAATCAAATTCCACTATCTATTATGCACATTTTACAATTTTTTTGTATCACAACGATTCATTTGATGTTAGTTTCTGAGTTGACTCCTTTGTTTGCAAATTTATGATGGGGTGAATTATGAAAACATAAAATCGTTTCCTGTTTGTGCATTTATTTTATTAATAGTTTAGATGCTTTTGTACACGTGGATTATTTAAATTCATTTCCACTGTCTTAATCATGAAATTGTTTGCATAGTAAGACAAAAAGTTGGAGTATTGTAATGGGTCAACTATTTCTTAGAGAAACTGCATTTATTGATATCTAAACATTGATTAAGCTTTCAATATCTGATAGAGAAAAAAATTTCTATGTTATCATCTTGGTGTCATATGCATCCTTTTCCTGATGGTATACTCCATTACTGCCCTATCACCATGTTTATGTTGTGTTGTGTCTCAAGTATTCTCTGCCTCCTACTCTCTCAGCACTGTGTGGATGAATGAACATGTGCTGGACATCTATCCACCTACTCATGGCTTGGAGTCTGGCTGGCTGAGAATTGCTTATATAGTCTTTCTCTACTTGGTTTGTCATCAATTGTAGTTACAAGTTTACTTTGTGCTTAGGAAATTTTCCTTCTTATTCGAGTTCACTAGGATTTATGCAATCAATACTTATTAATAGACAACTTGAATGTTTCATGGACATATTAGACTCATTGAATTTGGATCACCTTAAATAATATATCCATTATTTCATGTGTTGAATCAATTTGATATTGGACTTATGCCATGTCACTGATTTCTATTCTAAATCCCACCCTCCCCAATCGGTTCTTCCCCCTATAGTTGCACTTTATAAATTTGATTAATGAAAACATCAGTACCATTTTTATTCTATTCACAACTATCCTAACCATGCAAAATCCTCTTCCATACGATTACTTCACTGCCACCTTTTAGACTGCTTCTATCTTGAGTGTTGCACCCAACAAGTTGCAGACAAATCCAAACACTTTAAGACCTTTATCCCTCCAACAATGCATATTTTCAGTCCAGATGTTGTCCTACGAGAGACAACCCCAAGTCATCACCATTGTCATTCTAGTCCTTACTATTAGGGCCAAGCAAAAGCCTCTTCCACACCATTAATTCACTCCACCTTTTTGGCAGCTGCTATCTTGGGTGTGACACCCAACAAGCAACAGAAAAAGTCACCCCATCTTTCTCCCTCCATCATTCAATATAAATTATTTGTATGCATCTACTACACTCAAAGGTCATGGAATAAGTAAGAGATGAACCACATTTAGATAGACACTTGGGTTGTGACTCATCATTAAATTCAAACTCATTTTTGGCTTGCCCATTACAAGTTTCAATATCTTGCACCATGGAAGGAACATATGTGTATAGATTCTTTGACGACATGGATAAGCACCACCATGGAATACAATGCCATAGAACTTGCCAACAAATCAACATGATTACAATGAAGAAAACCCCAAACTTTATCTAAGGTTGCTGCATAGCATCAGTATATTTGAGTTTGAGGCCTTGAACTATCAATTTCTTGTGGACTTATGTATGTATTTTCCCCCTATTTTGAAGTTTTTTGGCAGTACAATGCAATTGACTCAGGATCTTCAGTAATAAATGTACTATCAAAAATTGATATCAGTGCCATTGGTCTATATCTACCTTTAGACCAGTACTATCCTGACAAAAGTATGTGATTCCACCAGGATTCAAGCACTACAAGCCCTTGAAACAGATGTACACCAACATAGTTCTGGTTGTCAGCTATAGTGGAGAATGACTGACTTTTCTTTGTATGAATCGTAGTATACTTGTAGATCAAGCTGGTGAATATCCCACACAAAGACATAATTTGAAGAGACGGTACACTAGTTTATAAGTACACCCCAAAATTGAATCATATGGAATCTATTTAGAGGCTAGAAGCCTTCTAATGATAAATTCTTGCTCACTTTAGGAAAAGATATTGCATTGCTTTTTATTACCTCACATCCCATTTCTAAGAAACATATATTTTATTTCAGTTTTGGAATTTGGAATGATTAAGTCTTATATGTACACATGCAAATTCTATCCATTTTGTTTTTTATTCAGTTACTATGGAAGGAACTTATATAACCTCTGTTGCATCATTATGCTCTAGAGATGAGGTTTCTTAGATTAAAAGTATGTCAACAACTTATTCTGTGCTCGAGGGAATTGCTGCTTCAGATCTGTTGTGTTTTATATCTGATAAGCGAGATGATATTTTGGAGTTGTTGGATTTCAAATGAGTTGATTATTGTCATCATAGTTTCTAGTATAATGCCCTTCTAAACTCATCATAGTACTTGATTCATTCTCTTGAATTTTAGACCAGCAATCTATAAATGTACATCTGGACCTCACCTGTTGATGGTATTTATACAAGCCACAAAATTATTAATTTGACATACTGATTGTGTCATAAATTTTAAGACCTTTCTTTTTTTTCTTACTTTTGACAGTCTTTTATCGTCAACCAAGACCAATATTTAACATTCCATCTATTACACCACTGGTAAATGTTGGTTAACCTAATCCAACGGGGGTTGGAGACATCCCTAGAAATATCAACATTCATGTTCAAACTATTCAATTTATCCTTTTGTATCTTATTTTTCTATACATCTAAGACATCACAATATCTTATGTAATTCCTTTTCTATTCAGGGGCATCTGGTTGGCTCACAGGTAATGTAGGAAAGGCAACTTGAGTATGGAGTATAGAGTACAAACTACAAAGTATAGTTCAGGGTCCAGTTCATGATGTTGTTTGCAGTCAGCAAGATCCTAGTTCTGTTTGAAGATAATCATCCAAGACTATGGTTACATCTGTTTCTAGACATGCTTAATGGGTTGCCCAATTATAGTTTGATGTCAGTTTACATGTTGATACAAGAATCCACTTTTCATATCTCAATTCCATCAAATGTACTGCTACGCACCAACTCATCTATAGATGTTGGGCTCCAAGGTAATGCATAAAATGATGCTTCTCTCTTATCTTATTTTTCAAGTGTTGGTGACATCATTGGTATGGTTACTACTTTTTCTCAAACCATATAATGGACCACATACACATGCTTTTAGGACAAATTAGGGATATACCATACATTAATCTATTCCAAGATAAACACTTATCAAAGAAAAATATTAAACTTCTTCTTTACATATTGAAATAATAGTAAGGTGAGATGTTGTTGGTGGTAGTCTTACTTGGCATTTTATATTTTGTGTCCTAAACTTTCTTACAACAAAATTCATATATGGTTTTTGTAATGTAACTTTATCTAGCTAGGCTGTATAACCACAGGCCATCAATTGGATTATAATTAGTCAGAATCTTCCATAACTCTTCTCTTTTTCTCTCCTCATTAAAGGCATAAATAATGGTTAGGTAAAAGCAACTTGAAGATGCCTGAACATTAGTGTGTAAGGACTTTTCTATTTTAGAGATCCTTGTAACATTACATATTTCATTATCCTATAATTCGATAATCATTCCTAAGGTGTGACTGTTATGGTTAGTCAATGAACTAGCGTCGAGCATCGACCTATTTAAAATCTTGTTAACTTTCTTCCTTCTTGCATTAGTTTCTCATTGTAGAGTAATGTTGGATTCTACTCTATCTAATTCTTCTTGGACCTTGTCATGCTACCTATTCATGCCTCTGACATCCAATCCTCTGGGGCTTCTTGGTATCAGTATTGTTCACAATCACATCATATTCAACAGTATCAAGGAAGCCATTTGTAGTATTTCGATTTTAGTTGTATTTACAGCTGTTTCAGGATTATCCAGACAGCCTTGGAATTCATTAAGCCATGAATGCTCAGTAAGTTGACTTTGCTTCATGGCTTATTTGAGAAGCAAGTCTCATTGATGTTGTTTTCCAGAAGGTTGAAATGATTAGTATTATTGGTGCAACCAAGGGTAAGGTTAAGATTTTGTTGTGATCCATTGGGATGATACTAGGATGTCTAGTAAAATCTACAAGGGTCTCTACAAATTGAGTTGTATCTTGTAGGCTATCAATCGTTCACTACATGTAGAAATGGTGATGTGGCTAGAGTTTATAGCACTGTTATAAAGGATTCTTTTGATAACTATCTTTTTGATCAAATATTCTAATATCATCAAGGACGCTTTGAACATTAGGTTGAGGATGGTTTATTTCTAACTGTAGTTTAGAGAGACTTGAAGGTGTTTTCTGTGACAACAATATATGTTTAATACCATGTTTCATTTTGAATGGAAGTATGAACATGTTTAAGCCCTCTTTGTTGCTCTTATGTTTCATTATCAATCCATGTATAGTTATTTGATTTCTTTTGGATTCCTATTCCTTGGCCTCAAGTAATGTGTTCTAACATAGAGAAATATGAAGTACATAAGAGTCTTGTGTAACTAAAGTGCATTATTCCATCTTTATTGGACAAAAACTCATTGAGTAGCTAAACAAGCCAATCGAAGAAAGAAATACATCAAGCATATAGAACTCAACTAGCCATCATGCGATGTGCCATAATCAATGATCAAGGCAAGACCACTCCCAAAAACATGAATTGAGCAGTAAATTAACATGTTAAGTTTCTTGACCTTGAAGGTTATGAATTTTCTTTGCAGAGGGTCAATTTCCTTTGAGAGATCCAGGCATGCTAGAGAATATTGAGTTCACTTTTTTCTGTTGATTATCATGCATTCTGTTAATTTCAATCAATATATATTGGTTGTTTAACCCTGAGTCTTCTTTCAGAGGCTGAGTTTAAAGATGAGATGGAGGTTTCTATTGACAAATTCCTTATGCATTACATCATTATCTATGGATTGACTTCTTTCTTTTTTGATATGTTGTCAAAACTTGTTGGCCAACCTACTTACCTTTTTGATTGTCAATGAGGGGCTCATTTTTTGACTAGGTACTTCTCTATGATTGCTTCTGTCTTGTCTCATCTCTGAAAATGAGAATGGATTTTACTTATTTGTAGCTTTCTAATAATAAAATCCTTATCACTAATGTTCAGATGCCTAGTATTTTTTGGTTGGTTAACTGCCAATTTGGTTAAGATAACTAACATGAAACTTCGTTGTGAAGGTATACATGTAATTACTTAGAGAATGATCAAATGTTGGATGATATTGCTGAAGATGGGCTACGAACACTAGCTATTACTTGGCAGGTCAGATTTGGAGTTGATAAAAACTATTGGTTCATACTATCTCTTTCACCTACATGTCTCCCAATTTTAGGGTGTTCTTGAAAGGACAAATTAGAGCAAGGGAGAGACCTGGGAATTTGTTGGTCTCTTGCCACTTTATGATCCCTTTAGGTCTGGCTATGAAAAATGAGTTCCTATGCTTCTTAAACTTGGTGTCAAGCTGAAGATTCTATCAGGTCTGGTTATTTGTTCCTATATGCGAGTTATACATGGTAAATAGGTTTCAACAATCAATCAATTTGCTTTATATGGTAGGTGATCGTCTTGTTGTTGTGAAGAATGTCGGTCAAAGGCTAGGAATGGGGAACAATATGCATCCTCATGATATAGTCACCCGCCAAATAGAATATGCATCTGGCTTTTCCTCTGATGAGCTAGACGATCTCATTAAGGATGCTGATGGTATTGCGGGATTATCCCAAGGTGACTTGCTAGATTTTTTTTCAACTGGAATTAAATACCCTTTCACATTTATTTATTTATGTTTTAAACATGAAGCAGGAAACTTTGAAATTGTTGTTATGCTGTTCAAAGAGAAGTACGTTTGTGCAATGTTGGGTTATAGACCTTGTGATTTTGGTGCTATGGCTTTGGCTGATGTCAGAGTTACGCTAAAAGATGCATGTGATGTTATTAAAAGCATTACTGATGTGATTCTTTTAGGCAAAGATATCAGCTTGATTGGTGATGCCATTTTGACTGGCAGAGCTATTTATTGGGCCAGAAGGGGCTACACAGTTCTGATTATTTCTACCACAGTATATATCACTTTCACAATTTTTCTAGTCAGTGGCATATGGGATTTCATTATTTCACCTTTTTTTAGTATTGCTAACTGCTTTTCTAGGTAATTCACTGGATATATTTATCCCGTTGAACTTTAGCAAGTTGTCCTTCTCCTGGCCATTGGAATCTAAAAGAGATTTTCCTTGCTGGTGCCACATTTGGCATCTGGCTCACTTTCAACACTACCTTCTTTTTTTGGGTTACAAGATGTACAAGTTTCTTTACAGTGAGTTCCAAATTATTGATTCCTTATCCATATATTAGTAATATATAAGCCAATGACGATTAGATTTCTATATTGTACCATGTCAAATTTGCAAAATAATACCATCATTTGAGGTGACAATATATGATCCTCAAGAGCTCAGTATATGTAGTAAACAATCTGATTGCACTACATAGAATCAACACATGTGATACATCTGTTCTCATGTTGCTCTAACATGGGGCATACTGAATACTAAGGCAACTCAAATTCCTTCTAATATATATTTTCTAAGGTAAGCTGCCATATTTTGTTCCATGGCCACTAAGATACTAGGTATGCTCTGGAATGTGCTTCTAAAAGCTACAAAATATGCATATGTCTACTGCAAGACATAACTAGCAATCTACATCTGTCTCAAATTTAGCTTTTACTAGAAATCAATAATGGATTTTTTTATTGTAACTATGAGTAGTGCCATAGTTGCATAGTGCCAGTACTTAACTTGCCCGCATTCAGCTCTGTTGGCTAGAGTTTTTACACTATCATTGCTGAAACACTGCCTGTTCATTGCTTTTCAGGTCCTCTTTAATGTAACAATGGTTGGTTGCATAGTCTCTTCATTGAAGAGAGTACATTATTCTTTACTATGCTCTTCATGAATAAAGGGGGTTGTTGTTGGGATTGAAGAGACTAGTCATTCATTATGGTATATTTACATGCAATGTTGAGTAGATGAACTTAAGTTCCATCATAGTTCTCTCTGGGGTATGGCTTTGTATAGTTTATAGCTGAATTAATACATAATACTGAACTATTTGATTGTTGAATTGAAGCTTATTTTGTATCTTTCAATGTGCTTTGCTCAAAGGACAATATGATGCCTTGTATGCTTTGAAGTTGCTATTGATTCTTTGTGAATATCAAAGGCTTATAGAGAAACTTCTACAATAAAGGGAGGCGGCCAAAAAAGGATAATACAAGTGGTAGAATAAATATAAAAGAAAAATCAAGATACAAGAAGATGTGCATGATCATGTGGCATATAGAGTCTGCAGTGGATAGATGTAGTCAGAAGAACATATTGTATACATGTGTCTTTTTCCCATGCATATTGTAAAATAGGGGCCAGGTTGATGTCCTCCCCATGTGTACTCATTTTTCAAATATAAATAAAAGTATCCTTGTTGACATTGTGAGCATAACTCAATCTTCATTAACATTCATCTATTTTCTTATTGAAAACCCCTCTATATTGGCAATCGACTGACTGGATACATAATGTCTCTCACTACATATGTATGTATAGTACATGGTGTCTTTCACTACACACTAGCTATAATTACATGTGTAGCAAGTGATAATTTTTTCTATACATGAACTACAAATAAATTGTAACCAATGCCATCTCCCCCTACATATTATAGGTACAAATTGAATTGTAGTCATATATTTGGCTACAATGGAAACTACATTTTTATGTGTAAGGACATTTTTACCTACAATTAGGGTTACAGATGAATTTGTAGCTAGAGGCATAACTAACTACAAGTTTGAAAAATGTAGCTTAAACAATTAGCTACACGGGTATTAGCTATATATTATAAATGTAAGGATAATTGTATCCAAAGCTTTTCGATACAAATTTTGGGGTTTTTTCTACATTTTTTTTTAGTTAAAGACCATATTTTTTGTAGTGGAAATTGATTCTCAATTGTCTGTGTTGTGCTCTAAGAAGCCCCCAGTACCCCTCTATTTATAGTAGAGGCCCGGGTCAGGGTTCCCAGTCTATGCGGTGGTGGAAGGGACTGGGAGATCTTGAATTTTCACAACTTGTGACCACCCAAATGGTCATTTGGTGACCCAGACGGTCATACGACATGCATGATGTTCATCTTACACTGCGAGATGACCGCTTTGTAGTTTCCCAATCGCATATGAAATTGGTAATTCACCCATTAATGCTAAACATTAATTTCTTACACTCCAAGTAATGTGAAATCCAAATGAATCTGAGAAAGTATCTAGAACCTTCCTCTAGCCAAACTAGGCACTCTTGCCTATGCAAGATAGCCATGTTTCTCACCTAGACGGTTGTCTGATGAGCCGTGCCAAGCCAGTCAGTTCAATCCATAGCAAATTTCAACTTGAATCAACCTGACTCTCCAAACACCCATGCCAACCCTTGAGACGATCGTTTGGTACTCTAGACAACCGTTTCACCCTATGAGATAGGTGTTTGATAGTGTAGCTAGTTGATATGCTACATGAATCAATAATGTAAGCATTTTAGTAATTAATTCAATCATTTTCTAAGATTAAACTTCTCTTCTAGGTCGAGACCTATGTGTGTGACCCTATATGTCCCATATTATGTTGGTAGTGAATGTCCATAACAACTTATGACATCACAAGCAATGTGTGGTGCCTAGTTGCACATCAATGCTACCTAAGTAAATGGAAAGTTGGGGAACAATTTCAACCTACAATGTGTGTATTGTGTTATAGTGCTTGTATAGCTCCTTTGTCACTGATATCTAGATTGAACTCGATACATGGAGTAGTCACCCTCTTCAACATTCAATCTTGTTTCTTGAACCAAGAGCAGACTGTTAGAGATATTGTATCTCAATATCACATTTTGACTCATATGAGAATGGCCATGCAGTTCTTAATCTCAAGAGGCCTTGGATATCATACTCCTATAGGTGGGACAAATCCCATCTCTACAACTCGCAATCAGTCACCATGTGTCACAGTCACCCAATTATCACTATTATAACAACCCATGTTTTAGGATTGTGTTTGATGATTTCAAAGCGCACCGAACGACATGTGATGAGTGCAACGATTTTAGGTCTAAGAACCAAAAATACCACCATCACTATGAGAGCTGACTATAACTACCATGATGATTGTTTCCATGTGTCAGTCTTACAGTGGGTCTGTATGATACACAATTCTCTAACATGAATCTGTGTGATTGATTTGATATAGCCATATCATGACTAATAAGACTCTATCATCAACCAACTCACACTTTGATCTTATGTGTCATTGTTGTCTATCAACCTTCCACAATAACAATTGATCAGGGACATATTGAGAATGTATATATATATATATATATGTACTCTTAAGATACATATGATCTCATTCTTCAGAGTCACTTACTTGAAGACATACATTATTTAGTAATATTATTCTCTAGACATTTATAATGTTACATCATTATCTCATAACTGAATTAAATAGAATAAATCGGAAGCTTGCCTTTATTTATAAATAAAATCAAATTACAAATATTACATTTCAATCATCACATGATTAGTTCTCTAGGAATACATACCAACACTTGGCACTACAGTCCAAGTTCACCCCATACTTCTCTAAAGTATCCATTCCAAGGATCACATCAATTCCATGCCTATCAAGTGGTATAAGATCCACCTAAATGCTGCGTCTAGAAAAAGAAAGAACACAGGAAGGACACACCTCTCGCAACTCAGTGGAACCAACCAAAGGGGTTTTGTAAGTGAAGACTATCACATCTACAACTAATAAGAAACGAACAACTAGCTATCACTTCCCTAGTGATAAAAGAGTGCATCACATCTGGGTCAACCAAAACAGGTATAAAGAAGGAAGAAGACAAATCAAAATTAAATATGTCCATTTGACCTGTCACAACCCTTGGGTTGAGTGCTCCTTCTAGATGACTAATGGAACAAAATCGAGCCATTGCTTGTTGTCACCCCATCCTCTGCTGGCTTGTCTAGAAGAACCAGCCTATGATGCCTGACCACGTCTTCAACCTCCACTACTATTGAACTATTGCTGCTGCGACCCTTGTTGACTTTGTCTCGATTGTTGTGTCACCTCTTCATCCTTCACTGAACATGCCCACTTTATATGTCCTACGTTCCCACACTTGTGGAAAGTCTTGGTATTGTACGGTCCCATCACTAACACTGACACCGCATTGTGAGCTCCAGCCAGTAGAACTGTAGCCTCTGCCTTTTCTTGACGACCACTGGGTCTGAACTACTGACCTCTGTTGTGACTGAGGTGCTGAAAACCTAGGATTCTTAAAGCCTCTAGACGATTGTCCTTGATACTGTGCCAGTCTTTGTTTGGCATTCGCTTCTCACTTTTCTACAATAGACCATTCTACTCTTCTGAATGACTCCACAAATGTGGCAAACCATTCCATGTTCTCTAAAGCTGACACTGGTGTCATCAACTTAGAGCTCAAACCCTTCTCAAAATGTCTGATTCTCTCCTTATTTGTGGTAGGCATATGCAGATAAAACCTCAAAAGATCCATGAACTTTGCCTTGTACTTATTGATCATCATAGATCCCTACTAGATCTTCTCAAACTGTTAGATCTTCTAATCCATGTAGGTCTCCACAAAGTATCAGCTCATGAACTCTCACTAAAACTCATCCCAACTGATCAAAACACCAAGCATTTTCTCCTACTTGATGGCCCATCAATGGCCAACACTCCCTTTATACAGGTACTGTAAAGGGAGAGTGAAATCACCCCTTTACTAAAAATTTGAATAATTGACATCCATTCCAAACACTCTCAGAGGTATGATGGAATGGGCATAAATTTTCCAAACTTATTAAACATTGGTATACAAAATACCATTAGAAAGCAGCGGAATAAAAAATAACTGGCTATATTCAATTTCATAAAAGGTTTACAAAAATACATCAAATTCTCCCATGAGGGTTTACATCAAGACACACAATAAGGATCTATATAGAGGGAAGTGTAGACTACTACAATCTTGTCTCCAAGTAACATCTCCATCAACCGAGTCCAAGCCAAAAGCTAAGATCTTCCTTGTCTTATCCATCACCTTGCTCAACACCTGGGTGGTTGGGAAGGCACCCAACAAAAAGGGAAAGGAAAGAAAAGTATGTGTCACAAAACTAGTATAGGATATCAAGATATGTAAAGCAAATAAAAACACGCTAGGGTTCATCATATGATGAAGATGACAAGAATATGAGGCTATATTCAAAAGAAACTTGCCATTGACAATTATATCAAAAAGGATTTGCATGTAAGATCATTTTGTCTACCTAACTAAGTAGGGTTGAGGAACCTATCGTACCTCTAACCTTAGGTGAGGGGATAATAAGACATTCCCAGTCACCTACAATATTATGGGGAGAATAAGACATTCCCCAGGGCAATTATTTACATGCCCTCTGTGGGTGGTTGTACATAAGTACCGCTACTTCAAATTAAATAGAACATAAATCCACATGCTAGAAAAGTAGTCATGGAAAGAGTAGTCATAATATTCAATAAGCATGGCAGTGGGGTATAAGACCCAAACAAGAAGAAATGATAATCTAATTTGAGGCATGAACAACATTAGGATTCAAGAATATAATATTTAGGGTTCATTTAAGCCTCATTAGGGAAATATAGGATTTGGCTGCAATTATCCCAACATAGGGTGTAAGGAATGCACATACATAGCACATACCTCTCTTACTGATATCAATTACTAACTTTCACCACTTTAATTGAGTCCAAGTTCCACTTTGCCTATTTTCAATGTATTAACATGTATTAGAGTACATAGTGCACACTAATATATAGAAACCCTAATTTTAGAACTTTTTAGAAAAATTCAGATTTAGACTCTTAAAACATCACCAATAAACTTATTAGGTTTTCATGATCAAGAAAACATATATTTATGTTAATTTTGGAGTTATGATGATTAAGATGTAATTTTTATGGATTTTATGCATTAAATTCGTTTTACAAAAATCACCCTTCGTCAAACCATGAAATCAGACCTTGAAAATATTTTTATTAGATAGATATTAATTTTCCAATTCCAAAACATATTTATTTGTCAAATTTGGATAAGCGGTTTAGAAGATATGAATTTTGTAATACTGACCAATAGGAAATTGCCACATCATCAAACCGATCGAGATAATTAAAGAGAGAGGGAGAGGGAGAAAACACCATTTGACCCAAGATCAGGTTTGAAGTTTCTTAGATAACAAAACTAGAGATTTTATAGAAGATAAAATGGAAAGAAATCAAAACCTTAGAAGAGCATGGTAAAAAGAGATGGAAATCATCGATTTCCAACATAAAAGCATGAGTTTTAAGCATGTACTAAGCAATATATGAGAAGGGTGTTAACCAAACTTTCCTATAGGAAGGTAATAAGGTTCAAACAGAAAGGATTCCGAGATTAGAAGGTCTGGTTACTCCAAGCCAAGATCCTTTCTTGAGAAAAGATCACCTTCTCCACTTTAGAGGTGCAAACCCTAGCAAAAGAGCAAGGAGACCACATGTTTTAGGGTTTTAGGTGGAGTTTTACCATATATGGTCATGGTTCCGACCTAGAAGAAGGTGTAAGGAAGACTATCAGTATGAAAATATGGAATTAAGGTAGGAAACTTACTAGTTTTGGACGAAATTACCAAGGAGGAGCTTTAGAAACCCTAATAGAGCAATTTGTAAGCCCTAGGAGCCTTCTTCACCAAGGTAGGCTCCCTCTATTGCCTTGGGGCAGCAACTTCGTGTCCAAATACAGAAGAAACTATTATATAAGCTAGAGGGAATAAAAGTAGAGCAAGAGTTTTTGAATTTTGAGTTGGGAAGGGGTATACATGGCTATATATAGGAAGAGGGGAAGCATGAGGAGTCTTAAGGGACTTTCCATGTGTCTTTAGCCTAGGGATTGATGGCCATGCAAGAGGATAGTGTTGGGTATTAGGGGAGACAGAGAAGGCAGCGGAAAAAAAAATTATCCCCCAACCCATACCGAGGAAACGCGTCAACGTCTATATAATAGGAAAGGATGGTTTGTGGAATCATACCTTGTCCCGAGGCTTGGTCGGTGACAATACCTCGCGCAATGCGCGGTCTTCAACTCCGGACTTCGACGGCGTCTGTGCAGCTCCTGGTCGCACTGAGACTGACAACTCCTACTCGAACCGGACTGTCAGATGACAATTGTCCTCCTAAGCGGCAGTGTCCTCCCGCCTCTGTAGTAGTCCACACGGACCACCTGGAACTCCACACTCCTTGTCCCACAAGGAAGTGGAAGGAGTCACACCCTCCTGTTGACGTACTAGTCGCCAACATGCTCTCTTGCCTCCTGTTGCAACTGCAGTTGTCCTTCCCTTGCTGCACCTCCCTTTTTGCGGGAAGCACTTGCTCGGGCTCTCTCACGGTTACCAAAACCAGAGAGAATGACAACTTGCAGAGCAACTGGTTGCATTGAGCTGTACTTTGAGAAGCCCCCAATACCCCTATATATATAGGAGAGTCATGGGACAGGGTTCTCCATCCTGGGCAATGCGGGACTAATGCAGGAGTAGAAGGGTTTGAGAATTTTCCACAAAAAGCAACTAGTTCGCAACTTGAAATGATCGGTTCACAACTGAACCGATCGGTTCGGCCATTGAGCCGATCGGTTGGACCTGATCCGATCGTTTGAGGCACTCCAACCGATCATTTGAGGCACTCCAACCGATCAGTTGGTGCCCTGAACCGATCGGTTCATGGTCCTAATCCGGCTCAAAAAGACTTTCCTTGTTTCTTTCCCAATTGGTATCGAATACCAATATTATTCCCAATCGAATTGGGCAATTTGAAACTAAAGGAAAATTCTTGCCGACATGACTTTTCCCAACTGATCCGTTACACCAGTTCAGCCGATCGGTTCAACCCTTGAACCAGTCGTTTCAACCTGGGCATGAGCCGATCGGCCTGGACACTCCAGCCGACCGGTTCAGCAACCTCAGCCGACCGGTTCATCACATGAACCGATCAATTGGGAGCACAGGTTGGGCAAAATCAGTCAATTGCGATTTCAATCAATCCGATACTCCAATCAATGCGTCCAACACCTTGAACCATACATTATTGAGCTATCGACTGATTGAGTTTTTAATTGAACTACTAAACTCCTTTAGTAATCAATCTAAACATTGCTTTGTGGACAAAACTCCTTTTCCAGGTTAAATCCTATGTGTGTGACCCTGCAGGTCCATTTCACGTTGGCAGTGAAAGTCCATAACACTTATGACTTCACAAGCAAAGAGCGGTGCCTAGTCACACATCAGTGCTACCCAAGTGAAAGTAGAAAGTTGGAGAACAACTTTCATCCTACAATCCGTGAATGGTGTTACAGCGAATGTATAATTCCTTTGTCACTGATATCCCGAATGAACTCGAGGCATGGAATAGTCATCCTGTCAACGTTCATTCACTTCCTTGATCTCAGAGTAGACTGGAAGAGATATGTATGACATCAGTATCATATATGGATTCACACATGCGTGCACGCCTTTCTCAATCCTACTCATCAAGTGGCCATGGATATCAAACTCCCTCAGGAGGGACAAATCCCATATCTATCACTCACCCATCAAAATCCCCATGTGTCAAAGCCACCCAATCATCACCTTTATAACAACCCATGTTTCAGGACTGTGTTTGATGATGTCAAAGTGTGTCCAACGACATGTGTTGAGTGCAGTGATTTCAGGTCTAAGAATCACACTCACCACCATCACTGTGAGTACTGACTGTGAGTACCATCTCATGGTTCCATGTGTTAAACTCACGGTGGGTCTGTCCGGTACCTTGTTCTCTAACAAGTACCTATGTGTTTGGTTTGATATCTCTATATCATGACTAATGAGATTCTGTCATCAACCAACACCACAATCTAGTCTTGTGTGTCATTGCTGTCTATCTACCTTCCACAATGACATCCGACTAGGGACATAACAAGAATGTACAAACTCTTAGCATCCGTATGATCTCATCGTTCAGGTCATGAACCTGAAGGCATACGTCATTGAGTACTGTCATTCTCTAGACATTCAATATGTTCTATCACTATCTCATATGACTGAACCAGTAAGAATTGGAAGCTCGCCTTTTATGTTTATCAAATCAATCTTAATGTATCCCATCAATCATCCCATGATTGTCTCTCAGGGCATACATACCAACAGACTCCCACTTGCACTGTGAGCCAATCACCCATGAATCATATTCATAGTGATTTTCAAACATGTCCCACATGTTACTGTGCTGTAGTGCCAACATAGTGAGTAATGGCAACACCTTGCCAAAGTCTGTATAAATTGCATGTCTCTCATCTCTTCGCTATACGTCACACGTATGAGATGGAGTTGTCGTAATATGCGATCTTGTATTCCATTTGCTAACCTTTAGCCACATTGCATGATCAAGGATTCCAGACTTGTCATCAATGAGTGGAATATAAGTTCATCTCATGAACTTTCAGATCCATATAGTATCCATTGATGTTCACTAACACATAGATACTCGGCTTTTCCCTTTTTCAAATGGCTTTATTGGAACATTTCCAATTATCAACAAACTTTCACTTTTATACATCTTATGTATATACATTGCGATTAATTTTCTGTCCTTTCAGAAGTTTGCATCAATGTAACTCTTTACATCGAACTCTTCCTTATCTCCATAGAACTAGTACTTCACAAGCACTTATCAAGTTCTCATGGTATTCCAGTAACCCTTACTGGAAATAGATAGACATCCACTCGTCATATCACACATACGAGTTATCAGGATGAGCATATCATATTGCCATGTCCTACATACAAGATGATGAATGCATTTTATTCTTGCCATGTCATACATGCAAGATAATGGGATGATTACATACATGATAGATCCATATCTATTCTTAGTGTTCCCATTCTTCATAAGAATTGGACACTTGGCCTTGGGATACTAACTCCATGTAACATGGACAAGTTTTCTCCCACTGAATCTGTGCATACTGAACACTTCAGTACAGATTGCCAATGTATGCTCTCTCTTTCCAGGTCAAGAGATTTTCGAGAACTATCTCTATAGATCTCTATTCCTATCACATAGGAAACATCTCTATCTTCCTTAAAGATAATTTCCACATTCGGATTTCCAATCTAGAACATTTCCATTTCACATCAATATGTGGAATGTGAACACGCTCCCACTAAATCACAGATCCCTTCTTTATCTTTGACATATCAGTCAAACCCTTTGACTATATCATAAAAGTAAAGATCCAATTCTGAGTTGCTTGTACTCAATCAATCACATTGATTAGTCCATTGTAACTTATAGACTTCATTTGCATTAGTGGATTCATAAACCTTATAGGCTGTGTCACGTACACATCCTGGTTTTATTCCTCATAGGAATGCGGTTTTAGTATCCATATGCCAAATGTCTTAGCCATTAAGTTGCAATCAACAAGCATCATCCTTCTCAAAATGTTATCCATGTGTCTTAACACTTAAGACTCATTTGCACTTATGGATATGATCCAATGAGTGCTACCATCAAGGTCATACCTTATGGTTCACATGGAAGTCATTTAGGATGTAATGGTTTTAAACCATAACTCAAGATTCGGTTCCTCATATTCATCTTGATAGTTGACTCATCACATGAACAACTCATCACATAGATAATTGAGGTGTATCTGTTAAAGATATAAGAATTCACAACCCTTGTGATTCTTAATTTCTTTTATTAGTGTGGGGTATTCTTTTATTAAGAAGAATTCAGTTATTTGATAATCATTCTCTAACTCCTTAGAGTATGATTCCTTCTTGATTCAGACATCACCATGCCTTAATCATGAGTTCACTATGATACACTATCATAATCACTCATAAGGACCTCAAACATTTGGTCCAAGTATTTCATTCATTGATCTCATCAAGAATTAATACTTTACCAAATTTGTACTTCATATATGATAATCTTGAACACTTCAAGATATTCATATTGGTATTTCTCTAAACCCCATTTGAAGTATTAGCATTTATTCCAATAGGTATGTAAATACATCACATGTATTATACCTAATAGGATAATCACTCTCCCACTACATTAGTGAAGATTGATCAATCATGTCTAAGATATTCTTGTCCCTTACTGGTTCTCTAACCAAAAGAGTCTAGTTTTATCCATCACATGGAAACTAGAATTGAATTTCTCATGATTAATGCTAATTAGATTGTTTGAGTTATCTATAACTTTTAGGTATCGTCTTATCTTATGCATATCAAATATCATAAGATAAATAAGGCATTTCCATAAAGATCACATCTTTATAAATTGAAACATCTCTTTATTAATTGCCATCATTGTCATACAATATGCAAAATAAAGTGTTTCTATCTATTGGCAAGTATGAAATAGCAGTTCATAACTATATTACATGCCTTATTGGCTGAAAATAAACTAAAGTATTCCTATCTATAAAGGCAACACTTGCCCCAAGTAAGAATGCTTTACACTTTACATCTTGATATCATATATCTCAAAAAGTGTTACAAGTTTATTTACATGACACCTTCAAGTAGAGGCTTCAATCGCCTCCTTCTTCTTTTGTTCTTCCAGGTAGAGAGGACAATTCCTTTTCCAATGTCCTGGCTTTTGACAATGGTGGCAATTTCCTTTCTTGGTCACGCCTCCCTTGGCCTTGAGAGCTGAAGATGGCTTGGACTCCTGGCTAGCTTCAGAACCTTTCTTAGCTTTGCCCTTGCCCTTGCCCTTGCGCTTGGACTTGCCTTTATTGCTCGTGATCACCATCACGGACATAGGCTTGTCCTTCTTCATCTGTAAGTCGGCTGTCCTCAACATGCCCAACAACTCTGACAGTGGCCTATCAAAGTTGTTCATGTTGTAGTTCATCACAAACTGACTGTAAGATTCTGGTAACGATTGCAGTATCACGTCAGTAGCCAACTCTTGGCTCAGTGGAAATCCCAGTCTCTGTAGGTTCTCCACATACCCAATCATCTTGAGTGTGTGAGGACCAACTAGATCTCCTTCTGTCATGACGCACTTGAACAACGCCCTAGAAACATTGTACCTCTCTTGCCGTGCCTGATCTTCATACATGTTCCTGAGATGCAGAATCATCTCTATGACACCCATGTTCTCATGTTGCCTCTGCAACTCATGGTTCATTGAACATAGCATCAAGCACTTTGCATCAATGGCATCATCAGAATGCTTCTTGTAAGCATCCCTTTCTGTCCTTGGTGCATTAGGAGCGGGTTCCTCTAGAATTGGAGTATCCAGGACATAGAGCTTACGCTCTTGAGTGAGAACAATTCTCAATGTCTGATACCAGTCGTGGAAGTTTGTCCCATTTAGCTTGTCCTTGTCAAGGACCGATCGCAAAGAAAAGTTGTTGTTGTTTGTTGCCATTTGAACTACAAAAAGGAAATTATGCAATTTTAGTCCAAAACTCATTTTGACTTATTTGATTGATTTGAAAATTTGACGATATAATTAGGCCTTTAATTAATTATCGCTCCCACTATTTTACTTCAAATTGATACCCTCACCATCAATTCGGAAGATTGCAGTGTACAACCTTCTAGTGGGCAAGATCCTGAAATCCTCTAAGTCATGGACCAGCTAGGGCTGTCACCCACAACATAGATCTCTCAGGTAGGCAACTTTTGCCAATTGCATCATATGCAACTCTTGATAATATGTCATATACAACTCCTTGCAATGATCATCTCCATGCCTCAAGGTACTAGATCCCATCTAGATCACCTTGTTAAGTCCGACCCAAAGCAAACACGATGAACATGCACCCTGCTAGGGCAGACCCACACATTCATACTTCATGCTTCCACGAGGTAGACGGTGCACCACGCTAGGGCGTTCCCACACTTGGTCGAACAAGTTTTTCACGTGTGTCGCATTTGGAAGGCATCTAAAACTTAATAATGTAATGAGGGATTTGGTTATATATATATATACATATCCAATCACCACAATACATAGTATGTATCATATACATGCTATATCCCACAGAAAACATGCACAAAACGATAAAAGCGATGATTATGGCCATCCTAATGTGATTCCTCGAGCCAAGAGGAATCACGGTCATCTAGGTCTACATCACATGCAACCTGTACAAGATGAACATATGTGTCTTGCCATCCGAGTTGATCAACTCATCACATGAATGATCTGTACTCTCCAGCCGGTCGTCTGGGTGCCACCAGCCGATCGGTTGGCTCCTCCAACCAATCGGTTCGCCTGGTCGTCGTGCATCTCGTCATGTCCGCCACCCGCTCATCTCGCTCCTCGAACCGGTCATCAACCGATCGGTTCAATCCTTGAACCGACCGTCTGGAAGGTCAATCGATCGGTTCACTCCTTGAACCGACCGTCTGAGCAGTCGTCTTGATGTCCGCCAGTCTTTGACATAACAGGAAATAAAATCCTATTCTATTAATTACATTGCTTTAAAAGAGAAACCCCGATTTACATTCGGGGGGAGCAAAGGTAGGAAAGAATCTCGAATTATTTCGAGTTACATCAGAAAAAAGGGAGGGAAGATCGGTGCGCAGACCGAGATGCAAGCAACCACAAACAACCACACACAGATAGGGGTTTATAGGCCATAATCACGCTACACACATCCACCATAAAACTCGTTTAAGGGCGACGCGTATCGAGTGCATTAATAATACATATCATATATGTAATTAGGGATTTGTGGATTTAGGATTGGACATGCATAAAGCCGATATTATTCGCATCATATGCAATAAATAAAGGCGACAAACCAAAATCGATCATATCGATATTCCTAAAATATAGAGCAGTTGACGTGGCTCTGATACCACTGTTGGGTATTAGGGGAGACAGAGAAGGCAGCGGAAACAAAAAAAAATTCTCCCCCAACCCATACTGAGGAAACACGTCAACGTCTATATAATAGGAAAGGATAGTTTGTGGAATCATACCTTGTCCCGAGGCTTGCTCGGCGACAATACCTCGCGCAATGTGTGGTCTTCAACTCCGGACTTCGACGGCGTCTGTGCAGCTCCTGGTCGCACCGGGACTGACAACTCCTACTCGAACCGGACTGTCGGATGACAGTTGTCCTCCTAAGCGGCAGTGTCCTCCCGCCTCTGTAGTAGTCCACACGGACCACCTGGAACTCCACACTCCTTGTCCCACAAGGAAGTGGAAGGAGTCGCACCCTCCTATTGACGTACTAGTCGCCAACACGCTCTCCTGCCTCCTGTTGCAACTGCAGTTGTCCTTCCCTTGCTGTACCTCCCTTTTTGCGGGAAGCACTTGCTCGGGCTCTCTCACTGTTACCAAAACTAGAGAGAACGACAACTTGCAGAGCAACTGGTTGCACTGAGCTGTACTTTGAGAAGCCCCCAATACCCCTATATATATAGGAGAGTCATGGGACAGGGTTCTCCATCCCGGGCAATGCGGGACTAATGCAGGAGTAGAAGGGTTCGAGAATTTTCCACAAAAAGCAACCGGTTCGCAACTTGAAATGATCGGTTCACAACTGAACCAATCGGTTCGACCATTAAGCCGATCGGTTGGACCTGAGCCGATCGTTTGGGGCATTCCAACCGATCGGTTGGTGCCCTGAACCGATTGGTTCATGGTCCTAATCCGGCTCAAAAAGACTTTCCTTGTTTCTTTCCCAATTGGTATCGAATACCAATATTATTCCCAATCGAATTGGGCAATTTGAAACTAAAGGAAAATTCTTGCCGACATGACTTTTCCCAACTGATCCGTTACACCAGTTGAGCCGATCAGTTCAACCCTTGAACTGGTCGTTTCAACCTGGGCATGAGCCGATCGGCCTGGACACTCCAGCCGACCGGTTCAGCAACCTCAGCTGACCGGTTCATCACATGAACCGATCGGTTGGGAGCACAGGCTGGGCAAAATCAGTCAATTGCGATTTCAATCAATCTGATACTCCAATCAATGCATCCAACACCTTGAACCATACGATATTGAGCTATCGACTGATTGAGTGTTTAATTGAACTACTAAACTCCTTTAGTAATCAATCTAAACATTGCTTTGTGGACAAAACTCCTTTTCCAGGTTAAATCCTATGTGTGTGACCCTGCAGGTCCATTTCACGTTGGCAGTGAAAGTCCATAACACTTATGACTTCACAAGCAAAGAGCGGTGCCTAGTCACACATCAGTGCTACCCAAGTGAAAGTAGAAAGTTGGAGAACAACTTTCATCCTACAATCCGTGAATGGTGTTACAGAGAATGTATAATTCCTTTGTCACTGATATCCCGAATGAACTCGAGGCATGGAATAGTCATCCTGTCAACGTTCATTCACTTCCTTGATCTCAGAGTAGACTGGAAGAGATATGTATGACATCAGTATCATATACGGATTCACACATGTGTGCACGCCTTTCTCAATCCTACTCATCAAGTGGCCATGGATATCAAACTCCCTCAGGAGGGACAAATCCCATATCTATCACTCACCCCTCAAAAGCCCCATGTGTCAAAGCCACCCAATCATCACCTTTATAACAACCCATGTTTCAGGATTGCGTTTGATGATGTCAAAGTGTGCCCAATGACATGTGTTGAGTGTAGTGATTTCAGATCTAAGAATCACACTCACCACCATCACTGTGAGTACTGACTGTGACTACCATCTCATGGTTCCATGTGTCAAACTCACGGTGGGTGTGTCTGGTACCTTGTTCTCTAACAAGTACCTATGTGTTTGGTTTGATATCTCTATATCATGACTAATGAGATTCTGTCATCAACCAACACCACAATCTAGTCTTGTGTGTCATTGTTGTCTATCTACCTTCCACAATGACATCCGACTAGGGACATAACAAGAATGTACAGACTCTTAGCATCCGTATGATCTCATCGTTCAGGTCATGAACCTGAAGGCATATGTCATTGAGTATTGTCATTCTCTATACATTCAATCTTTTCTATCACTATCTCATATGACTGAACCAGTAAGAATTGGAAGCTCGCCTTTTATGTTTATCAAATCAATCTTAATGTATCCCATCAATCATCCCATGATTGGCTCTCAGGGCATACATACCAACAGATAGCTCATAGAGGCTTCATGCATATCAAAAGTCGGTTCTAAGAGCCCTTAGATTATTCTATGCCATCCCCACTATTTTGCAAGAAAGAAATAACCTCATTGGTTGATAGCTTTTAAGGATAAGCATCTTTATAAAGAGGGTAATCCCTATAATGCCCTTGGAAAGAAATACCATCAAACAAAGGTGAAACTTGGTTATACAATGGTTTAAAATCTCGTTAATGGTAAGGAAATATCTAAGGATTAAAATTCAGTTGATAATTTGCAAAGAAAACCTCCATATTGGGTAAATTGCATAAAAGTCCAGAATGTACCTAAAATTGCATGACCTGCAGAAACAACATCCAAATTGGACCAAACTTCATCCACAAGTTATCTTTGATGTGTAGAATATGAATTTTCCATTATTTCCATATTTTGAATTTATAAAATCACATTATTAATTACTTATGCCTTTTATTGATTTTCTCTCTCCTAAACTTATCCTAATATTTCAAGGTTGTCCAAATTAGATGAAATTTGACATGTAGACTAATTTTGATATGTATATTTCGAATTTGAAGTTTGTTTCCTCTTTTGAGACTTATTTTTATGAGATATGTCATATGGCCCATTAACGGCCCATTATCTAAATTGTTCATCCGATTAAGTTTCTTATCTTCATATTACCACTAAAATGAGTTATGTGGCATATGTTATGTTTTCAAATCACATCAAAAAGTTAGATTAAGGTTTAGAGAACTTAATCATGGTAATTAAGCTTTCACTGAGGTATTTGAGCATAAACCATTCCATTGGTATAATTAGTGAATAAATGTTCACTAAACCACTATAAATTCCACTAATTAAATAGAAAGGCCAATAAGGATAGAAATGAAAGGAAAAGATGGGAAAGAGGGTCAAAAGAAAAAATTTCAGAATTCAGTATGTTACAACACTCCAACCCTTAAAGAGGATTTCGTCCCCGAAATCACAAGCAAGAAGGGAAGGGTGAGTGTGCAACATCTCATCACAAAACTTCAGGTTATTTCTCCAACCTTAACTTCTACCAAACAACTCATCAACATATACTCCACAAGCATCTTGACATAGGTTTAGGTTATCAAGGATCACCTAGGTTCCATTATTTAGATATTCCTTTTAGGAGATTTACCATTATTTTAATTATGGCATGTCATAATCAGTTTATTACCAAGGAAGTTGTATTTCATTATCATCCATGAAACATCATATATATACATATATATATATTTCTCATTTATCTTACAAAGAATTTTAGCAAAATTATGGGTTACTCAATTCCCTCAATATACTTGATCATTATCCTTAATATTTTGAACTTCGACTTCATCATCCTTATACTACCACATTAAGTTATAACGAATTATTTTGCATGAAATATTCAATTTGTCATTAAGTCTTCATTCAATCCAAATTATGTCACATCAATTACATATATTTATATGAAACGTTATCTCATTACCACATTATCTTTATTGTTCACACTAATCTCATCATTAATCATTTTCTCATATTTATTTATATTATTTATTTGCACATTTATGTGAATCAAATCACTTCATATTCATATTGAAGCCACACTATGTATTTTAATGATCAAGGTGAGGCATATTACAAATTGATTTACATTAAGTGAATCATCATGTGTGTATTAGATAACAAGGTAACATACCATGCATTTCATATTGATGACATGATTAATATGTGATTAGATGATTATATATATCATTTATGTGTATCAACGTATGTTAACTGATTATGGCACATAATGTCATTAATGTATCATGAAAGGCATTAAGGATGTATATGTTAAGGTTAGATGATTACAACTTAGGGTTTAGGTTAACATGATCATTATTCTTCATCTATACATTCTTAGTATGCATTAAATACAAGATTAGGTTACAATTATCTTGCTCGTCATTTCATTAGGGTTTATTGGTTTATGATAAGGGCAACACCATGCCTATCCATTATTAGTATTAAAATGTGAGTTACTCTTATTATGTGCATCAGATATTCATTAGGGTTCAAATATATGAACTATTCATTAGATGATCGTTATAATTTCTTTTGGATATAAAGAAACATGTGGTTGCAACTATAACTTGTTTGGTCAAAACTAAGGATTCAAGCACACTAACTTCTAAATTATGGAGTTAGGGTTTCTAAAGATAGTGTAGATAGATTTCAAGATGTCATAGGGATCCATCCCCCCTAAAGAGGATTTCGTCCTCAAAATCTAACCACCCATAATCATCAAACTAACTATAATCCACCCCTTAAAGAGTTCAACCTATCAAGCCAAACTACACTAGGGTTAAAGGATGAGTCTAACTTAACCATGTACAAGATCCATCACACTTCCCACTGCACACTCTGATAGCTCACTTAACCCCAAACTTCAAAGTCTAGGTTCCAGTGATAACTATCCAAACATGTGGTTATATGGGTCATAAGGGAACTATATTGGATATCCATCCTAAAACACGTCATCGTACACCTAAACTTAGGCTTCCCAAAGATATACAACATAGATGTCTAAGGTCACTATTGCCTAAAAGCAAAATATTTCAAACAATCCATTTCAGCTTAGTCTAGGCCGGTATCATATGGATCAGGGAGTCCTCGTAAACCAAGCAAGTGGTGTAGAGGAAAATATTGCCAGCCCCCAAAACCTGATCCTTTCTAGACACCTTTGCTTCAACTTCATGCCCTAATAGTTGCCTAAAGGAAGACCTAAACAACATTAAGTTATGCATATTGTAGTTATGAGTATTTTAGGGTTTTATTCTTCAGGATACTAATGTGGAACTATAGGGTCCTAAATCAACCTTTCATCATTTATAGATCAATTGTAGGGCAACCATGTCACCTAAAGGAACTATGTAAGGTAGGGATTCTAATTAGGGAGACAAAACTGAAATAGTCAGATTCCGACTACCATGGGATCTGATACCATGCTGTAAGGGGAGAGTGAAATCACCCCTTTACTAAAAATTTGAAGATTGACATCCATTCCAAACACTCTCAGAGGTATGATGGAATGGGCATAAATTTTCCAAACTTATTAAACATTGGTATACAAAAGACCATTAGAAAGCAGTAGAATAAAAAATAACTGGCTATATTGAATTTCATCAAAGGTTTACAAAAATACATCAAATTCTCCCATGAGGGTTTACATCAAGACATACAATAAGGATCTAGATAGAGGGAAGTCTAGACTACTACAATCTTGTCTCCAAGTAACATCTCCATCAGTCGAGTCCAAGCCAAAAGCTAAGATCTTCCTTGTCTTATCCATCACCTTGCTCAACACCTGGGTGGTTGGCAAGGCACCCAACAAAAAGGGAAAGGGAAGAAAAGTATGTGTCACAAAACTAGTCTAGGATATCAAGATAAGTAAAGCAAATAAAAACAGGCTAGGGTTCATCATATGATGAAGATAACAAGAATATGAGGCTATATTCAAAAGAAACTTGCCATTAACAATTATATCAAAAAGCATTTGCATGTAAGATCATTATGTCTACCTAACTAATTAGGGTTGAGGCACCTACCAGACCTCTAACCTTAGGAGATGGGAGAATAAGACATTCCCAATCACCTACAATATTATGGGGAGAATAAGACATTCCCCAGGGCGATTATTTACATGCCCTCTGTGGGTGGTTGTACATAAGTACCGCTACTTCAAATTAAATAGAACATAAATCCACATGCTAGAAAAGTAGTCATGGCAAGAGTAGTCATAATATTCAATAAGCATGGCAGTGGGGTATAAGACCCAAATAAGAAGAAATTATAATCTAATTTGAGGCATGAACAACATTAGGATTCAAGAATAGAATATTTAGGGTTCATTTAAGCCTCATTAGGGAAATATAGGATTTGGCTGCAATTATCCCAACATAGGGTGTAAGGAATGCACATACATAGCACATACCTCTCTTACTGATATCAATTACTAACTTTCACCACTTTAATTGAGTCCAAGTTCCACTTTGCCTATTTTCAATGTATTAACATGTATTAGAGTACATAGCACATTAATATATAGAAACCCTAATTTTAGAAATTTTTAGCAAATTTCGGATTTAGACTCTTAAAACATCACCAATAAACTTATTAGGTTTTCATGATCAAGAAAACATATATTTATGTTAATTTTGGAGTTATGATGATTAAGATGTAATTTTTATGGATTTTATGCATTAAATTCGTTTTACAAAAATCACCCTTCGTCAAACCATGAAATCAGACCTTCAAAATATTTTTATTAGATAGATATTAATTTTACAATTCCAAAACATATTTATTTGTCAAATTTGGATAAGTGGTTTAGAAGATATGAATTTTGCAATATTGACCAATAGGAAATTGCCACATCATCAAACTGATCGAGATAATTAAAGAGAGAGGGAGAGGGAGAAAACATAATTTGACCCAATATTAGGTTTTAAGTTGCTTAGATAACAAAACTAGAGATTCTATAGAAGATAAAACGGCAAGAAATCAAAACCTTAGAAGAGCATGGTAAAAAGAGATGGAAATCATCGATTTTCAACATAAAAGCATGAGTTTTAAGCATGTACTAAGCAATATATGAGAAGGGTGTTAACCAAACTTTCCTATAGGAAGGTAATAAGGTTCAAACAGAAAGGATTCCGAGATTAGAAGGTTTGGTTACTCCAAGCCAAGCTCCTTTCTTGATCAAAGATCACCTTCTCCACTTTAGAGGTGCAAACCCTAGCAAAAGAGCAAGGAGATCACATGTTTTAGGGTTTTCGGTGGAGTTTTACCATGTAAGGTCATGGTTCCGACCTAGAATAAGGTGTAAGGAAGACTATCAGTATGAAAATTGGGAATTAAGGGATTAAACTTAATAGTTTTGGTCGAAATTACCAAGGAGGAGCTTTAGAAACCCTAATAGAGCAATTTGGAAGCCCTAGGAGCCTTCTTCACCAAGGTAGGCTCCCTCTATTGCCTTGGGGCAGTAACTTCATGGCCAAATATAGAAGAAACTATTATCTAAGCTAGAGGGAAGAAAAGTAGAGCAAGAGTTTTCAAATTGTGAGTTGGGAAGGGGTATACATGGCTATATATAGAAAGAGGTGAAGCATGAGGAGTCTTAAGGGACTTTCAATGTGTCTTTAGCCTAGGGATTGATGGCCATACAAGAGGATAGCTCATAGAGGCTTCATGCATATCAAAAATTTCAGAATTCAGTATGTTACAACACTCCACCCCTTAAAGAGGATTTCGTCCCCAAAATCACGAGCAAGAAGGGAAGGGTGAGTGTGCAACATCTCATTACAAAACTTCAAGTTATTTCTCCAACCTTAACTTCTACCAAACAACTCATCAACATATACTCCACAAGCATCTTGACATAGGTTTAGGTTATCAAGGATCACCTAGGTTACATTATTTAGATATTCTTTTTAGGAGATTTACCATTATTTTAATTATGGCATGTCATAATCACTTTATTACCAAGGAAGTTATATTTCATTATCATTAATGAAACATCATATATATACATATATATTTCTCATTTATCTTACAAAGAATTTTAGCAAAATTATGGGTTACTCAATTCCCTCAATATACTTGATCATTATCCTTAATATTTTGAACTTCGACTTCATCATCCTTATACTACCACATTAAGTTATAACGAATTATTTTGCATGAAATATTCAATTTGTCATTAAGTCTTCCTTCAATCCAAATTATGTCATATCAATTACATATATTTACATTAAACGTTATCTCATTACCACATTATCTTTATTGCTCACACTAATGTCATCATTAATAATTTTCTCATATTTATTTATATTATTGATTTGCACATTTATGTGAATCAAATCACTTCATATTCATATTGAAGCCACACTATGTATTTTAATGATCAAGGTGAGGCATATTACAAATTGATTTACATTAAGTGAATAATCGTGTGTGTATTAGATAACAAGGTAGCATACCATGCATTTCATATTGATGACATGATTAATATGTGATTAGATGATTATATATATCATTTATGTGTATCAATGTATGTTAACTGATTATGGCACCTAATGTCATTAATGTATCATGAAAGGCATTAAGGATGTATATGTTAAGGTTAGATGATTACAACATAGGGTTTAGGTTAACATGATCATTATTCTTCATCTATACATTCTTAGTATGCATTAAATACAAGATTAGGTTACAATTATCTTGCTCGTCATTTCATTAGGGTTTATTGGTTTATGATAAGGGCAACACCATGCCTATCCATTATTAGTATTAAAATGTGAGTTACTATTATTATGTGCATTAGATATTCATTAGTGTTCAAATATATGAACTATTCATTAGATGATCGTTATATGTTCTTTTGGATATAAAGAAACATGTGGTTACAACTATAACTTGTTTGGTCAAAACTAAGGATTCAAGCACACTAACTTCTAAATTAGGGAGTTAGGATTTCTAAAGATAGTGTAAATAGATTTCAAGATGTCATAGGGATCCATCCCCCCTAAAGAGGATTTCTTACTCAAAATGTAACCACCCATCATCATCAAACTAACTATAATCCACCCCTTAAAGAGTTCAACCTATCAAGCCAAACTACACTAGGGTTAAATGATGAGTCTAACTTAACCATGTACAAGATCCATCACACTTCCATTGCACACTCTGATAGCTCACTTAACCCCAAACTTCAAAGTCTAGGTTCTAGGGATAACTATCCAAACATGTGGTTATATGGGTCATAAGGGAACTATATTGGATATCCATCCTCAAACAAGTCATCGTACACCTAAAACTTAGGGTTCCCAAAGATATACAACATAGATGTCTAAGGTCACTATTGCCTAAAAGCAAACTATTTCAAACAATCCATTTCAGCTTAGGCCAGGCCGGTATCATATGGATCTGGGAGTCCTCATAAACCAAGCAAGTGGCGCAGAGGAAAATATTGCCAGCCCTGATCCTTTCTAGACACCTTTGCTTCAACATCATGCCCTAATAGTTGCCTAAAGGAAGACCTAAACAACATTAAGTTATGCATATTTTAGTTATGAGTATTTTAGGGTTTTATTCTTCATGATACTAATGTGGAACTATAGGGTCCTAAATCAACCTTTCATCATTTATAGATCAATTGTAGGGCAACCATGTCACCTAAAGGAACTATGTAAGGTAGGGATTCAAATTAGGGAGACAAAACTGAAATAGTCAGATTCCGACTACCATGGGATCTGATACCATGCTGTAAGGGGAGAGTGAAATCACCCCTTTACTAAAAATTTGAAGATTGACATCCATTCCAAACACTCTCAGAGGTATGATGGAATGGGCATAAATTTTCCAAACTTATTAAACATTGGTATACAAAAGACCATTAGAAAGCAGCAGAATAAAAAATAACTGGCTATATTCAATTTCATAAAAGGTTTACAAAAATACATCAAATTCTCCCTTGAGGGTTTACATCAAGAAACATAATAAGGATCTAGATAGTGCGAAGTCTAGACTACTACAATCTTGTCTCCAAGTAACATCTCCATCAGCCGAGTCCACGCCAAAAGCTAAGATCTCCGTTGTCTTCTCCATCACCTTGCTCAACACCTGGGTGGTTGGGAAGGAACCCAGCAAAAAGGGAAAGGGAAGAAAAGTATGTGTCACAAAACTAGTCTAGGATATCAAGATAAGTAAAGCAAATAAAAAAAGGCTAGGGTTCATCATATGATGAAGATAACAAGAATATGAGGCTATATTCAAAAGAAACTTGCCATTAACAATTATATCAAATAGGATTTGAATGTAAGATCATTATGTCTACCTAACTAAGTAGGGTTGAGGAACCTACCAGACCTCTAACCTTAGGAGAGGGGAGAATAAGACATTCCCAGTCACCTACAATATTATGGGTAGAATAAGACATTCCCCAGGGCGATTATTTACATGCCCTCTGTGGGTGGTTGTACATACGTACCGCTACTTCAAATTAAATAGAACATAAATCCACATGCTAGAAAAGTAGTCATGGCAAGAGTAGTCATAATATTCAATAAGCATCGCAGTGGGGTATAAGACCCAAACAAGAAGAAATTATAATCTAATTTGAGGCATGAACAACATTAGGATTCAAGAATAGAATATTTAGGGTTCATTTAAGCCTCATTAGGGAAATGTAGGATTTGGTTGCAATTATCCCAACATAGGGTGTAAGGAATGCACATACATAGCACATACCTCTCTTACTGATATCAATTACTAACTTTCACCACTTTAATTGAGTCCAAGTTCCACTTTGCCTATTTTCAATGTATTAACATGTATTAGAGTACATAGTGCATATTAATATATAGAAACCCTAATTTTAGAAATTTTTAGAAAAATTCAGATTTAGACTCTTAAAACATCACCAATAAACTTATTAGGTTTTCATGATCAAGAAAACATATATTTATGTAAATTTTGGAGTTATGATGATTAAGATGTAATTTTTATGGATTTTATGCATTAAATTCGTTTTACAAAAATCACCCTTCGTCAAAACATGAAATCAGACCTTGAAAATATTTTTATTAGATAGAGATTAATTTTCCAATTCCAAAACATATTTATTTGTCAAATTTGGATAAGCGGTTTAGAAGATATGAATTTTGCAATATTGACCAATAGGAAATTGCCACATCATCAAACCGATCGAGATAATTAAAGAGAGAGGGAGAGAGAGAAAACACCATTTGAACCAAGATCAGGTTTGAAGTTTCTTAGATACAAAACTAGAGATTCTATAGAAGATAAAACGGCAAGAAATTAAAACCTTAGAAGAGCATGTTGAAAATCGATGGATACCATGCTGTAAGGGAGTGTGATCACCCCTTTACTAAAAATTTGAAGAATTGAAATCCATTTATAACCCTCTCAGAGGTATGATGGAATGGGCATAAATTTTACAAA
Source organism: Alisma plantago-aquatica (assembly GCA_963693085.1). Taxonomy (NCBI): domain Eukaryota; kingdom Viridiplantae; phylum Streptophyta; class Magnoliopsida; order Alismatales; family Alismataceae; genus Alisma; species Alisma plantago-aquatica. The sequence continues at coordinate 972,015,624 of OY856412.1, read as the reverse complement.
CTTATTAAACATTGGTATACAAAAGACCATTAGAAAGCAGCGAAATAAAATAAATAAATGACTATATTCAATTTCATAAAAGGTTTACGAAAATATATCAAATTCTCCCATTAGGGTTTACATCAAGACACACAATCAGGATCTAGATAGAGGGAAGTCTAGACTACTACAATCTTGTCTCCAAGCAACATCTCCATCAACTAAGTCCAAGCCAAAAGCTATATACTCCATGTCTTGTTCATCACCTTGCTCATCACCTGGGTGGTTGGTAAAGCACCCAGCAAAATGGAGAGGAGAGTATGCGTCAAATAATGAATAAGTACAAGAGAAAAGGAAATCATATGAAACATAAATATATTGAATCATCATAAGATGAGAGGGCCAAGAGAATGAGGCACATAACAAAATAGATTCATACCATTACAAAACATATAAGAAGTAGCATGCATGATATTAATTGGACTACATTAACTAAGTAGGATTGAGGCACGTACCGAACCTCAACCTATAGGTGAGGGGAGAATTCATACATTCGCAGTCACCTATCAAATTTTATAGGGGAGGAATAACACATTCCCCAGAGGGAGAATAAGACGTTCCCCAGGGCGATTATTTACATACCCTCTGTGGGTGGTTGTACATAAGTACCACTACTATAGTTAAATAGCCAAATAAACCATCATGCTCAAGAAATAGTAAAGTGGCAAGATAAATCATCATATAATTACAACTTGGTGGTGGGGTTCCAAGACCCAAGAATAATATTCTGAAACTGATTTATGAGGCAGGTATAGCAAACGATTCAAGATTATATGAAATAAGGTTTAATAAAGCCTCATTATAGAAAAAAAGGTTAAGGCACAATTATTCCCAACTTAAGGTGTAAATGCACATACATAAATAGGGATTGCACATACATAACACATACATAAATAGATATTGCACATACATAACACATACATAAATAGGGATTGAACATACATAGCACATACCTTTCATTATGATTCATATTATCAACTTGCACCACTTAATTGATTCCATGTTCCACTTTTCCTAATATCATCACCATGTTAATGTATTAGAACTATATTCATTCATTAAACGCTTAAAACCCTAAAGTTGTCATTTTTTTCTACAAATCACTGATTTAGGTCTGAAAAACATTATCATTGTCTTATTTTGGGTTTTCTGATCAAAATAACATATATATTTGTATATTTTTGAGTTACTGACTTTTTAGGGTATTTTCCATATTTATTAGTCAATTAAATCAACCCAAAAAATACATATTCGAAAACCTCAGAATAAAACCACAAAAATATTTTTATTGGATAGATCTCGTTCTCCTGATTCCAAAACAAATTTCATTTTCAAATTTGGATAAGCGGTTTAGAAGATATGAATTTTTCAATATTGACCAATCGGAAATTGCCACATCATCAAACCGATTAAGATAATTGAAGAGAGAAGAAGAGGAATAAAACACCATTCGACCAAGATCAGGTTTGAAGTTGCATACATAACCAAACTCGAGCTTCTAGAGAAGGTAAAATAGCAAGAAACCAAAACTCTAGAAGAACATGGTAAAAAGCGATGGAAATCATCGGTTTTCAACATAGATGCTTGAGTTTTAAGCATGTACTATGCAATATATGAGAAGGGGGTTATGAAACTCATACCTATGAAATATAAAAAGGTCTGAACCAAAAGGATCCCGATCTTATAAGGTCTGGTTGCTCCAATCCTAGCTCCTTACTTGAACAAAGATCACCTTCTCCACTTTAGAGGTGCAAACCCTAGCAAAAGAGCATGGAGATGAGATGTTTTAGGGTTTTACGTGGCGTTTTACCATGTATGGTCATGGTTCCGACCTAGAAGAAGGTGTAAGGAAGACTAACAGTATGAAAATAGGAAATTAAGGGAGGAAACTTACTAGTTTTGGTCGAAATTACCAAGGAGGAGCTTTAGAAACCCTAATAGAGCAATTTGGAAGCCCTAGGAGCCTTCTTCACCAAGGATGGCTCCCTCTATTACCTTGGGGCAGAAACTTCGTGGACAAATACAGAAGGAACTATTATCTAAGCTATAGGAAAGAAAAGGAGAGCAAGAGTTTTTGAATTGTGAGTTGGGAAGGGGTATACATGGCTATATCTAGAAAGAGGTGAAGCATGAGGAGTCTTCAGGGACTTTCCATGTGTCTTTAGCCTAGGGATTGATGGCCATTCAAGAGGATAGCTCATAGAGGCTTCATGCATATCAAAAGTCGGTTCTAAGAGCCCATAGATTATTCTAGGTCATCCCCACCGTTTTTCAAGAAAGAAATAACCTCATTGGTTGATAGCTTTTAAGGATAAGCATCTTTATAAAGGCCCTATAATGCCCTTGGAAAGAAGTACCATCAAACCAAGGTGAAACTAGGTTCTCCAATGGTTTAAAATCTCGTTAATGGTAAGGTAATATCTAAGTATTAAAATTCAGTTGATAATTTGCAAAGACAACCTCCCAATTGGGTAAATTGCATAAAAGTCCACAATGTACCTAAAATTGCATAACTTGCACAAACAACATCCAAATCAAACTAAATTTGAAACTTAGCCTCATCTTATGTTTTCAAATCATATCAAAAAGTTAGATTAAGGTTTATAGCACTTAATTATGGTAATTAAGCTTTCACTCAGGTATTTGTGCATAAACCCTTATATTCGTACAATTAGTGAATAAATGTTCACTAAACCACTATAAATTCCACTAATTAAATAGAAGGGCCAATAAGGATAGAAATTAAAGGAAAAGATGGGAAAGAGGGTCAAAAGGCAAAATTTTAGAATTCGGTATGTTACAACACTCCACCCCTTAAAAAGGATTTCGTCCCCAAAATCAAAAGCAAGAAGGGAAGGGTGAGTGTGCAACATCTCATCACAAAACTTCAGGTTATTTCTCCAAACTTAACTTCTACCAAACAACTCATCAACATATACTCCACAAGCATCTTGACATAGGTTTAGGTTCTCAAGGATCACCTCTGTTCCATTATTTAGATATTCTTTGTAGGATATTTACCATTATTTTAATTATGGCATGTCATAATCACTTTATTACCAAGGAAGTTATATTTCATTATCATCCATGAAACATCATATATATATACATATATATTTCTCATTTATCTTACTAAGAATTTTAGCAAAATTATGGATTACTCAATTCCCTCAATATACTTGATCAGTATCCTTAATATTTTGAACTTCGATTTCATCATCCTTATACTACCACATTAAGTTATAACAAATTATTTTGCATGAAATATTCAATTTGTCATTAAGTATTCATTCAATCCAAATTATGTCACATCAATTACATATATTTATATTAAACGTTATCTCATTACCACATTATCTTTATTGCTCACACTAATGTCATCATTAATCATTTTCTCATATTTATTTATATTATTGATTTGCACATTTATGTGAATCAAATCACTTCATATTCATATTGAAGCCACACTATGTATTTTAATGATCAAGGTGAGGCATATTACAAATTGATTTACATTAAGTGACTAATCATGTGTATATTAGATAACAAGGTAACACACCATGCATTTCATATTGATGACTTGATTAATATGTGATTAGATGATTATATATATTATTTATGTGTATGAAAGTATGTTAACTGATTATGGCACCTAATTAATGTATCATGAAAGGCATTAAGGATGTACATGTTAAGGTTAGATGATTACAACTTAGGATTCAGGTTAATATGATCCCTATATTTTACTTAGCATGTATTAAGTCCAAGATTGGGTTACAATCATCTTACTTGTCATTTCATTAGAGTTTATTGGTTTATGACATGGGCAACACCATGCATATCCATTAGGATTAATATGTGAGTCACACATATTATGTGCATTAGGTATTCATTAGGGTTTGAACATATAAATTATTCATCAGATGATCATTATATGTTCATTAATATATAAACAAACATGTTAGGCTATAATTATAACTTGTTTAGACCCCACTAAAGTTTCAAGAACAACAACCTCCTAAGTATGGGGTTAGGGTTTCTAAAGATAGTGTAGATAGATTTTAAGATGACATAGGGCTCCATCCTCCTAAAGAGGATTTCATCCTCAAAATCTAACCACCCAACATCATCAAACTAACTATACTCCACCCCTTAAAGGGTTCGACCTATCAAGCCAAACTACACTAGGGTTAAAGGATGAGTCTAACTAAACCATGTACAAGATCCATCACACTTCCACTGTGCACTCTGATAGCTCACTTAACCCCAAACTTCAAAGTCTAGGTTCTAGGGATAAACCATCCAAACATGTGACCCCAGGGGACATAAGGAGACTATATTGGTATCCATACTCAAACAAGTCATCATACACCTAAAACTTATGGTTCACAAAGATATAAAACATAGATGTCTAAGGTCACTATATCATATGGATCTGGGAGTCCTCGTAAACCAACCAAGTGGAACGGAGGAAAATATTGCCAGCCCCCAGAACCTGATCCTTTCTAGACACCTTTGCTTCAACTTCATGCCCTAATAGTTGCCTAAAGGAAGACCTAAACAACATTAAGTTATGCATATTTTAGTTATGAGTATTTTAGGATTTTATTCATCTTGATACTAATGTGGAACTATAGGGTCCTAAATCAACCTTTCATCATTTATAGAACAACTGTAGGGAAACCATGTCACCCAAAGGAACTATGTAAGGTAGGGATTCTAATTAGGGAGACAAAACTAAAAAAGTCAGATTCTGACTACCATGGGCTCTGATACCATGCCGTAAAGGAGTGTGAAATCACCCCTTTACTAAAAATTTGAAGAATTGACATCCATTCTAAACCCTCTCAGAGGTATGATGGAATGGGCATAAATTGTCCAAATTTATTAAACATTGGTTTACAAACGACCATTAGAAAGAAGCGGAATAAAAACTACCTTACTATATTCAATTTCATAAAAGATTGTACAAGATACATAAAAAATCTCCCTTTTAGGGTTACATCAAGATACAACATTTAGGATCTAGATAGAGGGAAGTCTAACTACCACAGCCATGTCTCCCAAAGCATAACTCCATCATCTAAGTCCATGCCAAAGCCAAGATCTTCAAGTCCTATTCATCACCTTGCTCCACATCTGGGTGGTTGGGAAGGCACCCAGCAAAAGGGAAAGGAAAATAAAAGTATGTGTTACAAAACTATTCTAGGATATGAAGATAAGCAAAATATGTAAAAATGTTCTAGGGTTCATCATATGATGAAGACAATTAAGAGAATGAGGCCATATATATAAAAGAATATTTCAATAGATGCTTGCCATAAACAACATATAACAAAAGGATTGCATGCATGATTTATATCGACTACTTTAACTATGTAGGGTTGAGGCACCTACCGGACCTTCAACCAAAAGGGTGAGGGTAGAATAACACATTCCCAGTCACCTGCACATATTTCATGTGCGGGGGAGAGTATCACATTCCCCGGGATGATTAAATACATGCCCAACTATGGGTGATTGTACATACAAGTACCACTACACTAGTTAAATAGACAAATAAACCATCATGCTCAAGAAATAGTAAAGTGGCAAGATAAATCATCATATAATTACAACTTGGTGGTGGGGTTCCAAGACCCAAGAATAATATTCTGAAACTGATTTATGAGGCAGGTATAGCAAAAGATTCAAGAGTATATGAAATAGGGTTTAATAAAGCGTCATTATAGAAAAATAGGTTAAGACACAATTGTTCCCAACTTAAGGTGTAAATACACATAAATAAATAGGGATTGCACATACATATCACATACATAAATAGATATTACACATACATAGCACATACATAAATAGGGATTGAACATACATAGCACATACATAGCACATACCTTTCATTATGATTCATATTATCAACTTGCACCACTTAATTGATTCCATGTTCCACTTTTCCTAATATCATCTTGATAGGCCAACCGAATCCAAACAAAACATAACCAACTCGAAAATAGAACTAAACCATGATCAAAACATATGTTAACCATCAAGAAAACTAAGCGTGATCAAGAGGGAAGCTCTATCAAGATGATAAACATAAAAACCCTAGGAGTGATTATCACCAAAACCAATAAGGAAACCATGCTTAGAGAAGAGAAAACCATCATCTGACACATGCACATAACAACTAAAACCTTCATCTACTACATGATCATTGAACCATAAGAGTGGCGATAAAACCATCAATCGATCATGCATGAAAGAAGCAACCAATCCACCATCACTAAGGTTTTGGGTGTAAGAATTAGGGTTTAGGAGAAAGAGTAATCCATGTAAGAATACCTCATAATCTTAGACAATAGATCATGATAACATTATCTAGCATATTAGGATCACATTTTAGAGATAAAATAGTAGCATGCAAACAAATTATTGGTGCAATAATAGAAGAGGGGAAAGCTATATAACCTGCCTTAGGATAAAGATCAAGCTCCAAAGCCACGATCTCCAAGAGAGATGAGGAACTAAAAATAGGATCAACTCCATGGACAACGAGGTCACCTCAAGAATAAGAAAATACCAAGGTCAAAGGAAAGCTTAAGAAGAAGAAAACTCAAACCCTAGGCCAAATTAGAGAGGAGAAAGAAGAAAGAAGAAAGAAGAAAGAAGAAAGAAGAAAGAAGAAAGAAGAAAGAAGAAAGAAGAAAGAAGAAAGAAGAAAGAAAAAAGAGGGAAACTTAAAATTACTTAGGTAATCCCATGAAAAACCATGGATCTAAACCTCTATGGAGAGAAGATCTTCAAGATAGACACCATGGTAAAATCATAGCCTCACATCCAAGAGAAGGAAGAAAGAAGGTAGGGTTCCAAAGGAAATAAGATCAAAGAGATAGATCCACTTACCAAGAAGGAAGATCACCACAAAGAATATGATCAATCTCAAGATCACCACATGCAAAGGTGATCATCCACCAAAGCTCAAAAATCAACACCTTATCTAGCTCCACAAGGCTCAAGGCTGAGCACAAGGGAGAAGAGAGGAAGAAGAGAGCTAAAAGAGATACTTGCATGTCAAAGGGATGCTTATCACTACTACAGAACCTACCTTTAGTGTCGGTTATTTAAGTCCTTTAGTGTCAGTTTCTAAGCGACACCTATGTGGGAGACACTAAAAGCTCACCCATTACGCGTCGGTTCCAAAACCGACGCCCAAACTCTTTGCGCGCCACCAAAATCGTGCATATTTCCTGTGGCAAGAAGGTATAGGCGTCGGTTATTAGATAAGAAACCGACACCATATACCTTCACGCCACAGAAAGGGCGCCATCTTGCCCACTATCAGCGTCGGTTATTAGATAATAAACCGACGCCATATACCTTCGCACCACAGAAAGGGCGCCATCTTGGCCACTATCAGTGTCGGTTATTAGATAATAAACCGACGCCATATACCTTCGGGCCACAGGAAACAAGCGTCGGTTATTTATATAAAACTGACACTATAACTTTGTGTGTCGGTGTTATACAAATAATCGACGCCTATTGTTTTTTTTCTGTCAGTCTGTAGACATGTTGTGGCTGGTCGCAGGATGAGAAACCTATAGTTAACTGTAGGTTTTACGACATCCATTGATATCAGCCAACAACAGGCCACAAACCTGCAAATTTAACAACAAAAATATTCACACATGCATTTAGCAATACAACCTGCAGTTCCATTTTATTTTCATACATTTAGAAACATTCATGTAGCTAGCAATCTGTAGTTCCATTTATTCACAATCACACATGTAGAAACATTCATATAGCAACCAACACTTTCATTCATTTTCACTCAGACACATGTAGAAACATCTAGACATGTAGAAACATTCACACATATATTATAATTCAGAAATTCATTTACAAAATATCATTCTTTAGTCATTATTCACTATCAACATCCCAATTATATTTTAAAACCCCCACTATTTGTATGGTTCTTTCCCATTCTTCTATTACTTCATTTCATTCTCCCATCGTATAGGGAGCATGTACATCTGGTAAGTCCATTCCTATAGTGGGGTTAGCTTTAAACACCTATAAAGAGACTGATGTATATATATAATTAATGAGCTATAAATAAGATTGATATATTTCATATTATCTAAAGAGACTATATAATACCTGAGCAATACAATCGATGTCCATACAACATGACAGACTAACACATATATAGTACATAACAACAGCAGCGTCGAATTTACATACAACACTAGCTTAGTACATATATAGTGGGACTAAGGTGACGATCCCACCTGCTAAAATAGGTTACCGACAACTACATGTTACGACTGGGAGGTCGTGATTCAACAACCATATGCATTAGTAGGAGGACAAACAGATCCACCTGCTAATGCATACGGTTTCCGAATAACGACCTCCCAGTCGTAACATGTAGTTGTCGGTAACCTATTTTAGCAGGTGGGATCGTCACCTTAGTCCCACTATATATGTACTAAGCTAGTGTTGTATGTAAATTCGGCACTGCTGTTGTTATGAACTATATATGTGTTAGTCTGTCATGTTGTTATATGAATCTGAAGCACTTGTGTGTGCTGCACTTTATGTATTGTATATGTATCCTACTTCTCTTCATTGGGGCTTCTTTTGCTGTTTCATGGCTTGCTACCTATATATCTATATAACCTTTGGCGAACGCCTACATATCCTCTTGGACCCATTGTGTGGTCGTAACATGTAGTTTTCGTTGAGCATCGCTGATAGCCTAGTTAGTTAGCACAATGATTTGGTTAGTAACAATAAAGGTTAATCTTGAATAGGTGAATACATAAAAACATATATTAATTAAATTGGGAGTGGCGCTTAATACCTTGAATTCATCTGTTTTTCTTTGGGTAACAAACTCCTCCCAGTCTTTGGGGTCCAAGTAGTTCCATTGTTGTGTGGCTTCCTTCTTCCTATATTTATTTTTCAAAGAGAATACAAACAAAATTATTAGTGTAGAGTTAGTGAAATACTGATCAATATCTAGAATTGGAATCAATCAAGAACCTATTCTCAGCACCACGTATGTAATCTCGGGTGAGATTGGTCCTATAGTTCTTTAGCACCCTCCCACAATGTTTAGCATTTGTATTAACTAGAAGATAATGAAACATCAAATCAGAAAATGATATTGATATTAAAAAAGTAAACATTTAGCTTCAATAAAAAAATATAAACATACATGCCTCTAAAATTGTGATCTTTTATCAATTAACAATCCTTCATTGTGATCTCCACACACATATAAGTCATCATTAGCTTCAATATTTTGTGGAGTTGGCAACCCAACTGAGAATGGATTGGAGTCATCATATTTATCATAGTACTCTTCTTCATCTATAGGATCTTCAATGAACTGTGTTTTACCATGAAGAACAACCGACCATTTATCATTTGCAGGATCATCGATATAAAATACTTGTTTCGCCTGTGATGCCAATATGAATGGTTCAGCCTTCTCGCCAATCTTTTCAAAGTTCACTAAAGTGAAACCCAATTCATCCACTATAACTCCTTTGGTGTTATCAACCCAATTACATTTGAAGAGCGGAATTCTGAAATCTATGTAGTCAAATTCCCATATCTCTTCAATGACACTGTAATATGACATTTTAGCTTCACGTGGACTCTTATCCTTTGCACTTGCAAAAAACATAGTCGATGCTTGAAGGGTGACCCCACTGTTTTGGACGACACTCTTATCATCTTGGCACTTTGTGTAAAATGTGAATCCATTAATGTCATACCCTTCATAAGACATAACAGTCAACTTTGGTTTAAAGGCGAGTCATTTGATAGTTTCAGTAATATCATCTAGTGTTTGAGATAGTTGATGTAAGACTTTATCTTCAAACCACTTAATAAAAGTCTTGTTATGCTATCTAGCAAGCCACATTGTATTGGCTTGAGGATATTGTCTTTTGATGAAATTGGTATCTTCCTCGATATAAACGTTCACTTCGTCCATGTTGTGTAAAATATACAAATGACCTTGTTCCAACTGCTCACGACTGATTACTTTCACACGTGATCCCAAAATTCCTTTGCCAAATAGCTCGTCAATATTCTTGTCATTATCAGGAGTGTCATTACCACTGAGAAAGTCATTGCATAAATCCATAACCTCTCTCGCCACATAACCTTCAATAATACTCCCTTCAGGCCGATAACGGTTTCGAACATGACCTTTAAAAATGCTCATGTATCGTTCAAAGGGATACATCCAATGCAAGAAAACCGGTCCCAAGATTTTCACTTCCCTAGTCAAGTGGACAACAAGATGTACCATGATATCAAAGAACGAAGGAGGGAAATACATCTCAAGCTGACATAGGGTAACAACCACTTCTCTTTGCAAATTATCGAGAGTCTCAGGGTCAATAACTTTGCTGCAGAGACTGTTGAAAAAGAAACAAAGTCTGGTGATTGCAAACCTTACATGCTTCGGCAATATAGATCGAATTGCCACAGGCAATATTTGTTGCATTAGAGTGTGACAATCATGAGATTTAAGACCTATCAACTTCCGATCTTTCATTGATACCAATCTATGGATGTTGGATGAGTAACCATGTGGCACCTTAACATTTACCAAGCATTCACAAAAAGCTTTCTTCTCCTTTCTAGACAACGTGTAACAAGCGGGAGGTAAGTATGTTCTTTTATTACCCATTTCACATAATTCTGTTAATTCTGACCTTATTCCCATTTCACGTAGGTCCAGTCTGGATTTTATCCCATCTTTAGTCTTACCTGGTATATTTAACAGAGTACCAATGATGTTATCACAGACATTTTTCTCAACGTGCATTACATCGATACAATGTCTGACTGTCAAAGAACTCCAATAAGGAAGATCCCAAAATATTGACTTCTTCTTGAATGAAGAATTGTCACTCTGTGTAGTACATTGTGATCTCTTACCAAATTCATTGACAAAGTCTTTTACTCTTTCATAAACAACCTCCCCTGGTATAGGTTTATGTGCACTGCGTTCCTCATTCAATCCATTGAATGCTTTGCGCTTCCTACGATACAGATGGAATTTTGGAAGAAACCTTCGATGACCGAGATATACATTCTTACCGCCATGTTTTAGTCTTGTTGAATCAGTGTTCTCTTCACATATAGGACACGCTTTAGCTCCTTTGACACTATATCCAGACAAATTCCCATATGCTGGAAAGTCATTAATAGTGCAAAACAACATAGCATGCAAACGAAATGTCTCTCTTCGTGAAGCATCATAGGTCATCACACCTTCACCCCAGAGTTTCTTTAAGTCATCAATCAGAGGTTCAAGATAAACATCGATGTCATTTCCAGGTTATTTAGGGCCCGATATCAACAATGACAACATTACATACTTATTTTTCATACACAGCCAGGGAGGAAGATTGTATATAATAAGCATGACTGGCCAACTGCTATGTTGGCTGCTCAATGTCCCGTACAGATTCATCCCGTCTGTACAAAGACCAAGTCTTAGATTCCTGACTTCTTCACCAAATTCAGGGTACAATACATCAATCTTCTTCCACTGTGGGGAATCAGACGCATGTCGTAGGATCCCATCATTATTTTTCTTAACATCTGCATGCCACCTCAAATTCTTCGCATCTATCGGATTGGAAAACAAGCTTTGAAACCGTGATTTTATAGGTAGATACCACATCACCTTGGAAGGAGAACCAGTTTTGGACTCCCCCGAAGTCGTCAATTTATACTGTGACGCACCACATTTTGGACAATCTTTCAAATCCACATAGTCATTTTGAAATAATACACAATCATTCGGGCATGCGTGTATCTTCTTGGCATCCATTCCCATTGGGCACAACAATTGCTTTACCTGGTATGTTGAGATTGGCAGCTCGTTTCCTTCAGGAAGCATTTCTTTCAACAAAGACAACAATGACGTGAAGCTTTTGTCGCTCCATCTATTGTTAGCTTTCAACTTATACAATCTCAACACAGCGTTAAGCTTTGTAAACTTAGTACAATCTGTGTATAACGACATCTCAGCATCATGCACAATGTTTCTAAAAATGGGAGGTGGATCGGTGTGCTCTACCCCACAACTATCCAGCATCGCATCAACGATGTCTACTGGAACTGGTTCATTCACATCTACGTCATTGTAGGCAATTTCTTCTTCCACACAAGCACTGCTATCGACATCCACTGGTTTCGGGTTTGAAATCTCTCCATGTCAGTGCCATTCTGTATAGCCTTGTATAATCCCGTTGCACATGACATGAGTTTTGATTTCGTCACCAGTGTTGACTTTCAAGTTGTTACCGCAATGCCTACATGGACAGTAGAACCTATCTCCAGGTTGTTTCCTATGTTCCTCGGCAAATCTAATGAACTGGTCAAGACCAGAAATAAACTCTGGGGTGCAGCGATTATGAATGGACATCCATGATCTATCCATTCTATGATCAAAGAGAAAACAAGTATATATTAGGACAAGATTAGGGTCTAGGGTTAACAAATACATGTGATTTCATTATTATATATAATAAATGTGTACCACCTATCCATTCTTGAACACCTAATCTCAATAGTAAGTGTATAATGTGTATTGGGTTTTCAAGAGAATTTCGGCAGCATTTCCCCGCTGTTCTCCAAGTACATATGTACTTAGAGAACAAACGGGGAAATGCTGCCGAAATTTTCTTGAAAACCCAAGACACATTATACACTTACATCCTAAGCGAGATTAGGTGTTCAAGAACAGTCCCTAACCGGGGAATATCCAAGATTTACTCCTAATGAGTAAATCTTGGATGGGTTTCTAGGCCAACAAATAATGTGTTGGACGGGTTTCTAGGCACATGTATGCATATATATACTATACTTAAGTTAAAGATAAGTAAAGTAAACTTACCCAACATATACCATATGAGTAAGTATGTCATATTAAAATAGACTATATAATATGAGAAAATAGTAGTGTAATCAAGCAAATGGGAACATTCATGGGAACACACACTTTAGTTATAAGCATTCATGTAGCAACTTTTAGTTCCATTCATTAATCTCTTTTTACATCCACACACAGGGGTGTACCCCTAAACAGTAACTAAACAAAGGGGTTGGTGTACCCTTAAACATGCACATAATTAAAAAAACTATTAATACAGACAAGTCTAGATAGATAGACAACTAAATACTACACCAACATGGTCCCGCATCAGTAACTTTGAGGACTTATCATTGTGGCGATCTTCTCCTGAAGTTCAGAATAGAAAGTAGCTATGAGTATTGATTACTTGACAATTATATTTGTTAATTGGACTTACCGTGGTCTTTTTAATGATGAAGCTGTGTCACGAAGCTCCTCACTGTATTTAGATGAATCTAAACTAACAGGGGCCTCAGATTCAGATTCGTCCGAGCTGATATGCGACGACGTGTGCTCATACCACAGTAGATGATCGGGGGTCTCGCAGTTGCTGTTGGTTATCCAAACTTTGATGGAATTATGGCCAACTGGATGGAGAAAAAGCCTGTTGCAACGGACCACATGCATCTCTCCAATCCAATCACGCCACCCGGATTTTGATACAAGATTTCCCGCCAAATCGTACTCAACCTCGATAACATGTGAATAATTGCCAAAAGTTAGGGTCACTTTACCAGGCATGTAGTGTCTTCCTTTTAGAAAATGCCAATGTTTGGGTATGACCAATTGGTTTAAGGAACGATCATCTAGGATGATGTCCAATTGTTCTTCAATAGGGAACGTTAACATTGACATAGAGGCCCAGTTCATAGTGACTGTTATGGGTGGACAGAGACTGCATAATATTAGTATTAACAAAGTGTAAGTACATATAAAGGATGTTATATATTTTCAGAAAAAGTTGTATAACATCAGTTAACCTTTTATTGCTTGTCATAACCAACTTTATTGTGGTAGACATGATAGCTTGAAAAGAAGTCTACATATGTACTTAGAGAACAAACGAGGAAATGCTACCGAAATTTTCTCGAAAACCCAATACACATTATACACTTACATCCTAAGTGAGATTAGGTGTTCAAGAACAGTCCCAAACCGGGGACTATCCAAGATTTACTCCTAATGAGTAAATCTTGTACGGGTTTCTAGGTGCTTACTAAAATAGAACCATTATATGGAACTAATCCTACATTATACACATACTTTTCCTGAGTAAGATAATGTGCACTTCATGGAATTATTAAGATCTGAAGATATATAAGTTGTTTCTACCAACTTTGATGGGATTTTATAACATTCGAGTCTCCCATTTAAGGCATTAGATGCATATATTGCAGTCCATTGTGTTGAGATAAGAATCCCATGTGATACACACGATTGAGAATCTTTCACGATACTAGGAAAATACACAACTAGATATTCATTTAGGTGTTAGACATTCATTTAGGTGTTCCTGATAACTCGCAGGTATGCACAACTAGGCAACTGTGGCGGAGCAGTACTGGAGGAAGCATACCTTTCGGTAGCGGCGGCGGACAAGTAGGCGACAATTGGCAATTTAGGGAAAAGTTCATCATTTACATTCCAAGCATGTCACATGTGTGCATTACAGTTGATCATTAAGCAAGAAGGGTGATTAGGATTCTCACCAAGAATGGGTTTTGATTTTCTATACAATTTTATAAAAAAATGCACATGTATGCATATATATACTATACTTTTTGGAACCATACTAAACACCCAAATACTTTATAACACAACTATAAAACAATGATTATAGCTAAACTATTAAACAATAGACTTGTCACACATAAAACACCCTATACAACTATAAAATAAAAAAGTATTAAGATATGCATGATACAATAACTATTTTGCATCACATTACAGTAGAGTTATCATTGATACCTTACTAACTTATTTCTACATTTACATATCATCACTTGATCAAAAATTACATGTATTGTATAGACAATAGAGGATTCAACTCAGTAGAAGCACAAAATCAGTACCTAAACCCTAAACACAAATAAGTAAATAACTTTAAAAAAAAATGCCCAGCAGCTGCTTGGGCGTGCCTTGGCACCGCCCAAGCAGCCGCCGGAGCCGAGGAAGAAGGAAGAAAGCAGGGCAGGCGGGCATACCTTGAGGGAAGAGGAGAGCAGCGGCCGGAGCACAGCAGCCACCGGTGGAGGTGGCAGCAAAGAGAGGAGAAGCGCCGGTGAGGACACGGAGCAGCGGCAGCGAGGGCACGGAGCAGGAGCACGGACGGCCGCCGGTGAGCACAGAGGGCAGGAGTAGGAGCAGGAGCACGGCCGCCGGTGAGCACGGAGCAGCGGCGAGGGCAGGAGCAGGAGCACGACAACGGCGGTGGAGGAGCAATGACCGGCGGGGGTGAGCAAGAAATCGCCGGACCTAACTGAAATCGAGAATGAAAAAGGGAAAGGGGAAGAGAAGCTCGCGCTGGTGAGCTATTAAGTTGACAATAAGCGTCGGTTACTCTAAAAAACTGACAAATAAACCAACTGTGTCGGTTCTTTTCCAAAAACTGGCACCTATACTAGATTATAGTCGTCGGTTTTTAACTAAAGGACAATCGACAACTATTCCTATCTCACAAATACCCTTTAGTCGTCAGTTATTTATTTATGAACCGACGACATATGTCAAATTTTGGAGGTAATTTTTTCGCTGGAATTTTGGTTTTGGTGGTTTATTTTAGGTGTCGATTTTTTATTAATTAACTGACACTTAATAAAAGCGGTACCCGTGTCTGGTCGACCTTCACAGATTGTATGTCGGTTTATGTTATAAACCGACACTATAGAGTTTAGGTGTCTGTTTATGTATACAACCGACACCTTGAAAAGTGACTTTATAAGCCATTTCTGTAGTAGTGTATATACTAAAGGGGTAGGAGAGAAGTGAAGATCATGAGGTGTCTAGGTATGAGAGAGCCAAAGGGAAACTTGTCCAACCAAGCCATGTCCATGCAACACACATGTAAGAGGATCATCAAAAACTATATGGTGTAGCAACTACTTAGGTCCACGACACTCACAGGGTCGAAACAAAGCACATAGGTGGGTAGCAACACCACCAAGCTCGCAACACATATCCACATGAGCAACCCTAGCAGCCAACTCAAAGAACAAGCACCTAGGTTACAAAAAACATCAACAAAGGGAAGACACATCGAAATCCAACCTACCAGGTCAAAACAACATGTAACTCAAGCATCTATGTAAACCAACACAAGCCCTAATATCATCTCATGATGCCACCTCATCAACCAAGGATCAACTAGGTGCCCCTAGGCATCAATATCTATATTATGATGCCAAGTCACAAAAGGTACAACCTACATGTGACAAATTGCAATATAGACCTTCAACATGGGTAAATAGCAACTTGATCCAAAATAAGCATAAGTAGTTCAAACATTAACCAAACAAGACCAAATTGAAAACATAGACTTGTCACATGTTATTACAGAATCTCAAGAGATTAGATTAAGGTTAAAACATCTTATTTAAGAACAGAGAAACAATCAAGCACTAAGCCAGGTCAGGGTCTTATAAGATGCATGAGGAAAAAAAGAATGGTGATAAAATGGTGAAAGAGAAAAGAATTTTATAATTCAATATGGAAACTATGGCAAGAAGGAAATTTGATATAAAAAGATGAAATCCTAATGGATTATGAATACAATATATAGTGAGTTTGAATCTGAGTATGAACTCTAAAATTATAAGAAAAAACTATGAACTAAGATGCACACCAAATGATTTTTTTTATAAAGCAAATTGATGAATGTGGATGATAATATAGTATGAGTCATAATTTTGATCCATGAGATACATAATAAAATTTTAAAAGAATATGAAAGGTGAGGTGAGACACATATTGATAAATTATGCATTACTAATATTTGTGATTTAAGTTATTGTAAAACTCAAGGATAGATATGATCATGACAAGGGATGGAATATTCATTCCGATACAAACAAAAAAAGATTTCATAAGAAATAAAGATAAAATGGAAGTATTTATAACTTGATTCCAATAGAGATGACTGATTAGATGATATGATATTCTTCAACTTCTTTTATTGCATTTCAAGATGAAATCCTACAAGGAGGGGAGATTTGTAATGACCCATTTTCAAATTCGTCATCTAATCAGGGTTTATTTGGATGATTACATGCTTAACCACACTGATCATTGTTTAAAACTTTATTAATGATGGTATTATAACCATGATTCTTTGAACCTAACGAAAAACTTTATATATTCTTTTATTTCAAATAATTAGGTTTTGAGAGTTGAAAACCCTAATCGGCTAAAGTTAGGGTTTTGATGGTGTATTACATGAATACATAATTTGGTAAGTATAGTGGTGTATTACGTGATTCTAGTATTTTATATACAAATATGATTTAGTTAAAATTTGGATATGATTTGTACAACTCAAATGTGAGCACTACTGAAAAATATAGGAATTTTTGAATATTTCTATGATCTGTTTGTCCGTAGAGTTTTCCCAGGATAAACTTAGCCGACCATATATTCATATTAAAATATAGCAAGGTGGTAATTGAATTTTATCTTTTTAATGATATGTTCAATTGATCTAAAATTTTATTTATAGTTGGGAATTCTATTTTAGACATCTATTCAAAGTTTCATAATTTTGGAATGATGTTTGACCTCTACAGAGAGGGGTGTTGGTCAAGTTTTCCCAAGGACAAACTCGACTGACCATGCTGCAGACTGGAACATAGCAGTGTAGTATTTGATTTTTATTTATTTAGTGTTAAAAATTAATGATATAAAATTTTATAACCATGGATCTTATACTAAATGATAAACAATATGTTAATTTCTAATAATTCTTTGCAGAAATTTGACCTCTGAAGTAAATGATTTACAGTAACATTTTAATGAAAGAAAATTCAGCTAAAATAAGAGAAAGTATAGTGAGGGGCCAATGTGCAAATTACCCAAGAACCTCAATTTCTCTATGTGATCAACCTAATACATTAGGATCTCTCATAATTCATGTTTCAATCCATAGAAATAAATTCCTAGAGACAGATGGAGAGTTAGGGGTTGAGAGAAGAAAGTGGTGGAACTGTTGATCTAGTGTTTTGCTATCCAAGATATGATGAAATCAAATAAGTTTAGCTTCTTTGCATAGCCTTTTATGGTGATTCTTCTCTCACATGTCAAGATTCCTTCCCTATAATGGTTTGATTCAAAATGACATCAAATCATCTCCTTTTCTCACTCTTTCTTTTCTAATCTCCATTTCTAGGGTTTTTGAGTTGAGAGGAGGAAGAAATGGATCCAATTGCTAAAATTTGATTCGATTTCTAGGTGTTCAGAGTTTTACCTAAGTTTTTAAGGTGATTGTAACCTTAGGTGAGTGTTTTTCTCCCTCCTAAGCTTTGTATTCATGTTGAAATCCTATTTTCATCTAGCTAAAATAATCTGAAACCTTGCTTGTATCCTTATGTGATTGGGTATTGATTTGGAAAGATATTAGGGAATAAGATTCTACTAATTTCGATTATTTCTCATTGATCGGAACTTACTTAGTTCCTGATATATTGATTGAGGATCCATGAAAAATTCTATGGATATATGACAATGCTATTTCATGTCAATGTTGCCTAAAAATCAACCCAATGTGCGATATGCTTCAGAACTAATTTGACATGTCTAGAATAATATTTGAATAGCATCAGAATGAATGATAAAAGTGTAGTGTTAAATATTACTAAAATTGAATAAGATATATACATATCCATCAACATAAGGCGGTGATATTTCCTATTTAGGGTTTGTGTTGAGGGATTGAATCAAATGAGTCAATTAATCAATGTTTACTTATGACTCATGAATGAAATATGTGAATATGGAAACTAGGGTTTCCATGTGTGTGAATATCTCTAATGAGTACCCCTTAAACCATGATGTAATTACATAATGATATGATTCTTAGTATATGTTGAACTAAGGGTGACTTCTTGAAAACCCTAGAACTTTAGTATTAAGGCGAGCATGAGTGATAAAGCTACAACTTGTATATAATTTTGAACATGTGATGTAATTCTATAGTGTAAGCCCTAATGTTTCAATTGAAGATGATGATCCTTTATAATATGATCCAATCCTAAACAATCTATTTTGGTATAATTTATGGAATAATGAGTAGCCCTCACATGAATGTGGGTCCTTTTATACAAGCTACATAATAATGAATCATGAAGGATGATTAGAGATTGTAGTGTAAAAATATGTAACCTAAACCACTCATTTATGGTAAAGTGAGTAGTATAATAAAGAATGATCATTGTTGATTGTGGGAATGCTATTATAAGTCAATGGCATGGTACACTTATCTAAATATAAGAAACAATATGAAGAAAAATGTATTGAATGGTGATGGCAAGTTAAAGATAAAATAACAAAGTTATTATGATGAAGTCTTTAATATTTTATTTTAATTACATGTGGCTTAACCCAAATTGAATGAAATATACTAAAATTGGACTTTGAGGAATGTAAATGAGAAGAGAAGCATTGTATATCAAGTGAACTAAGAAATAATTGATTCCAATAATGTAATGAACATGACATGAAAGAAGTTGAGACTAATGAAAATGAAATGGAGGAAAAAATGAGATTTAGTAGATGAATCTAAGAACCTAATGCTAACCCTAAAATGACGAGTTAGAAGATGCTGATGAATAACAATCTCAAATGAGAGATTAAGGAATGCACACAACTATATTTGAATTCGATTAAAGATGAGGTTCCAACATCTTAATTGATCTACGAGAATAAATTGTTAGATTGTGATTGTTTGATAGATTAGTTTTAATCTGAGGATGGACTATTTTGATGGACTTCAAATGATATTCATCATGTGTTGTTGAGTAACACTAACTAAAAAATGTGAAATAAATGAAGAAGAGAACTAAGTGTGTTACACATGTATATGCAATAAATTTATTTGTATCTATTGAAATTGGATGAAATAAGTATATGTTGTATGATAAATCGATTCGGAGTATGATGAATGATACACGATATCTATATGCTTTTACCATTTCTAGTTCTAATGACGATTTGAATATTTGTTAAGAAATATGATATTGAATGAACTGATAAGAAATATGATGAAATTGAATTTAATATGCACTGCTTACATTTGAGAAACCTTGATGAGGGTAAATGTTGCACAACGAGATTATGTCTTAGGCTGAAAGCTCACTGATGATGATAACACCCTGATGGGGTAAATTCTAGACAATGATATTATGTCTCGGGATAGAAGTCCACTAATGATGACTTCTATGAGATGATATTAAAAAAACGAAAAGAATCATATATGTTGCAAACTACATAATTGTTGTGCTTTTTGCTTTCATGTTATTCTAGTTACATGAGAATATATAGATATGATATATGGAGTTTTGAATTCTTTTAAGATAAGTAAAAGAGATTAATAATAAGTGAAATGATGAAACATCTAGTTAGGTGCCCTAAATGCTGTGAGTTTCCCTCGAGGACCACACTAGGGAAACATAATAGATCTCATTATAGTAATCAATGAATTATGAGAAAGATTTCCATAGTGTGGATCGAGACCTTAAAGGTTAGACCAAAAAACTAGAGGAATGAGTCATCTGGTTTGGCTCTGGCCCTAAATCCTTACTGTTAAAGTCTATGTCCATGAGGAATAGACTTTGATGAAATGAGATATGTGAAATGTGAAATATGTGAAATTCAGTGATGTGTGATATTTTGTTTTACTGGTTCCTATCTCATATACTGAGATGAGGACGTGAGCCTCTCTAGGAGAACCTAAGGTGGCCAGGGTCTGTCGTTGATATCTTAGGGTGGCTTGCTAAACCATAAGATAGTGATTGTGAGTCATTGACATGAGAATCAGGCATGAAGACTTCTACTTGGCGAGGTACAAGACAGGTAGTTTCAGGGCAAATGAATAAAAGATGACAAGTTGTGTAGAATATGATTTTTATGTTTGTTACATTCCTTGTACTTCTAGATGGTGATTTACCATTCTTGATTATGTTTCTTTTTGTGGAAAATAATCATATTGTTATAGAGATTATTTGTAACATATAATGATATGTCTTGTTGACAAGTAGGAAATGTTGGGATTTATATATCCACTCTGGATATGATTTGGACTGCTTTCTATTTGATAAGTTCTATTTGGTAGACATGTTTTATGTTTACTTCAACTTTAGGATTACAAGGTGTGTTTCTGCTCTAGTTGGTGAAGTGTCACAAAGATAATGCTATTGTTGTGTATTGATTCAAATTGCTTAGAACTTGACTTATTACTCATGTAGAATGATTGTTAATCTGAAGTAAGAAGTATATGCTGATTTGTTCATAGACATGCTCTAAAAGATGTTTTAAAGTGATAATTAGTTTAAGTGATTAACTTATCTGTTTGATTAGATTACCACTGTAAACTAGATTTGACTTATGATTGAACTATCTGGTGGACTTTTCAATATTTGCATGTTTCTTTTAAGTTTATTATACTTGATCTAATGCCAATGCATGTACCTAGATTGAGTGGGAGGTGTCCACTCACCGGGGCTCTATATGAGACCCATGAGGTTGTTTGAAATGTTTTTAGGTATAATGTTATCCAACGGAGAGGTCATGACAAAGAATATATAAATCAAATAATCTAGATAGATTAGATTGTCCCTATACACTCCCTTTCTCGTGATGGATAGTATACAATGTGGATCCTCTTTACTACTGCTGAGAGAAGCAATGTGATGGTGGATTGCTAAAGACGGGAGGGTTTCTAGAGATGACAGGTGCTTTGCTTGATGTATGTGAACTGGGGTTGAATTAAAGTAGACGGTGAGGGATGAGGGGCTGAGAGCTGAGTGTCAATAGGGTGGAAGAGAAGAAAAAGGTGGGCTACAAGAGACATGATTTGCATGATAGTGTCGGAGAGGGAACGATTTGTATGGCATTGTGATTGCTGGTGTGGGACGCTGATGGGGAGGGATCTAGTAGAGGATGGGTTGTCAACATGTATTGAGTGAGGATTAGGCACCAAGTAGAAGTTGATGGAGAAACAACTGTAGGAAGGTGGACCTGGAGCAGTGGAAGGGGAAGGAGGTAGAAAAAGATGATTTTTAATGAGCACATTAGGTACATCTATTCAAGAAGGCAATAACATGAGAAACAAGATAAAGGAACCTTACCCAAAAAGATTAGTGTTTGGATCTAACACCATTTGATGGGGGAACCCATCGAGGAAGAAGAAAAATAGAGAAGAAAATGACAATTCCTTATATTAATTCATATTCAACTACTCAGCACAATTCCCAAGGGTCTGTATATATATTGAAAGACATGAAACCCTAGATCTGACTTAATTGCATATATCTCCCAAAAAATATGTGTTTAAAAATAAAGCTTTTACAATTGCAACTAAGTGTATGTAACTAGATAAATTACACTTAGGTCCCTACATATAAAATAACACAAATAAATATAATTAAGTTGACTTCTAATTAAGTTTAATTCTAACTTTACATAATCCATTGAGATTATGCTATCACATATAAGCCACCTCACAATATTTTGAGGCACATGAATACGCCTGCTCTTCCCATTATAAACTTTGTTTTTAGCTCTTGTTATGGCAACTTGGTTATCACAATGTATAAACACTAGTGGAGAAGGTCTCTCCCAAATGGGAAGATCCATTAGGACATGTCTCAACCATTTGGCTTTAGTTTTAGCCTTTTCTAAAACAATAAACTTGGATTCCATAGTGGAACAAGCTATACATGTTTTCTTAGTGGATTTCCAAGACACATAACCTCTATCCATGGTGAAGAAATAACCACTTGTAGATTTCAATTCATCTGAATCATAAATCCAATTGGCATCATAATATCCTTCTTACACAGTTGGAGATCTACAAAAAATCAATCCATGACAATTTATACCTTTTAGGTATCTTAAAACCCTATGTAGAGCATTAGAATGATCCTAATGTTTGGAACATAAATCAAATCTTTTATCAACATTATTTATCCAGAGGTTATCTTAATCGTGATGTTACCCTTTCTGACCGCAGAAGAATCACTTGAGTTGCCCATGACAACATGATTCTCAACCCCTCCTACTTCTGAGTAGGTCACAAAGGCATCTCTATTGGCACTAATGTGGTGACTAGCACCAGATTCGACGATCCAATCATGATGTTAAAATGATCCCATACTGACCAAGATGATGATTGTCACAAATACTTTCTTTGTCACAAGGTTTGTTGTTGGTTCCTTAAAATCCTGGACGGCTTGCTTCTTCCTATACCTGCATTTAGGAAAGGTGTGGCCAGATTTGCCATAAACATAACAAAATACATTCTTTTTCTTAATGTATTTGTTGCCTTTATTTTTGTTGTTATTTCCTTTTTCTTTCTTATTCTTCCAGTTATTTTTTGATAGATGAAAAAATGTATTATTTTCATTAGCATCATTGTTAACAAAATTAGCAGTACATGACAACTCTTTATTCAAATCAGACTTTTTCTCTAGTACGATTTTGATCTTCAATACAGATATATATCATGAAGTCATTCAGTGACATTGTCTTTCTTTTGTGCTTTAAATTATTTTTATAATGTTTCCAAGAATTAGGTAATTTTTTAATTTAAGACCCAACAATGAAAGACTTGGAATGGTTGGTTTTTTTTATTTTTCAAATCGTGTAGTAAAATATGAAAATCATGAATTTGAGTTGTTATACGTCTTAAATATTCAGTTATATGGAAATTTAGAAAATTCACAACATTCAATTATTAGGTAGAAGCCTCTACCAGAAGTCTAATTTGCTTATTTTTTCCAAATTCAGAAGCAATTTTAATTAAAAATATGCGTCAAACAACTGATTAGAAATAGTACTTAAAATGACAAGACGAAAAATATGCTTAGCCTTTTCCCATTTGACAGAATCATTTTTGGTTTGGGTTTAGACAGGAGAAATGCTACATTAGAAACTTCTAAAGCAACATACACTTTTTCTTGCCAACGTTGATAGTGCGGCCCATTAAAATGTTCAATCTTAGTTACATCAGGCAAAGGAGTCGTTGACATAGTCAAAATAGTGACAATCTGATTATAAGAAGTGGACGGTGTCACAGTAGTATAAGAAGTTTCAAATTCTTCCTTATTAGTACCTATCGAAAATGAGAATACTCTTAAGATGATTCTGGTGGATATAAATAAGAAATTATAAATAAAAAAATGATACCAGACTCACTGAGGCGTGTATGTATTCATTATCTTCAAGAGTATTTCCGTCTTACTCGACGAAGAACGCTGGTGCAGCAGTAAACACCATGACCACTTTCTCAGGATACAATAATGTTTGGAGCGGCTATGCGTGCACTAGCAAGTCGCATTCTTCGGGAAACAATAGTTGGTCGTTCTTCCGGCGATCACACAGACAAGGTTGTAGGCAAAGACAAAACACAGAAGGAAACAAGTGAGAGATAGAGAGTGTTTCATGTTTTCTATATAAATCACTCGACAAAGTCTATATTTTATCGAAGAGTTGTGATGGCGATTGTCAAATGAAAAGACACGGACGGTTGCAAATAAAGGTTCACGTGCCTGGATAAAGGGTCTTCGGACTTGCCCAAACCCACTAGGACTGCCCCACCATGTGCGCGCATAGCAAATGTTTCTTTTGATTCTTCAAATAACCTATGAATAAGAAATCATATATAAGGTTGAACTAAACGCTAGTTCTAATACCATAGAAAACGAAACCAGTCGCTCTGGCGATTTAGGGCTTCAGGTTGCAGCTTCCGGCTTGGGGGAGGGGGTTCGGAGATCTGCGATTGCCACCCTTCTCCCCCCGGGCCACATCCTTGGTCGCCTCCTAGCACCGGACAAAGCAACGAACGAACTTCTCCACCAACCCAGCTTCTTCGTCTGATGGCGGCATCAACGGTTCCTGGGGGTCCTGGCTTGGCGGTGCGACCGGTGGTTTTCAGCGAAGAGGCTGTGGAGCACGCGGATGTTCTGCTCTGTGGCTGTTTCTGGTGTTGGAGCGGTTGTTTCCCTTCCCCCCCCTTCCTACTCGTGGTGGCCTACTCTTTTCCTTTTCCTGTTTGTTTCTTTGGTTGTCTTTGTCTTCCCTTTGTGTCTGGTTCTGGTAGTGGTGGCATGGCGTTGGGTCGGCTTGCCTGAGGCGTTGGCCTGTAGGGGCAGGGGAGCTTTCGGGGACTCCCGGTGGGGTGTGGGACGCTTTCACCAGTCCGGTCTGTCCATCTTACTTCTTGTGGCTAGGCCCAAGAAGGGTGGTAGCCGTAGGGTGGCAGTGGTGGTGGGGTTTCTCCGTTGTGTACCTCTCATGTTCTCCTATCACCAACCTGTTCTTGCCCTTGCTGTTTAACGGAGGCGGCTGTTATATGGCCGGTTTTGCTTTTGCCTTTGTTTCTGCCTGCAACCTGTTTGTGTTTTTTCCTCTGTGGTGCTATTGGTGTCAGTTTAGGTCGATGTTTTTTGGTATGCATCCTATTGTCTTGGTTCTGGTTGTGGCTTACCCCCATTCAGTTAGGTTGGTTTTCTTGTGGTCGGTGTCTGCTCCCGTTCTCTTTCGCCATCTGTGGAAAGAAGACAGCTTTCTTCAGGGCTCGTGTCTCGGCAGCTTTGGCTCTGGTGTTTGGGGTCTTAATCTTACAAGTGTTACCCATGATTGTGGAAGGATTCCGTTTGAAAGTTGCTTTGTCCAGCTTACTGGGGAGGAGTCCATGCTGAAGTGCATTACTCATATCCGATCAAACTTGTTTCCCGATTTAATACCTCTGACTACTTTGTTACCAAAATTGCTTGCTTCCCTTGTCTTTGTAGATGCCGTATGGCTTTATTAATACAATGGATGTGTTTACCTTCAAAAAAAGAAATCATATATAAGGAGGAGGGAAGTTTCAGAATTTCCCAAATGTACGATTAAAGTCAATACGTTTTAGTTTGAGATACAACAAAAAACACAATATATTCTCATTGATGTTTGAACGATTAAACCTGTAAACCTAAATCAGTGTTGGTCATATTAGTTCACGGTAAACTCCCACTAACTTTCCTCAACCAACCAATGAGCACAACATAATTTTGCCAGTAGTTACAACCTGTCAATGCATGCAGCTGGATGTCCCGCACCGACTGGATATAAACTTATGTGAACTAATGCAGGTCGCCGTCACAGCGTGTGCCAAAATATTGGTTTGGACCGAATCACTGAACCCATGTTTAGCTGTATTTTAACAGTTAATATAACTACATGATATTATACGTTAATAACTATATTTAGCATTCATCATTACATTAGGTGATTGCCATAAATTTAGGAAAATTCTAGCTACAATTATTTATCCACCCGCTGACATATCCAGAGTATGGGAAAAAGCTAGATTTAATGCATCCAAGAGATATTTCACCTGCAACTGTTCTTTTGTATTATTCCCCATAAAAAATTCATGCAAAGTGCATACAAAGTACAGTTATTGTATCTATTCCCCACAAACATTATTTGTGATATTTAATTCCACCTAAAATTACAAAAAAAAAAATTCAAATTCAAATTTTCTTTCATTGCTAGTTCCCTCTATTTTTTTTAAAAAGCTCTATAACCTTCCGATTTCTTTCATCCAGATTCATTCACAAAAATGCATGTATTGTACACACATTTGTTGATACATTTTATTTGTAACCTATTTCATATTGTGTCTAATGCTATTGCATATACAAAATAATACAACTTTCAAATTTGAATCATATATACAATATTTTACGCAACATTATATATTGTAATATTTACTCATGCATAATTATTATCATTTGTAACACAATTTTTACATACAATACAAGATGTACAGTATGAGACGTATAATACTAACATCTTATGATAATCTTCCTTATGCATACCATGCTTAAACAATTCCTTTTCAAATTTGAACGAAGTTCACTCTCCCGTAATGATATGAGATTGTGTTAACTTTTCTGGCTTATAATACCAACACACATTACAAGATGTACAGTACAAGATGTATAGTACAATACGTACTGTACAAGACGCACAATACTAACGACCATATATTACATGTATTCCTCAAATCTTATTACTACTCCCCAATCAGATATTTGTATATTGAATATGTACAGTACAAGACGTACAGTACGAGACATACAACAATAACTTTATTTGTCAAAATTGTATAGAAGAAGTACATTACTATAACGAACATATTATATAAGAAGTACAATATTAACCACATACAATACCTCAGTACGAGATGTATAATACTAAAATCATTTGACAATAATTTAGATGCACAATACTAGACATACAATATGAGCATATATACGAGACTATATTTTGCATACATTCAACATGTAACGCTTGTCAAAATTGCACACAAGAAGTACAATACAAAAAACCACATTGTATAAAAAATACAATACTGACAACCATTTGTGCACATTCAAAATATAAACAAAATTGTGTACAAAAAGTACAGTACTTTCAACCATATTGTACATGAAATACAATACTAACAATCACATTTCATACATTCAAAACTTAGTGTTTGACAAAATTGTGTACAAAATTTACAATACTTACAGACACGTTGTTTAAGAAGTACAGTACCAACAGCCATATTGTGTAGAACAAGAAGTACAATACTAACACCACGTAGTAAATGAAGTACAATACTAACAACCATATTTTTGCATACATTCAAAATGTAGCGTTTGACAAAAATTATATACAAGAAGTACATGCACATTCTACAAGAAGTACAATACTAACAACTACATTTTGTACTATAAGAAGTATAATGCTAACAATCAATCCTTTCCGCCTCAATCAAAAGTATAATACTAAGCTCATTTCTAGCATTAGCTCAACTAAACTAATAGATGAACAAGTTGGTAATGTACAAGATTTGGGAAAAACATGCAAAGTAGGTGAGGGAGAATGGGGCGGAGGTGTTGCGGCGTAGTTCGGTGAGAGAGAAGGAAAATGCAGAGGAAGATAGATCCGGGTATAATATTTGGGTAGGACAGTCGGCAACACAAAGAGAGACCACTTCACTGCGGCATGCTATGACAGGACCGTCAGTGTGCAACTCTATGATAGAACCGTCAGTAGTCTGACCTAGCACACGTACTATACTTATGCTGGGCTGGGTTAGTTTTGGGGTGGAGAGATCTCTGGGCAGAGGAGTATGTGGTGGGGAATATCTTGAAGCAGAGTAGTACTTTCCTACTATGGGTGAACTAGGGCCGTGGCAGAGACCAACATCGACGGAGGTATTTGTGGTAGAGCACAGTGAGGTTGTTGTAGCGGAGCTCAATGGCAGAGAAGGTGAATGATAGAGGAAGCTGGAATCGAAGTATTGTACATCTGAGCAAGCGCTACGACTATGGATTGGCCGAGAGGAGGGGCGATCGTGGGTGTAAGAAGACCGCTCTAGTGAGAGAGATGAGTGAGAAAGAGAGGGGTTTGACAAGAGGTTTTAGGAGCCCCGAATGTCTGTTCGGCTCCAACGTGCAATTGATTTGCATCAGCCAAAAAGCGTCTAGGCCCAGAAAAAACACATCCTACCGAGGAACAGGTGGGTAGTCAGGTGTATAGGTGACTGTGGTAGTGTTACTCTGAATTTATGAAGTTTGGGTTAATGTTCACCTCTTTATTGCCGACTATAACCTGGTCAAATTTGAACTAGACATTAGATTCAGTTCTCGAATACAGGTTTAATTTCATGATCGACTCCAAAAGTTTGCTCTACTTAAAGGAAGAGCACAATGTGATGGCCCATTTGTTCCATGTGCAACTTAATGAATTACACTAAGAGTTCTTTTGTGTGAGCTATGCAAGCCACTATCGTAGGGTATCAAACTATTTTTTTTATAATGATTGTAGCATATATTAAAAAGGCAAAAGCAAGCAAACACCTACTTTCCCGATCAATACAGAACTTAAGTTTGATTAAGTAGGAAAGATGTTGAAATGAGAAAGTTAATGGGGGAGGCACCCCTTAACAAGCCTCTTTGACAATAAGCAAGATGTACTAGGAATAGAGCATCAAAAACTTCAAAAGAGCTGATCGGAGCTAGATGAAAAATATCATCGCTACAGTTGAAGCAGCAAACTAACACCAATCTCGTCGTCTACCATCTCCTTCAAGTCACAAAGAAAATGGGCCTCCGATTCGCCATAACCAGAATCCTCAGTTCCCTCCTGGACCTGCTTGCCTGCACATGGTGAGAATATGAAGGTCTGCACTAATATGTGAGATGATGATATGCTTCAGTCTTGACATATTGTTGAAGTATATGTTGTTTCTCTCAAGCCAAAGGTTCCAACTAATGGTGACAAAGAGATCATCACCACTAAATGAAGTGAAGGGCCTGTTAGGAGAGAGTTTCAAAGGAAATGTTGCTGATGAGAGATTTAGCTGGAAATGTCGAAAAAAATGTGAGATGATTCTGAGTGAGAATTTGTAGTTGAAGAAAATGTGGTGCACCGATTATGTGTTGTTGTGGCATAGAGAGCATCTAGAGGGGCCGTTGAAGCCTCTCTTAATGAGGTTTTGTTCAGTGAGCAGCTTGTTGTGTACATGTAGCCAAAGAAAGATTTTATGTTTTTGTTGCCACTTTTTCTTCCAGATTTTTGAGGTGGGGGGGGCAGACCTCTGTAAGAGAGGTAAGTGTAAGCTTTTTTCACAGAGTATGTGTTTCCCCATTTCTGGTAATATGATTTGATGAATTTTGTTCAAGTGTCTGGACAAGGGTGGAGAGGCAGTCTGGGTTGAGATGTATGAGTATACATCTTTTGAGTGCATTTGTTCTGTTACTGGTCAGTTGATTAAGTGCTTTGGCGGTGTTGATCTTAGTGAGTTTGTTAGGCATGGACCAATTTGTGTGCAGGTTATGGATAGTGTTATTCTTTAACCATGGGTCGTGCCAAAAGGAGATTTTTAGATGGGAGTGTGGGGGGTGTTAATGATCTGGGTTATTTTTTGGATGTTCTTGTTGATGTATTTCTAGAGAGGTGAGGCAGACATTTTGGGCACTTTGTGCCAGGGAGGGAATTTTTGGTAATATTTGAAATTTATGAGACTGGTCCGGATTTTCCTCTTGTTTTTGGCCAGGTTGTTGATGATTTTGGTGATAAGATAAAAAGTGTGGGTGTCTATATTAAGAATGCCCCAACCACCTTGGTCAATTGGAGCAGTAATAGTGTCCCAATTTACAAGATGGTAGTGACTTCCAGAGTTGGTGGAGGGAATATGGTTGTTCTAGAGGAATTTTCTACGAGTTTTATCAATGAGACTTCTGGTCTTAGTAGGGAGGGGGATACAACTAAGATAATGAGTGGTGATGGGTGTGATGACACTGTTTAGGAGAGCAAGTTGTCCAACGAGGTTGAGGAAGTTATTTGTCCAAGATGAGAGTTTTCTATTGATCCTGTCAAGGATGGGTTTCCAAGTAGCATTTGTGATGTTGTGGGGGTGATGGGGAGTCCTAGGTATTGTATGGGGAAATCTTCGACCTTGCATCTAAGTAGTTCTCTAAATATGGCCAACTCTGAGTGGTCAATGTGAACTCCAAAGATGGATGACTTATGGAGATTTATTTTGAGTCCAGAGATGTAGGAGAAGATTCCTATAATTCTAATGGTGTTGAGGATAGAGGAGTCCTCTGGGGAGGTGAGGATGATGGTATCATCTGCAAATTGTATAATGTTCTCTTTGCATTCCAAAGGTGAGTGTATCAGTCCATTATCTTTGCCCAGTTGTATCATGCGGGAGAGAATGGTAGTGACTATGACGAACAGATATGGAGAGAGCAGATCCCCTTGTCTAAGGCCATTTGTGTTTCTGAAATATCTGAAGGGGACACCATTTATGATAGTGGAGAAATAATTTGTGGAGATGCAAGCATGAATCCGGTTGACCCATTTATCAGGAAAGCCAAAGCCATGTAGCATGTTGGTGATACAATGCCAATTTACGTAGTCAAAAGCTTTCTCAAAATTCAATTTGAGGGCTAGTAAGGGTGTTTTGTTTTTATAATAGAGATGTATAGTTTCATTAACCATCAAGTAGGCATCTTGTATACTTCTTCCTTTAAGGAAATCATTTTGGTTGAGTGGGATGATTTTGTTGATATGAGGTTTTATTCTGTTTGCTAAAGTCTTGGCTATGATTTTGTAGGAGGTGTTGATGAGACTGATGGGTCTAAATTGGGAAATGAGATCGGGTTGGTTGGTTTTTTTTATGAGAGTGATAAAAGTTTTGTTTAGATGTTTGATGATGTTGCGAATGTTTTCGCTGTCATGAATAGCCTTGAGTAAAGCTAGGAAGTCTACTTTGTAGTGGTTCCAATTAGCAAGGTAGAATTCAACATTTAGTCCGTTTGGGCCAGGTGATTTATTTATGCCTAAGGTTTTTATGGCCATGTCCAATTCCTCTGAGGTGAATGGTTTGGTAAGATCAAGAGGATGGTCAAGTTTTTAAGAACATATCGTAGGCCAAACCAGGTCATTTAGGCAGGAGGATTGGTGGTTGGTGTTGAATTTTTTTTTGAAGTGTTATGTGATATGGTTTGTGATGGCAGAT
The DNA here is from genome assembly GCA_963693085.1 of Alisma plantago-aquatica. Lineage (NCBI taxonomy): Eukaryota > Viridiplantae > Streptophyta > Magnoliopsida > Alismatales > Alismataceae > Alisma > Alisma plantago-aquatica. Next base: position 971,983,855 of record OY856412.1, on the reverse strand, counting down.
TTGTGGGTTGTGATTCTATTATTGATCTATAAGTATGTGATGGCGTTCTTTCAGAAGTTATTGTTGCACATTTTGTGAAAGAACTTTGAGTTCTTATCTCCTTTTGCCCATGTGATTTTTGCTCTTTGTCTCCATTTTGTGTCAATGCACTTTTTTGTGAAGTCCATGTCTGCTTTGATTAAAAGCATAAGAGCTGGGTCAGCTACATGGTCTTTGTCAATAAAGAGGAATTGTTTCTCAAGGTCTTTGAGAGTTTCAGAGAGCTTATTTGGGTTAATAAGTTTCCATTTTTTATGTGGGATTTGATTTTTTTTTTTGTGTTTTGAGGATATGGAGTCTAAGGTTTGTGGTCTAGGGGTTGGCCTGCTTCTAGTGCTCGACACATTTGAGTGTGAAGTTATTTAATGAGAGTCAGTAGTTATCAAAACGAAATGGTCTTATTCCCCATAGTTCAGTGGTGGTATCAAGGATAAGGGAAAAATGGTCTGAGATGGCTCAGTGAGAGGTGTGGATAGTGGAGAGGGGGTGTTGATCTTCCCAAGTGGGGGAGAAGATGAAAAGGTCTAATCTAGCAAAGGTTTGATTTCTTGACCAAGTAAAGGAGGCGTTTTATGGTTTAAGTTCAATTAAAGCATGTCTAGTGAGATGATGGCTAAAATGTTTGTCAGAAGCAGACATGGGTTGTGATGAGCTAGTGGGGTTGTATCGATCTGAATTTTAGGTTATTAGATTGAAGTCCCTACCTAGGACCCAAGGAGACTTGGAGAATGAAGACATAATAGTTTCTAATTCAGTTAGGAATGCAGTCTTATTATGTCCAGGTTCTCCGTATACCCCTATGAAATTCTAGCTAAAACCATCAGATGTGTTTTTGTTAGTGATGGTTATGGAGAAGTCGTGGATGTAGAAGTTAGTAGGGGTGAAAGTTTGGTTGTTGAACCCCACTACTAGACCTCCTTTAAATCCAAAGGGGTAAATTTGGATTCAGTCAGTTATTCTATTGCCTCCAATGGTTTTAAGGGCAAAAGGGTAAAGACAAGTTTTTGTCTCCTAGATAGTGATGCGATCTATTTTATTTTTATAAATATGAGAACAAATTTCCTTTCGTCTATTGAGGTTTCCAGCCCCACATACGTTCCATGATGGTATTCTCATAGTGGATAAAATGATTACTAAATAGGGGAGTCCAGAGACAATCTATTGGATTTTTAGTAAGTCGAAGTTGAATTTGGTGGTTTCCCATTCCCTTTGGTTGGTCCATCCAATGAAAAGCTCTATATCATCTAAAACTTTATTTGCCTTGTCCTCATCATCAAATTGTATTCCAATTTTGCTAGAAAATTTTGTAAAACTAGAAATGTTAGACCCAGATGCTAGATCTTCTATGTTATTGAGATCTCGATCTAAAGAATTGATTAAAGGAGAAGAAGAATCATCCAAAATATAAGATTTTGTGCATGATGAGCTAAATGAAGTGTTTTTGGATGTACCTGGTTCTTGGCGATTGACAATATGTTTATGCCCCTTCGGGATATGGCAGCATTATCTTTGGGAATTTGCTGACTTCTTCTCCTTCTCCTGTGCTCTTCGGCTGTGGACTCTATGAAGTTCTAATTTCTTTTAGTATGGTTGTTTTGAGTTTTTTTGAAGGTGTTTGGGCTAATGCTAAGAGCAATGTTGTTTTCCTTGGTAGGTGGTGGGGAAGAGGATTTTGTGTTGGTGGGTGGGGAGGCTAGTCTGTGTTTGGGAGGAGAGGAGGATCTGGTTCTCTTACGGTTGGATGGAGTATTTGAGTTACTAGAGGAAGTGGTTTTGTAGTTTTTTCTTTCCCAGACAAGGTGTCTTTCGCCTGCCTTGCGAGCAGGGTTTGGGACCTTTCTGTCTTTGTTTGGATAGAACCAAGAGAGTGGGTGGACAGAATGGTCTGAGAAGGTTGTTTTGTTTTCTGAAGGATGTTTGGCTGACAGCTTGATGTTGTAGATGGATTCTCCTATTCTGATATTGATGGATGGGGGTAATGACATGGCTGCTTTGACAGCAAAGAGATAGTAAGCTTTGATGTATTGAGTAGGGTGTAAGGTTTTGGGGCAGATGCATTGGAGAGTGGCCCCAATAGAGTGGGCTATCCCCCTGAAGATCTCACCTTCCCAGAGGTGGGGTGGGAGGTTTGAAATGGCAACCCAATCAGATCCTCCTACAGGCACATGGAAGGCCCCAAGATTTGCCGACCATTTGGTTAATCTGGCTTGAATGAAGCTTGATCCACAAGGAATGGTGAGGACCTGGTTGAATAGATGTTCAATTTTTGTGCCTTCTGGGACCGTGTAAATCAGCTGGGTAGGGTATCAAAATGTTGTAATTCTTAATTTTCCAAACGTTTGGGCTTCTAATGATTATTTTAATGCACAACAAACTATATTTTGTAATGGGAGACTAAGACGTGAACCTAGATGTCAGTATTATATATTAGAATATATATTAATATAATATGCAATGCTTGTTGTAGCAATTCACTACTAAGAAATAGAGTATATGCGACTAACATGTAAAGAGTTACACACTTTAACTGACATATATGGAAATTATCTATTATCAGTAAAAATTTGTGCATAATAGATGACAACTATTTGATAATTTGGAAAAGGTTATACCCTGTAAGTGACATGCATTTGAGACAGGGAGTATATCCATTAGATGACACGTATGTGAGTCACATGTGTTCTACATGGGGGTATGTTGTATAGGTGATAGGCATGTTAATTGCCCAACTTTTAGGTGACATACATGCCAATCACTCAACTTTTAGGCGAGAGACATGTCAGTCATCCAACATTTAAAAAGTGACAAGGATATTGTACCACAATTGTGGAAAATGAAGACACACACAAGGCTTTAAGACACCTCATGGAGAAACTTCGCAGTGTTGTGCAAACACCTGAGGGCCAAAGACCCTCATTTGGACCGTGGGTTACAACAACATGTTTTAGTAGGTAGGTAGGAAAGTATGGCGTGATTAACAATAAGAGAAGGTTTCATAAATGTTTATAAAGGTAGGGAGGAAAGTATGGTGTGATCAACAATAAGAGGAGGTTTGAGAAATGTTTATAAGGATAGTATGTGTTGGTATGTATGCCCTGAGAGCCAATCATGGGATGATTGGTGGGATACATTAAGATTGATTTGATAAACATCAAAGGCAAGCTTCCAATTCTTTCTGGTTCAGTCATATGAGATAGTGATAGAACAGATTGAATGTCTAAAGAATGACAATACTCAATGACGTATGATTTCAGGTTGAGGACCTGAACGATGAGATCATACGGATGCTAAGAGTTTGTACGTTCTTGTTATGTCCCTAGTCGGATGTCATTATGGAAGGTAGATAGACAACAATGACACACAAGACTAGATTGTGGTGTTGGTTGATGAAAGAATCTCATTAGTCATGATATAGAGATATCAAACCAAACACATAGGTACTTGTTAGAGAACAAGGTACCGGACAGACCCACCGTGAGTTTGACACATGGAACCATGAGATGGTAGTCACAGTCAGTACTCACAGTGATGGTGGTGAGTGTGATTCTTAGACCTGAAATCACTACACTCAACACATGTCATTGGGCACAATTTGACATCATCAAACGTAGTCCTGAAACATGGGTTGTTATAAAGGTGATGATTGGGTGGCTTTGACACATGGGGCTTTTGAGGGGTGAGTGATAGATATGGGATTTGTCCCTCCTGAGGGAGTTTGATATCCAAGGCCACTTGATGAGTAGGATTGAGATAGGCGTGCACACGCATGTGTGAATCAGTATGAGATATTGATGTCATACATATCTCCTTCAATCTACTCTGAGATCAAGAAAGTGAATGAACGTTGACAGGATGACTGTTCCATGCCTCGAGTTCATTCGGGATATCAGTGACAAAGGAATTATACATTCGCTGTAACACCATTCACGGATTGTAGGATGAAAGTTGTTCTCCAACTTTCTACTTTCATTTGGGTAGCACTGATGTGTGACTAGGCACCGCTCTTTGCTTGTGAAGTCATAAGTGTTATGGACTTTCACTGCCAACGTGAAATGGACCTGCAGGGTCACACACATAGGATTCAACCTGGAAGAGGAGTTTTGTCCACAAAGCAATGTTTAGATTGATTACTAAAGGAGTTTAGTAGTTCAATTAAACACTCAATCAGTTGATAGCTCAATATCATATGGTTCAAGGTGTTGGATGCATTGATTGGAGTATCGGATTGATTGAAATCGCATTTGACTGATTCTGCACAACCTGTACTCCCAACCGATCGGTTCAAGTGTTGAACCGGTCGGCTGAGGTTGCTAAACCGGTCGGCTCAAGTGTTGAGTCGATCGGCTCATGTACAGAGTGAAACGAGCGGTTCAAGTGTTGAACCGATCGGTTCAACTGGTGCAACCGAACAAGTTGGGAAAGTTAGGTCGGTGAGAATTTTCCTTGCGTTTCACTTGCCCAATTTGATTGGAACAAGGATTGGTATTCGATACCAATTAGAAACGAAAGAAGGAAAGTCAATCGGGAACCGACTAGGACCACGAACCGACCAGTTCAGAAGTGAACCGATCGGCTCATGGGTCCCAACCGATCGGTTGGTGCTCCAACCGACCGGTTCAGGTCCCCAACCGACCGGTTCTCTTGTGAACCAATCGGTTCAGGTTGCGAGTTGGTTGCTTTTTGTGGAAAATTCTCAAACCCTTCTACTCCTGCTTTAGTCCCATATTGTCGGGCACAGAGAACCCTGTCCCATGACCCGCCTATATATATAGGGGTATTGGGGGCTTCTCAAAGTACAACTCAATGCAAGCTGGTTGCTTTGTAAAGTTGTCGTTCTCTCTGGTTTTGGTAACCGTGAGAGATCCCAAGCAAGTGCTTCCCGCAAAAGTGAGGTGCAGCAAGGGAAGGACAACTGCAGTTGCAACTGGCAGCAGGAGAGTGTGTTGGCGACTAGTACATCAACAGGAGGGTGTGACTCCTTCCACTTCCTTGTGGGACAAGGAGAGTGGAGTTCCAGGTGGTCCGTGTGGACTACTACAGAGGCGGGAGGACACTGCCGCTTAGGAGGACAACTGTCATCCGACATTCCGGTAGGAGGAAGAGTCGTCAGTCCCGGTGTGACCAGGAGCTGCACAGACATCGTCCAAGACCGGATTTGAAGACCGCGCATTGCGCGAGGTATTGTCACCGAGCAAGCCTCGGGACAAGGTATGATTCCACAAACCATCCTTTCCTATTATATAGATGTTGACGCGTTTCCTTGGTATGGGTTGGGGGAGAAAATTTCTTGTTTCCGCTGCCCTGTCTGTCTCCCCTAAAACCCAACAGTGGTATCAGAGCCAGGTCAACTGCTCTATATTTTAGGAATATCGATATGATCGATTTTGGTTTGTCGCCTTTATTTATTGCATACGATGCGAATAATATCGGCTTTATGCATGTCCAATCCTAAATCCACAAATCCCTAATTACATATATGATATGTATTATTAATGCACTCGATACGCGTCGCCCTTAAACGAGTTTTGTGGTGGATGTATGTAGCATGATTATAGCCTATAAACCCCTATCTGTGTGTGGTTGTTTGTGGTTGCTTGCATCTCGGTCTGCGCACCGATCTTCCCTCTCTTATTCCTGATGTAACTCGAAATAATTCGAGATTCTTTCCTACCTTTGCTCCCCCCGAATGTAACTCAGGGTTTTCCTTTTTAAAGCAATGTAATAATAGGATAGATTTTTATTTCCTGTTATGTCAAAGACCGGCGGACATGAAGACGATAGCTGAAACGATCGGTTCAAAGGGTGAACCGATCGGTTGACGTTCCAGACGGTCGGTTCAAGGAGTGAACCGATCGGTTGATGACCGGTTCGAGGAGCGAGACGAGCGGGTGGCGGACATGACGAGATGCACAACGACCAGGCGAACCGATCGGTTTGAGGAGCCAACCGATCGGCTGGTGGCACCCAGACGATCGGCTGGAGAGTACAGATCATTCATGAGATGAGTTGATCAACTCGGAAGGCAAGGCACAGAAGTTCATGTTGTACAGGTTGCATGTGATGTAGACCTAGATGACCGTGATTCCTCTTGGCTCGAGGAATCACATTAGGATGGCCATAATCATCGCTTTTATCATTTTGTGAATGTTTTCTGTGGGATATAGCATGTATATGATACGTACTATGTATTGTGGTGATTGGATATGTATATGTATATAAAACCAAATCCCTCATTAAAATATTAAGTTTTAGATGCCTTCCAAATGCGACACACGTGAAAAACTTGATCGACCAAGTGTGGGCACGCCCAAGCGCGGTACACCGTCTATCTCGTGGAAGCGTGAAGGATGAATGTGTGGGTCTGCCCAAGCAGGGTGCATGTTCATCGTGTTTGCTTTGGGTCGGACTTAACAAGGTGACCTAGATAGGATCTAGCACCTTGAGGCATGGAGATGATCATTGCAAGGAGTTGTATATGACATCTTATCAAGAGTTGCATATGATGCAATTGGCAAAAGTTGCCTACCTGAGAGATCTATGTTGTGGGTGACAGCCCAAGCTGGTCCATGACTTAGAGGATTTCAGGATCTTTCCCACTAGAAGGTTGTACGCTGCAATCTTCCGAATTGATGGTGAGGGCTATCAATTTGAACTAAAATAGTGGGAGCGATAATTAATTAAAGGCCTAATTTTATCGTCAACTTTTCAAATCAATCAAACAAGTCAAAAGAGTTTTGGACTAAAATTGCATATGTTTCCTTTTGTTAAAATAAATTGTTAATCAACAATAATCACTTTATTTGCAATCGGTCTTTGAGACCAACAAATTAAATGGGAATAATTCCACGACTGGTTAGGATGATGATGAGAAGTGTTCTCAATCAAAGAGCGAAAGCTCCAAGTCCTAGTTATACCAGAACCAGATGAACTCGATCCCACCACATCAATGGCTGAAAGTATGCTTATGGAAGCATACTGAGAAAGACATTGATGAGGAGTGCTTAATGTTGTGTTCTCTGAACTATGAGTTGCAGAGACAACATGAGACATATGATGTCTCCAAGACACTGTCCTAGTATGTCATGACAGAAGGAGATCCACTAAGGTATTCACGCACTCAATGTGATTGGGTATGTGGAAAACCTGACTAAGAAGGATTCCCTCTGAGCCAAGAGTTGGCTATTGGTATGATACTGCAAATGTTGCGAGGATCATACAATTCATGATAAGCTACAACATGAACAACTTTGACAAGCGTTGACAGAGTTGTTGGACATGTTGAGGATAGTCAAGGCAAAGATGAAGAAAGACAAACCATAATCTTTGATGTGATCAAAGAGAAAGGTAATTCTTAAGGGCAAGGATAAGGGAAAAGCAAAGAAGTGTTCTGATGCTAGCCAACAATCCAAGCCGTCTTCAGCCTCAAGGCACATGGGGAAAGGGTGTGTGAGGGAATTGCCCTCTATATCTGGAAGAACAAAAGAAGATGAAGGAGGGGATGGAGATCTCCACCTAAGGTATCATGAAATGAACCACTTCTTTATCCGAGGTATATGATACCAAGATATGGATATGTCATATATGATATGCAATATCCGCCAAGAAGTGATGGCCTTTGTGAAAGGACCAAGAAAGAAGTACCCATCATTGGAGCAAGTGTTGTTGCCATAGATAGGAGTATCTTTCAGTTTATTTCAGCCTAAAAGGGCACGAAATAGAGTTGAGAACTGCTATTTCATATATTGCCAAAAGATAGAAACACTTTATTATTGCATATTGTATGACAATGATGGAAATTAATAAAGTTGATGTTTCAATCTTAAAGATATGATCTTTGTGGCAATGCCTTACTTATCTTGTGGTATTTGATATGCATAAGATAAAATGATACCTAAAAGTTATTGATAACTCAAACAATTAGCATATATCATAAGAAATTCATTTCTAGTTTCCATATGATGGATAAATCTAGACTCTTTTGGTTAGAGAACCAGTAAGAGACATGAATATCTTGGACATGATTAATCAATCTTCACTAATGGTAGTGGGAGAATGATTATCCTATTAGGTATAATACATGTGATGTATTTACATACCTATTGGAACAAATGCTAATCCTTCTAATGGTGTTTAGAGAAATACCAATATGAATATCTTGAAGTGTTCAAGATTTTCATAGATGAAGTGCAAATTTGGTAAAGTATTAATTCTTGATGAGATCAAAGAATGAAATACTTGGACCAAATGTTTGAGATCCTTATGAGTGATTATGATAGTGTATCATAGTGAACTCATGATTAAGGCATGGTGATGTCTAAATCAAGAAGGAATCATACTCTAAGGAGTTAGAGAATGATTATCAAATAACTGAATTCTTCTTAATAAAAGAATACCCCACACTAATAAAGGAAATTAAGAATCACAAGGGTTGTGAGTTCTTATATCCTTAACAGATACACCTCAATTATCTATGTGATGAGTTGTTCATGTGATGAGTCAACTATCTAGATGAATCATATTTTGAGTTATGGTATAAAACCATTACATCCTAAATGACTTCCATGTGAGCCATAAGGTATGACCTTGATGGTAGCATTCATTGGATCATGTCCATAAGTGCAAATAAGTCTTAAGTGTTAAGACACATGGATAACATTTTGAAAAAGGATGATGCTTGTTAATTGCAACTTAATGACTAAGATGTTTGGCATATGGATACTAAAACTGCATTCCAATGAGGAATAAAATAAGGATGTGTACGTGACACAACCTATAAGGTTTATGAATCCACTAGTGCAAATGAAATCTATAAGTTACAATGGACTAATCAATGTGATTGATTGAGTACAAGCAACTCAAAATTGGATCTTTACTTTGATGATATAGTCAAAGGGTTTGACTGATATGTCAAAGATAAAGAAGGATCTGTGATTTAGTGGGAGCGTGTTCACATTCCACATATTGATGTGAAATGGAAATGTTCTTGAATGGAAATCCAAAAGTGGAAATTATCTTTAAGGAAGATAGAGATGTTTCCTATGTGATAGGAATAGAGATCTATAGAGATAGTTCTCGAAAAATCTCTTGACCTGGAAAGAGAAAGCATACATTGGCAATCTGTACTGATGTGTTCAGTATGCACAAATTCAGTGGGAGAAAACTTGTCCATGTTATATGGATATTAGTATCCCAAGGCCAAGTGTCCAATTCTTATGAAGAATGGGAACACTAAGAATAGATATGGATCTATCATGTATGTAATCATCCCATTGTCTTGCATGTGTGACATGGCAAGAATAAAATGCATTCATCATCTTGTATGTAGGACATGGCAATATGATGTGCTCATCCTGATAACTCGTATGTAGGACATGACGAGTGGATGTCTGTCTACTTCCAGTAAGGGTTACTGGAATACCATAATAACTTGATAAGTACTTGGGAAGTACCAGTTCTATGGAGATAAGGAAGAGTTTGATGTAAAGAGTTACATTGATGCGAACTTCCGAAAGGACAGAAAAATTAATCGCAAGATACACATAGGATGTATAAAAGTGAAATTTTGTTGATAATTGGAAGTGTTCCAATAAAACCATTTAAAAGGGAAATGCCGAGTATCCGTGTGTTAGAGAATAACAGTGGATACTATATGGATCCGATAGTTCATGAGATGAACTTATATTCCACTCATTGATGGCAAGTCTGGAATCCTTGATCATGCAATGTGGCTAAATGTTAGCAAAGGAATACTAGATCGCATATTACGGCAACTCCATCTCATACGTGTGACGTACATCGAATAGATGAGAGATATGCAATTTATACTGACTTTGGAAAGGTGTTGCCATTACTCACTATGTTGGCACTAGAGCACAGTAACATGTGGGACATGTTTGAATATCACTATGAATATGATTCAAGAGTGATTGGCTCGCAGTGCAAGTGGGAGTCTGTTGGTATGTATGCCCTGAGAGCCAATCATGGGATGATTGGTGGGATACATTAAGATTGATTTGATAAACATCAAAGGCAAGCTTCCAATTCTTTCTGGTTCAGTCATATGAGATAGTGATAGAACAGATTGAATGTCTAAAGAATGACAATACTCAATGGCGTATGCTTTCAGGTTGAGGACCTGAACGATGAGATCATACGGATGCTAAGAGTTTGTACGTTCTTGTTATGTCCCTAGTCGGATGTCATTATGGAAGGTAGATAGACAGCAATGACACACAAGACTAGATTGTGGTGTTGGTTGATGAAAGAATCTCATTAGTCATGATATAGAGATATCAAACCAAACACATAGGTACTTGTTAGAGAACAAGGTACCGGACAGACCCACCGTGAGTTTGACACATGGAACCATGAGATGGTAGTCAAAGTCAGTACTCACAGTGATGGTGGTGAGTGTGATTCTTAGACCTGAAATCACTACACTCAAGACATGTCGTTGGGCACACTTTGACATCATCAAACGCAGTCCTGAAACATGGGTTGTTATAAAGGTGATGATTGGGTGTCTTTGACACATGGGGCTTTTGAGGGGTGAGTGATAGATATGGGATTTGTCCCTCCTGAGGGAGTTTGATATCCAAGGCCACTTGATGAGTAGGATTGAGATAGGCGTGCGCACGCATGTGTGAATTAGTATGTGATATTGATGTCATACATATCTCCTTTAATCTACTCTGAGATCAAGAAAGTGAATGAACGTTGACAGGATGACTGTTCCATGCCTCGAGTTCATTCGGGATATCAGTGACAAAGGAATTATACATTCGCTGTAACACCATTCACGGATTGTAGGATGAAAGTTGTTCTCCAACTTTCTACTTTCACTTGGGTAGCACTGATGTGTGACTAGGCACCACTCTTTGCTTGTGAAGTCATAAGTGTTATGGACTTTCACTGCCAATGTGAAATGGACCTGCAGGGTCACACGCATAGGATTTAACCTGGAAGAGGAGTTTTGTCCACAAAGCAATGTTTAGATTGATTACTATAGGAGTTTAGTAGTTCAATTAAACACTCAATCAGTTGATATCTCAATATCATATGGTTCAAGGTGTTGGACGCATTGATTGGAGTATCAGATTGATTGAAATCGCATTTGACTGATTTTGCACAACCTGTACTCCCAACTGATCGGTTCAAGTGTTGAACCGGTCGGCTGAGGTTGCTAAACCGGTCGGATCAAGTGTTGAGTCGATCGGCTCATGTACATAGTGAAACGAGCGGTTCAAGTGTTGAACCGATCAGTTCAACTGGTGCAACCGAACAAGTTGGGAAAGTTAGGTCGGTGAGAATTTTCCTTGCATTTCACTTGCCCAATTTGATTGGAACAAGGATTGGTATTCGATACCAATTAGAAACGAAAGAAGGAAAGTCAATCGGGAACCGACTAGGACCACGAACCGACCGGTTCAGAAGTGAACCGATCGGCTCATGGGTCCCAACCGATCGGTTGGTGCTCCAACCGACCGGTTTAGGTCCCCAACCGACCGGTTCACTTGTGAACCGATCGGTTCAGGTTGCGAGTTGGTTGCTTTTTGTGGAAAATTCTCAAACCCTTCTACTCCTGCTTTAGTCCCATATTGCCGGGCACAGAGAACCCTGTCCCATGACCCGCCTATATATAGGGGTATTGGGGGCTTCTCAAAGTACAACTCAATGCAAGCTGGTTGCTTTGCGAAGTTGTCGTTCTCTCTGGTTTTGGTAACCGTGAGAGATCCCAAGCAAGTGCTTCCCACAAAAGGGAGGTGCAGCAAGGGAAGGACAACTGCAGTTGCAACTGGCAGCAGGAGAGTGTGTTGGCGACTAGTACGTCAACAGGAGGGTGCGACTCCTTCCACTTCCTTGTGGGACAAGGAGAGTGGAGTTCCAGGTGGTCCGTGTAGACTACTACAGAGGCGGGAGGACACTACCACTTAGGAGGACAACTGTCATCCGACAGTCCGGTAGGAGGAAGAGTCGTCAGTCCCGGTGTGACCAGGAGCTGCACAGACATCGTCCAAGACCGGATTTAAAGACCGCGCATTGCGCAAGGTATTGTCGCCGAGCAAGCCTCGGGACAAGGTATGATTCCACAAACCATCCTTTCCTATTATATAGACGTTGACGCGTTTCCTCGGTATGGGTTGGGGGAGAAAATTTCTTGTTTCTGCTGCCTTCTCTGTCTCCCCTAAAACCCAACAGTATGGATGAGAGGGGATCTCAATATATAGAAGAGAAGACTCACATTGATTAAGGGATTTAAAAGAGACAAAATTAAGACAATGTCATGACATTGAGTTTGGGAGATTCTGACACTAGATATTTTGGATCACAAGGTATAGACGCTTGGTAGGAAAGTTGGGGGTTACACACAAGAAGGTGTGGCATTCGACACATGAAAAATGAATTCAACATTTGCAGTCCCCCCTCCTTGGGCACTCCGTGCCCCTTCTGCCTTTTGCCTAGGGAATGAAAACCATTATTCTTCCCTCTAGAGACATCTCTTTGAATGCAATGTGAGCAAAAACATCCAAACACTATCATTCTTCTCACATACATACACTCCTACTCCCCCATCCCCTAGTATGTCACCAACATTAAAGACCTTAAAGCCAAATTCTTCAATTTGAAACAAAAGAGTCAACTTCGTAAATGGTTCCCAACTAAGTGTTGCCACCTTCATTCGTCATTCACTGTATGGTGTTAGATTGATAATCACTACTATAGAAATAGCTTATAAAGTCACATTTACAGGCGTCGGTTGCATACAAGAAACCGACGCCTAATACATACAACGTCGGTTTATAACAAAAACCGACATCTATCTGCGAAGAGTGGCCAGACACGGGTATCACTTTTTATTTAGTGTCGGTTCCATAATAAACAACCGACGTCTAAAATCGACCGCCAAATCCAAATTTTCCAGTGAAAAAAATTACCTCAAAAATTTATCATATGACGTCGGTTTTTGTCTACCCAACCAACGACTAATGTTTATGCGTGAGACAGAAATTGGGCCCATATATATCGTCGGTTTTCATAAAATAATCGGCGTCAATGTGTTTTCGCGCGCTGTCCCCGCGAAAATTTTCAGCCCCTTTGGATGTCAGTTTTTTATTAAAGCCGACACTGATTATTTTAAGTGTCAGCTGTTTTGAATAACCGACGCCTATGGTTAACTTAATACACCCGCGCGAGCCAGGATCTTCCCCCTTTCTCTATTTCATCGCCTCTGTGCTTAGGTCTGGCGATCGTTTCTACTCCAGCCGCCGCTCACTGCTCCAGCTGCCGCCTCCGCTGCTCACTGCTCCAGCCGCCGCCGCCGGCACCGTTCATTGCTCCAGCCGCCGCTGCCTGCTTCTGCTCCGCCACCTTCTCCTCTGCTCCTGCCGGAACCTTCTCCTCTGCCTCGCCGCCGCTTTTGCTCCGGCCGGCCTGCTTCTGCTCACCATCGGCCATCTGTTGCTGCTCGCCGCCGGCCACATTCTCCTCTTTTCCTCCACCGCCGCCGAGGTACCCTTCTTCCTCCTCTTCTTCCTCTAGGGTATTCCTACATATGGGTGTTGTTTGTTTGTTTTTTTCATTTGCTGATGCCCCCGCTCTCACTTGATGAGTGATGGTTGAGTTTTTTGTGGGCTTGTTTCTTGGCTGGTTCTCTAAAAGGTTACATGACTATTTGCTTCTTTGAAAAGGGGGTGTTATTCTTTACCTCTCCAATCTTATCATAGATACTCCAGATCTAACATATGAATTGTTTTTTGTTAAACCCTTGATGAAAACTTCAGATAGGTTCTTTATATGTTTTAACCCTAATTAACACAAAAAGTGGATTAACCCGACCTCAACATATATGTTAATGCTTAATGTGATGCAGTAAGACATTGAATGATAGGTAGCGATGGTGAAATTCATTCCGGCCTGTGTTACTTTCATATGATAATTTAATTCAACCCTTTTATTAATCACAACTTTAGAATAATCAATATTTAATTCAACCCTTTTATTAATCACAACCTTAGAATAATCAATCAATCTAGATTTTGTCTTAAATATTAGTAAATAATCACAACCTTAGAAACATATCAGTTTGTCCCCAGGTCAAATCACATCCAGACCTGTACAAAGATTAGACCAAGATTTTAAACCATCGCTCATCCATGAGTTTCCTCCACTACATATGTTGTTATGAATAACCTTAATGTTGCTTTTGTTATAACAATCTGGAAAAATGTTGCTTTTGTTATATATTGGGCATGCTACTTAATTTTCTATGGTATAGCTACCATGAGTTTTGTTACAAATATCTGTATATTAGGTTAATGACATGTTTATGTTGTGACATGTTGAGTTTTTTGCTATGTTATACCCACCACGATTTGTATTATAAAATAATACATTGATTAATTTAGGAATCATTGATATGTTGTTATGGCTGTCCACACGTGTTTTTATAAGAAAATTGTGCTTTGAATGGGGTTGTGAACAAGGGACTGGTGTTATATTATGTTGGCCTAGAAACCCGTCCAAGATTTACTCATTAGGAGTAAATCTTGGATAGTCCCCAGTTTGGGACTGTTCTTGAACACCTAATCTCACTTAGGATGTAAGTGTATAATGTGTATTGGGTTTTCGAGAAAATTTCAACAGCATTTCCCCGTTTGTTCTCCAAGTACATATGTACTTGGAGAACAGCGGGGAAATGCTGCCGAAATTTTCTCGAAAACCCAATACACATTATACACTTACTAGTGAGATTAGGTGTTCAAGAATGGGATAGGTGGTATACATTTATTATATATAAGAATGACAACACATGTATTTGTTGGCCTAAAGTTTTAACCATGCAAAAGCTCTAATCTGTTAACCCTAGACCCTAATCTTGTTGTAATGTATATTTGATTTCTTTTTTATCATAGAATGGATAGATCATGGATGTCCATTCGCAATCGCTGCACCCCAGAGTTTATTTCTGGTCTTGACCAGTTTATTAGATTTGCCGAGGAACATAGGAATAAACCTGGAGATATGTTCTACTGTCCATGTAGGCATTGCGGTAACAACTTGAAAGTCAGCACTGGTGACGAAATCAAAAGTCATGTCATGTGCAACGGGATTGTACAAGGCTATACAGAATGGAACTGGCATGGAGAGATTTCAAACCTGAAACCAGTGGATGTCGATAGCTGTGCTTGTGTGGAAGAAGAAATTGCCTACGATGACGTAGATGTGAATGAACCAGTTCCAGTAGACATCGGTGATGCGATGCTGGATAGTTGTGGGGTAGAGCACACCGATCCACCTCCCATTTTTAGAAACATTGTGCATGATGCTGAGATACCATTATACACATGTTGTACTAAGTTTACGAAGCTTAGTGCTGTGTTGAGATTGTATAAGCTGAAAGTTAACAATAGATGGAGCGACAAAAGCTTCACGTCATTGTTGTCTTTGTTGAAATAAATGCTTCCTGAAGGTCTAATCCATTGATCTTAAAATGTAATTGAAGACATATGGGAGTTTGACTACATAGATTTCAAAGTTCCGCTCTTCAAATGTAATTGGGTTGATAACACCGAAGGAGTTATAGTGGATGAATTGGGTTTCACTTTAGTGAACTTTGAAAAGATTGGCGAGAAGGATGAACCATTCATATTGGCATCACTTGCGAAACAAGTATTTTATATCGATGATCCTGCAAATGATAAATGTTCGGTTGTTCTTCATGGTAAAAGACACTTCATTGAAGATCCTATAGATAAAGAACAGTACTATGATAAGTATGATGACTCCAGTCCATTCTCAGTTGGGTTGCCAACACCAGCAAATATTGAAGCTAATGATGACTTGTATGTGCGCGGAGATCACAATGAAGGATTGTTAATTGATAAAAAATCGCAATATTAGAGGCATGTGTATACAATGTTTTTTTATATGTTTTATTTTTCTGAATGTGAACTTTATAATGTGAATGTGAACTTTACAATGTGAATGTGAACTTTACAATGTGAATTTTACAATGTGAATTACTTTATAATGTGAACTTTACAATGTGAATGTGAACTTTACAATGTGAATTTTACAATGTGAATTACTTTATAATGTGAACTTTACAATGTGAATGTGAACTTTACAATGTGAGCTTTACAATTTGAATTACTTTACAATGTAAACTTTACAATTTGAATGTGAATTTTCAGATGGCTGAGCATTCTCCTGATGACAGTGCTGATGATTACCGTGAGGGTGAGGACATCAATGCGCCACCTCACAATGTAAGTTTTAAAAATATATCATATATTTATATCTATATGTCCATTTATAGTTATATCTTGTAAATGTGTTTATTTTGTCAAATTTTAGGTTGATGATGCACATGTACCATCTGAAGCACTTGAGGCACTTGATCAACAACACCAAAAAGTTGACAGGAGAAGGGGCATCACTATGATGAAGAAGTTAATAGCGCAAAAGGGCAATGGACCCAAACTTGTTGTGGATTTTGATAATGTAGGAAATGCATCTGGTGTGAATCGCAATTCATTTGTTTCATATCTTGGGTATGTTACTCGTAGCCATTACGGTTGTAAGATAGATTCTTAGCATAAAGTTTCTAAGGAGAAGAAAGACGTAATATGGAAGGATTTATGCGTGAGTTATTATTAATTTGCAATTATATTTTGTAGATTACTAATTTTTTGGATACTAGTTAATAGCAATTCTAATTTGCAGAGTATATTTGAATTGGATGAAAAGTTACATCGTAAATGCGTGATGCAACGTTGTGGGAGAGTCCTAAGGAACTATAGGACAAATCTCACCCGAGAATACATAAAAGAAGCTGACAAGAGGAAGAAGACAGCCACTGAACAGTGGAACTTCCTGGACAAAGAAGAATGGGACGTGTTTGTTGCTTCAAGACAAACGGATGAATTCAAGGTATTAAGTGTCAGTCCCAATCTCATTAATATATGTTGTATTCACCTATTCAAGATTAAAATTTACTGTTACTAACCAAATCATTAATGTGCATACTAACTAGGCCCTCAGTGAGGCACAAAGATCAAGGCGTGCACTGAATGTGCATGACCACACAATGGGTCCAAAGGGGTATGCAGGCATTCGCCAAAGACTACAGTCTGAGGCTACTGCTCAGTCTGCTCCTACTCAGGAGTCCTCCACTGTAGGTAGCACACCTCTGCCTCATCGTGATATCTGGATAGCTGGGAGGCAAAATAAGAAGGGAGAAATAAGGAAGCCCGCAACTGCTGAGGCGGCTGCAAAAATGGTAAAATACAACTCTTACAGCAATCATTTAAATATTGATTATTTGTGGTGTTTAATTAATTACAAATTTTTGTTTTGGCGATTAGCGGGAGCTGCACGAGCTGAGGAAATAAGGCAAGTTCATCCCTGAGGGCACAATGGATGAATTGACAGTTGCTCTGGGTAACCCAGAGCATCCTGGACATGTTAGGGCTGCAGGCACTGGTGTGGGCATCAAATCTTTTTTTGGGCCATCCCAGCGCAAACATGTCCCAAAAGTGGGACTTTCACAAGAAGAGGTAACATATTCTTTCTTTATAATGTTACTGTAAAAAGAGAATTCAATAATTAGAAGCTAACGTTTCTTTTATCCATGTATAGGTAGATAAACTAGTTGATAGGAAACTGGAAGAAGCACTGAAAAAGTGGTAGGCATCTCAGACTGCCACTCAGCAGACAGTACCTATCATAGCATCCCGCTCTACTCCTACTGCAGAGGTTGGGAGTAATCCTATAGACCCACCACCTAGCACATCCACTGTAAGTATTTTTATGACATAGTAACTAGTTTTCTAATTCAAGATGATATGTTTTCAAGATGATATGTAAATATGTATATAACATTCTTTACACAAAAATTTGTAGGGGTTGAAGCCATGCCGTCTAAAAGTTAATGAATATGTCGTTGAAAAGGCGTCGGCTTACCCATCCCTACCAGGGGAAATGTTTCACGGGTCTCCATTACCAGCTGGTTGGATTCGTGTGAGCCCGGTACATATATTCCCCAAGTGGATGGATCTTCCATTGCCATATGCCCACCCAGATTGTGAAACACATGGTGAGGCAGTAGGCGGAGTGATATTGTGGTTAAAAGCGGATGTCATATTTACTGAAATTGTATGGTAAATTTACATTACGTTAAATTGTTACTGTGTGTATATGATGTCAGTTGATCTGAAATTATTATATATATATTCAGGTTAAAAAGAAGACACCCACAACATCTAGGCCTCCACTTCCACCTCCTACATTACCCAGTTGGGTTCCATAGGACCTAACTGTCCCGTTAGGTCCTAACTGTAGGGGTATGGCAATATGGTTAGGAGAACATGATATAAATTGCCCTATAACTGTTTCTATAGATTCAGATATTGCAGGTCAATCATACGAAAGCAAACTATTTATACAAGATATTTTGGAGTTGTTTCGATATGATTGGCTAAATACATCTGTGATAGAGCTATGGATAAGGTGAGATCTTCTTTATACATCCATATACCTTGTGTAGGATCTGGTGATCTGGTTTCTTATTTATTAATGCATGCATAATTAATACATATTATGCAACTACTTAGACAAGATATGTGCAGATTTTGCATTCGAACATGTAGGATTTTTGATTCCATCTTTGATTAGTCTAGTAGCTAAAGACCCTCCGTCAGTTCAACAATACTGTTGTGAGGCTTTTTCAATTTTTTCTCAAAATAAGAAGACGATGATAATGGCTCCATTCAATGTAGAGTAAGTTTACTTTGCTTATTATAATTTGGACTTAAGAAAATTACATTTTTATTGTGGATTTTGAGTTATTAATTTTTAACTTTTTTACCTTTAGTGGTATGCATTGGGAGTTACTGGTTATTGTCCCCGAGACGTTCACTGTCTATTATCTAGATCCCAAGGGGAGTAAATTGAATACAAAATATGGACACATAATGAAAACGACATTATTCTGGTGAGAAATATTTCATTTTCATATCCGTTAACATATGTTATTACATTACTATTTAATTATGCAATGTACTGTGTTACATTAACATGTAGGGATTTTGATGAGTTCAAAAAGGCTGGAGGAAAGGTCCCCATGAAAAGAACCAGCCAATAATTTGGAAGAACGTGAAAGTAAGTTCCCGACTGCAATATATGTATATATTATTAATGTGAACAATGCTTAATTAGTTGTATTTTTTAATATTTTGTATGTTTGAATTTATAGTGTCCTATACAAGACAACAGATGGGCATGTGGATACTATGTGATGCGATTTATGCACATGATTATCAAATATGCCGCATTGGACATCGATTGTATTGCTGAGATATTATATAGTCTCATTAGATAATATGAAATATATCAATCTTATTTATAGCTCATTAATTATATATATACATCATTCTCTTTACAAGTGTTTAAAACTGAACACACGACAGGAACAACCTTACCATATGTACATGCTCCCTATACGAAGGGAGAATTAAATGAAGTAAGAGAAGAATGGGCAACATCCATACAAGTAGTGGGGGATTTAAGATATAATTGGGATGTTGATAGCGAATAATGACTAAAGAATGATATTTTGTAAATGAATTTCTGAATTATAATATATGTGTGAATGTTTCTACATGTCTGGATGTTTCTACATGTGTCTGAGTGAAAATGAATGAAACTGTTGGTTGCTATATGAATGTTTCTATGTGTGAATGTGAAAATGAATGGAACTACAGATTGCTATCTACATGAATGATTCTAAATGTGAAAATCAAATGGAACTGCAGGTTGCATTGCTAAATGTGTGAATATTTTTGTTGTTAATTTTGCAGGTTTGTGGCCTGTTGTTGGCTGATATCAATGGATGTCGTAAAACCTGCAGTTCATAACTGAACTGCAGGTTTCTCATCCTGTGACCAGCCATACATCAGGTCTGTAGACTGACAGAAAAAAAAAACAAAAAATAGGCGTCAGTTATTTGTATAAAACCGACGCCAAATCGTTACAGTGTTGGTTTGTAATAGTAACCGATGTCTATTTCCTTAACACCACGGCCGTGCTGGCCAGCACGGCCGTGGTAGCGGACTAGACACCACGGCCGTGCTGGCCAGCACGACCGTGGAAGCGGACCAGACACCACGACCGTGCTGGCCAGCACAGTTGTGTTGGGAGTGCACGGCCGTGGCAGCAGACCAGACACCACAGCCGTGCTGGCCAGCATGGCCGTGTTGGGAGTTATATGACGTCGGTTTATTATCTAATAACCGACGATGATAGTGCCCAAGATGGCGCCCTTCTGTGGCGCGAAGGTATATGACGTCGGTTGCTTATCTAATAACTGACGCCTATAGTGCCCTGCTGGCGCATTTTCGTTGGCGCGCGAAGGGTTTTGGCGTCGGTTTTTGAACCGACGCGTAACGGCTGGGCTTTTAGCGTCGCCCACATAGGTGTCACTTAGAAACCGACACTAAAGGCCTTAAATAACCGGCACTAAAGGTCGGTTATGTACTAGTGAATGAGCCATTTTTGTGGATCACAATATCTACTTTTTTTATTAATGTAAAGGGTCTTCATGAAAATTGAAATCTAAAATAAGGCTCTTTTCCATCTAACCCCACCGCTTGTCCCCACTAGCATGACCCCAATCACCTTTAATCTTTTCATTATAACACCATTGCTAACAATTCGTGCACTGCTATGATAGTCACAATATACGTCCAGTCTTGAGCACATATACGTCCAGTCTTGAGCATTACTAGTTTCCCCCATTGATCATTCATAGGAGGGGGTCAAGAGTTGTCTCCATGCAATCAGATGGAGAGGAACATGTCTTTGCTAGGAGAGTAAAGACGGTTAATGGATAGGGTCAAGGAGTGCAATTTTTTCTTCCATATTTATAAGTATGCCATTACATAGATTGGATTTAATCTTAGATTTTCTTTATGGGTGGTTTGACTTAATCCCACTTTTGGGGTGTGGGTGGATCTAATAGTAGAGTGATACCATTTGGTTGAAATTTATTTATTAGACTGAATTGAGGTGCAACCTTACGACCCTCATCCCACTTTTGTCAAATCCAATGATCTGACCATCACTACACCCACCCCTGTGTATTCCACCAATTTACCAAAACATGCTTTCCCTCTCACAAGTCACCCTCTTTGCTCTCCTCTCATGCAATTCAATCGCTTTCTCCTTTTGGCTTGTCACTCACACAAGTCATTCACCTCTCCTTTTGGCTCACAACTCACCATATCCTCTCCACTCCTCTCCTCACCACTAGACGCTTGCCCTCTACTCTCCTCACTACTCTTCCTCCCCTCACTACTCTCCCTCCCCTGGCCACCCACCCTCTTTAGATTGGGAGAATCTCGTCGCAAGCCTATAGTAGCTCCACCACAAGTGTTCACTACAAATACTGAGGTCACAATAAGTAAAGCTCATTGCCAACAATAGTGAGACGGAACCATAAGCAACAATTTGAACCTATCAACCTAGTGAAGCTTTTTGTCTTCTCCTTAAGGTTTTTCTCTTTCCATTTCTTTCTTTCTCAAATTCCCCTACCTTCTCATTTTGGTAGTGTATAATGTTAAAATTATTGTGGGATTCCAAAGAAGGGACATTGTTACAACCCCAATGTTTTTGGGTTCTTTTGGTGAGAAATGTAATTTCTCATATTAAAGATATTAGACAAATAATGGTATAATTTGTTTTGAATAAATGAGTTTCGTTTACAATAGCCTTGTTGGTTGTTTTGTGGGCTTTATTGGCTATTGGGCCCAATGGCAAGGAAAAGACAAAAGGAACTCCATTATTAATATGAAATGGAGAAAAGAAAGATGTAGAAACCTCTAGAAGGCAAAAGTATGTAATCCAAAGGTGGATTTCGTGCCTCTTGGGTTGCAAGGAGTCCAAAGTTGCAAAGATAATGCAAAAAGAAAAGAAAAGACCAACAAAATATTTCTTTATTAAGAAAGAAATTGAAAACAATGTTAAAATATGGGAAATAAGTGAAAAGAGGTATAATTGAGTTATCTTTGATGGATTTTCGTATCCATGAGGTTTCTTATGTTAAAAGGAACTCCAATGAAGAAAATAAAAATAAAATTAAAGAGGAATCCTCAAAAAGAGATATTTTAATAAGAAATAAACAAGATAATGAGAAATAATGGATATAGATGCATCTAGAAGGATAATGAGTATCCATTAAAAAGAATTTTGAAATATTAGAGTTTCTTGGGGTCCAAGGAGCCCCAATAAAGAGGAAGAAAGAGAAAATACCAATAAAACAAAATAAGAGGGTAATGTAATACATTATTAATGATTTTTGGTGGCATTGCTAAAGAGGTGGTATTTTCTACTTAAGGAAAATATATTTTCGTGGCCAATGAATTAAAAGGCAAGAATAAAGAGAGTAAGGGAAAGGATTTTTGTATTCCTAAATATCCAAATAATAAAGGATATCAAAAAGATAAAGAAGAGAGAGAAGATTTCTTCACAATGAAGTAATGTGGTTTCCTATTAGACGAGGGATTTGTTTTCCCTTATATGAACGTCTGGGGGCTTGGATACCCTCCCCTATGTAAGGGATAGAGCCCATGGATGAGTTCTAAGGAGTTCCACATATTCCTTTCTTCTTCTTCTCCTTCTTTGTAAGAAAACCATAGGGTGGAGAAATAATGCATCCATGAGCAATGAGGGACCAGTAGACGAATATGAGGGCAGCACAATACCCCTACGATGCCCCAGGGGGAACGCAGCCATCTTTCCCGAGCCCGATTCTTGCATGACGGCCACAGGAGAGCAACATGCCATCCTCGTATTGCAGGGTTAGTGAGCTCGTTTTGGCCATCTTGGCGTTGACCCAGTGGCATCCTCACGCGCACAGAGGCACGTCGGAGGCAGAGGAAGCTGCCATGAGGGTCGGCGGGGTCGAGGGTGTGGAGCCGGAGCCGCGCCTAGGGCTGCAGGTCGGTGCAGTAGGGTTATCGGGAGGAGGAAGACAACCCTTCAACCGTTTGACGAAAATACCCCTCTGGGTATTGAAGAAACAATTCACTTATCGAGGGAAGAATTGACTTTTGATTATGTTTCCAAACAAGTCAAGCAATGTTGCATGATAAAGGCTACATGGCGCCACCCTATTGGCCCAAGTAAGGTTTTATTACAAAAATCATATCTCCTTATAAGTAGCTCAGATGAATATGCATAAAATATAAAAGTTGCTCAGAAAAATGAGGGGAATCCGTTAAAAATATAATTGAAGCCTGATTCTAATAGAAATTCGAAAAGTAATGGAAGTTATCAACTTTAATACCTTAATGATTAAGAAACCCTATTTTGAGATGATTAATGTGATTAGTAGGGTTTAATGGATGATTAAAGTTGATATTAACCTGTTAATGGTAAAAAGGTACACTAAGAACAAAAAGGATGAACTTTGCATGTAATGGGTTTAATTTAGAGTTTCATGTGCATAAATATGCTTTAATGGGTCTTGAAACCCTAATATTGGTAAATGTGACTCTTAATGGCTTTAATTATTCAAAATCATGAATAAAGCTAAAATATGACGATTCTAAGCTATTTCGAGTATAAAAGTTCCTAATTGTGGATAAATACCCTTAATGTAGAAATTAGGGTTTCCTAGTGGATAAAAGGTAGAATTAATGATAAATAACGTTCATATGTGAATTAGACCATAATGAACTACAAATTGATGGTAAATGAGCATAATGAATTTGTCATAGATTAAAAGGATCAAAAATGGTAGCTTTAATGTAAAAGAGGCCTAATGGGCTTAATTGGTGGTTAATTGTGCTTTTTCTGAAATTAGGGTTTAAAATAGTAAAAAGATGAAGGGAAACTCTAATTGCAATAGAAACCCTAAAAGTGGACTAGAAATCCTAAGAAGCGAGCTAGGTTTAATAGATCTTGATGGCATGATTAATAATAGGAAATTTTATGCATATTTCAAGATCTCATAATGTGCTTGCTTTCCTATTTGGATGTATTGATTGATTGGGCTATTCTATCTCAATTCAGCTTAACAGGTATGTGGTTAATTATGATTAATCACATTATTTTTCCCGAAGGTTTCCTGGATGGTTAATCACATTGACTGAAACTAAACAGTTTGGATGTTCATACTGCAATTATAAAGTCACTATGATTATCACAATTATAAATACATGTGTATTCTCGCACCTACATGCCACCCTGATGGAAGATGCCATAAAGGTCAGGCCCAAGAGGGTAGACCAATGGGCACCATGAGAGGTGACCCCAGACACCAAGCTCGGGAATGAGAAGGTGGTCTATGTTGCATGACTATGGGGCACCATGAGAGGTGACCCCCAAGCACCAAGCTCGGGATTGAGAAGGTGGCCTTAAGTCAATGGCAAAAGTGAAACCCTAGAGGGGTATTCTAGGGTTAGGGAAAAAGCACTGGAGAATTACACATTGAAAATGTAAATTGGTTTTCTAATTGCCCTGATTGTGATAATTAAATTGTTAGCCATATTTGTGAAATTTTGGTTGTTCCCACATACCAGCATATTCCCATATGCTGACTGACGTTTTGTTTGTCGGCATTTTAAGTACAACAATTGAAAGAACAAACAGTAAAGTGACACATTGTGGAAATAAGAAATAAAGTGCAAGGAGGATTAGATAGAATGAATCCAGGCTGTGGATAGAGTAGCTTACCAAAGTTTTAAAAAGGTATGCAAGGTTTTATTTTATACCAATTTTCAGTCAAGTTGGTAAAATTTGATAATTGTTATTGATTATTTGTCGAACCTTTGATCATGTTAATAGGGATAATGGCTATGATCTCTTAGTCTCCCTTAATTGGGGGTTACCAGGAGGTAGGGTCGTTACATTTGGTATCAGAGCATAGGTTCCTCATTTAATCTTTAATAATTATTAAATTTTACAAACTCTGTAGAACCCAAGGAAGTTATTAGAGGGATTTTTGAAAGACAGAGGTGTCTAGAAAAGGATCACGTCTGGGGGCTGGCAAGATTTTCCTCCGCACCGCTAGTCAGAATACGAGGACTCCCAGATTAGTGTGACTTCCTGGCCAATGTCTCAAGATTTGACTCGAAATAAGATACCTTTAGGACTCTCTCATCTTGCTCATCCCTTCTCAACTCAAATGATGTTAAGGACCTTAAGGATTAGGGTTTTATCTCTTTTCTTCACCCTCTCGAGGTATGGGTAAGGTTGATAAGGTTTAAGGAATCCTCCACCAAATTAATAAAAAAACATGTAAATAAGATGTCATGGACAGAAGCTTAATAGATTAAGCGTAAAAGAATAGATACATGCTTAGGTCGTATGACATAAGTTGTCAAGCCCTTAGGAGAGACCTGAGGCTAGACCTTCTTTTCAGGAGGATAAGTAAAGAGAGAGTTAGTCTTGGAGGTAGAGATCTCCATTAAAAGTAGAGACCTGGCACATCCTCTAAGGATGATGTTAACCCTAACCCTAAGTGAAGGTTAGAGAGAGAGATGACATGATGAGTTAGATGATATGGTAGATCATGTATTTGGATAGACATGCCTTGGATGCCATATGAGCCATGAAAAGTTGGATGAACGAGTACCTTTGGCGACCCAACCTTGGGAAGGGTCGTGCATGTTAGATTGAAGGATAGCACCTTCTTTGATGAGGTTAGAGAAGAACCTATAAGAACCCCATGAGCTTATATGAGTATGGCATAGTAGGCACCCAAAATACATCAGTATTGTGAGCAGTAGGTTGAAACCCTGTCCAAGGGAGTATGTTGGATCACTGATGAGATAAGCATAAAGGGTTAGGGATAACCTTGAACAAACATAAGTTTGAACATAGGATTCACCCATGTAGAGGTGTGCTTATGAGCTTGATCCTTCATGGAGAGAGGACCTCTAGTAGTAAGGCTAGAAGTGGAGTTAACTCCAGAGAGAGAAAGTAGGACCCAAGCAAGGAGGATGGAAGCTTAGATTCTGAGACATGAGGAATAGTGGGGAGTTGAGGATGATGCGACCTAAGTGGATGATAGTGGTTGCCTCATGCTTGATCCTTGGAGGATGATGATATCTCGGTGGCCTTTATAGGAACCAAACCTAATGAAACGATGATGCTTATGGAACCGATGTGCCTATGGTATAGGGTTTTAAGATGGTCACTATCGAAAGTGTATGTTCTTTTAAATCTGAACTCTCCTTATAGAAAGAAATTCCACATAAAAATGGGTTAGGCACGAGTGTCCCTATAACTGTAATTGTATATCAAGAATTCCTTTTACAATGTTGTGTGATAACTGAATATCTTGGTTCATCATCTTTTGTGAGGTTGTCAAGAGCAATTGAAATATACCATTTCTAGGTGGGAGGAGTAAATGGAGATAACCTTGTGTGCTGACATCACCACATCTTCTTATGTAATATCAAACATGGATTTCTACCAATCTACACAAATTGGGTATATCATGATGACAACAACAATCATTTGTGCAACCAAAATGTTGATAAACCTTTTTTTGATTTAGAAGAATTAATAAATGATGCTTGCTATGATAATGTAGAAATGAGTGCAGATGATGTCAGAAATGATAGTGAAGATTCTCTACATGGTGATAACAAATTTTGTGAACTATTCAAAGAAGCTTGTGAATCATTATATCTGGAGAGTGAGAACTACTCTAAGTTCTCATTTATTGTTCATCTATTTAGACACATGTGCTTAGATAAAACTAGTAAATGCACATGCAGTGCATGTGAGTAAGATGTGTCCTATTTGGATTATAAACATAGGTGATATATATCTTACATGTCAATATCTTAGATTAGGTGTCTACACATTATCACAAGGGGAAAAACTACTTCATAAGTACTTCAAATAATAGAAGAAAGACTATAATGGTAGTACAATCAAAGCATATTTATACTACAATGGGACTACAAACATTAGGTGAACATAATATCTTACCACTAAATAGTCACTCAATGATATTCTTCCAGACTAAACGTCAAACTAAAAGCATTAGTTACACTAAAGGTCATCCTTTTTAAAAATTTGAATGTCGTATTAATATAAACTAAATAATTAACTTGAATATTGTAACAATATAGTATAATAATGAATTTGAAATCAGATACATAATTATACAATTTTATAATCTCATGTTTATTTTAACTTTTAAAAACAAGATTAGTGTGTCAAAAGTTTATGTAAAGGTTGTACAATTACTGAAAAGATAGAATGTAAACATAGATTGTATTTTCTCAATAGCAAACTATTATTTGGATTGATATATGTTTGTCTTATGTAATAAGTTGGTATAAGTCATATATTATAATTGAAGTGTTATATGGAAAAACTAACTTTTGGATGTTATGTTATTCAATAATCTCTTATTATTTTCTTCCTTGTAGGATGGCGTATTTCTTTGACTTCTCCTTGCTATTTTGATATTATAGTTTTTTTGTGTTTACGAAAGTTACCTGATTATATAGTATTTACATATTCTCTTAAATCATTATTGATCACAAATATCTTTTAGTTGTCCTCTTCAATTCATGCTGGATAACATTTATAGTCTATTATTTCACATTTTACATTTCATAAATGTATATCCACATAAAAAGAGTCAAAATACTTTCATTCATATCCAAATTTAATTCCTACAAACTATCATATAAATAGGTTTTATTTTAGGATTTTGAGAAAGTCAAGTGTGTGTGTATTTATTCTATTATAGAGATTATTTCCTTTTCATTTAAAATGTGAATCCATGTTGAATGTGAATTTTCGACCTCCTTTCCTTAGGATAAAAGTACACATATGATTAAAACAACATATATCATCTTTAAAATGAGTTATTGAAAATTGTGAGTGTGTAATTTACATGTGTGATAGAAAAATACATGTTTCATTCAGCCATGATATAGTCAACCATTTTTCCTTGATCTTACAATTAATTTGATTTGTAATTTTTTGAAAATTATTTGCTCGATTTCAATAAATTTGATATTCATATTGAATTTGACATTTTCATTAAATATATACTTAGTCAATATTAATAAAAAATTGTTCTACATGATTTGTTACCTAGGATATGATTTTTAGTATGCCATGTTGTGATGCTTTGTCTTCAGAGAATAAACATAAATCCTACCCTAACCCTTACAAACAAATTGTAGCTTTAATAGTTGCAATGTATGTGTTTCTATTCTTTAGAAAATTATTTATGGATTATTTTGATATTTACCAAATTAATTCCTATCAATATGAATAAAGAATTTTTTTGCATGATATACTATCAAGTATATAATTTAAATATTCTTTGTTGAGATATTTTATCTTGAGAGTATAACTAATTATCCCACCCTAACCATGTTAATATTTAATACAACTTCTAATGTTGTAATGCTTCTTTTTATTAACATAACTTGACTTGGAGTTAATTTTGTAGACCCAAAAAGGACTTCATCCTAGTGTTGTATTAAAATACAAACATGAGTTGCATTTCACCCCACAAACCCATATTCTTGCAAACTTTACTACATTAATGATGTTTTTTTTTTAAAAACATGGGTCTAAAGAAAGGTTTATATTTTATAACAAGACGATAAGTAGCCCTGATAATAATGGATTTTGTTCTTTATAAATGACATGCAAAATACTCTGAGGAACACATTTTATGTGCTAAAAGATAATCATCATAATCTAAGAAGCTATATAGGAAATAATATAATGATATTATTATAATATATTGTCAAATAAATGTATGATGATATTTATAAGAGACAATAATTTGGAAAACTATTTCATTTTACAGTTAGCTTGACCTGCAGCTATTGAGATATCAAATATCACTCTTATTATGTTAAAAAATATCAAATGAATCACTTGAGCAGTATAGCAAGCAAGGAGACAAAAAAACATATTGGAAAAACACTCGAGAGACCGCAATACAATTCAACAAGCATTATACAAATACGTTGTTCGTATTTTGATTGATAATGATAAACATGTTCGAGTTAACATTCAAACAAGACTGAATGGTCCAACAACTTTTTATTATGGTCACATGAGTGAGTTATTAAAATTAAAATAAAGCTATACATGGGGATTTCAGTACTATGAACACAAACATTGAGCCACATGCATACAATGACTCTCAACGCTTCCAAGTTATGTAATAATTTATATAAATCAATTGTATTGCGAGCGAGTGTGGTCATGCATCAATTTGGAAGGAGAAAATACTATTTAAGAAAACTCATACACAATGGACTACATCATTTTTTAGGCAAAAAAATACACGTACGCATTTTACATAGACATAATACATCTTCCATACGTAGCTAGTATAAATAACACACACTCACTAAACAAATTTATCATTGTGTGCTATTTTTAGGCCATTATTGTGTAGTTAGCCTATAACGAGAACATTTTTACAATGCATATTTATACAACGTCTTATATAAGAAATTTGCACACCAATTACAAGTGATACACACACTCAATACTATATTTTATTCTTAATAATTGTAATATAGTCGTTATTAAATAATATACGTACAGTTGAAAAAAATACACGCCCTGTACAAAAATATAACCCCATTAATGATAGTTGTATAGCCTTTAATCGAGATTATTTCAAAATAGATGTATGTATCACGACCCCATGTTTACTCAATTCCATATTTGACTTTTTATTGCAATATATAAAAGTACGCTTTCAATTGTAAATATAGCATTGGGTGATGAATGTGAGTATGATTGTTGCACATGCAAAATATTGACTATTTTTACCCCTTTTCACTGTAGGTAGTTAAAGATTGGCATGTCCAAAGAAAATCAACGCAAGTTATGACATAATAAGTAAAGATTGTGTTGGTACAATAAGATCTTAATCCAGTTCCTATAATACATTGAATACCCAGTAACAAGGTGCTCCCCAGTGCGTATAGCTTCTTTTTAGCTGCAAAGAAGCCAATAACGCCTTGATATTTGTGCCCCAAGATTTGTTCGTTTGTTTAAAGCAAGACACGATGTACTTTAATGTAGGTGAATATGTGTGTGTGATAAATCTAATCCACACCCTACCATATGATATACAAATACACGTATTGATAGATGAGGTCGGATGTAGCCTATTACCTTCGAAACAAGGGCCCATCAACTCCGTAGTCCATGCTCAATGATTGTATGTCTTGAAGGTCCACAATGGTGAGCTATATACGTCGTCATTCTCTGTCTTCCCAAACTATATATAAACAAAAATATACAAAAAGTTCTGGGCGAAAACATGAGACAAAGCCAGGTTTGTGAGACTTGGCTTTCATCTTATTTGTAGTGTAAATTTTAATCATCGTTATAGATCCAACCTTATAGAAAGAACTCTTAGAAACCTCACATGAATGGTCCTATATTGACGGCAACTCTTATTACTACTTAAGTTTTTGATTTGAAGGCTTATACGGGTGTGGCTGGCTAGTCATGCCATAATTGTCGTCCCATACAATGTTCGTGATGACACAAGCAAAGACGAAGGGTTGTTGAATTGCACTATACCGAACATTGACAATTTTTGCAATTTCGAATTACCTCTAAATAGTCAGCCCATGATAGTGACGAAGGCATTACTGATACTACATACAGGTGAACCGTGGAAATTTACCTTCATCTGTATCGGCAGTTCAGAATTGACAGCAGCAGCCTACAGATTTGTCGATGGATGCTCGGTTTGATCACGTCCTACACATCCCTCGATCTCTATTTGTGGGGTTAATCATCCAAAGTGAAGAAATGTAATGTTTAAATACCTGAAAGAGGATTATACTAAACAGATCATTCAGAGTCTGTGGTAATGGATCTTAACAATCTACCGCATAAATCTACCCATGTACAAGTAACATTACACGAACAAGAGCTCCAAAATTAGACACTAACTAACAAACATGCATGTGTTCTGTCATACCTTTTCCTCATACGTATAATATGAGTGGGATCCAATAATTACTCCATAATTTATCTAGTTAAAGCTGCTTGGTTAGCATAGTCTCATGCTTGTTTGAGTATCGCCCCACATCTGTACAACAGCCTAGATGAATAAGATGAACTCTCACGATCTTAATCATCACCTATATTGTTCATCTATTTAGACACAAGTGCTTAGATAAAACTAGTAAATGCACGTGCAGTGCATGTGAGTAAGATGCGTCCTATTTGGATTATAAACATAAATGATATATATCTTACATGTTAATATCTTAGATTAGGTCTCTATACTATATCACAAGGGGAAAACTACTTCATAAGTACTTAAAATAATAGAAGAAAGACTATAATGGTAGCACAATCAAATCATATTTATACTACAATGGGACTACATACATTAGGTGAACGTAATATCTTACCAGTAAATAGTCACTCAATGATATTCTTCCAGACTAAATGTCAAACTAAAAGCATCAATTACACTAAAGGTCATCCTTTTTAAAATTTTGAATGTCGTATTAATATAAACTAAATACTTAACTTGAATTTTGTAACAATATAGTATAATAATCAATATGAAATCAGCTACATAATTATACAATTTTATAATCTCATGTTTATTTTAACTTTTAAAAACAAGCTTAGTGTGTCAAAAGTTTGTGTAAAGGTTGTAAAATTAGATAAAAGATATAATGTAAACATAGAATGTATTTTCTCAATAGCAAACTATTATTTGGATTGATATATGTTTGTCTTATGTAATAAGTTGGTATAAGTCATATGTTATAATTGAAGTGTTATATGGCAAAACTAACTTTTGGATGTTATGTTATTCAATAATCTCTTATTATTTTCTTCCTTGTATGATGGTGTATTTCTTTAACTTTTCCTTTCTATTTTGATATTATAGTTTTTTTGTGTTTACCAATGTTACCTGATTATATAGTATTTACATATTCTCTTAAATCATTATGATCACAAATATCTTTTATTTGTCCTCTACAATTCCTACTGGATTACATTTATAGTCTATTATTTCACATTTTACATTCCGTAAATGTATATCCACACAAAAAGAGTCACAATACTTTCATTCATATCCAAATTTAATTCCTAAAACCTATCATATAAATAGGTTTTATTTCAGTATTTTGAGAAAGTCAAGTGTGTGTGTGTGTTTATTCTATTATAGAGATTATTTCCTTTTTAGTTAAAATGTGAATCCATGTTGAATGTGAATTTTCTACCTCCTTTCCTTAGGATAAAAGTCCACATATGATTAAAACAACCTGGATCATCTTTAAAATGAGTTATTGAACATTGTGAGTGTGTAATTTACATGTGTGATAGAAAAATACATGTTTCATTCATCTATGATATAGTTAACCATTTTTCCTTGATCTTACAATTAATTTGATTTGTAATTTTTTGAAAATTATTTACTCAATTCCATTAAATTTGATATTCATATTGAATTTGACATTTTCATTAAATATATACTTAGTCAATATTAATAAAAAAAAATGTTCTACATGATTCCTTACCTAGTATATGATTTTTAGTATGTCCATGTTGTGATGTTTTGTCTTCAGAGAATAAACATATATCCTACCCTAACCCTTACAAACAAATTGTAGCTTTAATAGTTGCAATGTATGTGTTTCTATTCTTTAGAAAATTTATTTATGGATTATTTTGATATTTACCAAATTAATTCCTATCAATATGAATAAAGAATTTTTTTGCATGATATACTATCAAGTATATAATTTAAATATTCTTTGTTGAGATATTTTATCTTGAGAGTATAACTAATTGTCCTACCATAACCATGTTAATATTTAATACAACTTCTAATGTTGTAATGCTTCTTTTTATTAACATAACTTGACTTGGAATTAATTTTGTAGTCCCAAAAAGGACTTCCATCCTAGTGTTGTATTAAAATACAAACAAGAGTTGCATTTCACCCCACAAACCCATATTCTTGCAAACTTTACTACATTAATGATTTTTTTTTCAAAAAAAAGGGTCTAAAGAAAGGTTTATATTTTATAACAAGATGATATGTAGCCCCTTATAATAATGGATATTTTTTCTTTGTAAATGACATGCAAAATACTCTGAGAAACACATTTTATATGCTAAAAGATCATCATCATAATCTAAGAACCTCTATAGGAAATAATATAATGATATTATTATAATATATTGTCAAATAAATGTATGATGCTATTTATAAGAGCCAATAATTTGGAAAACTATTTCCTTTTACTATTAACTTGACCTGTTGCTATTGAGATATCAAATTTCACTCTTATTTTGTTGAAGAATATCAAATCAATCACATGAGCAGTATAGCAAGCAAGGAGACAAAAAACATTTTGGAAAAACACTCGAGAGACCGCAATACAATTCAACAAGCATTATACAAACACATTGTTCGTATTTTGATTGATAATGATAAACATGCTCGAGTTAACATTCAAACAAGACTTAATGGTCCAACAACTTCTAATTATGGTCACATGAGTGAGTTCTTAAAATTAAAATAAAGCTATACATCGGGATTTCAGTACTGTGAACGCCAACATCGAGCCACATGCATGCAAGGACTCTCAACGCTTCCAAGTTATGTAATAATTTATATAAATCAATTGTATTGCGATCGAGTGTGGTCATGCATCGGTTTGGAAGGAGAAAATACTATTTAAGAAAACACATTCACAATGGACTACAAAATTTTATAGGCAAAAAATACACGTACGCATTTTACATAGACATAATACATCGTTCATACTCAGCTAGTATAAATAACACACACTCACTTACATAGGCAAATTTATCATTGTGTGCTATTTTTAGGCCATTATTGTGTAGTTAGATTGTAACGGGAACATTTTTATAATGCATATTTATACGTCTTATATAAGAAATTTGCACACCAATTACAAGTGATACCCACACTCAATACTATATTTTATTAATAAGTGTAATATAGCGTTGTTAAATCATATACGTCCAGTTGAAAAAAATACACGCCCTGTACAAAAATATAACCCCATTAATGATAGTTGTATAGCCTTTAATCGGGCTTATTTCAAAATAGATGTATGTATCACGACCCCATATTTACTCAATTCCATATTTGACTTTTTATTGCTATATATAAAAGTACGCTTTCAATTGTAAATATAGCATTGGGTGATGAATGTGAGTATGATTGTCTAAATAACATTGCGCATGCAAAATATTAACTATTCATACCCCTTTTCACAGTAGGTAGTTAAAGATTGGCATGTCCAAAGAAAATCAACGCAAGTTACGACATAATAAGAAAAGATTGTGTTGGTACAATAAGATCTTAATCCAGTTCCTATAATAATACATTGAATACCCAGTAACAAGGTGCTGCCCCAGTGCGTATAGCTTCTTTTTAGCTGCAAAGAAGACAATAACGCCTTTATATTTGTGCCCTAGGATTTGTTCGTTTGTTTAAAGCAAGACGCGATGTACTTTGATGTAGATGAATATGTGTGTGTGATAAATCTAATCCACACCCTACCATATGATATGCAAATATACGTACTGATAGATGAGATTGGATGTAGCCTATTACCTTTGAAACAAGGGCCCATCAACTCCGTGCTCAATGATGGTATGTCTAGAAGGTCCACAATGGTGAGCTATATACGTCGTCATTCTTTGTCTTCCCAAACTATATATAAACAAAAACATACAAAAAGTTCTGGGCGAAAACATGAGACAAAGCCAGGTTTGTGAGACTTGGCTTTCATCATATTTGTAGTGTAAATTATAATCATCATTATAGATCCATCCTTATAGAAAGAACTCTTAAAAACCTCACGTGACGCCAACTCTTATTACTACTTAACTTTTTGATTTGAAGGCTTATACGGGTGTGGCTGGCTAGTCATGACATAATTGTCTTCCCATACAATGTTCGTGATGACACAAGCAAAGACGAAGGGTTGTTGAATTGCACTATACCGAACATTGACAATTTTAGCAATTTCGAATTACCTCTAAATAGTCAACCCATGATAGTGACGAAGGCATTGCTGATACTACATGCAGATGAACCGTGGAAATTTACCTTCAGCTGTATCGACAGTTCAGAATTGACAGCAGCAGCCTACAGACTTGTCGATGGATGCTGGGTTTGATCACGTCCTACACATCCCTCGATCTCTATTTGTGGGGTTAATCATCCAAAGTGAAGAAATGCAATGTTTAAATACCTAAAAGAGGATTATACTAAACAGATCATTCAGAGTCTGTGGTAATGGATCTTAACAATCTACCGCATAAATCTACCCATGTACAAGTAAAATTACACGAACAAGAGCTCCAACATTAGACACTAACTAACAAATATGCATGTGTCCTGTCATACCTTTTCCTCATACGTATAATATGAGTGGGATCCAATAATTACTCCATAATTTATCCTGTTAAAACTGCTTGGTTAGCATAGTCTCATGCTTGTTTGAGTATTGCCCCACATCTGTACAACAGCCTAGATGAAGAAGATGAACTCTCACTCGGCACATGCATGAAGTGAAAATACTTGTATTAATCGATGATTGATAACCCTTTGAAGAGGATAAATCTGGGTATGTTGACTACCACTTGGACCGCTTGACCCACTGGAACATGCATGTAGTATTTTTGTCGTAAGATAATACAGTTATCGGAAAACGATCCGGACTGAAGAAATTTTTCTTAGAACCCACGGAGATTTGATACTCACTCCGAAAATCGGTCCTTTTTATATATAAATATGGAAGATGACTACCTCTTACAGTAGAAATCTGTTGCTAACTGAAAACTTATCAATGCAACATAATCTAACTTATAAAAAATTTAAACAAAACCCACTCAATCAATAATGAAGAAATGAATAGGATATGAATTAACCACCAACGTCAACAAAGCACTCAGAATGAAGGTGTTGGTAGTGTGCAATAAGCAACGTGAGAAGATGCACCTGATGCATGCCTGTTGTTCAATTTTACACAGTCGTCTAGGTGGTAGATTTCACAACGACGGCAGATTATACCCTGATGCCTTCTGTTCGCTTTTAGAAGACACACGATGCATATCTGGGATTATGGAGTGGAAATTCAGATATTTAGGTCGATAATGATGAAGATGTGTGATAGTGTATCCGACATGAGAGTTACAATAATTATGATCGAGAGGAGATATACCTCAATTAGCAGATAATGATAAAAACAAGTGATGTATTGGCAGACAATTACGTAGACGGAGAGTCCAACTAACATTGGAATTTTGACGTGAGAAGATAGAGCATTGTTAGTTGGCAACAATGTAGACGGACGTTGTAGAGTCCAGAAAGTAATGAATTGTGGCGGAGGACGGATACGAGTATTGGCATTTAGATTGTTAGAATAGTAGATTAGCAACAAGTCAATGATGGATTATCTGGAACTTTTTACTCAAGTGCTGCCAAAGGGACACATACACCAACCAAATCTGAACGTAGAAAACTTATGTCTTCACCGAAGTTGGATTACTAGATCACCCATGCTCTGCTCAATGATTGTGTCCTAGAATATCAAAATCTAAAAATACATGGGACCTTCGTCATAAAATTGTATCTTTACCAATGAAGAAAAGGAAAACATGTTGTTTCATTCGAAGGACACTAAACTTCTAGAAGGATTTTCCTCAATTTTTCTCATATATATGGTTCAACGTGAAGAAAGGAAGTTAGTTGGTATGAATAGTCATGGCCACAAAATATTACTACAACATCTCCTTCCTATAGCTGTAATAGAAGTATTGGAAAATCATGTCAAAAAGGTCTAACTGAGTTTTGTGTATTTGTAAAGGAATTATGTTCAAGGGTTATAATCATTGAGAAATATTAAAATTTGGAACAAAAAAGGCATGAGATAATGTGCACATTGGAAAGGATATTTCCATGGTTTATTGACATTACATTCCATTTGGCTGTACATATAGCATTTGAGACAAACCATACTGGACCGGTCCAATTTTGATGTACGTATCAAATCAAAGATATTTATATACATTTAAAAACTACAATAATAATAAGAGAAGACCCAAAGTTCTATTGTTGAGGGTACTTAGTCAAGGATGCGAGCATATTTTGTGATAGGTATTTGCATGATGTGGAAAATAAGCTGCACAAACCTACAAGGTACCAAGATTGTTACGACCCCACCTCCCGATAACCCCCAATTAAGGGAGATTGAGAGGTCGAAGCCATACCCATAACTTCCGGATCAAAGGTTTGACACTTAACCAAGAACAATTATTAAATTTCAACAATCTATACTGAAAAGCTGTAAGAAAAATAAACTTTTGCATACCTTTTTGAAAACTTGGATCTCTAAACTTCTATCCACTTATGGATTCTATTCTAACTAATCCTCCTTGTATTTTACTTCATGTATTTCACAATATGACGATTTACTATTTGTCCTTTTGGCTTGAACCTAAAATAACGACAAACAAAACGTCAGTCAGCCGAAGCTGGTATGTGGGGGAAACAATAAACGTGTAACTATGATAACAACATAATAATTTAATTAATCATTTAACAACCAAGATTATGTTTTAAATATAACTCCGCGATCCATGAGTACCCCATCCTTTGTGCTATCCCTGCAGTAGACCTGGATACTACCTTCCTTATGGTAGATCCCTATTAAACCCCTCATTGTCCCACCTATAGGTGAACCAGTTTCTAGGGTTGAGTCACATGGAACTACTCGTAAGTATCCCACTCCTGAACTCATGGCAGGCTAATGGGTCTCATGGCACTACACTTGGTAGCCCAAATTCTAACCCACGATAACCTAGACCTTACTCTAGGTTACCCCTTTATAGCCTTGACAAGCCACAGAGGTGGTCCCAGATCTAGCCAGTTATACATGTATATTCATAGTGGTAGTCATAGTGACTCTATAGTTACATGAAATAAAAGCATCCAACAATTATTTCAAGCCATGAGGGAAACGTCGATAAAATCTTCGGAAAACTAGTCGGGATAATCATAAGCGTAACCACATACCTGATTTGATGATTTCACAGCATTAAGCAAATCCAACCAAGAATGCAATCCAGGAAAGCAATTCAATAATCACATAATTCTTGAAAAGAATATGGACTCTATTTGTTACACACTTTATCAAGAATCTACTTTATTGACTTGGATTCACTTTCTAGGGTTTTTGTATCCATTTTAGGGTTTCATTTTGCAATTAGGGTTTCCCTTCATCTTTTACCATATTAAACCCTAATTTTATGCCATTACTCATAAACCCTAATTATCTCATCTATTCTTCAATATTAAGGTTATCTTAACAACATATAACTCTATTTCTATATTAAAGGCACATTAATCATTAATTAATTTCATCAAGCTTCTTTTCATTAAAGCTACTATTTTTATCCTTTTAATCCATGACAAGATCTTTATACACATCTATCATTAATTCAAAGTTCATTAGGGTTTAATTAACATATAAACTCATTTTACCATCAATCTACCTTTTATTCATGAGGAAACCCCAATCACTACATATAGGGTATTTATCCAGAATTAAGGACTTTTATGTGCAAATAACTTAGGACCATCATTTTACAACATATTTTCATATTTTCAAATAATATACGATCTTATCCTCGTTTACCCTAAATTTATGGTTTCTAAATACTTAATCATTCTCATATGGGGTAAAAACCCTAAATCATGCAAATTTCATCTAGATCAGGTTTGAATCTAACATTATCATTCAATAGGTTATTAATACTTCAATTAACCCATTAATCATACTAGATTCAACCTTTAATCACAAAAAAGGGTTTTTAACTTAACTTTAATGCATTTTTCATCAACTTCTAGTAATTTTGCAATTGAGAACGGAATAAATCTTTAATATCATTTTTATTGAATTCCTCTCATTCTCCTGATCAAAATTCATATATTACTTGTCCTAATCGGAGTTACCAATCTTTAATTATGAATTTAGCAAGATTTTACTTACTTGGCCAATCGGATGGCGCCACGTCATCAAGCTCATGTAATGTTGCTTTGGCCTTTTGAAAACATGACGAAAAGACACGATTACCCTCCCTTAAGTCGGACGTTGCTTCAGCCTACGAAGGGCAAAATGGTCCAAGGCCATCTGGCCTTCTTCAACCTCGCGGCTGCTGGTTCCTGCCGCCCTAGCCGCGGCTGGGTGGATTCTCCTTCCCTCCTTGGCCCCCGACGACCCCTAGGAAGGGTGTCATTCCCTCCGCCGCTCCCTGGCGAGCCCAGTGAAGACCTAAGGTGGGGCCAAGATGGACGAGAAGTGATGCACGAACCTACACTTGCAGACGTCAAAAGCAGCCGTGCGGTTGCTTCGGTGGGTTGTTTAGGGAACGACAACGCTGGCTAGGTCATGCTCTGACCTCGGCACACATCCATCCTCCAACGCAACCCCTCCTGTGCTTCTCTCTGTGCCAGGGTCACAAAACTTCCCTTTGCTAGGGTTTATGAACGAGAAACATGGAAGAAGAAGAGAAGTTGGTGTGTGTGATCTTCTGAACTCGGCCCAATGCCTTACCCCTTATATAGGGGGGAGTACAAAGCCCTAAGGCGTTCCTTCTTGAGGACTCAAGTCCTATTCTTGAAAGGAAACATATTTTCCTTGGGTGTGAAGCAACCATCTCGCTCTCTTCATTTTCTCCTTAGATAACTATGTTATTTGGGTATACAGGAAAACAAAAATCCTTTTTTTATCCTCATTATTCTTGCCTTTTAATTCTTTGGCACAAATTTCTATTTTCTTTTAATAGAAATCACTTCCTTTTTCACAATGCCACCAAAATCATTAATAATGTATCATATTATCTTTTATTTTGCAAATTTGGCATTTTCTCTTCCTTTCCTCTTTATTGGGACTCCTTGGATCCCAATACACTCCATTATTTCGAAATTCCTTCATAAGGATACCTATTATCCTTCTAGATGCATCAAAACTCATTATTTCACATTATCTTGTTCATTTCTTATTAAAATAACTCTTTTTGAGGTTTTCTCTGTATTTCTCCTCAATTTTCCTCATTGGTATTCCTTTTATCATTAGAAATCCTTGGGATATGAAATTCCACCAAGGATAACCCAATTATATCTTTTTCCACTTATTTCCAACATTTTAACATTATTTTCAATTTCTTTCTTACTAAAGAAATACTTAATTGATCTTTTCTTTTCGTATTGCACTCTTTATGCAACTTTGGACTCCTTGGAACCCAAGAGGCACGAAATCCCTCTTTGGATTTTCCTTCTAGAGGTTTCCACAATTTTCTTTTCTCAAATATTCAATTATTCATTTACTAATTGAATTTTCTTGTTATTTGGGCCCAATAGCCAATAAAGCCCACAACACAAACATCAAAGCTATTGTAAACAAAATCCATTTATTCAAACCAAATTGTATCATTATTTGTTCAAATATCTTTAATATGAGAAATTACATTTCTCACCAAATGAACCCAAAAATGAGGGTTGTAACATCCTTCCCTTCTTATAGGAATTTTGTCCTCAGAATTCCATCAAGCAAACAAACAATTCAGGATAAGACTTTTTCATTTCCATCATTGGCCCCTATGTGGCTTTACCGTACTCATGGCATTTCCAAAGAACCTTTATCATCACATATTCTTTTCTCTGAGTTCTTTCATCCTGGCGTCTATAAACTACACAGGTGACTCAGGCCATTTCAGCCTCCCTTGGGCTTACTAGGTTCATTGCTTAGCACATGGTATGGGTACCTCACTTAGTGCTGTAAATTGGACACATGGAACTCATCACACATTACTTTATCCTGAGGGGTAAGATCAAACTTAACCTTTTCCATCAAACCATATCAAAAGAACCCATGCATCAGGGACTCAGCTCTCTTAGCTATAACTTAGAGGGGTCGTATTTTCACATATTCTCCCACAGTGAACTTGTATGTCAGTCTACTTTGCATCTGCTCACAACTCTCATCGTCTCTAAGCTCCTTTCATCCCTTGCAAAATCAAAGAGACTTCATCTACACGCATTGTGGCCATTTTCTAACCATCATGTGGTCCTTTCACCAACATCACCTTACTGAAGTGGTGACCGACACAACCTGTTGGTATGTATGCCCTGAGAGCCAATCATGGGATGATTGGTGGGAAACATTAAGATTGATTTGATATACATAAAAGGCGAGCTTCCAATTCTTTCTGGTTCATTCATATGAGATAGTGATAGAACAGATTGAATGTCTAGAGAATGACAGTACTCAATGACGTATGCCTTCAGGTTCATGACCTGAACGATGAGATCATACGGATGCTAAGAGTTTGTACATTCTTGTTATGTCCCTAGTCGGATGTCATTGTGGAAGGTACATAGACAACAATGACACACAAGACTAGATTGTGGTGTTGGTTGATGACAGAATCTCATTAGTCATGATATAGAGATATCAAACCAAACACGTAGGTACTTGTTAGAGAACAAGGTACCGGACAGACCCACCGTGAGTTTGACACATGGAACCATGAGATGGTAGTCACAGTCAGTACTCACAGTGATGGTGGTGAGTGTGATTCTTAGACCTGAAATCACTGCACTCAACACATGTCGTTGGGCACACTTTGACATCATCAAACACAGTCCTGAAACATGGGTTGTTATAAAGGTGATGATTGGGTGGCTTTGACACATGGGGCTTTTGAGGGGTGAGTGATAGATATGGGATTTGTCCCTCCTAAGGGAGTTTGATATCCATGGCCACTTGATGAGTAGGATTGAGAAAGGCGTGCACGCATGTGTGAATCAGTATGTGATACTGATGTCATACATATCTCTTCCAGTCTACTCTGAGATCAAGGAAGTGAATGAACGTTTACAGGATGATTGTTCCATGCCTCGAGTTCATTCGGGATATCAGTGACAAAGGAATTATACATTCGCTGTAACACCATTCACGGATTGTAGGATGAAAGTTGTTCTCCAACTTTCTATTTTCACTTGGGTAGCACTGATGTGTGACTAGGCACCGCTCTTTG
Source organism: Alisma plantago-aquatica (assembly GCA_963693085.1). Taxonomy (NCBI): domain Eukaryota; kingdom Viridiplantae; phylum Streptophyta; class Magnoliopsida; order Alismatales; family Alismataceae; genus Alisma; species Alisma plantago-aquatica. The sequence goes on along the minus strand of OY856412.1, from coordinate 971,941,678 downwards.
CTTGTAAAGTCATAAGTGTTTTGGACTTTCACTGCCAACGTGAAATGGACCTGCAGGGTCACACACATAGGATTTAACCTGGAAGAGGAGTTTTGTCCACAAAGCAATGTTTAGATTGATTACTAAAGGAGTTTAGTAGTTCAATTAAACACTCAATCAGTCGATAGCTCAATATCATATGGTTCAAGGTGTTGGACGCATTGATTGGAGTATCGGATTGATTGAAATTGCATTTGACTGATTTTGCCCAACCTGTGCTCCCAACCGATCGGCTCATGTGATGAACCGGTCGGCTGAGGTTGCTGAACCGGTCGGCTGGAGTGTCCAGGCCGATCGGCTCATGCCCAGGTTGAAACGACCGGTTCAAGGGTTGAACCGATCGGCTCAACTGTTGCAACTGACCAGTTGGGAAAGTCATGTCGGCAAGAATTTTCCTTTCATTTCAAATTGCCCAATTCGATTGGGAATAATATTGGTATTCGATACCAATTGGGAAAGAAACAAGGAAAGTCTTTTTGAGCCGGATTAGGACCATGAACCAATCGGTTCAGGGCATCAACCGATCGGTTGGATTGCCCCAAACGATCGGCTCAGGTCCAACTGATCGGCTCAATGGCCGAACCGATCAGTTCAGTTGTGAACCGATCGTTTCAAGTTGCGAACCAGTTGCTTTTTGTGGAAAATTATCGAACCCTTCTACTCCTGCATTAGTCCCGCATTGCCCGGGATAGAGAACCCTGCCCCATGACTCTCCTATATATATAGGGGTATTGGGGGCTTCTCAAAGTACAGCTCAGTGCAACCAGTTGCTCTGCAAGTTATCGTTCTCTCTGGTTTTGGTAACCGTGAGAGAGCCTGGGCAAGTGCTTCCCGCAAAAGGGAGGTGCAGCAAGGGAAGGACAACTGCAGTTTCAACAGGAGGCAGGAGAGCGTGTTGGCGACTAGTACGTCAACAGGAGGGTGCGACTCCTTCCACTTCCTTGTGGGACAAGGAGTGTGGAGTTCCAGGTGGTCCGTGTGGACTACTACAGAGGCGGGAGGACACTGCCGCTTAGGAGGACAACTGTCATCCGACAGTCCAGTTCGAGTAGGAGTTGTCAGTCCCGCTGCGACCAGGAGCTGCACAGACACCGTCGAAGTCCAGAGTTGAAGACCGCACATTGCGCGAGGTATTGTCACCGAGCAAGCCTCGGGACAAGGTATGATTCCGCAAACCATCCTTTCCTATTATATAGACGTTGACGCGTTTCCTCGGTATGGGTTAAGGGAGAAATTTTTGTTTCCGCTGCCTTCTCTGTCTCCCCTAAAACCCAACAGTGGTATCAGAGCCACGTCAACTGCTCTATATTTTAGGAATATCGATATGATCGATTTTGGTTTGTCGCCTTTATTTATTGCATACGATGTGAATAATATTGGCTTTATGCATGTCCAATCCTAAATCCACAAATCCCTAATTACATATATGATATGTATTATTAATGCACTTGATATGTGTCGCCCTTAAACGAGTTTTGTGGTGGATGTGTGTAGCGTGATTATGGCCTATAAACCCCTATCTGTGTGTGGTTGTTTGTGGTTGCTTGCATCTCGGTCTGCGCACCGATCTTCCCTCTCTTATTCCTGATGTAACTCGAAATAATTCGAGATTCTTTCCTACCTTTGCTCCCCCCGAATGTAACTCAGGGTTTCCCTTTTAAAGCAATGTAATAAATAGAATATGATTTTATTTCCTGTTATGTCAAAGACCGGCGGACATCAAGACGACTACTCAGACGGTCGGTTCAAGGAGTGAACCAATCGGTTGACATTCCAGACGGTCGGTTCAAGGAGTGAACCGATCGGTTGATTACCGGTTTGAGGAGCGAGATGAGCGGGTGGCGGACATGACGAGATGCACGACGACCAGGCGAACCGATCGGTTGGAGGAGCCAACCGATCGGCTGGTGGCACCCAGACGACCGGCTGAAGAGTACAGATCATTCATGTGATGAGTTGATCTACTCGGATGGCAAGGCACAGAGTTCATCTTGTACAGGTTGCATGTGATGTTGACCTAGATGACCGTGATTCCTCTTGGCTCGAGGAATCACATTAGGATGGCCATAATCATCGCTTTTATCATTTTGTGCATGTTTTCTGTGGGATATAGAATGTATATGATATGTACTATGTATTGTGGTGATTGGATATGTATATATATATAAAACCAAATCCCTCATTAAAATATTAAGTTTTAGATGCCTTCCAAATGCGACACACGTGAAAAGCTTGATCGACCAAGTGTGGGCACGCCCTAGCGTGGTGCACCGTCTATCTCATGGAAGCGTGAAGGATGAATGTGTGGGTCTGCCCTAGCAGGGTGCATATTCATCGTGTTTGCTTTGGGTCGGACTTAACAAGGTGATCTAGATGGGATCTAGTACCTTGAGGAATGGAGATGATCATTGCAAGGAGTTGTATATGACATCTTATCAAGAGTTGCATATGATGCAATTGGCAAAAGTTGCCTACCTGAGAGATCTATGTTGTGGGTGACAACCCTAGCTGGTCCATGACTTAGAGGATTTCAGGATCTTACCCACTAGAAGGTTGTACGCTGCAATCTTCCGAATTGATGGTGAGGGCTATCAATTTGAAGTAAAATAGTGGGAGCGATAATTAATTAAAGGCCTAATTATATCGTCAAACTTTCAAATCAATCAAATAAGTGAAAAATGAGTTTTGGACTAAAATTGCATATTTCCCTTTTTGTAGTTCAAATGGCAACAAACAACAACAACTTTTCTTTGCGATCGGTCCTTGACAAGGACAAGCTAAATGGGACAAACTTCCACGAATGGTATCAGACATTGAGAATTGTTATCACTCAAGAGTGTAAGCTCTATGTCCTAGATACTCCAATTCCAGAGGAACCCGCTCCTAATGCACCAAAGGCAGAAAGGGATGCTTACAAGAAGCATTCTGATGATGCCATTGATGCAAAGTGCTTGATGCTATGTTCAATGAACCATGAGTTGCAGAGGCAACATGAGAATATGGGTGTCATAGAGATGATTCTGCATCTCAGGAACATGTATGAAGATCAGGCACGGCAAGAGAGGTACAAAGTTTCTAGGGCGCTGTTCAAGTGTGTCATGACAGAAGGAGATCCAGTTGGTCCTCACACACTCAAGATGATTGGGTATGTGGAGAACCTGTAGAGACTGGGATTTCCACTGAGCCAAGAGTTGGCTACTGACGTGATACTGCAATCGTTGCCAGAATCTTACAGTCAGTTTGTGATGAACTACAACATGAACAACTTTGATAGGCCACTGTCAGAGTTGTTGGGCATGTTGAGGACAGCCGAGTTACAGATGAAGAAGGACAAGCCTAAGTCCGTGATGGCGATCACAAGCAAGAAAGGCAAGTCCAAGCGCAAGGGCAAGGGCAAAGCTAAGAAAGGTTTTGAAGCTAGCCAGGAGTCCAAGCCATCTTCAGCTCTCAAGGCCAAGGGAGGCGTGACCAAGAAAGGAAATTGCCACCATTGTCAAAATCCAGGACATTGGAAAATGAATTGTCCTCTCTACCTGGAAGAACAAAAGAAGAAGGAGGCGACTGAAGCCTCTACTTGAAGGTGTCATGTAAATAAACTTGTAACACTTTTTGAGATATATGATATCAAGATGTAAAGTGTAAAGCATTCTTACTTGGGGCAAGTGTTGCCTTTATAGATAGGAATACTTTAGTTTATTTTCAGCCAATAAGGCATGTAATACAGTTATGAACTGCTATTTCGTACTTGCCAATAGATAGAAACACTTTATTTTTGCATATTGTATGACAATGATGGCAATTAATAAAGAGATGTTTCAATTTATAAAGATGTGATCTTTGTGGCAATGCCTTATTTATCTTGTGATATTTGATATGCATAAGATAAGACGATACCTAAAAGTTATAGATAACTCAAACAATTTAATTAGCATTAATCATGAGAAATTCATTTCTAGTTTCCATGTGATGGATAAAACTAGACTCTTTTGGTTAGAGAACCAGTAAGGGACATGAATATCTTGGACATGATTAATCAATCTTCACTAAAGTAGTGGGAGAGTGATTATCCTATTAGGTATAATACATGTGATGTATTTACATACCTATTGGAATAAATGCTAATACTTCAAATGGTATTTAGAGAAATACCAATATGAATGTCTTGAAATGTTCAAGATTATCATAAATGAAGTACAAATTTGGTAAAGTATTAATTCTTGATGAGATCAATGAATGAAATATTTGGACCAAATGTTTGAGATCCTTATGAGTGATTATGATAGTGTATCATAGTGAACTCATGATTAAGGCATGGTGATGTCTGAATCAAGAAGGAATCATACTCTAAGGAGTTAGAGAATGATTATCAAATAACTGAATTCTTCTTAATAAAAGAATACCCCATACTAATAAAAGAAATTAAGAATCATAAGGGTTGTGAGTTCTTATATCTTTAACAGATACACCTCAATTATCTATGTGATGAGTTGTTCATGTGATGAGTCAACTATCAAGATGAATATGAGGAACCGAATCTTGAGTTATGGTTTATGACCTTTACATCCTAAATGACATCCATGTGAACCATAAGGTATGACCTTGATGGTAGCACTCATTGGATTATATCCATAAGTGCAAATGAGTCTTAAGTGTTAAGACACATGGATAACATTTTGAGAAGGATGATGCTTGTTGATTGCAACTTAATGGCTAAGACATTTGGCATATGGATACTAAAACCGCATTCCTATGAGGAATAAAACCAGGATGTGTACGTGACACAGCCTATAAGGTTTATGAATCCACTAATGCAAATGAAGTCTATAAGTTACAATGGACTAATCAATGTGATTGATTGAGTACAAGCAACTCAAAATTGGATCTTTATTTTGATAATATAGTCAAAGGGTTTGACTGATATGTCAAAGATAAAGAAGTGATCTGTGATTTAGTGGGAGCGTATTCACATTCCACATATTGATGTGAAATGGAATTGTTCTAGAATGGAAATCCTAATGTGGAAATTATCTTTAAGGAAGATAGAGATGTTTCCTATGTGATAGGAATAGAGATCTATAGAGATAGTTCTCGAAAATCTCTTGACCTGGAAAGAGAAAGCATACATTGGAAATCTGTACTGAAGTGTTCAGTATGCACAGATTCAGTGGGAGAAAACTTGTCCATGTTTAATGGATATTAGTATCCCAAGGCCAAGTGTCCAATTCTAATGAAGAATGGGAACACTAAGAATAGATATGGATCTATCATGTATGTAATCATCCCATTATCTTGCATGTATGACATGGCAAGAATAAAATGCATTCATCATCTTGTATGTAGGACATGGCAATATGATGTGCTCATCCTGATAACTCGTATGTGTGACATGACGAGTGGATGACTGTCTGCTTCTAGTAAGTGTTACTGGAATACCATGAGAACTTGATAAGTGCTTGTGAAGCACTAGTTCTATGGAGAAGAGTTCGATGTAAAGAGTTACATTGATGCGAACTTCCGAAAGGACAGAAAAATTAATCGCAAAATACACATAGGATGTATAAAAGTGAAATTTTGTTGATAATTGGAAGTGTTCCAATAAAGCCATTTAAAAGGGAAAAGCTGAGTATCTATGTGTTAGTGAACAGCAGTGGATACTATATGGATCTGAAAGTTCATGAGATGAACTTATATTCCACTCATTGATGACAAATATGGAATCCTTGATCATGCAATGTGGCTAAAGGTTAGCAAATGGAATACAAGATCGCATATTACGGCAACTCCATCTCATACGTGTGACGTACATCGAAGAGATGAGAGACATGCAATTTATACAAACTTTGGCAAGGTGTTTCCATTACTCACTATGTTGGCACTACAACATAGTAACATGTGGGACATGTTTGAAAATCACTATGAATATGATTCATGGGTGATTGGCTCGCAGTGCAAGTGGGAGTCTGTTGGTATGTATGCCCTGAGAGCCAATCATGGGATGATTGGTGGGATACATTAAGATTTATTTGATATACATAAAAGGCGAGCTTCCAATTCTTTCTGGTTCATTCATATGAGATAGTGATAGAACATATTGAATGTCTAGAGAATGACAGTACTCAATGACGTATGCCTTCAGGTTCATGACCTGAACGATGAGATCATACGGATGCTAAGAGTTTGTACATTCTTGTTATGTCCCTAGTCGGATGTCATTGTCGAAGGTAGATAGACAGCAATGACACACAAGACTAGATTGTGGTGTTGGTTGATGACAGAATCTCATTAGTCATGATATAGAGATATCAAACCAAACACATAGGTACTTGTTAGAGAACAAGGTACCGGACAGACCCACCGTGAGTTTGACACATGGAACCATGAGATGGTAGTCACATTCAGTACTCGCAGTGATGGTGGTGAGTGTGATTCTTAGACCTGAAATCACTGCACTCAACACATGTCGTTGGGCACCCTTTGACATCATCAAACGCAGTCCTGAAACATGGGTTGTTATAAAGGTGATGATTGGGTGGCTTTGACACATGGGGCTTTTGAGGGGTGAGTGATAGATATGGGATTTGTCCCTCCTAAGGGAGTTTGATATCCATGGCCACTTGATGAGTAGGATTGAGAAAGGCGTGCACGCATGTGTGAATCAGTATGTGATACTGATGTCATACATATCTCTTCCAGTCTACTCTGAGATCAAGGAAGTGAATGAATGTTGACAGGATGACTGTTCCATGCCTCGAGTTCATTCGGGATATCAGTGACAAAGGAATTATACATTCGCTGTAACACCATTCACGGATTGTAGGATGAAAGTTGTTCTCCAACTTTCTATTTTCACTTGGGTAGCGCTGATGTGTGACTAGGCACCGCTCTTTGCTTGTAAAGTCATAAGTGTTATGGACTTTCACTGCCAACGTGAAATGGACCTGCAGGGTCACACACATAGGATTTAACCTGGAAGAGGAGTTTTGTCCACAAAGCAATGTTTAGATTGATTACTAAAGGAGTTTAGTAGTTCAATTAAACACTCAATAAGTCGATAGCTCAATATCGTATGGTTCAAGGTGTTGGACGCATTGATTGGAGTATCGGATTGATTGAAATCGCATTTGACTGATTTTTCCCAACCTGTGCTCCCAACCGATCGGCTCATGTGATGAACTGGTCGGCTGAGGTTGCTGAACTGGTCGGCTGGAGTGTCCAGGCCGATCGGCTCATGCCCAGGTTGAAATGACCGGTTCAAGGGTTGAACCGATCGGCTCAACTGGTGCAACCGACCAGTTGGGAAAGTCATGTCGGCAAGAATTTTCCTTTCATTTCAAATTTCCCAATTCGATTGGGAATAATATTGGTATTCGATACCAATTGGGAAAGAAATAAGGAAAGCCTTTTTCAGCCGGTATAGGACCATGAACCGATCGGTTCAGGGCACCAACCGATCAGTTGGAGTGCCCCAAACGATCGACTCAGGTCCAACCGATCGACTCAATGGCCGAACCGATCGGTTCAGTTGTGAACCGATCGTTTCAAGTTGCGAACCGGTTGCTTTTTGTGGAAAATTATCGAACCCTTCTACTCCTGCATTAGTCCCGCATTGCCCGGGATAGAGAACACTGTCCCATGACTCTCCTATATATATAGGGGTATTGGGGCTTCTCAAAGTACAGCTCAGTGCAACCAGTTGCTCTGCAAGTTGTCGTTCTCTTTGGTTTTGGTAACCGTGAGAGAGCCCGAGCAAGTGCTTCCCGCAAAAGGGAGGTGCAGCAAGGGAAGGACAACTGTAGTTGCAACAGGAGGCAGGAGAGCGTGTTGGCGACTAGTACGTCAACAGGAGGGTGCAACTCCTTCCACTTCCTTGTGGGACAAGGTGTGTGGAGTTCCAGGTGGTCCGTGTGGACTACTACAGAGGCGGGAGGACACTGCCGCTTAGGAGGACAACTGTCATCTGACAGTCCGGTTCGAGTAGGAGTTGTCAGTCCCGCTGCGACCAGGAGCTGCACAGACACCGTCGAAGTCCGGAGTTGAAGACCGCGCACTGCATGAGGTATTGTCGCCGAGCAAGCCTCGGGACAAGGTATGATTCTGCAAACCATCCTTTCCTATTATATAGACGTTGACGCGTTTCCTCGGTATGGGTTAAGGGAGAAATTTTTGTTTCCGCTGCCTTCTCTGTCTCCCCTAAAACCCAACACAACCTCCCTTACAGAGCTTCTTATAAATCCCGATACTGGATATGGTGGTCATGGTCACATCTTTCATAGGACAAGAGTTGTCTCTAGATATCACCCTGAACGAGCACACATGCTCTCATCAGACCCTTTAGTCTGGATTATACTAACCATTAGTTAGGGGTGATAAACTGTACTAACATTGAGTTCTTCATGTACCTACTTCCACCTTTGGGCAGGGAACCTTTAGGCCAAACTCAAGAACCTTTGAACTCACATCATGGTGTAACTGATCCATCTCTCTCTAATGGGTAGTTCAACCAAATCTATCCCTTGACAGAAATCTTTCTTTCTTATATCATCTAGGTAATGCGATCTACCATAACCCACATTGCATCTTGACCTTCCTTGGTCTAGGGGAGACTTATCACCACATCCATAGTGATGAACTCCCATTCCCGCTCAGAAACTCTTTATCCTCTATATCAATGAACTGGGTTACCGATGTTCATCCTTCACCTTCTGTCATGCATGGCAACATACCCCATGCAACTTCATCTTAGGCATCCAAAGTACTACTGTCACTTATTATCTTCGTGGTACGATGTATGGTGATCTTAAAATCATGATCTCCTGTATAACATTATTCTTCAAGATCAATACCTCAAAAACCCTAAACCATTCTATCGGGGTTTCATCACCTTCTTTTCCAAAGAAATGCATCTGAGGTTCTACCACCATCCTTTTATTGTATCAAGGACTAGACTGGCTAACCAAACAACCCTTAACTTTTCAACGTATCTTGTTACATCTGAGTGTTATCCAAACACCTCTCCTTTCCAAACTTAGGGTTAGCCAAACAACCTCTTCTAGCCAAACTAGGCAACTATAACTCAACCAGAGCATCCATTACCACTTCAAATCCTTTAGTATTAGGTAACATTGAAGACATACACTTCCATGTATTTCACTTATCATCTTACCTCAAACTCTATGTCTATCTTCATTAAGAACACTTTCTGATTTCATCATCATGGTGATCAAACTCAACCTTGTATGACTCATATTTCATGATAAAAACATCCTCATAAGGTGACTACCTCATTTCTCTTTAACTTTTGCAAACCATGCATGTATCATTCACTTTACCAGGGCATGTTATCCTCTCTATCCTCATGCCTCGTAGCAACGTTCCAACTCACATCATCTTTTATCCTTGGTGTATGGCATGCGTACTGTCCTATCTCTCACTCCCATAACAAGAAGAAATAAGCATTTGGCTGCAGTCCAAATACATAGTTCTTCCTGTTCCAAGAATAGAGATGGTGCATCTCACCTTGCCAGTACACCTTTAAATCTAAGTCGAAACGTGTTGTTTATGCTTCTATATTACAATCATCTTGATATCCAAGTTACCTCCATGGAAAACTGGTTTCGAACCTACTTGGGTCACCTCACAATCCTTAGTCATCTCCTCTACATCTATAGGGTGCCGACACTTTTGGGGTCATCCCTCTTCCCTTATGCATCCAAAGAGTGCCCTACTCATCTACCCTTTGGGTCCCATGAGTTCATGAAGGTGATCAATCTCCTAACCCATGGCCTCCAGACAATGATAGTTGTTACCTCATGACCCTATGGTCATGTGCAACTAGGGAATTAGGAAACCCCTACCTCCATCGGTCTTATCCCTACCTGACCCTAGGATAGACTTAGGATTCCATTATAGTACATGTCCAACTTAGAACCTTACCCAAGCCTTCATCATCTCTCTTTCTGCATTCATGGGCTGACTTTTATCCGTTCATAGGGATCATGGCAACATGCCTACCCTGGTCAAGCCTCATACTGGTTACCTCCATGGTAACACACCCACATGCACTTAGAGATGGTTATCTATGGATCTATAGGTTCATCCTCATACCATGTACTTTTCACTTAGCTTCTCAAGATCCTATGGGACCTATTTAGGTTAACTCAAAAACTGGTGTACTCCCTTAAAAAGGGTCCCTCTCCCAGGATGGGAGGAAACTATATCTAGACAACACGGTCACAACCGCCCTTAGGTCTAGGGTTTACATCCATATGCTTAACCCTAGTAAGCTATTAAGGCACAAGAAGACCACTAAACCATGCTGGGTCATACTTGTTCTCATCCTCCATATTGGGTCAAGATCATACCTTCCCTTGTCATCAACTTAGTTATGAGGGGTTCATCAAACATACCTTTAATCTTAAGGGGTTTCCCTTTTTCTTTATACATGAGGAGTACCATGCTTGTAACTATAGCAACTTAATTCTCATCATGAGAATTAGGTACACCACTTTCCCTCTTAGGCCTAGGAACCCTAGGTTTACTTCTTGATGACCAACTACATGATCAACATGTTAACCACGAACCAAACATATACAGGGTATGACATGCACTTCCTGTCATCCTTCTACTCGAGCAACACATCAGGGTCGAGTCCTCCCCAAGGACAACCAACAAGGTGCAAGTCCTCACAACCTGTTACCAAACCTCTTTCGGTCCACAGGCACTAGGTACCATAAGCATCATCCTCTCTCTAGGGTTTGGTTCCTATAAAGGAAACCAAGATATCAACAGCCTTAACGGATCATGCATGAGGCAACCTCTATCATCCACTTAGGTCACATCAGCCTCGACTCCCCACTGTTCCTCATATCTTGGGGTCTAGGTTTATGACCTTCTTGCTTGGTGTCCTGCTCTCTCTCTAACCCTACAACCAACCTCACCATTAGAGGTCCTCTCTTCATGAAGGATCAACCTCAAAAGCATGCCCCTACCTGGATGAAGCATATGTTCAACTTATGTTTTCTCAAGGTTATCCATAGCCCCTTAGGCTTATCACATAATCTATCCATCAAACTCTCCCAGTCAGGGTTTCAATCTATTGTTCGCACTACTGATACATACTCTGGGTGACTACTATGCCATGCTCATGGGGTTTCCATAGGTTCTTCACTAACCTCTTCATTGAAGGATCCATCCTTCACTCCAACATGTACGACCCTTTCCAAGGTTCGGTCATCCAAGGTTCATAGCTCATATGGCATCCAAAGGCATACCCACACACCTGGTCCATCAAGACATCTAACTCTTCGTGTCATCTCTCTCTCTAACCTTCACTTAGGGTTAAGGTTAACATCATCCTCATAGGATGTGTCAGATCTCTACTTGTAATGGAGATCACTATCTCCAAGACTAACTCTCTTTATTTATCCTCCTGACAAGAAGGTATAGACTCAGGTCTCTCCTGAGGGCATGACAACTTATGTCATACGACCTAAGCATGTATCTATTCTTTAGTTTACGCTTACTCTATTAAGCTTATGTCCATGACATCTTAATTACATGCTTTTCATTAATTTGATGGAGGATTCCTTAGACCTTATTAATCTTACCCATACCTCAAGAGGGTGAGGACAAGAGGGAAACCCTTAATCCTTAAGGTCCTTAACAGAATTTGTCATGAGAAGGGATGAATAAGATGAGAAAGTCCTAAAGGTATCTTATTTCTATTCATACCCTAAGACTTTCGCCAGGCAGTCACACAGGTCCCAGAGTCCTCGTATTCCGACTAGTGGTGCGAAGGAAAATATTGCCAGCCCCCGGTCATGATCCTTTTCTAGACACCTCTGTCTTTCGGATAATCCTCTAATAACTCCCTTGGGTTCTACGAAGTTTGTAAAATTTAATAATTATTAATGGTTAAGTGAGGAACCTACACTCTAATACCAAATATTACGACCCCACCTCCCGATAACCCCCAATTAAGGGAGACCGAGAGGTCGAAGGCATACCCATAACTTCCGGATCAAAGGTTCGACACTTAACCAAGAACAATTATTAAATTTCAACAATCTATACTGAAAAGCTGTAAGAAAATTAAACTTTTGCATACCTTTTTGAAAACTTGGATCTCTAAACTTCTATCCACTTATGGATTCTATTCTAACTAATCCTCCTTGTATTTTACTTCATGTATTCCGCAATATGACGATTTAATATTTGTCATTTTGGCTTGAACCTAAAACGCCGACAAATAAAACGTCAGTCAGCCGAAGGTGGTATGTGGGGGAAACAATAAACGTGAAACTATGATAACAACATAATCATTCAATTAATCATTTAACAACCAAGATTACATTTTAAATATAACTCCACGATCCATGAGTACCCTATCCTCTGTGCTATCCCTACAATGGACCTGGATACTACCTTCCTTATGGTAGATCCCCATTAAACCCCTCATGGTCCCACCTATAGGTGAACCAGTTTCTAGGGTTGAGTCACATGGCACTACTCGTAAGTAGCCCACTCCTTAACTCATGGCATGCTAATGGGTCTCATGGCACTACACTTCGTAGCCCAAATTCTAACCCACTATAACCTAGACCTTACTCTAGGTTACCCCTTTTTAGCCTTGAAAAGCCACAGAGGTGGTCCCGGATCTAGCCAGTTATACATGTATATTCATAGTGATAGTCATAGTCACTCTATAGTTACATGAAATAAAAGCATCCAATAGTTATTTCAAGCCATGAGGGAAACATTGATAAAATCCTCAGAAAACTAGTCGGGATAATCATAAGCGTAGCCACATACCTGATTTGATGATTTCACAGCATTAAGAAAATCCAACCAAGAATGCAATCCAAGCAAGCAATTCAATAATCACATAATTCCTGAAAAGAATATGGACTCTATTTGTTACACACTTTATCAAGAATCTACTTTATTGACTTGGATTCACTTTCTAGGGTTTTGTATCCATTTTAGGGTTTCATTTTGTAATTAGGGTTTCCCTTCATCTTTTACCATATTAAACCCTAATTTTATGCCATTACTCATAAACCCTAATTATCTCATCTATTCTTCAATATTAAGGTTATCTTAACAACATATAACTCTATTTCCATATTAAAGGCACATTAATGATTAATTAATTTCATCAAGCTTCTTTTCATTAAAGCTACTTTTTTTATCCTTTTAATCCATGACAAGATCATTATACACATCTATCATTAAGTCAAAGTTCATTAGGGTCTAATTAACATATGAACTCATTTTACCATCAATCTACCTTTTATTCATGAGGAAACCCCAATCACTACATATAGTGTATTTATCCAGAATTAAGAACTTTTATATGCAAATAACTTAGGACCATCATTTTACAACATATTTTCATATTTTCAAATCATATACGGTCTTATCCTCTTTTACCCTAAATTTAGGGTTTCTAAATACTTAATAAAAACCCTAAATCATGCAAATTTCATCTAGATCAGGTTCGAATCTAACATTATCATTCAACAAGTTATTAATACTTCAATTAACCCATTAAGCATACTAGATTCAACCTTTAATCACAAAAAGGGTTTTTAACTTAACTTTAATGCATTTTTCATCTACTTATAGTACTTTTGCAATTAGGAACGGAATCAATCTTTAATATCATTTTTATTGAATTCCTCTCGTTCTCCTGATCAAAATTCATATATTACTTGTCCTAATCAGAGTTAACAATCTTTAATTATGAATTTAGCAAGATTTTACTAACTTGGCCAATCAGATGGTGCCACGTCATCAAGCTCATGCAACGTTGCTTTGGCCTTTTGAAAACATGAAGAAAAGATGTGATTACCCTCCCATAAGTCGGTCGTTGCTTCAGCCCGCGAAGGGCAAAATGGTACAAGGCCATCTGGCCTTCTTCAACCTCACGGCTGTTGGTTCCTGCTGCCCTAGCCGCAGCTGGGTGGCTTCTCCTTCCCTCCCTGGCCCCCGACGACCCCTAGGAAGGGTGTCATTGCCTCCGCCGCTCCCTGGCGAGCCCGGTGAAGACCTAAGGTGGGGCCAAGATGGCCGAGAAGTGCTGCATAAACCTGCACTGGCAGACGTCAAAAGCAGTTGTGCGGCTGCTTCAGTGGGTTGTTTAGGGCACGACAATGCTGGCTAGGTCATGCTCAGACCTCGGCGCACATCCATCCTCCAACGCAACCCCTCCTGGGCTTCACTCTGTGCCATGGTCACAAAACTTCCCTTTGCTAGGGTTTATGAACGAGAAACATGGAAGAAAAAGAGAGGTTGGTGTGTGTGATCTTCTGAACTCGGCCCAATGCCTTACCCCTTGTATAGGGGGGAGTACAAAGCCCTAAGGCGTGCCTCCTTGAGGACTCAAGTCCCTATTCTTGAAAGGAAACATATTTTCCTTGGGTGTGAAGCAACCATCTCTCTCTCTCTTCATTATCTCCTTAGATAACTTTGTTATTTGGGTATACAGGAAAACAAAAATCCTTTTTCTTATCCTCATTATTCTTGCCTTTTAATTCTTTGGCACAAATTTCTATTTTCTTTTAATAGAAATCACTTCCTTTTTCACAATGCCACCAAAATCATTAATAATGTATCATATTATCTTTTATCTTGCAAATTTGGCATTTTCTCTTCCTTTCCTCTTTATTGGGACTCCTTGGATCCCAAGACACCATTATTTCAAAATTCCTTCATAAGGATACCTATTATCCTTCTAGATGCATCAAAACTCATTATTTCACATTATCTTGTTCATTTCTTATTAAAATAACTCTTTTTGAGGTTTTCTCTTTATTTCTCTTCTATTTTCCTCATTGGTATTCCTTTTATCATTAGGAATCCTTGGGATACGAAATTCCACCAAGGATAACCCAATTATACTTTTTTCCACTTATTTCTAACATTTTAACATTATTTTCAATTTCTTTCTTACTAAAGAAATACTTAATTGATCTTTTCTTTTCGTATTGCACTCTTTATGCAACTTTGGACTCCTTGGAACCCAAGGAACCCAAGAGGCACGAAATCCCTCTTTGGATTTGCCTTCTAGAGGTTTCCACATTTTTCTTTTCTCAAATATTCAATTATTCATTTACTAATTGAATTTTCTTGTTACTTGGGCCCAATAGCCAATAAAGCCCACAACACAAACATCAATGCTATTGTAAACAAAATCCATTTATTCGAACCAAATTGTATCATTATTTGTTCAAATATCTTTAATATGAGAAATTACATTTCTCACCAAATGAACCCAAAAATGGGGGTTGTAACAAAGATGGTCCACTTGATGCATCATATATTGCAATGATTACTCATGAAGAAAGGATTCTAACTCCATGTCTGATGGATGATGATTGTTACTTTCATTCACGAAAACATTCGTGTCATGGCTTTGAAGCTCCAGACTCCGGAACCTCATCTTTTAGCTATCAATTAAGGAGTCCATCTTCTTATTCAGTGCCCTAGCTTATCTCTGGATGTCTTTCACCTATCCTTCTCAGGTGAGTATGTTGTCCTCTCGTCGATTGTCACATCTACTAGAACTCCAAATATTTAGTTAAAATATACTCATTTTCTTTGTGCGCTGAGGCCTTGAAGAATACATCGCCCCACATATCTCCATCTTTCTTAGCTTTCTAAGAAGACAGAACAAAGCGTAAGACATTTTGCATCCCAGCTATAAAATTTGGTTGTTTGATTCTGTATTGTATTCTAATAGAGGATCCTCGGAAGCTATATCCCAACCTCAATATTTTACAATTGAGATGTCTTGTTTTTTCCCAACAAAATATTAGTACTATGGTTGTGAGACAGTTCTATCTTAATGATACAAATTCTCGATATTTCATTCTCTATTACACCTTTTTTCACACAAATTGAGAGATATTCAAATTTCACCATTTAGTGGAGAGTGTTACCTACCTCCACTGATCCTAACACATTTTAATCTATATTTTAGTGACATTGAAATGGGTTACAAATCCTTTGTTTCTTTGTTGCACACTAAAAAGAGGGATGCTTCCTTGTTCCATGTGTTCACCTCTCTTTTCTATTTGAGCTCTTCAAGGATTTATAAGTAGACGTCTACTTTGGTACTGGATCTTAGCTAGTTCCTTTTTTAATGATCATGGAAGATTTGTCTTGTCAATGTGTTCCTCACAAGTAGCAAACTTTTAACTTTAGTTCCATCTAAAGATAGAGATGATAGACACCCAAGATAAGAAAATTGAAAATAATGTTTTGCCTCCATGCCAGTGAAGAAGTGGAAACCCTTGGATTTCAAGCCACCTTCCAGAAAATGTTCATGGCCTTATTTTTATCTCTAGTTTTAACTTAAAAGAAATATTAGTAATTGTGAAGGTGATTCAACAAATTGTAATGGGACGTATATCTTCCTAAAGCTCTTTTCATGCTCTTTATAAGAGGTTTGATCCTCTTTTCTATTGTTTTTAAAGCTTTTGCCATTTTTTTGGCATTTTGCAATTTTATTGTTATATGTTCAACATATCTGACAACCAATCATAACCATACACATTTTTGTTGTAGGTTTAGGAATATCTAACATTATTTTTTGTTCTTTTAGGTCACAAATTCCCTTGCCAAAGATGGACTTGAATTCAAACCTTATTGTTGGTATATATTTTAATAAAAGCAATTACAATATAGGTGAGTTATTACCATTGTTACCAACAATGACAAGGGCTTCTAGGAAAATATTTTGGCAGCATACTATATCATTACCTAAAACTCAAATCCATTATAATGCACATTTTTAGGTTCTAGATATATTACTAGTATAACAATGATTATTTTCTTTCAACTGTATAGATGTATTTGCAGATGGTGTATTAATATCAAGTTCTTGGTCATAATGAATTGTTTACAATAAATATATCTTTCTTGTGGAAAAACTTGCATCATGATATCTCTATTGTTGGAAGAACATTATCAAATTTTGATGAATATAGTTTTTTTCTTTCGATAACTTTAGCGACAACATGTTTTGATGCATTGAATATTACTCACCTTTCACAGGCTATTTTATTATGTATTTTGTGGACATTTGTTCATTTTGATATTATTTGTGCATGGTTTATCATTATTAGCATGTGATATATATATTTGCATCAAATTTTTGTTATTTTGATCTTTTCATATTGATTTACCATCATTTATGGGACTTATGTTCTTTCTTGTTAAATTTCATGAAAAATTGACAAGTATTGGATCAACTTGGTGCTACCGACAACTCCGTCGCTGGTAGCAACAATTAAAGAGAAGAACACATATGAGTAAAAAAAACTCAGTGGTATAGACATAAGAATCAGTGCTACCGACTTGATCAATAGTAACTCATCTGAAGCATCTTAGCCACTGACATCAACTCGGTGGTACCAACTTCTACTTGGAAAATTGTCAGGAGATGTCAGAGAGAAATTTGGTTCTATCGGCACCTTAGTCGGTAGTACCTACATTACATGAGGAATCATGATCCTGAGAAGTTCTCAATGCCATGAACATCGTATCGGTGGTACTGACCTTTCATGATCAGATGAAATTTAAGATGATGATTTATATTAGGACCACCCGTTAGTGACGCCCTAAGTCAATCCTATGACTAGGGGGGACTATAGAAAATCTAATGATCATGTTCTTTTCTGTTGCGCAATAGAGGAGAGTTGTGAGAAGAGAAAGGAGAGGAGAAAGCTACGTTCTGGGTGATTTGAGCACTTCTGACGGACATATTTGTAGCCCAAAGACAACAATTCACCGTGTTTGTCAAAGAGAGTTAATCAGACCATCTTTTCCAAGGGTTTTCATTGATTCTTTGATTTTTTCCTTATTTTTCTCTTCTCTGTCTATTTATATGGCAACTAAAATCATGCAGGGCTAATCCCCTATTTCTTTAGGAACTAAGAGTAGCCCAGTTATGTACTGTGATTAGCAATTATGAGTAAATATCTATGTTGCCGTAATTTCTAGACATAATTCTAGGCAGTAAATGAATTTTCTATGCTTGATCACCATAGATGATTTCTTAGACCATTAATTGCTTTGAAAGAGGGATTAAGAGTTAGACAGGTAGTAGATTTACATAGCTTAGACCAAGTTTTGAGAGGAGACTTAGGATTGTGAAGGGTATAGCCTAGAGATATTGTTAAGGTACCTAACTAATAACTAAATCAGTACATGATTCACATTTGTATTAGATTAGGTAGTAAATGATGAAGCGAGAGAGGATAATTTTTTCTACATGTCCCTTAGTCTACGGTTAGTAGAACTGAATATTGATAAATAATGTTAATTGCAATATAAATCATGGTGAAACTGTATTCATAATTAACCCATTCAATTTGTGATCACAACCTCAGTAATTTAGTTTTAATTCTTGCAATTAGTTAATTAATCAATCAATCACCTTTTTCATTAGGTCTAGCTGATCGGGTCATAGTTAGTAATAGTCTTTGGATTCACGTTTCCCCATGTTTGATATCTGGGCCTCTTTTGGCCTATATTACTTTGATACATGCACTTGGGTTTAATACGTTTAGTAAACACACATCAAGTTTTTGGCAGTGTTGCCAGGGAAATAGTAAATCCGGCACTATGAGTGATGTGATCGGACACTCAAGGCCACAATTTAATTTTCTTTTCATTATTTTTAATCTGTAAATTCAAATCTTCATCTAATGTCTAGTATCCATTTCTCACAGTGACCTTACTATTTTTTGGTACTAGTGTATGGTTCAGATGAGGACCGCTGACTATGAAGAGATAACCCCTACTAGTTTATGTGTAGAGGAACTCCAACACAGAGTATAGAAGCACAATATCTCTGTGGGAGGACTTCTCCAAACCCCACCACCTGAAACTCTACTACCCGAGATGACATAACTAGAACAAGCAGAAATGGGTGATGCAGAAGCTGGAGAGCAGACTCTCTAGGAGAAAACAAAGGCATCTTCTACTACAACTTAGTTGGGGCCAATAAAAAGGTAGGCCATCAATATGGGTAATTACAAGATAGACCATGGTATGGTGGCTCTGGTGAAATCACAAGTAATCCATGGCCACAATATGTAGGATCCAATGGCGTACATCAACAACTTTGTAGAAAGTTGTGACATGGTGAAGATTGGCATGGTTATAGCTACAATAATATACTTAAAGTTGTTTCCTTCCTCATTGTCGAGTAATGCAAAGTTGTGTGGTCTTCCGCCGGAGTCAATAGAAACCTGGAATTAGATGATTGTTGTCTTCTTTGAGCTCTATTTTCTCCCCTAGAAGACAAATGAGCTATTTGGAAAGGTCTATAACTTTAAGCAGCATGTAGAGAAGTCTTATTCAGAACCGTAGGGGAGATTCTAGAATAGGTTGATGAAGGTTCCTCATCATGGGATTTATCTTTATGGCCAAGAAACAACCTTCTACTACGGTCTCCATAAAGGAGAGAGAACCTCACTGGAGAATACAAGATCATGCTTTTTCCTCAATCATAAAGCAACCAGGTGTCATGAAATTATGAAAAACATGGCTAAAAATCAGACATGGGGTGTGGAAAGAGAAGTCCAACATTAGTTAAAATCTTTGGGGAGTCTAAAGCATAACAACACTAAGCGAGAAGTTGGACAAGTTCACCAAGAAGTTAGATCAAAAGTCAGAAAATTCATCCAAAGAGGAAGAAGAATGCATGCATATGTGACAGCTGAACTACAGGGGAAGCAATGAGTATTCATGGAGGACATATCCTGAATTTTAATGGAAGGATCCCAACAACTTTTAGCAGGACCCGTCTCAAGAACAACAGGCCAAGCCACAACAAGGCGGTGCACAACAACAATATCGACAGAATAGAGGCCCCAACAAGATAGACCGCATATAAGACATGCTAGGCAAGTTGGTCAGTTAGAATGAGATGATCATTGGCCAAACATAGAGGGACTTGCAAAATCAATTAGAACAAATCTGCAACATATAGAACCAAATCTCCCAGATAGCAGCATAAGTGGCATCCTTGAAGAATCCAACCCTACAGGGATTCCCACCCAATACTGACATTCCATCTAATAATTAGCAGGTGAAGGCAGTGTTACTCCATAGTGGGAAGAAGTTGTTGAATGAACAAAACACCATCATTGAATCAAACAACAATGCAGGTGACACAAGACCAATGTTGACTACTGATCCAGGCACCATACCATAGGAGAAGGAAGATAGAGAGGAAGCTTGAGAGCCAAAGGAGACAAAGAAAGAAGGGTATGTTCCACATAACCAAATGAATTTGGTGACTCTAGTTCCATTCCCAAACATCTTCAAAGCAAAGAAGGTTGAATAGCAATTTTGTAAGTTTCTACATACTTTTAGAAAGCTTCATGTCAACATCCCCCTGATGGATGCAATACAACTATTGTCATCCTATGGTAAATTTTAAAGGTTGTCATCAACAAAAAGAGGAGGATAGCTGATTAAGATGTAGTGGTGTTCAAAGAGGAAATTAGTGCTCTTATTCAAAGGAAATTTCCTTAGAAGAAGCAAGATCTAGACAGTTTCAATATACCATGTTACATTGACATGACCAAGTTTGGTGAGGCTCTATGTGACTTAGGAGCAAGCACTAACCTCATTCCCTTGACAACATTCAATAAATTGGGATTGAAAGAATTTTTGAAGAGCAACTTGACCATACATGTATTAGACAATTAAGTGGTTAGGCCATGTGGTATCTGTGAAGATGTGTTAGTTACGGTTGGTAAATTTGTTTTTCCAACAGACTTTGTAGTTACAGAGATGCAGGATGACCATGGCAATGAGCTACTCTTAGGAAGACCATTCCAAGATACAACATGCATGATCCTAGAGATGGGCAGAGGAAGAGTTTCACTTCATATTCAAGATGACCAGTTTGAAATATAGATGACAGACTCTACACATTTAGTTGGTGATAAGGCACAATGTCACATGTTGCAACAATTACAAGGAGAGGTTTCTCTACTTTTAGGGAAGCCATTTCTGGACATGGTTCATGTCATGACATGGGTGCAAAAAGGCTCTTTGGTAGTGGACATCATGGAGCATACCAAGGAGGTGTCATTGATAAAGGCTGTAGCGTGTCCCGATGATGAAGAGGGGGAGGCATGCCCAATGATAGTTAGAGAGGCAACATCTTCCTCTCTCACCCAAGCATACCCACAACTACCATTGGAGGTGTGCATCATGAATTTGGTGGATTACTACACTCATTGTCTTTCTTTGGAGGAATATGTGTTCTATATCTAAAGGTGTTGCCATGTTTGTACACTAGGAACTTTGAAGATTTAGGGCCACCTCTGCCACAATTGATCCCATCATTGTAGAGTCCTCCAAAACTTGAGTTGAAGACACTCTTGGTGCATCTAAAATACATTTTCTTAGCAACAAATGAGAAGCTTCAAGTCATCAGTTTAGCCTCATTGAGCATGCATGAGGAGGAGCAATTTCTTGTGTTGTTGAAGAACCACCGAAAAATGTTTGGGTGGTATTTGTAGACATTAAAGGGATATCCCCTAGATTTTTCCAACATAAGATCCAAATTCAATAAGGAGCCAAACTGATAGTACAACCTCAATGATGTCTCAATCTAATCATGACAGAGGTGGTAAAGAAAGAGGTAGTGAAACTTCTATTGGTAGGTATAATCTATGCTAATTCTGATTTAAATTAGGTTAGTCCAACCCAAGTGGTTCCTAAGAAAGGCAGAACAACAGTCACAAAAAAATTAGCGAGTGAAATGATTTATACTAGATTGGTGACCGGGTGATGTGTATGTATCAATTATTGCCATTTGAATGCAACCATGCTTAAAGATCATTTTCCACTTCCCTTCATTAATCAAATCCTTGAGTGTCTTGTAGAGAATTCTCAGTTCTATTTTCTTGATGAGTATTCTGGGTATAATTAGATTTCTATCAAGCCACAAGCATAAGAGAAGTCTACCTTCACTTGTCCTTATGGAACGTTTAGCTACCGTAACATGCCCTTTGGCCTTTGCAATGGACTGGCTACTTTCTAGAGATGTATGCTTGCTGTTTTCTATATATGGTAGAGCCTTGTGTTGAGGTTTTTATGGATAATTATTTGATGTATGGAGGGTCTTTTGAAGACTTCCATGACAATCTTGACAAAGTTTTGCAAAGGTGCGATAACATTCACTTAGTGTTGAATTTGGAGAAGTGTTACATGATGGTGAGTGAAGGGATAGTGTTGGGACACAAGGTGTCTAATAAAGGAATGGAAGTCGATCCAGTTATAATTGAAGTCATCTCTAAAATGCCTCCACCATCATCGCTGAAGGGGGCTAGGAGTTTTCTAGGACACACCAAATTTCCTTGACGTTTCGTAAAGGATTTTTTGAAGATTGCAAAGCCACTTTCCGAATTGTTGCAAAAAGATGTTGAGTTTAATTTTGATAAGAAGTGTTTAAACGATTTTGAGGTGTTAAAGGAGAAATTGGTCTCTGCACCTGTGGTACAGGCTCCAAATTGGAGCCAACCATTTGAGCTCATGTGTCATGCATCAGATTATGTGGTAGGGGCCATTCTAGGACAACACAGGGATAAAACCGCACCATTATTTATGATGCATCAAAACCCTTTAATGATGCCCAACTTAAGTACACAATGTTGTTAAAAAAGAGCTTTTAGCATTAGTTTTTGCTTTTAAAAAGATGCCAATATATGATTGGGGCAAGGGTTGTTGTGTGGATTGACCATGCAACAATAAAATATCTACTGCAAAAGAAAGATGCCAAGTCTAGATTGAAAAGATGGATTTTGCTACTGTGGGACTGAAAATGTGGTAGTAGATTATTTGTCTAGGTTGGAGAAAGTGGATGAGAAGGATATAGAGATACCCATAGTTGAGGAGTTCCCTAATTAACACTTGTTTGACATGAAAGATAAGGACCCGTGATTTGCAAATATTGTAAACTACTTGGCATGTGGAGAGCTGTCAGAAAATTGGGGGTATCAAGATAAGAAGAAAAATTTCCATTTCTTGAGATTCTATGTATGGGATGACCCCATTTTACTCAAACAATGTAGGGATGGGATTTTGAGGAAGTGTGTGTCTGAGTGTGAGATGGAGAGTATCTTGGCACATTGTCACTCCCTACCTACTGAAGGACACCATGCTAGCTCAAATAGAAAGATGCTTATAATTTTGTGCTTAATTGTGATGCATGTCAACAAGTAAAAAATATATCCAGGAGACATGAAATGCCCCTAAACATTTTCAGTAAGTTGAGGTTTTTTATTTATGGGCAATCAATTTTATGGGACCCTTTGTGTCTTATAATTCTAATTTATATATATTGCTTCTGCTGAATACATGTCTAAGTGGGTGGAAGCAATTCCAACCCACACCAATGACGCAAAGGTTGTTTGCAGATTTGTAAAGGACCATGTTTTCTACAGGTTTGGGGTGCCGAGAGTAAGGATAAGTAACAAGGGATATCACTCTAATAATTAGAAGTTTGGAGCTCAACTAAGAAAGTAAGAAGTGAGGCAAAAAGTAGGAGCCCACTATCACCCACAAACTAGGGCCAAGTTGAGGTGTCTACTAGAGAGAGTAAGAAGATCTTAGAAAAGATAGTCTCAACCAATAGGATCAATTGGAGCATGCAATTAAATGACGCTCTTTTGGCATATAGGACACTCTATAAAACACCTACTCCATTTAGGTTGATCTATGGGAGAGCATGTCATCTACCTATAGAATTCGAATAGAAAGCCAAGTGGGCTTGATGATGCGGGGAAGAAACAAATGTTGGAGCACAATGAATTGGATGAGTTCAGGCTAGATGCCTATGAAATCTCAAGGATATATAAGGATATAACTAATAAGATTCATGATCGCCATATTTTGCATAGAGTGTTCACTTCAGGACAGAAGGTGCTTCCATTCAATTCTAGGATGAATTTGCACCCTGGGAAACTAAGGTCTAGATGGAGTGGTCCATTTGTGGTGTTTAAGGTGCCCCCTCATGGAGAAATGGAGATCAATAATGGGGCTGATCCATTTCTTGTGAATGGGCAGCGATTGACACACTACTTTGGCGTAGAGTTGATACATAAGAGATAGGAGTTGAAGCTCCTTGAACTTCACTGATGTCCTTTTGATTTGATTGTCAATCCTATGACGTAAAACAAGGGCACTTGTTGGGAGGCAACCCAATTTTCCTTTATTGTATTTTGGGTTTTGTCCTTTACATTCATTTTAGGATCTTTGATTGTTCTAGTTTGCATTTTTATTTTTAGTGGTAAAAAAAGGTACCTTGATCATTTTGTTTGGTGTGTTGGATGTAGAAGAGTCAGTTCGACCGACAAGGCAGTCGGTGGTACCGAAACCATGGGTGCAGATCAATAGGTAAACTTTGAGAAAGACTCGGTAGCACCGATAATGCAGTCGGTGGCATCCAAATTTTCTGAGTTCAACAGTGGCAAGATTTATCAAATTGGTACCATGACACCTTAAACATGGACGCCTAAATATCCAGTCTGTGGCATCGATTCCTTACAGAGAGAGACTACATTCATTGTGTAGGCTCAGAAGCACTGACACCATGTCAGTACTACCGACACATGCACGACACTCCAAGATTGGGAAAATGAGGAGCCATTGAAAAGTGCCTAGATCATTAATGACTCAGTACCACTGACCCATAAAGTTGGTGGCACTGGCACCTTTCAATAAGGGAGACCAAAAAGTAGCTCGGTACCATCATCACACAAGTCGGTGGTGCCAACACTTAAAAGCACATAATCCTTGGATGCACAAATCAACCATTCAGATCATCTCCATCCAACGGTCAGTGGTATCGATCCGAAAACACTTTTTAAAAGTTGGTACCACTGACACAATGTCAGTACCACCAATGCTAGGAATCTGCCCTTCATGACATTGATGAACAAGATTTGTCAGTATCAGTGATTGATATTGATTTCACATAGACTGTGGGGGATGAGTTAGTGCCACCAACATCCCATAGGTGGTACAGACACAAAGCATGAGGGATGATCGTAGGCTATAAAAGGAAGGGTGTGGGTTGTTCTTCACACACATCCACACAATATCCCTTGCAAGCAAATAAGTACTGGATCCTCCTAGTGATCAGAGTCTTCCCCAAATTGTCTTTCCTCCATCTTTTTCTCATCTAGGACTGATGGCGACAAGAAGGTCAGCTTCATCATCTATAGGAGCCACCATGATGCTACCCAAGCTGGCACATATGGCTCATGTCAACAACAATTAGAGGAAGATCTATACCAACCTCATGAAGAGTGAGATGATATCCACATGATATGGTGAGCGTACCTTCCTCGTCATAGCATGTTTCACTGAGAGCCTCTAGCAAGTCTATACTGGCTAGGGCATGGTGGGTGATCACCCCTTCTTTGGTGATTGGACCACCCACCAGGAGATTGTCTATGAGTTCCTAGCATCCTTAGAGGTGTGATGCATTGCCGAGCATGGGGAATGATGGGAGGAAGGCAAGATGTGGTTCCGCCTCTTCAACGTCGAACACTACCTCACATTGGTAGAGTTCAATGCCATATATGGGTGACCAGTCAGAGACGTGCACTACACAACTGACAACTTTGACTACTCATGAACGTGGATTCTCTTGGTGGACTTGCCACAAGGATTCATAATCAAGTGGCACAAGAATTTCATCATGGATATTGAGCATCAGTTTGCTCAGATTCTTCCCTACTACCTCATCAAGACCATCTTTGTTAGGTCTACACAAGGGAAGGGGAAGGTGCAGTAGGTTGACCTTTATGTGCTTTGGACACTCTTGTCTTTATGGGAAGAGAAGGTCAACCTCAACTCTTTCTTTCTACAACATATGCTGGCGGTCAAGAGTCAAATGCATAGGAATCCCCCAATCCACTTTGGAGGGCTTATTACACCAATAGCAATGTACTTCAACCTCGACATCTCCACCTCCAACCCATTGAGGACCTCCTCAAGGTTGTATTTCAAGCACTTCAGGAGGGCACACCTCATTATTGAGTGCCATGGAAAGGTGTATGCGTGTTTTACAGTCGATGACCAGTGGCGGGAAAGGGTTCTCACTGACCATATCTTCCTCCTATGAGGGATGTGACAAATGACGTTGCCAAGAGAGGATGCAGATGAGGAAGAAGAAGAACAAGACATCACCGAGCTAGACTAGGGTGGAGATGTTGAACAAGAAGAAGAGACAACCATGTTGTTCACACTACGAAATGTCATCTACAAGTTTTCAAAAAGACATAGAGCTTCAAGCTCCTCTGTTCCACCACCTGCTCAGCAAAAAGACCCATATTCTACAAAATGTATGTATCGGATGCTACAATTAGGGGTAGCAACAACAGATGACAACTTTGGCGGGCATACAAGACGTTCAAGGATGACTATATCAGAATTCAACATCCCATTTTTGAAAATGAGTGTCTTCTCCTTTCCAACTAGGAGAACATGCACACTTTCTTGCAATAGATTAAGCACCGCCAACAACCATTCTATGATCATTACTGGAGTCAGGGGCAGTTTGGTAATTACCCATTGTCTCCAGAGATGCCACAGCAAGAACCTACTTGTACTGACACTTTCTACCCATAAGATCAAAACATGCTACCACCACCATTCTGATTCGGTACCATTGTTCCACGTCTTTGATTGGATTTTGACTATGGGGACATAGTCAAGTTCAAGCTTAGGGGGGTGCTATAACAACTCTATCTTTATTTGCTTTTTATCTTTATTATTTTGAATTTGTAGGATCCATAATTATCTAGTGTAATCATGGAGATTTATCATCATGATTTTTTCCTTTACAGTAGAGTGTATTCTTCTGTGTCTTTGCAATAAAATCCAAAAAATTGGAAAACATATTTTTGTAATATCTTCAAAATCTTAGTTGAATATTCTAAAGGCAGCATCACCTAGAGCAAGTGTATGTGTTAGTTATCTTAAGGACATTTGATATGAATGGGAGTCTTAATTATCCATGAATCGTGGATGACAATGGGATTTGAGCCTGAATCGACCAAACAATTAACGAAACCTTAAATGGAAGTTTTAGAAAGAAATCCTAAGGTTACTCTGTACACAAGTTGATAGTAGAGGGACATATCATAGTTTATAAAGGCATTATCTCTTAATCTTGTGATTCCATCCACTTTTCATACATCTGGTCCACCACCTTAAGATGATCAAGTAACCTGAATTGTTTCCTCTTAATTGTGTTACATAGCATAATAGGTGACATACTAGTTAGTTTTCTTACTGCATTAGTTACAAATTGAAAATGAGAAAGAAAAATAATATTCTTACATATCAATTAATTGCATATAAATCCATCTAGATTGCATATATTTTGCATCATTCATTCTTTGATCATATATTCGTGTTGTTTTCCTCTCAAAGTAAAGTGTAGGGATGCAAATTCATACCTCTCAAAATAAAATAAAAAGAAAAAAAAATGGATAAGATGTTATAGTGAAGCCCAAGCATACTCTTCATTCATTCTAAAATAGTGGGCCAATGAAAAAAAACAAATATTATGAAATAAAGGGGAAGAAAAGGATGCCCTTGTTGGCTAAATGGACATCTATAAAATCCCTTTGTTTTGATTATGACAAACATTTCATTCTTATTTATCCGACGAGCTACTTGAGTGTGCAGGATGACAAACCTATAAGGGAAATTCAACAAGAAGTATTTATATTTTCATGCAAATGTAATCATTGTAAAAACTTGTACAGAAATATAATGTACAAGTACTTAGAATCGCATGTAAATCAAGCATTGGATTTTCCCTAGCTAAACACCTTAGTCATCCATTCAATAGGATCACCTATGCACACTCACACACATAATTAATGCCTAACTTGAAATCTTAAAACAGGATCTATCTCGGTCGACCAACTCCTCGACCGAGACACTCTCAGTCGACAAACTCCTCGACCAAGAAAGATCCAAAGTAGCCGTTAGACACAACTGACAAGTTAGTTGGCAGATGAAAATAGACGTTGATCCAGAGAGCCTGTCGGTCGACAAAACTTCGACCGAGTAGGTGTCTCGGTCGACAATTTCTCGACCGAGACGATCTCTGACAGAAACTGCAGAGTAAAGTAATTAGCCGTTGCAAAAGCAACAAACTTGTACCTAACGGCTAGTTAAGCACTTAGAAACCCCTAGAAGTTATCTAGAACGTCCTTAAGCATACTTAGGCCATTTCTATAAATAGGAAAAGCCATAGGACACTAGAACTCACTTGATACACTTGCTATACTTGAGAAAATACTTGAGCCCTCTTGTGCAATCTGTTGTGAATTGAGCATTGTGATAAATTGGCCACTTTCCTCTTAGCTCAAGCTCGTCCTATAGGCTAGATTTTCCTAACCCTAAGCAATCACAAGTCCATCATCTTGGCTAGGAAAATCCAAACGCTTGATCTAGGCTAATCAAGCCTTGAGCTTCAAGGATAAGTTGTATTTTCTCTTATTTCTTTCTTGTTCCTAGTATTCCTTGTACTCTCCTTGCTACTCCAGGTAGGAGGCTGCGGATTGGAGAGGGTGAAGCTCTTCATGGTGAAGAGGAGGAACTTTGGACTACTTCAGAAGGCTGTCTTGACGGGAAGCTACTTCGGGAGGAAGGCTACTTCAAGGGGGAGCTTGAAGTTACTTCAAGGAAGGCTGCTTCGAGGTTGGCAAGACTACTTCAAGGCGAAGGCTGTCCAAAGGGTGTTTGGAAAGTATTGTAAATTTTATGTAATATCCTTGAGAGGTAATAAAATTTAGTACTTTCAAAATCCCGGTTGGGTAAGCAACCGGGTAGTGGATTGACTCCTTAGTATTTGCTAAGGTGGAACCACTCTAAACACCTGTGTTCCTCTTCTTAATCTTTACTTTGGTTGTTTGAGTTTAAATTACTTTAAAATCTATATAAAACTCTATTCACCCCCCCCCCCCTCTAGAGGTTTTCAATTGGTATCAGAGCAGGGCTTCAAGGAACCTTAACACGGTCTTGAAGAAATGGGTGATGGAGTGCTCAACCACCTCAACATTGAAGGAACGCTCGTTGCTAGACCTCCGACATTCGACGGGACAAACTATCAATACTGGAAGAGAAGGATGCAATTCTACTTCCAAGGAATCAACTGGGATCTTTGGAGAATGGTATCTACACCATACACACTCCCACAAGACGATTTCGCAGTATGGGATGCTAATACGGTAAAAATGGCCCAAATGAATGCAAAGGCAGTAAGCATTTTATATTGTTCCATTTCAGTAGGTGAATTTAATAGAGTATCAAACTGTGATACCACATATGACATTTGGCATAGATTATCTATAACATATGAGGGTACTGTTCAAGTTAAAAACTCTAAAGTTAGTTTGCTTAAAACCAAGTTTGAACATTTTCGTATGGATCCAAACGAAACTATTAGTGAAATGTATTCAAAATTTTCTACTATTGTTAATGGTTTGAGTGCTTTAGGGAAACCTGTTCTTGAGGAGGATCAGGTATCAAAAATACTTCGATCTCTTCCTCCAAAGTACAAACCAAAGGTGACAACTATTGCAGAAGCAAACGACCTCACTCGCCTCAAAATGGAGCAGCTCATCGGAAACTTAGAAGCTCATGAGGCAGACCTAGAAGAGGAAGAGAGAAGAGAACATGAGCATCAACGTGGGCCAAAGAAAGACGTGGCTCTCAAAGCATCAAAAGCTCTCTCACAAGAGAGTGAGGAATCCAGTGGAGAAGAAGGAGAAGAAGCATTGATAGTCAACGGTAAGAAATATAGAAGGTTTAAATCTAATAAAATTTCTAGTTCTTCTTCCACTCCCAGGTGCTTCGAATGTGGAAAGAAAGGACATTTCAAAAATGAATGTCCCAAAGCTAAGAAGCGAAATGGGATGAAACGGGTGAAAGTGAAAGTGGAGATGAAAATGTGGAATGTCTAATGGCAAGAGAAGACAATGAAGACTCTCAAGAGGTAAGCCTTATTGATCTTCCTAAAGAAGAGTTAATTACTAGTTTACAAGAAACTCATGATAAGTATGTTGATGCCAAGAAGAAACTAAAGAAAGCTATAAAATCAAATAATGAGCTCATTGCTAAATTAGATGAACTTTCTTATGAAAAGAACAACATTGATCTTGAAAATGTATCTTTAAAAACATCTTTAGATGATTGTACTAGAAAGCTACTCAATTTGGAAACCAATGTTGATCTTCTATCAAAAGAAAAGACTGATTTGCTAGCTAAACTACAAGATTATCAAACTCAACCTATCTTGTGCAACCATTCGAACTATGATAATATTGTGAAAGAAAAAGATTCATTGTCTTCTGACTTAGACCAAGCAAGAAAAGATATACATAAGAAGATGAATGACATTGCTACGTTACAAAGAGAACTTTATAAGTTAAGGAGAAAAGATATTCTTGATAACATATTGAAAGTTGGAAATGTTTTCAATGGAAGAAAAGGTTTGGGATATGTTCCAAAGAAAAACCAACCCAAAAAGACTCAAACTATGTTCGTACCCAAGAACACAATAACTAGAAAGAGAAATGAAATTGACTCTATTACCTGTCATTTCTGCTTACGTCTTGGACATTATTGTTTTTCATGCCCCTACAAGACTAAGGAGTCCGATTTAGTTTGGATCCCAAAACCCCAAACTTAGAAGAATGGAATATAGTTGAGATATGACCAAATGCTTAATTTTGCTATTTATATTGTCTTATCTCAACAAAAGGTGCTATGCTTATTGTTACCATTTCTCTGCAATTGCTGAAACAGAAACTCTGTCGGTCGAAGTATTGTCAACCGAGCTCTGGGTCGGTCGAAGTATTGTCGACCGACTGGATGTCTTTAACAAATCAAAAATTTACAGCACCTATTTCGGTCGAAAATTGGTCAACCGAGAATTTTTTTGTGTTTTTACTTGTGATACAGTAACCTGCTCGATCGACAAATTGTCGACCGAGACAAAAATCGGTCGAACAATTGTCGACCGACTGGTTTTCTGTATCAGAACTTTTATACACATAAGCAATTAAAAAGTTTCTAACCTTATCGGACCATCACATGGGTACCAAAATCTACATTCTAATGCAGGAATGGGTAGTTGACAGTGGCTGCTCCTAACATATGACTGGAAACAAGGACGCATTTCAAACTTTTGAAGAAAAGAAAAGTGGAACGGTCACCTTTGGAGACAATGGTAAGGGCAAGATCGTTGGAATAGGTAATGTTGGAACAAATCTTGAAATCAAAAATGTTCTACTTGTTGATGGATTGCATCACAATTTAATTAGTGTAAGTCAACTATGTGATAGTGGTTATGATGTGTTATTTAACAAAACCTGCTGCAAGTTGTTGATAGAAAACACTACAAATGTCATTTATGAAGGAAATAGAGTTGGAAATCTTTATATCCTTAAACCAAACTCTATGAAATCAGTAATAGGCAAATGCTTGCTTGCAAATGAAAATACCTTACAGCTATTGCATAAAAAGCTAGGACATGCTAGTTCGCACACTATTAAAAAGTTAGTGAAATATAATCTTGTTTGTGGATTACCTGCTCTGTCTTTTGATCAAGCTGAAAACTGTGAACCTTGCACAATGGGAAAGCAAACCAAAAAATCTTTTAAATCAAAACATGTACTTAGCACCAGTAGATCCTTAGAATTAATTCATATGGACTTATTTGGACCAATGAGGACACAATCTATTGGTGGTAAAAGATATTGTTTTGTTATTGTTGATGATTATAGTAGATTTACATGGGTACATTTTATTGCAACTAAAGATGATACTATTCATGTCTTTATGCAATTTTGTTCTAAGATTGAAAATCTTTTACAACATAAAATATGTACCATTAGAAGTGATCATGGTGGCGAATTTGAAAATCATACATTTGAGACCTTTTGTACATCTCAAGGGTATACTCATAATTTTTCTGCTCCACGTACCCCACAACAAAATGGTATAGTAGAACGGAAAAATCGATCCCTACAGGAAATGGCTAGGACCATGATGCTTGAACACAACACACCTAAAACCTTTTGGGCTGAAGCCGTAAACACTGCTTGTTATGTGCTTAATAGAGTAACTATTCACTCTCATTTGAAGAAAACTCCATATGAAATACTACACTCTAAGAAACCTCGAGTTGACTACTTTCATACTTTTGGCTCCACATGCTACATTTTAAATACCAAAGATGATAGAGACAAGTTTGATTCTAAATCACACAAAGCATTCTTCTTGGGATATTCCACTTCTAGCAAAGCCTTTAGAGTATATAACACTATATCTAGAAAAGTTGAGGAATCCATTCATATCTCTTTTCATGAAGAATCAAAATCTGAAAATCTAGATATCATTGATCTCACTAATCAATTAGAAAATACAACCATTTCCAATGATAGTGAGAAAATTTCTATATCGGAACCCCAAGTTGAAACACAACCTACACCTAGGCTTATCAAGGATCATCCCCAAGAACAAATTATTGGAGATCCAAATGATAAAGTCAAAACTCGGTCTTCTTTCAAAGATGTTGTAAACATGGCTTTCGTTTCTATCATTGAACCTAAGAAGATATCCGAAGCTCTTAAGGATGATTACTGGATAATAGCCATGCAAGAAGAATTAAATCAATTCACTAAAAATGATGTATGGGATTTAGTTCCTAAACCACAAGACAAAACCATCATAGGAACTAAATGGGTTTTTAGGAATAAGCTCAATGAAGCAGGAGAAGTCATAAGGAATAAAGCTCGATTAGTAGCACAAGGATATAATCAACAAGAAGGAATAGATTTTGATGAAACATATGCACCCGTAGCTAGACTTGAAGCCATTAGGATGTTACTAGCTATTGCTGCCCATAAAAACATTAAGCTATATCAAATGGATGTCAAAAGTGCATTTCTAAATGGCATCATACAAGAAGAAGTTTATGTTGCTCAACCACCGGGCTTTGAAATACCAGAAAAAGGTGACCATGTTTATAAACTTAAAAAGGCACATTATGGTCTAAAGCAAGCACCTAGGAATTGGTATGAACGGCTCAAGACATATCTTTTTGATAATGGTTTCTCTATTGGAAATTCAGATTCCACTTTATTCTTCAAAACATATGCATCTGATTTCCTAGTTGTGCAAATATATGTTGATGATATTATTTTTGGAGCTTCAAATGATTTATTATGCACACAATTCAGTGACATTATGTAAAAAGAATTTGAAATGAGCCTTATGGGTGAATTAACATTTTTTCTTGGTTTTCAAATTAAGCAAACGCCTGCAGGAATTTTCATAAGCCAAGAAAAATACACTAAAGAACTTTTAAAACGCTTTGGGATGGATCAATGCAAACATGCTACTACTCCTATGGCTACTTCTATCAAAATTGATAAGGATGAAAATGGGGAACCTATTGATGATTCCTTATATCGAGCTATGATTGGTAGTTTGCTATATTTAACCGCTTCTCGACCGGACATTATGTTTTCCGTTGGTCCTTGTGCTCGATTTCAATCTCAACCTATGCAATCTCATTTTCTTGCGGTTAAACGAATTCTTCGATATCTAGCTGGCACTACTTGTTTCGGTTTATGGTATCCAAAAGGACAATCCTTGGATTTTAAAGCATATACTGATGCGGATTATGCTGGTTGTTGACTTGATCGCAAAAGTACTAGTGGTGGATGTTTCTTATTAGGAAGAGCCTTAGTATCTTGGTTTAGTAAGAAACAAAATACGGTTGCCCTATCTACAACTGAAGCTGAATATATGGCAGCCGGGTCTTGTTGTGCTCAAGTACTTTATATGCAACAGGTTTTAAGCGATTATGGTTTTAAACTTTCATCTACACCTATCTTTTGTGATAACACGAGCGCCATAAACTTAGCACATAATCCTATTTTACACAGCCGGGCAAAACACATTGAAATCCGTCATCACTTCTTAAGGGATCACATATCAAAGAATCATGTTTCCCTTCATCATGTTGATACGGAAAATCAATTGGCTGATATTTTTACAAAACCGCTTCCTTTAGATCAATTCAACAGCATTAGGAAGCAACTGCTTATTACTCCTTTGGAAGATGTTTTCTTTGATATCTGTGGTTCTTAACACGAATACTTGTTTAATTGTATCATTTTGGCTTTTCAATGGACATTTTTTTTTATTAGATTTGATGGGATATCTAATTAAGGGGGAGCTTTTATTAAAACGGTTATCTTTTTGAAATGACAAAGGGGGAGAGATATATAAAACTATAACTTAGTATTTATGACAAATTCAATCAATGAGTTTCATAAATATACTCTTGGCTTTACATTGAAAGTTGCTATATTCCCAAATGAACTGGATTTCATGTTCCATAATTCATTGGGAATAATAAGCACACATTTTATAAACAAGAGGAAAAGTTACAAATGGCAATCTAAAGGTATGACATTTATATGTTTTATATTTCCTTTATTTATATTTTGGAAATGTTTGTCATCTTCAAAAAGGGGGAGATTGTTGGCTAAATGGACATCTATAAAATCCCTTTGTTTTGATTATGACAAACATTTCATTCTTATTTATCTGACGAGCTACTTGAGTGTGCAGGATGACAAACCTATAAGGGAAATTCAACAAGAAGTATTTATATTTTCATGCAAATGTAATCATTGTAAAAACTTGTACAGAAATATAATGTACAAGTACTTAGAATTGCATGTAAATCAAGCATTGGATTTTCCCTAGCTAAACACCTTAGTCATCCATTCAATAGGATCACCTATGCACACTCACACACATAATTAATGCCTAACTTGAAATCTTAAAATAGGATCTATCTCGGTCGACCAACTCCTCGACCGAGACACTCTCGGTCGACAAACTCCTCGACCGAGAAAGATCCAAAGTAGCCGTTAGACACAACTGACAAGTTAGTTGGCAGATGAAAATAGACGTTGATCCAGAGAGCCTGTCGGTCGACAAAACTTCGACCGAGTAGGTGTCTCGGTCGACAATTTCTCGACCGAGACGATCTCTGACAGAAACTGCAGAGTAAAGTAATTAGCCGTTGCAAAAGCAACAAACTTGTACCTAACGGCTAGTTAAGCACTTAGAAACCCCTAGAAGTTATCTAGAACGTCCTTAAGCATACTTAGGCCATTTCTATAAATAGGAAAAGCCATAGGACACTAGAACTCACTTGATACACTTGCTATACTTGAGAAAATACTTGAGCCCTCTTGTGCAATCTGTTGTGAATTGAGCATTGTGATAAATTGGCCACTTTCCTCTTAGCTCAAGCTCATCCTATAGGCTAGATTTTCCTAACCCTAAGCAATCACAAGTCCATCATCTTGGCTAGGAAAATCCAAACGCTTGATCTAGGCTAATCAAGCCTTGAGCTTCAAGGATAAGTTGTATTTTCTCTTATTTCTTTCTTGTTCCTAGTATTCCTTGTACTCTCCTTGCTACTCCAGGTAGGAGGCTGCGGATTGGAGAGGGTGAAGCTCTTCGTGGTGAAGAGGAGGAACTTTGGACTACTTCAGAAGGCTGTCTTGACGGGAAGCTACTTCGGGAGGAAGGCTACTTCAAGGGGGATCTTGAAGTTACTTCAAGGAAGGCTGCTTCGAGGTTGGCAAGACTACTTCAAGGCGAAGGCTGTCCAAAGGGTGTTTGGAAAGTATTGTAAATTTTATGTAATATCCTTGAGAGGTAATAAAATTTAGTACTTTCAAAATCCCGGTTGGGTAAGCAACCGGGTAGTGGATTGACTCCTTAGTATTTGCTAAGGTGGAACCACTCTAAACACCTGTGTTCCTCTTCTTAATCTTTACTTTGGTTGTTTGAGTTTAAATTACTTTAAAATCTATATAAAACTCTATTCACCCCCCCTCTAGAGGTTTTCAGCCCTGAGATCAATTCTAAATCTTTCCTCAAAAAGAGATGAAAACAACTAGATATGTATTCTTTTGTTTCACTCTCATCCATCTAATGAGACTTTCAGTGCATACATCATTCCACTCAAACAATAGGTATTAGGAGTCATGCATTTCCTACTTCCTTAATTTTTCA
This sequence comes from Alisma plantago-aquatica, assembly GCA_963693085.1. Lineage (NCBI taxonomy): Eukaryota > Viridiplantae > Streptophyta > Magnoliopsida > Alismatales > Alismataceae > Alisma > Alisma plantago-aquatica. The sequence continues at coordinate 971,905,471 of OY856412.1, read as the reverse complement.
GGTTCATCATGTTTGTTTTTTCATAAATGATTCAAAGTTAATTGTGATTCTTCATAAGCCACCCACTTCATTCCATTCATTTCTCTTATTGGTAGACCATATATGATTGATTTCCTCATTCATTCTTAAAAGGAGAACTACTTCCAATTAGTTTGGTAGTTAGGAAAAGAGCAATGTAGATAGGAAATCACATGATGCACCAAGATGATGCCTGATTGACTATGATATTAACTACTCTATTGATAGCGATTCACTGATCTAAGGATGGAAATCTTCAATGAATGATTTTGGTCACTTGATAGTAGTTAATTTGTTTAGTGGTCGGTAAGGGCCAGTTTAGGACCACCATGTGGGGATAGTTGAGAAATGAAATTTGCGTTACTTTTCCTTTTGCTGACTTGTTTCAAACCGATCCGAGGGTGTGTTGCTTGTGGATGAGCAACATTTAAGCGTAGGGGATTTTGATGCACTGAATATTAGTCACTTTTTGTAGGCTATTTTATTATGTATTTTGAGCACATTAGATATTATTTGTGAATGCTTTATCATTACTAGCCTATGATATATATTTTCATCAAATATTTTTTATTTTTACCATTTCATGTTGATTTATCATCATTTATAGAACTTATGTTCTTTCTTATTAAATTTCACAAAAAAATGATAAGTATTGGATTAGGTCGGTGCTGCTGAAAGTTGCATCAATGCTACCAACAATTAAAGAGAACAACAAATATGAGTTGAAGAAACTCAGTGGTACCAATAAAAGAATCAATGCTACCAACTAGATCAACAATTACTCATTTGAAGCGTTTCAGTGCCACCGACACCAACTCGGTGGTACCAACTTCTACTTGGAAAATTGTCAAGAGATGTCAAAGAGAAACTTGGTGCTATCAACAACATAGTCAGTAGTACCGAAATTACACCAAGAATCATGATCCTGAGAAGCTTGATTCCATCAACATCCTTTTAGTGGTACCAACTTGTCACGATCAGACAAGATTAAAGATGGTGATTAATCCAATGGCCATGACTTAATGATTCCCTAAGTCAATCCTATGACTAGGAGAGATTACATCCCAACCTAATGACCACATTCTACTCCTTTATACGGCATAGGAGAGCCTTGAGAAGAGAAAGGAGAGGAGAAAGCTACATTCCAGGTGAGTCGAGCACTTCCAGTAGACAAATTTGTAGTTGAAAGACAACAATTTTCCGTGTTCGTTAGAGGGAGTCAACCAGAACGTCTTCTCTAAGGGTTTTAATTGATTCGTTGATGTTTTCCTTATTTTTTTCTTCTCTGTATATTTGTGTGGAAACTGAAATCGTGCAGGGATAATATTATAATTACTTAGGAACTGGGAGTAGCTCAGTTATGTACTTCAATTGACAATTTTGGGTTAATATCTATGCTTTCCTAATTTCTGGACATAATTCTACGATTAATTCACAAATTTTCTATTCGTGATCACCATATATGATTTCTTAGACCGTTAATTGCTTTAAAAGAGGGATTAAGGGTTGGACTGGTAGTAAATTTACATAACTTAGACTACACTTCGAGAGGAGGCTTACAAATGTGAAGGGCATAGCCCAGAGATATCATTATGGCAACTAACTAATAACTAAATCACTACAAGAGTGGGATTTGTATTAGATCAGGTAGTGAATTATACTGGGAGAGAGGGTGATTCTTGCTATAGATCCCTTGGTATAGTGTTAGGAGAAGTGAATGTTTATAAATAATTTTAATTGCATATAAACTATGGTGAAACTGTATTCCTAAGGAATCCATTCCATTTTTTATCACAACCTCGTTAATTTATTTTTAATTCTTGTAATTAGTTAATTAATCAATCAATAACCTTTTTCATCAGGTCTAGCTAATTGAGTCATAGTTAGTAGTAGTATTCATGTTTTCATATGTTCGATATTTGAGCCTCTCTTGTTCTATATTACTTTGAAACATGGACTTGCATTTAATACATGTAGTACACACATCATGTATGCTATATATTATGAGTGCTTGATTTCCATATAAATAGATAAATGAAATAATTATTAAGTGTTATCCTTTATGACAACAACCACTCATGATCAAGACGTGTTTAATTTCTATATCAATAAAAGACCTTGTAATGGGATCCTGGAAAGTCTTTCTCTATATTGGAAGCTTGTCCCACATGTACAACTGGTAGGTAGCTAAGATTCTACTTCTCATTATGGTTTCCTTATTTTTTTCTTTCACATATAATAGAGTATACACCTTCATTTTTAGTGATCTATCTTGCTAGGACCTTCAACATTTTCCCCTTTAATCATGATGGAAATGATTAACATGGATATAAGTGGTGAAAAATGCCATGTGTTGGTGATAATTGTTGATGCTCAGGTACACCTAAATTGATGTCATTAGTCATGTCTAAAAATTTGACATTGAATGATAATGATAAAATGATGACTGGAAAAAAATTTATAAAGCTTTGCAGGCAATAAAAATGTGAACCATTAACGAAAATATCTATACTCCAACTTGAGGTGGATGCTAAAATTTTTATTGTTTTTTCTTTTTATTCATGCTTCCATTAATCCCACATTGGCGAGTATCAGTGTATCACCACTGTGTTTCATCTCTATTATATTATAAAGGTGGCGTACTCTTGTTTAGTCACTAAATTAGTATATCACTTCTTAACAATCTATAACTAATAATAGAACCACATTGGTTTTTTGGTACCTTCTCCTCATCCATGTTACCTAGACTACTTTATCGACCCTGATTGACTATTTCATTGGAAATTTCCACATTTCATTTGACCTGCCAACATTTTGTAACTAAAAATGTTAAATCTCCTATGTTGGTCAATAGACTGCTGGGACCAATGATTAGATTGATAGAATGAAGAATGTATCCCCTCCACCCATAGACACACACAAACATAGACACAAAATAAAAATCAGACACATACTTGCAATGGGATTGTGGAGCAAAGATCAGTTTAGCGTACAATACATGCATGTCATTTATGGGATTGTGGAACAAAGATTAAATTCCACTAGTGGCTATGATATGTAACTTCAACTATCTAACAAAGAAACATAGACTATACAAGCAAATAACCTTGGCTAGCTCCTTCTCCTTTATATTGATGTTATTTCTCTTTTTTTTAATAGGCATTATTATCTAAAACATCTTCTAGTAGAGTCATAGTTTAGACATTTGTATATCTTAATGATCATGAAAAATAATGCAAAACAACTACTAGAAGATTCTAGTAGTAAGAAAGGGAAACTAAATATAGAAAGCAATACATTCCTTTTGAGTTCTATAATTTGAATTTTAGAAGAAACTAGATGCGACATTCATCTTAGGTATATGCATCTTGTTTCACAGGAAAAGCCAAACAAAGAAGGTAGTTTGCATCCTAGCTCCTATAGCAGTAGGTACTAGACCCAACAGAGAAGTTGTCCCTTCTGATCTATGGACATGGAGGAAGTACATCCAGAAGCCTATTAAGGGCTTCCCTTATCCTAGTTACGTGTTCTATTTTTGATGTGTATGTGTATCTATATGTTGGGTTTTATGGCCTCAGAGTAGGTAGCGAAAACAAAAATTTCTTGGCTATTAACCCATAATAGGAGATCGCATCAACGACTATGTACTGGGAAGGATGATTTTAGTGAGATATACTTGGTCCTGAGGCTTGCCCAGCAACAATACCTCACAGCCATGTGTGGTCTTCAAGACCATATCTTGGATGGTGTCAGTCCAACTCTTGGTCTTCTCCATGGACTATTTCCTCCACCATGGACTGCGGATGACGTGTGCTCCTGAGTGGCAGACATTTCCAGCCTCTATAGATAGTCTAGACGGACCACCTAGAACTCCTTTCATTCTAGAAGAACTAATAGAAAGGAGATGACCCTCCTGTTGGTGTACTGGCACCAACCTGCTTTCCCAAACTCAGACTACTTTTTTGTAGTTGTCTTTCCCTCGCTGTGCCTCCCTAGTTAGGTAGCACTTGCTCAGGCTCTCTCGATTACCAGAAACAGAGAGGACAAAAACTTTGTAGAGCAACTGATGTTCTAAGTTGTGTTTTCTAAGAAGCCCTCTGTACCCCTCTATGTATAGTAGAGGGAAGGTTCAGGGTTCCCAGTCTATTTGGGAGTAGAAGGATCTAAAAATTCCATGAATATTTTGTACTGTGGCAGTCGAACCGATCATTTCAAAACTAAACAGATCGTTTGGGCAGGTGAGCCAATCGGTTCATAACTGAACTGGTCATTTGGGTAGGTGAGCTGATCGGTTCACCCAATGAACTAGTCATTTCACTTCCTATATTTGCCCACAATTGACTTTCCTCAATCGTTTCCAATTAATGCAAAGATTAATCCTTATTGCAAGCGAATTGAATAAGTGAAATGTGAAATTTTTCCTCCAACTAGGCAAATCTTTATTTCCTTAGTTGACAGGACTTTGAGCCGCCCAGTTGACCAAGTGAACCTGTCAGTTAGCTCACACTAGCCGATCAACACACAAGGTTGAACCGGTCAATTGGCAGTCCTGACATTGCCAATGCAGTCTCCAATTGACCTGACACTCTAACCAACTAGTTCAACACTTAAACTTGATAGTTTTGAGTCTAGTCAGTCAATTGAATGTTTAATTGAGTACCTAAACACCTTTAGCCTCAATCTAAACATCATTTGTAGACAATCTCCTCTTCTAGGGGTATCCTATGTGTGTGACCCTGTAGGTTCTAATTTACGTTGGTAGTGAATGTTCATAACAACTTATGACATCACAAGCAATGAGAAAAATCTAGTAACTCATCATTGCTACCCAAGTAACTCAGAAAGTTAGAGAACAACTTCTACCTACAATCTGTGATTAGTGTTATAGTGATTGTATAGTTTCTTTTTCACTAACATCCAGATTGGACTCGAGGCATGGAATGCCATCCTCTTCAACATTCAATCCATGTTCCTTAACCTAGAGCAGACTGTCAGAGATGCATGTGAATTCACATATCATATATTGAATCAAATGAGTATGGCCATACAATTCTCAGTCTCACTTATCAAGGGTCCCTAAATATCGTACTCCTTGTAGGAGTCACAAATCCCATATCTATCACTCATAGTCAAGTCCCCATGTGTGAAAGGCACCCAATCATCACCGTTATAATAACCCATGTTTCAGGACTGCGTTTGATGATGTCAAAGTATACCCAATAAAATGTGATAAGTGCAGTGATTTTAGGTCTAAGAACCACAATCACCACCATCACTATGAGAGACGATTGTGACTACCACTCCATGGTATCCTTGTATCAATGTCACAGTGGGTCTATCTGATGTACTATTCTCTAACATATATCTATGTTCTTGACTTGATATCATTAACTATGACTAATGAGACTCTATCACCAGTCAACACACTCTCTAGTCTTATGTATTACTGTTGTCTATTTTTCTTCCACAATAATATCTAACTAGGGACATAACAAGAATGTATGTACTCTTATCATACAGATGGTCTCATTGTTCAAGTCCTCAACCTGAAGACATATGTCAATGAGTCACATCATTGTTTAGACATTTATCATGTATGTCTCATCATCTCATGAGTGAGACAAACATAATAGATGGAATTACCTATACCATTATCAAGTCAAGTATCATATGCCTCATTGTAACCAACATACGATTGGCTCTCTGGGTATACTATGCAAACAGACTCCCACTTACACTTAGAGCCAATCACCCACACATCATATTCCTAGTGATCTTAACATGTCCATCATGCTTCTGGTGCACAAGTGCTTTTATAGCGGGTAAGCAACATTTTCTTCAAGTCACTATATTGCATGTTTCATAGCCCCTCGCTGTACGATAGCTCGTATGAGATGGAAGTGTTGTAGTATGCTATTTGAAATTCCTTTGTCTAACCAATAGATCCATTGTTGTCACATTATTACTATTGAGACACCAATAGTTGAAACCTCCCATAAGTTCATCCATATGAACTTCTAGATGCATATGCTATCCTTTACAGTGTTCGTTACACTAAGGTACTCGTCTTCTTATTGTAGAATTAATCAATTGTCTTATGTTGGAACATTTGCAACTAACAATTCCTATTCCAAGGTCAAACAAAATTTTGTCATTTTGGAAGCTTGCATCGATGTAAATCTTTACACCCAACTCTTCATTATTACCATAACTAAAGAACGAATCCTTTTAGAACTTTCTCAAGTACACAAAGATGTCTTTCATGGTATTCCAGTAACTCTTACTGGAGTTGAAAAAATGTCCATTCGTCATGTCCAATACATACAAGATAATTGGATATTTATATCATCTTGTCATACAAGATGATGATTTCATATCTTCTTGTCATATCCAATACATACAAGAAGATGAGTTTGTATATTCTTGTCATGTCCAATACATACAAGATAATTAGTTCATATTTTCTTGTCATGTCCAATACATACAAGATGATGAGATGAGTTCATACGTGATAGATCCAATTGCATATGCATATGGAATCTATCCATGTGTTCCTTATTCTTCATAAGAATTGGGACACTTGGCTCTTGAGAGACTAACTCCATGGAACATGGATATGTTTTCTTTCATCATGCTAAACCCTTTAATCATCTAGATAAAGTATGTTCTCTTTCCTAGGACAAGATGCCCTCTTGATCTATTTCTATAGATCTTAATTCCTATCACATAGGATGCTTCTCTAAAAAACCCTTTAGAATGCACTTCGTTGCCAAATTTTGTAGTATAAGGTTGATACTCCCCATCAATATGTGGAATATATATGCTCACATTACATCTTCATTATGACTCAAGTCAAACTCTTTGACTATCTTGTCAAATTGAAGATCCATTTCTGAGGTTCTTGCTTCAATCCAAAGATCGATCTATGTAGCTTTATAGACTTTATTTGCATTATTGGATTTATAAAACCTTTACGCTATGTTACATGCACATCCTGCACAATACTCTATTTAAGGGATGCAATTTTAACATCCATATTCAAATACCGATAGTCATATTAAGCTATAATGGAAAGCATTATCTAGATGGATTTATCCATGGTAACTTCTAAATGAATTTTACCATGTTCAACACTTTGAACTTGTTAGAAACTCTTTTTCAATCAACTTACCCTCCATGTCAGTCTTCTACTAGAAGACCCAAAAGTACCCTATTAGTTTTACCCCTTCAGGTGGATCAACCAAGGTCATACTTTGTTGTTGTACATGGAGTCCATCTAGGATTTTATGACTTCAACCCATATCTCAATTTATGTCTCTCATTAGTTTCTAGGTAGACTGTTGACTCATCATATGATCAACTCACCACCTTCTTGTCCATAAGATATCATATATCATTCAAGCTCTAGGCATACTCTACCAGAACCATGAGTTCTATGTGTTACTTAAGGAACTTTGTAATTCCACAATATTTTGTGATTCTCTTTATTATGAGTGTAAAGCATGTGCCCAAAAAGAAATTTGAAGATTTAGCTAGTAATCACACTCTAACTCAACAAGGTGTGATTCCTTGTTTCTGATACACTTCTCATGATACACTATCATTGTATTTCAGGTGGAGTCCATCACGGTATATTATCATGATCTTCCAGAAGGTTCTCAAACTCTTGGTTCAAAGTATCTCCAAATCGATCATGTCAAAATTTAATACTTATACCATGATAATTATGTACTTCATTTTGATCTTCTTGAACACTTCAAGGGATTCATGTTTGTATTTCACTAAATACAAACTATCATATCTACTGAGGTCATCAGTAACTACATTGAAGTACTTGTGATTACCTTTAGCATTTATTATATAAGGTCTACATACATCAATATGCATAATCCTTAATAGAATAATTGTTCCCCCACTACATCTAGTGAAGAACCTTTGTCATATTTCTCGATGAATGAGATTAGCATGTCTCTATTGGTTTAATAAGCAAAAAAGTCTAGATATCCATCATATGGATTCTAGAAATGCAATTCCCACTTATGCACTCTAGATGACATTGCTATAGGCATTCAAGTTTGAGTTATTTATTCCATTCATTACATGTGTCACACACATTTGTCTCTTTAACTATCTAGTATAGTTAGTGAGACATAGGCATTGCCATCAATGTTCATATCATTAAAGTGAAACATCAGTCCATAACATTCTTGCCCATACAAGATGTATGATATTTTCATTGATGGCGGGTATATAATAGCAATTCACTAATTCCATTACATGCCCATTAATGTCATAATGTAACTATAATGATAGAAACTCTTGCTCCACGTAGTTTCTAGCTTACTTCCTCTCAGGTCATGAAGTATATATCTATGTCTCTATCATCTTCCCGAGATCCTCTATAAAGAGGTTATTTTTCTTTCCTACTTAACCCTCTCCATTTCTTGAGTGATGAAGACTTGGACCTAATCTGGGCTTTAGAACACTTCTTTACCTTTCTTTAGTCTATGGACTTCACTATGCAGATCATTATCACAAGTTTTGTCCTTTCTTCATTCATGCTTTGGCATCAACATGCCAAGTACTTCAGACAGTTGTTTGCCAAGTTTCTCAGCATTTGATAAACTGGCTATGTGATTCACACAATGATTTGTAGAATCATATTTTTGGTTAACTATTAACCAATCAAAAATCACAATTAATCTATATGAACAATCATATTGAGCATATGAGATTATACTTGATCTCCATTTGTCTGATTATACTCAAACATCACTTTGAAGTCCTTATACCTTTCACACTTTACATGATTCTTAAGATGCATAACCATCTCAAGAATGTCCATATTTTAAGCTGTTTATGCAACTCATAGTTCATATATGTGGCATCCAACTTATAAAAACATGATTTACTTAAGCGGAAGTGATCATTAAGCAACAGATTACTGAAAATCACTAAAAATTAAAACCTTTTTCAGAGAGATAAAATCATAGGAAAACTCTTTCAATAAGAATCAATGTATTGCATTTACATCCGGGTTCATAAGTACATATCTTGTACCATCTCTTCTCGAGGGTTACAACATCAACTGCCTTGTTAAAAGCTAAACACAGAAAACATAAGGATCTCGAGGCATTAAGCCAAAATCTCAAACCGATTTGTTAAAAGTACTAACTACTGACTCCGAGTACCAGAGAGTATAGAGACGACACATAGGACTTCTATCTACAAACATGACAGACAACACACTCCACCTGAGCTATTATTGTTGTACCTGCTGCTGCTGAAGTTCTTCCTCTGCAAGATGATCTCAGTCTCCTTCATACTCGTCCACCTAAAAATGTTGGTTCTCGCGGGGGTGAGACAATTGAAAATTGCCCCAACGAGAGATATAACTCTTCGCTAGAAACATCATTATTGCAGTTTAATTAATATAAAACTGAGCAGAGGATAAGCAGTTTAGATCATTCTCATCTTTAAAGTATTGCAACTATCTATAATAGAGCAGTAAATCATCTATTCTCTTTATAAGGAATAGGAAGAACATGTATATCATTTGCCTATCATTCATTTTCAACATCTCAACTTTGCTTATGACACTCATCAATCTGATGGGTCACTCAAGATTCATTCTTGATTCCATTCGTTGGCCTTAGCCAATCTGCTAAACAGATATTCAATTATGCCAGTCATGTGATTATATATCATCATGTCTTATTCAGGTATTGGACTATGCCAATTCTTAGTTATAGACTCCATGCCTTTTCTAGGTATTGGACTTAACCAATACTGCATAAACATTTAAGATTAAGTCATTATCAATCTCATACAACCATTCCAGGTATTAGACTATGCCATACATGTGCATCTATTTCAGGTATTGGACTATGTCAGCTCTATGCATCCATTCGAGGTAGTGGACTATGCCAAACCTGTGCATCCATTCCAGGTAGTGGATTATGCCAAACCTGTGTAATTATTCTAGGCATTGGGTTGTTACCATTCCTGTGCAGTTATTCTAGGTATTGGGATTTAACCAATCCTGTGATATTATTCCAGGTATTGGGATTTAACATATCCTATGTTATTCTTCCAGGTATTGGGATTTAACCAATCCTGTGTTATTATTCCAGGTATTGGGATTTAACCAATCCTGTGATATTATTCTAGGTATTGGGATTTAACCAATCCTGTGATTATTCTAGGTATTGGAATTTAACCAATCCTGTGATATTATTCCAGGTATTGGGATTTAACCAATCCTGTGATATTATTCTAGGTATTGGACTATGCCAATCCTGTGTATCTATTCCAGGTAAAGGACTATGCCAATCCTGTGATTATGTCCCATGTCTATTTACACAGCACTGGGTACCACATTCTTCTACTGACATTTAAACTTTGGCCATGCCATCATGCTCAATCACATTCTTTATGTCATACAACTATTCCTCTCTTCTCCACACTTGTATAATCAAAGTTCCATCATTATTATTGTATCCTTTAATTATAATTATTATGTTACTAAGTTTCCATTTTCTTGGTTTATTAAGAACATTATCATCTCTTACAGTGGACTTTTATTATTATCTTGGTACCTTTCACTAGGTATCAGCTTACTCATGTGGTTCACAAAGCCTATTATAATATCTTGTTACCTCTCACTAGGTAACAACTAATCTCATGGCTCATAAAGCACATTTATCATCTTGTCACCTTTCACTAGGCAACAACCATTCTCATGGTTCATAAAACACATTACATCTTGATGTAATGATTAGGATAGCACTCTTTATATATTACTTATCCAAGTATGTTGGATTTGAGATGCATCAAGGGATATCATTCTTAAAGAGCTGGATGTGATATTTATGATGTCTTGATATATCACTTCCCTCAACACTTTAAACTTACTTGAGTTTATCAATTTATATTGTATTAAGGTATTTCCCCATCTTAATACTTCCATATGCTAACCTATCGCCTTTATTATGAAGTGCATAGGTCATAAAACACACATAAGGATTGTCCAACTATATTCAATGATAGGGACTCATCACAGGTTAAGGCATTGCTTGCTATAAGGTTATCTATAATCAATCACTTTAGGTATTTCCCTTATCAGTGTATTAGTCACCATTCCATTATTAGGATTAGGGTCTCCCATACCATCACCCTTTATTAGGGTTAGGGTTTCATATACCATCACCCTTCATTAGGATTTGGATTTCACACATCATCACCCTTCATTAGGGTTTCTCATCACATTGCCCATAATTAGGGTTTACTATTCATTCCAACTAGAGTTTCTCATGGCATCACCCTTAATTAGGGTTTTTCATGGAATCACCCTCAATTAGGGTTTCTCATGGAATCACCCTCAATTAGGGTTTCTCATGGAATCACCCTCAATTAGGGTTTCATGAAGCATCTTCCCAAATTAGGGTTTTTCATGATGTTACCCTGAATTGGGATTTGTCATATTATCATCCTAGTTTAGAGTTACACCATTACCCTAGATTAGGGTTACATCTGATATTGCCCTAAATTAGGGTTAGGGCTCAACAACCTTCTTAATTAGGGTTTCATAATCTCTTTATTAAGGACCATACCCTAATTACATAATTATTCAAATTGAAGGTGTTAAGTCTTGACCTTTACATGATTATTATACATGTATGAATTCCTCTCTCTTTCATCCTCTCTAGGATGTTGACTAGATCAAGCTTGGTTATATTAAGTCAACCAACCCTTCAATTAATCACATTCAATTATAATAGACATAGTATATTGAAGTATTGCTTATTTAAGCTTCAATGATTAACTTACCTAAGGTTACCAATCACTTGGTACCTTAAAGGTACAACCCTAGTGATTATCTTTGAGATAAATCAATAACAATTATAGGATCAATTGATCCTACATCACAATAAGTTTTCAATTGATATGATCACAATGAATCACTAAACGTTTCTTGACCCTTTACTCTCTAAACGGTTTGAAACCATTTAGGGAAGAAGTTTGTTGAAACCGATTGGACTTGGGTCTCCAAATGGTTTGAGACCGTTTGGACCCAAAGGGTCTTGAGACCGTTTGGTCCAAACCTTCTCAAAACTGAATGGACCAAAAAGGTCTTTCAACACTTAAACAATTCAAGGTTTCAATCAATGAACTGACTATCAATTGATCCTTGATTCATTCCTCAAATGAACTATTGAATCATCCTTCAATTAGACCATCAATTACAGTTTTGAACCCAAATGAATTAGGATTTATAATCAAGAAACCTTCAATTAGGGTTTTAAAATTGAGGAACCTTCAATGATTAACATTGTGGAACCGATTCAATTGAAATCAATGAATCATCATCAAATTATGATATGACCTGACCTCAAATGGTCATGAGGTCGTTTAGATGACCTCCAAATGGTCTTGAGACAGTTTTCCCCATCCCATCATTAGAATTTGTGAAATTCAATTAGGGTTTAGATCATTGGATTGATCATCAAATTTGCTATTGATTGCATTTCAATTTGATATCTCTAGGTCTTCAAATACTCAACCATACTCAACCATAGACCTCCAAACGGTCTTGGTTGACCTCCAAACGGTCTTGAGACCGTTTGGGTGACCTCCAAATGGTCTTGGGACCGTTTGGGTGAGTCAACCCAAAAATTAAATCAATCAATTGAGAATTTCAGCACTCAACCCAATTAGGGTTTGCATTTGAGGGATCATTCACAATTGAAACCATTAAGATCAAACCAATTGAAACCATTGGATCTATATACAATTATATCAGCATATTTCCTCAAATGGTCAACCATTGCAAATGCTCAACCACTCCAAACGGTTTGATGAAACCGTTTGGCCATTTTCATTGAAACCGATTGGTCCAAAATTTTGAAACCGTTTGCCTAGGATATTAATTGAGGTGTGTACTTGTGATGACATCATCATATTCAAGCTACAAACCCATGAAACGTGCTATAATTTCCATGGTGATTTCATCAATCATTCAAATAAAATTTCGGGAATGAAGAAGGAATCAACAATTGATAAAGATATGGAATCAATAATAAACTTTAAGGGTTCAAGTTATAAAACCCGCCTCCAATTGAGCTTCAAAGCTTCAATATCACATCAACAATGGTGGATGTAACTCTTTTCACTATCCCGAGGCTCGTCCTCAAGCTTTGAGTGAAAAGGAATGGTTAGAATTGAAGATGGGATCGAGATAAGAAGAAATCATGCATTGATTTGTGATTTCCCCCATGAAATCAAGGTGAAAGGAGGTCAAGAAGCTTACCAACAGGTTGGGGGTCGTCCTCCTGTTGCTCCAAGCTCCCTTGGTCGTTTTTGCAAGCAAGAAGTGAAGGTGGACTCAGAATTACCCATTCAATCTATGGATAAAGGAGCATATATGCACTTTATTAAAAATTCATTTAAGAGAGAGAAAGTAGGGATTATTTCCTAAATTTCCTTGCCACTTTCCCCCTTCCCTTCCTTGGTTATGAGGCTATATCATTTTACTCTTATTCTTCTCAATTATCCATGATTTAAAGAAAAGCAAATTAAGCACCTTAGATCATATTATAATAATATCCATAAGTGAGTGGATATTTCTTTTACTTATAATAATGTGAGTGGGTTCTTCACCTCCTTAAGATATTTTCGTTGCCTTTTCAAGGCATAAGGACGTCCACATATATGGATTTCAACCAACGCAATTTTGGTTGAAGAGAACTTCAACTAATATATTTATTTTTGCATTAAATTGAAGTAAAGTTCCAATTATTCTTAAATCTTGATTATTTTAATATCAAGATTCTCACTCCTCCAAAGTGATTCAAATGAAACTCCCTTCTCATTTTATTTGCTCTACATGATTCCAAGAAACATTAGGGACTCTCTAGAAGTGGTATTTTCATATTGAACCCTAGGTTTTGGGTAAATTACACATTACACCAAAACTAGGTTTTAATGCACAAACATTGTTTTATCAACTCTTTCTTGGTACTCAGGCTACCACAAGCCATACCTCTGCATCATCTTCATTCTCATGATTCTTCAACACATGAGGAACATCTTATCATGTAACATTTGCAATTTAACCCCTCAACTTGGGTAATTTGCACTTTAGTCCAACACAAGCAAAACATTATTTCAACATTATTTGAAAAGGACTAAAATTGAAATATAAGTTCCTCTTGAGCCTTAATTACTTTTAAAGAAATAAAAGCAAGCATATAATTAACTTTATTAAGAAAAACATCTAGGGTTAAAGTATAACCCATGTCAGGGATGTTACAAATTATAAACCCCAAACAAGGATTTTGTCTCCGAAATCCAGATAAAAGGAGACATATATTATTCATTCGTTATATCATAAAGTCTCCACATAACATTTCACTATTATGGAGACACCATAGAACTTTGATCAATACAAAGTTCTTCCACACAAAATTCCCATAGGATCAAACACATAGGATACATACTTCATTGTCCTCTCATTATTGACCGTGGAGTTAATTCTTTGTTAGGTAACACTTTTCTTATTTAGATAGAGGTTATTTGTTAATTTTATTTGATAAATTTTTCTTGCAATAATTTTACAATTAGTCCTTCAAATGGTTCATTCTCATCAATGTTATGTTTATGCAAAGCATAAACCCCTAACATATGATGTCCATACTACATTAGGTAATTGGACTGATTCCACAGTTAACCATTCCAGGTAACCATCATAAAATAGCCTGATATTTCTCAGATACTAGAATCCCTTACCTTGGTATCTAACATATGTGTTAACAACACATCACATCCTCATCCTCATTTTTGTTTATAAGTTGATTTATAATTAAATCAAATTCCTCTGTATATCAATTAGAATGTGGTAGAAATATCCATGCCACATCTCCTTCTTGATTAGGCTTCTTTGGATTGTTTCATAATGATTACTTGATCAGAGTAATCCAAAAGATAACAATCTAGGTATGTCATACTTACCTTGCCTTCAATAAATGAATACCTGGGCAGGGTATTCAAGAACTGAAATTAGGTAGTATGCATTTATTTTATTTTATGTTTTCATTTCTTTAAATTTGATATACTTAATATTTCAGATTTTCTCTGAGTTCCTTTTTCATCTCTTCCCTTCCTTAATGAAGAAAGAGAAATTTCAAAACATATAAAATAATATTAAACTAAACACAAGTTTTCATCCTACTTATCTTTTCCTCATATCCTCAAAGGATTATACAGATGAACTAAACAAAACTACCTTTCTTATAGTAGAGAGTAGAGGATATTTCAAAATAGAAATTTCTATATTGCCAAGTCTACCTTTTACAAGTTATATAGCATCTTATCTGACCCCAAAACATGGAGTTAGTTGTTATCTGTTATTGCCTTTGTCCTCTACTACCAGAAGTAGATGGACAAAACTGTGACACTTGTCTTCTTCCTCTACCATCTGCTCCACTGGACTAAGGTCCTTATGGGTTTTGCAGATTGTACCCTGACTATTGGGTCACCTCACTGTTTCTTCTTGGACATTGTTGTCTAAAATGTCCTAGCTATCCACATTTATGACAAGCTCGACCCCAACTTGATGACCCTTGCATAGGTGCACTATATTGAGATTGAACTGGTGAAGATTTTGGTTGTTTGTTTCCACTACTCCACTGTTCCCTTGACTGTGTAGACTTCCTTTTAAGGTTTGCCTCATGTTTCTTTATCGTAGACCTTTCTATCCTCCGTATAGACTCCAAAAATGTGGCAAATCTCTCTCTAATTTCTAGGGCATATGCCGGGATGGACATCTCAACATTCAATCCCTTCTCAAAATGTCGGATCTTCTCGTCCTCAGTAGCTGCCATTTGAGGACAAAATCGCAAAAGATCCATAAACTTAACCTCATATTTATTTATCAACATGCCTCCCTATTGAATCTTCTCAAACTGGGAGATCTTTTAATCTAAGCATGTCTTTGGAAAATACTTATTGATGAATTCTCGACGAAATTCCTCCCATTCAACCTCTTCATCATTCCTTTTTATTTCTTCTATAGCCCACCAGTGTCCAGCACTACCCTTCAAAAGGTACACCATATGTTTAACTTTGTCAGCCTCTGGGATACTAAGGATCTTAAAGGATTTTTCTAACTCAGTGAGCCAGAGATCAACATATTCTGGGTCAGATGTTCTAGCACATTCTATGGCTCCTACACGATGTATTCGTTCAAAGGTCTTACCAGACCCATATCCCTCATTGGAAACTGGTGCCCTAGGTGTCGGTGCTGGCATCCGGTCTGCCATATACCTCAGTGTGGTCATGAGTTGCCTAAAAATATTATGAAAATCTGGGTTTCCTCTCATGACTTCATCAACATGGGGATTTTCAGGCACTGGTTCCTCTCTTGCCTGATCCCTTGCACCTCCCACTGGTGTAGCAACCTTGCTCTCAACCATGTGTCCCTCATGCTCTTCAGACATCTTCGAGTTATATATCTTCTTCTGCATAAGCAGAAGGCACTATAAGATACACTGGAGTACACTTAGAACAGACTCGATACCTTAGTCCTATGTCTCTGTAGACTCAGTGAACCTAGATCTCCGATACCACTAAATTGTGACATCCAACTTATAAAAACATGATTTACTTAACCAGAAGCGATCATTAAGAAGCGGATTACTAAAAATAGGTAAAAATTAAAACCTTTTTTAGAGAGATCAAATCGTAGGAATACTCTCTCAATAAGAATCAATGTATTACATTTACATCTGGGTTCATAAGTACATATCTTGTACCATCTCTTCTCGAGGGTTACAACATCAACTACCTTGTTAAAAGCTAAACACAGACAACATAAGGATCTTGAGGAATTAAGCCAAAATCTCAAACCAATTTGTTAAAAGTACTAACTACTAACTTCGAGGACCTGAGAGTACAGAGACGACACATAGGACTTCTATCTACAAACACGACAGACATCACACTCCACCTGAGCTATTGCTGTTGTACCTGCTGCTGCTGAAGTTCTTCCTCTACAAGATGTTCTCAGTCTCATTCATATTGTGTACACCTTCGTACTCGTCCACCTAAAAATGTTGGTTCCCACGGGGGTAAGACAATTGAAAATTGCCCCAGCGAGAGATATAACACTCTGCCAGTAACATCATTATTGCATTTTAATTAATATAAAACTGAGTAGAGGATAAGCAATTTAGATCATTCTCTTCTTTAAAATATTGCAACTATCTATAATAGAGTAGTAAATCATCTATTCTCTTTATAAGGAATAGGAAGAACATGTATATCATTTGTCTATCATTCATTTTCAACATCTCAACTTTGCTTATGACACTCATCAATCTGATGGGTCACTCATGATTCATTCTTGTTTCCATCCATTGGCCTTAGCCAATCTGCTAAATAGATATTCAATTATGCCAGTCGTGTGAATATATATCATCATGTCTTATTCAGGTATTAGACTATGCCAATTCTTAGCTATAGACTCCATGCCTTTGCTAGGTATTGGACTTAACCAATCCTACATAAACATTTCATATTAAGTCATTATCAATCTCATACAACCATTCTAGGTATTAGACTATGCCATACATGTGCATCTATTTCAGGTATTGGACTATGCCAACCCTATGCATCCATTCAAGGTAGTGGACTATGCCAAACCTGTGCATCCATTCCAGGTAGTGGATTATGCCAAACCTGTGTAATTATTCCAGGCATTGGGTTGTTACCAATCATGTGCAGTTATTCCAGGTATTGGGATTTAACCAATCCTGTGATATTATTCCATGTATTGGGATTTAACCAATCCTGTGTTATTATTCCAGGTATTGGAATTTAACCAATCCTATGTTATTATTCCAGGTATTGGGATTTAACCAATCCTTTGATATTATTCCAGGTATTGGGATTTAACCAATCCTATGATATTATTCCAGGTATTGGGATTTAACCAATCCTGTGATATTATTCCAGGTATTGGGATTTAACCAATCCTGTGATATTATTCCAGGTATTGGACTATGCCAATCCTGTGTATCTATTCCAGGTATTGGACTATGCCAATCCTATGTATCTATTCCAGGTAATGGACTATTCCAGGTATTGGACTTTTATAATTATCTTGGTACCTTTCACTAGGTATCAACTTACTCATGTGGTTCACAAGGCCTATTATAATATCTTGTTACCTCTCACTAGGTAACAACTAATCTCATGGCTTATAAAGCACATTTAACATCTTGTCACCTTTCACTAGGCAACAACCATTCTCATGGTTCAGAATGCACATTACATCTTGATGTAATGATTAGGATAGCACTCTTTATATATTACTTATCCAAGTATGTTGGATTTGAGATGCATCAAGGGATATCATTCTTAATGAGCTGGATGTGATATTTATGATGTCTTGATATGTCACTTCCCTCAGCACTTTAAACATACTTGAGTTTATCAATTTATATTGTATTAAGGTATTTCCCTATTGTAATACTTCCATATACTAACCTATCACCTTTATTGTGAATTCATAGGTCATAAAACACACATAAGAATTGTCCAACTATCTTCAATGATAGGGACTCATCACAGGTTAAGGCATTGCTTGCTATAAGGTTATCTATAATAAATCACTTTAGGTATTTCCCTTATCAGTGTATTAGTCACCATTCCGTTATTAGTATTAGGGTTTCCCATACCATCACTCCTTATTAGGGTTAGGGTTTCATATACCATCAACCTTCATTAGGGTTTGGATTTCACACATCATCACCCTTCATTAAGGTTTCTCATCACATTGCCCATAATTAGGGTTTACTATTCATCCCAACTAGCATTTCTCATGGCATCACCCTTAATTAGGGTTTTTCATGGAATCACCCTCAATTAGGGTTTCTCATGGAATCACCCTCAATTAGGGTTTCTCATGGAATCACCCTCAATTAGGGTTTCATGAAGCATCTTCTCAAATTAGGGATTTTCATGATGTTACCCTAAATTGGGATTTATCATATTATCATCCTAGTTTAGAGTTACACCATTACCCCAGATTAGGGTTACATCTTGTATTGCCCTAAATTAGGTTTAGGGCTCAACAACCTTCTTAATTAGGGTTTCATAATCTCTTTATTAAGGATCATACCCTAATCACATAATTATTCAAATTGAAGGTGTTAAGGCTTGACCTTTACATGCTTATTATACATGTATGAATTCCTCTCTCTTTCATCCTCTCTAGGATTTTGACTAGATCAATCTTGGTTATATTAGGTCAACCAACCCTTCAAATAATCACATTCAATTAGAATAGACATAGTATATTGAAGTATTGCTTATTTAAGCTTCAAGGATTAACTTACCTAAGGTTACCAATCACTTGATACCTTAAAGGTACAACCCTAGTGATTATCTTTGAGATAAATCAGTAACAATTATAGGGTCAATTGATCCTTCATCACAATAAGTTTTCAATTGATATGATCACATTGAATCACTAAATGTTTTTTGACCCTTTACTCTCTAAACGGTTTGAAACAGTTTAGGTAAGAAGTGTGTTGAAACCGATTGGACTTGAGTCTCCAAACGGTTTGAGACCGTTTGGACCCAAAGGGTCTTGAGACCATTTGGACTCAAATGGTCTTAAGACCGTTTGGTCCAAACCTTCTCAAAACCGAATGGACAAAAATGTCTTTTAACACTTAAAAAATTCAAGGTTTCAATCAATGAATCAACTATCAATTGGTCCTTGATTCATTCCTCAAATGAACTATTCAATCATCCTTCAATTAGACCATCAATTAGGGTTTTGAACCCAATTGAACTAGGATTTATAATCAAGAAACCTTCAATTAGGGTTTTAAAATCGAGGAACCTTCAATGATTAATATTGTGGAATCGATTCAATTGAAATCAATAAATCATCATCAAATTATGATATGACCTAACCTCAAACGGTCTTGAGGTTGTTTGTATGACCTCCAAATGGTCTTGAGACCATTTGTCCCATCCGATCATTAACATTTGTGAAATTCAATTAGGGTTTAGATCATTGGATTGATCATCAAATTAGCTATTGATTGCATTTCAATTTGATATCTCTGGGTCTTCAAATACTCAACCATACTCAACCCTAGACCTCCGAACGGTCTTGGTTGACCTCCAAACGGTCTTGAGACCATTTGGGTGACCTCCAAATGGTCTTGGGACCGTTTGGGTGAGTCAACCCAAAAATTAAATCAATCAATTGAGAATTTCAGCACTCAACCCGATTAGGGTTTGCATTTGAGGGATCATTCACAATTGAAACCATTAAGATCAAACCAATTGAAACCATTGGATCAATATCCAATTACATCAGCATATTTCCTAAAATGGTCAACCATTTCAAACGGTCAACCACTCCAAACGGTTTGAAACTGTTTGGTTTCAAACGGTTTGATGAAACCGTTTGGCCAATTTCATTGAAACCGATTGGTCCAAAATTTTGAAACCGTTTGCCTAGTATATTAATTGAGGTGTGTTCTTGTGATGACATCATAATCTTCAAGCTACAAACCCACGAAACTTGCTGTAATTTCCATGGTGATTTCATCAATCATTCAAATAAAATTTTGGGAATGAAGAAGGAATCAACAATTGATAAAGATATGGTATCAATAACAAAGTTCAAGGGTTCAAGTTATAAAACCCACCTCCAATTGAGCTTCAAAGCTTCAATCACACGTCAACAATGGTGGATGTAACTCCTTTCACTATCCCAAGGCTCGTCCTCAAGCTTTGAGTGAAAAGGAATGGTTAGAATTGAAGATGGGATCGAGATAAGAAGAAATCATGCATTGATTTGTCATTTCCACCATGAAATCAAGGTGAAAGGAGGTCAAGAAGCTTACCAACATGTTGGGGGTCGTACTCCCATTGCTCCAAGCTTCCTTGGTCGTTTTTGCAAGCAAGAAGTGAAGGTGGATTCGGAATTACGCATCCAAGCTATGGATAAAGGAGCATATATGCATTTTATTAAAAATTCATTTAAGAGAGAGAAAGTAGGGATTACCTCCTCCATTTCCTTGCCACTTTCCCCCTTCCCTTCCTTGGTTACGAGGATATCTCCTTTTCCTCTTATGCTTCTAAATTATCCATGATTTAAAGAAAAGCAAATTGAGCACCTTAGATCATATTATAATAATATCCATAAGTGAGTGGATATTCCTTTTTCTTATAATAATGTGAGTGGGTTCTTCACCTCCTTATAATATTTTCGTTGCCTTTGCAAGGAATAAGGACGTCCACATATATGTATTTCAACCAACACATTTTTGGTTGAAGAGCACTTCAATTAATATATTTATTTTTTCATTAAATTGAAGTAAAGTTCCAATTATGCTTAAATCTTGATTATTTTAATATCAAGATTCTCTCTCCTCCACAGTGAATCAAATGAAACGCCCTTCTCATTTTCTTTGCTCTACAAGATTCCAAGAAACATTAGGGACTCTCTAGAAGTGGTATTTTGCATATTGAACCCTAGGTTTTGGGTAAATTACACATTACACCAAAACTAGGTTTTAATGCACAAACATTGCTTTATCAGCTCTTTCTTGGTACTCAGGCTACCACAAGCCATACCTCTGCATCATCTTCATTCTCATGATTATTAAACACATTAGGAACATCTTATCATGTAACATTTGCAATTTAACCCCTCAACTTGGGTAATTTGCACTTTAGTCCAACACAAGCAAAACATTATTTCAACATTATTCGAAAAGGACTAAAATTGAAATATAAGTTCCTCTTGAGCCTTAATTACTTTTCAAGAAATAAAAGCAAGCATATAATTAACTTTATTAAGCAAAAAATCTAGGGTTAAGGTATAAACCAGGTCAGGGATGTTACAATATAGCTCAACATAAGGTTCTTGAGGTCTTAGGCATCATTGGCATACTTCAAGTAAGCATCGAATTTTAGCCTTAGGTGCATTTGGAGTGGTTCAACTAGCTCTGGTCTTTCAAGGACTTTAGAGTTTACACTCACCATTGAGAACACTTCTCAAAGGTCCCAAACTAGATTTGAAGTTTATCTCATTTATGAATGATTGTAATGATAATGTATTTGTGTTTGTCATTTGGATTCTACAAAATAATTTTGCAACTTTTCAAAACAATTTTTGATTTGTTTGATTTGATAAATTTGACAATATTAATTAGGCCTTTAATTAATTATCGCTCACACTATTTTGATCAAATTGATAAACCTCATGTATCAATTCAGAAGATTTCCACATACAACCTTCTAGTGAGAAAGATCATGTCTTCCTCTAAGTTATGGTCTAGCGAGGGTTGTCACCCTCAACTAGATTCTTTCAGGTAGGCAAATTTTTCCAATTGCATCATATGCAACTCTTGATAGATGTTATGTACACCTCTTTTTCATGAACATCTGCATGCCTCAAGGTTCTTGATCCTATTAACATCACCTTGTTAAGTCTATTCCTAGAATCCAACACATTGAGTATGCACCTTGCGAAGGCAGACCGACATACCCACTATCACACTTCCACGAGATAGATGGTGCACCACACGAAGGTGTGCCTATACTAAGTCAATCAACCTTTTCATGTGTGTTGCTTTTGGAAGGCATCTTAAACTTAATATTTATACTTGAGGGGTTTGATACTTATATACATATACATATCCAATCACCACATATTTATAGTATGGACCATGTACATGCTATAACAACAACGAAAAACATACAATATCAATAAAAGCAATGATTATGGCCATCCTATTTTAATTCCTTGGAGCCACAAGGAATCACGGTCATCTAAGGTCTACATCATATGCAACCTATTGTGGATATAGATCTTTGTTCTTGAACCATTCTGGGTTGATCGTCTCATCCTATGACACAATCGACTTGCCTCTTTGCTGGTTGGTTGGTCAGTCTGGCCTCTGATTTTTGGACGCCTCCAACAAGAAGTTGGGCCATCATCCGGTCGATCCGGTTCCTTTAGGTGGTTATCTCATTTGGTGCTGAGCATTTTCTTCTTCAATGTAATAGAAAATAAACTATACTACTTTTGCATAATCTTGGGAAACCACGAGTTACATTAGAGGGGAGAAAAGGTAGAAGAATAAGGATCCCGAGTTATCTCAAGTTACATGTGGAATATAAGGTAGAGGCTCGATATGCAAACAACCATAACCAAGAAAGCACATATATGGTTTATAGGCCATAACCATTCTACGGATCCACCATCAAAATAGTTTTAGGGTGACTCCTATCAATTGAATATATACCATACCATATATGTATATTAGTTTGTGGTCACATGTGATATTTAGTCAGATATGCACATTAATCATTTTGAATATTCACATCATATGAAATAAATAAATGATGGTAAAACCAAAATATGATCATATTGATTTATCCCAAAACATAGTACGTTGACGTGGCCCTCATACCACTGTTGGGTTTTATGGCCTCAGAGTAGGTAGCAGAAACAAAATTTTACTAGCCACTAATCCATAACAGGAGATCTCATTAACAACTATGTAATGGGAAGGATGGTTTTAGCGAGATATACATGGTCCTAAGGCTTTCCCAGTGAAAATACCTTGCATCAATGTGTGGTCGTCAATGCCATGTCTTAGACGGTGTTTGTCCAGCCCCTGGTCTTCACCATGGACTCTATCCTCAACCACGGATTGAGGATGACATGTCCTCCTGAGCGGCAGACATCTCCCACCTCTATAGATAGTCTACACAGACCACATGGAACTCCTCCCATTCTAGAAGAATTGGTAGGAAGGAGACAACCTTCCTATTAGTGTACTAGCACCAACCTGCTCTCCCAAACTCATACTACTTTTCTACAATTTTCTTTCCCTTGTTGTGCCTCCTAGTCGGGTAGCACTTGCTCAGGCTCTCTCGGTTACCATAACCATAGAGGACAAGAACTTTGCAGAGCAACTGATGTTCTGAGTTGTATTTTCTAAGATGCCCCCAGTACCCCTCTATTTATAGTAGAGGGCAGGATTAGGGTTCCCAGTCTGTTTGGGAATAGAAGGATCCAGAAATTCCATGAATGGTTTCTACTGTGGTAGGCAAACCAATCATTTCACAACTGAACCGATCATTTTGGTAGGTGAGCCGATCAGTTCATAACTGAACCAATCATTTGGGCATGTAAACGATCGTTTCACTAAGTGAATTAGTCGTTTCACTTTACAAACTTACGCAAAATTGACTTTCCTCAATTATTTCCAATTAATCCAAAGATTAATCCTTATTCCAATCAAATTGAACAAGTGAAACGTGAAAGTTTTCCTCCAACCGGGCAAATCTTTATTTCCTTGGTTGGCAGAACTGTGAGCCACCCGGTTCTCCAAGTGAACCTATCAGTTGGCTCATACCAGATGATCAACTCACAAGGGTGAACCGATCGGTTGGCAGTCCTGACTTTGCCAACGCAGTCTCCAATTGACCTGACACTCTAACCAGCTAGTTCAACACTTGAACTTTATAGTTTTCAGTGTAGTCAGTCAATTTTATGTTTAATTGAGTACCTAAACACCTTTAATCTCAATCTAAATATCATTGATGGATAATCTCCTCTTCCAGGGGTATCCTATGTGTGTGACCCTATAGGTTCCAATTTACGTTGGTAGTGAATGTTCATAACAACTTATGACATCACAAGCAAGGACTTAAATCTAGTAACTCGTTGTTGCTACTCAAATAAATTAGATAGTTGGAGAACAACTTCAACCTATAATGTGTGATTAGTGTTATAGTGATCGTATGGTTTCTTTGTCACTGACATTTGGATTGAACTTGAGGCATGGAACGTCATCCTCTTCAATATTCAATCCATGTTTCTTGACCTAGAGTAGAGTGTCTGAGATGCATGTCATATATTGAATCGCATGAGTATGGCCATACAATTCTCAGTCTTACTTATCAAGGGGCCCTAGATATCATACTCCTTGTTGGAGGGACAAATCCCATATATATCACTCACATTCAAGTCCCCATGTGTCAAAGTCACCCAATCATCACCATTATAATAACCCATGTTTTAGAAATGTGTTTGATGATGTCAAAGTGTACCCAATCACATGTGATGAGTGCCATTATTTTATGTCTAAGAACCACAATCACCACCATCACTATGAGAGACGATTGTGACTACCATTCCATGGTATCCATGTATCATTCTTACGGTGGGTCTGGCTGATGTACTGTTCTCTAACATATATTTGTGTGCTTGACTTGATATCATATATTATGACTAATGAGACTTTGTCATCAGTCAATAGACACTCTAGTCTTATGTATTACTATTGCCTATTTTGCTTCCACAGTAATATCTGACTAGGGACATAGCAAGAATGTATGTAATCTTATCATACATATGGTCTCATTATTCAGGTCCTCAACCTAAAGACATGTCATCAAGTCACATCATTCTTTAGACATCTATCATGTATGTGCCATCATCTCATGAGTGAGACAAACATAATAGACAGAACTACCTTTATCATTATCAAATCAAGTATTGTATGCCTCATTGCAATCATCATATGATTGGCTCTCTGGACATACTATACCAACAGACTCCTACTTGCACTTAGAGCCAATCACCCACGAATCATATTCCAAGTGATCTTAACATGTCTATCATGTTTCTACTGCACAAGCACTTTTATAGTGGATAAGCAACATTTGCTTCAAGTTAGTTTATTACATGTTTCACATCCCCTTACTATACGATAGCTCATATGAGATGGAAGTGCCATAGTATGCTATCTGAAATTCTTTTGCCTAACCAGTAGTTCCAATGTTGTCATAATATTACTACTAAGACACCAATGGTCAAAACCTCCCATGAGTTCATCTATATGAACTTCTAGATGCATACAATATCCTTTGCAGTGTTCGTAACACTAAGGTACTCAACTTCTTATTGTAGAATTAATCAATTCTCTTATGTTGGAACATTTCCAACTAACAATTCTTATTCCAAGGTCAAACACCATTTTGTCATTTTGAAAGCTTGCATCAATGTAACTCTTTGCACCCAACTCTTCCTTATTACCATAACTAAAGAACTCATACTTTTAGTACTTCATAAGTACATAAAGATGTCCTTCATGGTATTCCATTAACTCTTACTAGAGTTTGACAGATATCCATTTTTCATGTCCAATACATATGAGATAACTAGATATTTATATCATCCTATCATACAAGATGATGATTTCATATCTTCTTGTCATGTCCAATACATACAAGAATATGAGTTCATATATTCTTGTCATGTCCAATACATATAAGATAATTAGTTTATATTTTCTTGTCATGTCCAATACATACAAGATAATGAGATGAGTTCATACATGATAGATCCAATTGTGAATGCATATGGTATCTATCCATATGTTCCTTATTCTTCATAAGAATTGGGACACTTGGCTCTTGAGAGACTAACTCCATGGAACATGGATAGGTTTTCTTTCATCATGTTGAACCCTTTCAACATATAGACAAAGTATGTTCTCTTTCCTAGGGAAAGAAGCCCCCTTGATCTATCTCTATAGATCTTGACTCCTATCACATAGGATGCTTCTCTAAAAAACCCTTTAGAATGCACTTTGCTGCTAGATTTTATAGTATACGGATGATACTCCCCATCAATATGTGGAATATATATATGCTCCCACAAAATTCTTGTATTCACTCATTACATCTTCATTCCGAATCAAGTCAAACTCTTTGACTATCTTGTCAAATTGAAGATCATGTTCTGAGGTGCGTGCTTCAATCCAAAGATTGATCTATGCAGCTTTATAGACCTTATTTGCTTTATTGGATTTATAAAACCTTTAGGCTATGTTACATACACATTCTGCACAATATTCCATTTAAGGAATGTAGTTTTAACATCCATATGCTAAATCTGATAGTCATATTAAGCTACAATGGCAAGCATTATCCAGATGGATTTATCCATGGTAACTGCTGAAAGGATTTCACCATGTTCAACACTTTGAACTTGTTAGAAACTCTTTTTCAACCAACTTACCCTCCATGTTAGTCTTCTTCTAGAAGACTCAAAAGTACCCTATGGGTATTGCCCCTTCAGGTGGATCAACCAAGGTCATACTTTGTTGATGTACATGGAGTCCATCTTGGATTTCATGGCTTCAAGCCATATCTCAGTTTCTAGCTCTCATTAGCTTCTTGGTAGACTGTTGACTCATCATATGATAAACTCACCGCCTTCTTGTCCATAAGATATCATATATCATTCATGCTCTAGGCGTGTTCTACCAGAACCATGAGTTCTATGTGTTACATAATGAACTTTGACATTCCAAAACATTTTGTGATTCTCTTTATTCCCAGTGTAAAGTAGGTGCCCACAAGGAAATTTGAAGATTTAGCTAGTAATAACACTCTAACTCAACAAGATGTGATTCCTTCTTTCTGATGCACTTCTCATGATACACTATCATTGTGTTTCAGGTGGAGTCCATCATGATACATTATCAAGATCTTCCAGAAGGTTCTCAAAATCTTGGTTCAAAGTATCTCCAAATTGATCATATCAAAATTTAATACTTATACCAAGATAATTATGTACTTCATTCTGATCTTCTTGAACACTTCAAGAGATTCATGTTTGTATTTCATTAAATACAAACTATCATATCTACTGAGGTCATCGGTAAATACACTGAAGTACTAGTGATTACCTTTACCATTTATTCTTAAAGGTCTATATACATAAATATGTATAATTCTCAATAGAATAATCATCCTCCCACTACATCTAGTGAAGAACCTTTGTCATATTTCTCAATGAATGAGATTAGCATGTCTCTATTGGTTCAATAACTAGAGGAGTCTAGATATCCATCATATGGAATCTAGAAATGCAATTCCCATTTATGCTCTCCAGATAACATCACTATAGGCATTCAAGTTTGAGTTATCTATGCCATTCATTACATGTGTCACTCACATTTGTCTCTTTAACTATTAAGTATAGTTAGTGAGACATAGGCTGTCACACCCCGATCTCACACTAACCACTAATCACGAGATTAGGGCGCGACGGAGGAATTATCACATAAACAAATCACTGAGAACTTTTTTTTCTTTCTTTTTAAAACCTTGTAATGATATCCGGATTATTGCTGTAAACTAAAACATAATAAACTATTGCGGAGGAATTTAAATTAAACTGGCTAGAGAACATAAACAGAGTTTACAACATGTAACATTGTTTAACAGAAAGTAAACATAACAGTTAATTTACATCTTTATACACATTCCACATACACACTCTCTCTCACCCACACCATGTTCCAAGGATCGAGGGGAAAGGACTAAGAGACCTCTAACTAGACTAACTACAAACCTTCAAAAGATTAAGCGTTAGGATGAAACGATCCTTCCGATTCCTGTTGCTGATGCTGACCTAAAAATGTTTGAGTAGAGGAATGAGCCTACTCGCTCAGTGAATAGCATTTCATTTAGTTATCACTAAATAACTCATCAATTATATAAAGTTGAAATAAAGCATTAGTGCAGTATTAAACAGGGCAGTTCTAATGACACAGCAGATTTACAAATAACTATCTCATTTCTACGCAACATCAGATGTCTTAAACAATTAAACAATTATAGAGAATTGGCATAGAAGTTCAAATCTCTTAACATTTTAAATTTACTGCTATCCTATGTGATTCATATTTATATTTTCATTATGCCCTAATCATATGCAGTGTACTCTGCATATAAAGATCCGTAGCGAACTATGATCCCACCATACAAGACTTAGCGACACACCCAGAAAATGTTAAGTCTAACTGCCAACCCTGGTCTGCTGCAGGACTCTCAGGCTCACAAGGCCTCAGGCTCACAAGGCCTCACTACACTCTCAAAAGACTGAACTCTAGACTCCTCCTCAAACCTGAGCACACAGGCGGAGAGTCTTACCGGGTTACCACCGTGACACAAGCACGGATTAATGTTGAATAACCCCTATTTTCCACAGTGCCACCGTGACACAAGCACGGTTCTTGTTGCAACACTGTCTCTCTCTATCCTCGTGCCACCGTGACACAAGCACAGTTATTGTTGCAACACGAGTTTCACCCCCCTGGTTGCAGACCTCTCAAAGGGGTTCTACGGTGTTAGGGCACCTAAGTCTATTAACTGATTAACATATAAACACTTAAACAGGGATATCACATCTCATACTTATTTCACATTCTGAACATCACTTGAAAGCACATATAAATATCATTTGTCATCTTTAAATATGACTCAATATCACTTGTCCAATTTCAATGCTAAACAATCGTCTTTAATCAGCGTATACATTACTACTGTAATACCAGAAAATCTATCATACACTATTGTATGTGCTACACTATTTAGGAGTTATATCAACTGATACTGAAGCAATATATATAATGAATTCGAGTTCGATAGTGATAAATAAATGAAATACTACTCACCCACTTTGGAGTGTTTGTATACACCGAAATCGTCCACAAACATGCCTAATTCTTCTTTTCTGCAACTTTGCACCCCGTGCAATCTGGGCAGAAACACTTCTGTTCTATTTTTCTGCAACTTTGCACCCCGTGCAACTGATCTGCACCGCGTGCAACTGATCTTCTCCCCGTGCAATCTGGGCATAAACACTTCTATTCTATTTTTCTGCAACTTTGCACCCCGTGCAACTGATCTGCACCCCGTGCAACTGATCTGCACGTCGTGCAAACCTGTGCAGAAACAGAAATCCCCGACATCAGCTTTTCTGTAACTTTGCACGCCGTGCAACCTGCGCAGAAACGGAAATCCTCGAGGAAAAAGGTGGATTCGGGGTCGATTCGCGGAAAATCTCCACACGAAATACCTTGGGAACTTCAAGACGACCTAGCAGCAACCCGTAGACGTTGCTTTTCACGTCTTTGGCCGCTCCTAGCACCTCCTTGGCCGGCTCCTATCTTGGCCGGGCAGCAGGAATGGGGAAGAAGAAAGGGAAGGGGAAGAAGGTGAAGTGGCTGGCTGATTCGGATGGAGAAGATGAGGAATCAAAGAAGAACGAAGAAGGAGGTGCTTGATTGCCCAGCTTTCTCCTCTAGCTCGCTCTCTCCCTCTCCCTTTCTCTGTTTTTCTCAAGCGGCAACTGAAGGAATGAACGTATCGTTCATTCAAGGTCGGCTAACAAAGCTAATAAAGGAAAAACTAAAGAAGGGATAAGGAAGGGCACCCAGGGGGCCAGATGCAACTTACCCAAGAACTTTCAGAAATTACGTATAGGTCCCTGCTCGCTAAAAAACTCATATCTTTTTACTCTTAGGTCGGTTTCGCGTGATTTCTCTAGGAACAGGTCAAGCACAAACTTGTCCTCAACCTCAGGACAAGAGAACAAGCTAATGATACATTAACACTAGCTCAAAGCTCAAAACACTATTAACAAAAGCAAGTACTCATCTCAACATAACTAGTTCAATTATGCACTAACCAAGGTACTTACTGGTAAAATGAAATGTGGGTCATAACAATATCCCTCCCTTATAAGAATTTCGTCCTGAAATTCCTAAGAGAAAAGGAAACTTATTACGCATCTCTGATTCAAGCTCCCACGTAGCTTCCTCTATATTGTGATTCCTCCACAAAACTTTCACTAAAGATAACTCGCGATTCTTAAGCTTCTTGATCCTCTGATCAACTATCTGTATTGGTCCCTCAACATAGGAAACATCTGATCTGATTCCAGATCAAACCACAATACATTGTCTTTCTAGAACTGTTATACCAGTAACTCAAATTATGGTAATTACTGAGAAATTATCATACTATACATTTAGACAAACTAAAATTCTTAAATAAACAGAATGCATGTCAATTTGGCACTTTATACTAAAAATCATGCAATTGAACTGTTAAACATCACCACATCTCATACTGATAATTTTGATATCAAAATACTTGATTCATTGTACACCCTATACTTAGGGTTTCAGTTACCTCATTCACTTATCATATAGCAACATCCTATCCTTAGGGGTTACCTCATTCACTAGTCACATGGCAACACCCTATCCTTAGGGTTTCAATTATCTCATCTATTTGATTGCATTTCAAATCACCATACGATATCATTCTAGAACTAGCAGAGCAGTATATTCAAATCATTGTAATTACTGAGTAATCCTTATATCATGCATGCAGGCAGATTTAAAATTCATAAATATCCCAAATTCATATAAATTTTGGCACATACATACTGAATTCATGCAATTGAACATCTTATTACACCAATAAGAGTAATTTACTTCACATATAAGAAATCATCTGTAATATTTATCAATTATCTGAAATTTCTCGAAGAACATGTACATTAACCCAAATCCTGGTTTGTGCATCACATAACTCAATTAAGAGTTGCTTACATATCATAACACAAATAATTAATAATACTTGAGAATTTCTAGTAATATCTCAGAGAAATGTGCCAATTCATGTAAATGTTAAGTCACACACATTAACATAACAGGAAGCATGCACCTAGGTTTATTTGCATATTTTAATACTATCGTACTTTCTTGAAATCATGCACCTGATGATTTACCAAATCTGTATTGTCTGGGTTTATACCCAAACCGTACCATCATCAGTTGTGTATTTCTAAACTCAACATTTACACTAAGCAATTTGGGTTTCGATGAACTATGTAAATTCACTGGTCCAGTCTACACTTTCTATTATACAGAGCTTCATACGGGGCCAAACCAAGACTGGAATGGTGACTATTGTTGTATGCAAACTTTATAAGGCTTAAATGTTCTTCCCAACTTCCACTGAAATGCAAAACACATGCTCTCAGCATGTCCTCAAGAGTCTGAATGGTTCTCTCAGACTGACTATCTATTTGCGGGTAAGAAGTTGTACTAAACCTCAGCTTTGTGCTCAAAGCATGATGCAACTAATTCCAAAAGCCTGGATGTAAACTTAGGATCTCTATCTGATATAATTGAAACTAGGATACCATACAACCTGACTATCTCCTCCATGAATATCTTAGCCAACTTCGGAATATTAGAGGTTGACTTGATATGAAGAAAGTGAGCAGACTTAGTCAGTCTATCCAAAATCACCATATTGAGTCACAACCTCTAGGTGTCCTGGGTGACCCTATCACAAAATCCATTGTGATATGTTCCCATTTCCATTATGTTATATGAAGAGATTACAATGTATCTACATGTTTCTGGTGCTCAGCCTTAACTTGCTGACACACACTACACCTAGTCACATACTCAGCTACATTCTTTCCATACCAGGCCACCAATACGACTCGTTGAGATTCACGTACACCTTAGTGGTACCTGGATGCATGGCATACATTGATGCATGTGCTTCCTCAAGAATCTATTCTCTCAAGTCATTATCTCGAGGTACATGCAACCTGTCATGTTAAAACAACACATCATCATCTAAAAACCTGACTTTCTGGTCTTTTCCCCCTATTGCATCATGCACGATCTGTTGCAACCCACTAACACTCTTCTAAGGTTCCTTGATCTAATCTTAAAAAGTAGGTTTGACTTGCATCTGTGCAATCAAACCACTCTGTTTTTTCACCCCTATGTCTAGGTTCAACTTTCACACTTCTACTAGCAGGTCTCTCTTGAAACATGCCATAGAGAATGCATCAGTTGTTGAACCTAACAACCTGCTGAGGGCATCTGCTACCATATTCACTTTTTCCAGGATGATGGTCTATCATTATATCATAATCCTTAATCAATTCTAATCATCTCCGCTATCTAAGATTTAGGTCCTTATGGGTAAAGGTATATTTCAAGCTCTTATGATCTATAAACACCTGGCACACCTCACCATAAGGATAGTAACATCATGTCTCATAAGCATGAACTACAACAACTAATTCCAGTTCATGTAACGAGTAATTCTCCTTTTGTTTTATAGAGATGCTAGTATTCAAGGTCAAATCACTAGCGACATCCCTTGAACTACTTCAACTCTAATCATTCTAGGGTTTGGTCCTTATTAGTAACATAGCATTCTTGTGTGTGTGTGGTCGATCATATAAATCAAATTGAGCTGCTTGGGTCGATTGCATATTAACCCAACACTCAACTTTAATTATATTGGCTGAAAATTCAGTTTCACAATAGTTTCTGTAATTCGCTTACTAAATAGCTAACAGAAGCTCCAAAAATTCTGGAAATTTTATATGTTATACCTAATGAAGTTTCAGACCTCCAGTAAAAATTTGAGATCATTTCTAATTACCAATAAATAATTAAAAATCAAACAGTGCACTGCTATATTGCAGTCTGCAGCAGATTCGGTCGAGTTGTCCTATTCATAACTCGACCGACACCCTCACTGTTGAGATCTCATAAGTTTACTCAAGTCTTCCTTATCTTATCACTGAAATTTCCTTCCTCTTACTTGAACATCCAAATAAGTTACATTCTCAATTTACCCTGCTAGGGTTTCATCATCATATTGTGTATCATCATTTTACTTACTTAATCGTCTCTACCATGGTAGTTATGCACCATATATGATTTATTTTCTAATTTACACGTTTCTTCATGTATATCATGTTGCTCTTCCAAAGGCTCTTTATTTCTATTGAAGAAGTACAATAAAGTATTTTATTCTATTACATGATCCATTCCAGGATGAATTATTACTATCTTAGCCCTTACATACTATTCTCATATCTTTACCATATTCTCATATTTAGAGTTCATATAATACAAATCATTAATTTTCAATCTGAACCTTATATCGTGTTCTTTAATTTTCAACTAATGATTTCTCATATGAGGCTTCAACATTGGGCCTCGGTATCGATTCCAGCTACTTCTTAGCTGCTCTAATCTTTCCCTTATATCTCAACATCTTAACATATGTACATTCTTAATATGTTGCAGGTCTAAATTATCCAGAGTCTACTTTCATTATATTCTTAATAAAAGTCGTTAGATCCTGGTAACGCTTCCTTCCAACTGGACCAGGCCGAACCTGTAGTCCTGAAGCCAAGAGTTACTCAGGATTAACCAACTCTTATTAATCTCAAACATGTGGAAAGATTATCCACTCAGGGCAAATTCATTTAAACATAATTTTGGGTCTACTTTAATACAAAGAATACAAACACTAAATAATTCACTTTATGTCACAACAATATAAATGAATCATATTTATTGTACAAACTAAAAATCTAAATTCATGCATATAAGAGCGTTTCTAGTGATCTTCAATCAAATAAGCAATATAAAGTAAGAGTTGTATCACATCCTATATATTTAATCTCTTACTCCTACATTAATTTCTTATCTCATAACCCTAAGATTTCTAGGGTTTCTCTCTAGCCTATCCTTCCTCTGCATACCTGGCCAGGGCATCCAGAGAAGAATAGACAGAGTTGCTTGATACTGGTCAATCTAAGTATTCAGACACCTGGCCAGGGTATCTAAACACTCAGACCTCCCAGAGCTAAAGACATATCACTTCTTATTTTCCTCACTTATAACTTTATCTTTTGATCCTAATGATCCCTGATGACTCAGCCTAAGCTCTCTACTTGGTTCTCGTGACCACATCCTCTTCCTGCTATCTGTAATAGTATAACAGAACACATCCTGTTAGAAAATTACAGATAGAAGAAAGACACTTAAACCTTAATCCTATTGGTCTCTTATCGTCCCCTGACCTTGAGTAACTATGTACTCAAACCAAAGCTCTGATACCAAAAATTGTCACACCCCGATCTCACACTAACCACTAATCACGAGATTAGGGCGCGACGGAGGAATTATCACATAAACAAATCACTGAGAACTTTTTTTTTACTTTCTTTTTAAAACCTCGTAATGATATCCGGATTATTGCTGTAAACTAAAACATAATAAACAATTACGGAGGCATTTCAATTAAATTGGCTAGAGAACATAAACAGAGTTTACAACATGTAACATTATTTAACAGAAAGTAAACATAACAGTTAATTTACATCTTTATACACATTCCACATACGCACTCTCTCTCACCCACACCATGTTCCAAGGATCGAGGGGAAAGGACTAAGAGACCTCTAACTAGACTAACTATAAACCTTCTAAAGACTAAGCGTTAGGATGAAACGATCCTTCCGATTCCTGTTGCTGATGCTGACCTGAAAATGTTTGAGTAGAGGAATGATCCTACTCGCTCAGTGAATAGCATTTCATTTAGTTATCACTAAATAACTCATCAATTATATAAAGTTGAAATAAAGCATAAGTGCAGTATTAAACAGGGCAGTTCTAATGACACAGCAGATTTACAAATAACTATCTCATTTCTACGCAACATCAGATGTCTTAAACAATTAAACAATTATAGAGAATTGGCATAGAAGTTCAAATCTCTTAACATTTTAAATTTACTGCTATCCTATGTGATTCATATTTATATTTTTATTATACCCTAATCATATGCAGTGTACTTTGCATATAAAGATCCGTAGCGAACTACGATCCCACCGTACAAGACTTAGCGACACACCCGAGAAATGCTAAGTCTGACTGCCAGCCCTGGTCTGCTGCAGGACTCTCAGGCTCACAAGGCCTCAGGCTCACAAGGCCTCACTACACTCTCAATGGAGTGAACTCTAGACTCCTCCTCAAACCTGAGCACACAGAAGGAGAGTCTTACCGGGTTACCACAATGACACAAGCACGGATTAATGTTGAATAACCCCTATTTTCCACAGTGCCACCGTGACACAAGCACGGTTCTTGTTGCAACACTGTCTCTCTCTATCCTCGTGCCACCGTGACACAAGAACAATTATTGTTGCAACACGAGTTTCACCCCCCTGGTTGCAGACCTTTCAAAGGGGTTCTACGGTGTTAGGGCACCTAAGTCTATTAACTGATTAACATATAAACACTTAAACAGGGATATCACATCTCATACTTATTTCACATTCTGAACATCACTTGAAAGCACATATAAATATCATTTGTCATCTTTAAATATGACTCAATATCACTTGTCCAATTTCAATGCTAAACAATCATCTTTAATCAGCGTATACATTACTACTGTAATACCGGAAAATCTACCATACACTATTGTATGTGCTACACTATTTAGGAGTTATATCAACTGATACTGAAGCAATATATATAATGAATTTGAGTTTGATAGTGATAAATAAATGAAATACTAATCACCCACTTCGGAGTGTTCGTATACACCGAAATCGTCCACAAACACGCCTAATTCTGCTTTTCTGCAACTTTGCACCCCGTGCAACTGATTTGCACCCCATGCAATCTGGGCAGAAATACTTCTGTTCTATTTTTCTGCAACTTTGCACCCCGTGCAACTGATCTGCACCCCGTGCAACTGATCTGCACCCCGTGCAATCTGGGCAGAAACACTTCTATTCTGTTTTTCTGCAACTTTGCACCCCGTGCAACTGATCTGCACCCCGTGCAACTGATCTGCACGCCGTGCAAACCTGTACAGAAACAGAAATCCCCGACATTAGCTTTTTTGTAACTTTGCACGCCGTGCAAACTGATTTGCACGCCGTGCAACCTGCGCAGAAACGGAAATCTCTGAGGAAAAAGGTGGATTCGGGGTCGATTCGCGGAAAATCTCCGCACGAAATACCTTGGGAACTTCAAGACGACCTAGCAGCAACCCGTAGACGTTGCTTTTCACGTCTTTGGCCGCTCCTAGCACCTCCTTGGTCGGCTCCTATCTTGGCCGGGCAGCAGGAACGGGGAAGAAGAAAGGGAAGGGGAAGAAGGTGAAGTGGCTGGCTGAATCGGCTGGAGAAGATGAGGAATCGAAGAAGAATGGAGAAGGAGGGGCTTGATTGCCCAGCTTTCTCCTCTAGCTCGCTCTCTCCCTCTCCCTTTCTCTATTTTTCTCAAGCGGCAACTGAAGGAATGAACGTATCGTTCATTCAAGGTCGGCTAACAAAGCTAATAAAGGAAAAACTAAAGAAGGGATAAGGAAGGGCGCCCAGGGGGCCGGATGCAACTTACCCAAGAACTTTCAGAAATTACATATAGGTCCCTGCTCGCTAAAAAGCTCATATCTTTTTACTCTTAGGTCGGTTTCGCATGATTTCTCTGGCAACGGGTCAAGCACAAACTTGTCCTCAACCTCAGGACAAGAGAACAAGCTAATGATACATTAACTCTAGCTCAAAGCTCAAAACACTATTAACAAAAGCAAGTACTCATCTCAACATAACTAGTTCAATTATGCACTAACCAAGGTACTTACTGGTAAAACGAAATGTGGGTCATAACATAGGCATTGCCATCAAAGATCGTATCTTTAAAATGAAACATTAGTCCATAACATTTTTGCCCATACAATATGTATGATGTTTTCATTGATGGCCGGTATATAATAGCATTTCACTAATTCTATTACATGTCCTTGATGTCATAATGTAACTGTAATGGTAGAAACTCTTGCTCTGCATAGTTTCTAGCTTACTTCCTCTCAGGTCCTGAACTAGAGATCTCTATCTCTATCATCTTCTTGAGATCCTCTATAAGAGGTTATTTCCCTTTCCTAGTTACCCCTCTCCATTTCTTGAGTGATGAAGACTTGCATCGAAGCTTGAATTCAGAACACTTCTTTACCTTGCTTTAGTCTATGGAATTCACTCTGCTGATCACTATCACAAGTTTTGTCCTTTCTTCATTCATGCTTTGGCATCAACATGCCAAGTACTTTAGATAGTGGTTTGGACAAGTTTCTCAACATTTGATAAACTGACTATATGATTCACACAACAATTTGTAGAATCATATGTTTGGTCAACTCTTGAGCCATCAGAAATCACAATTAATCTATATGTATAATCATATTGAGCATATGAGATTATACACTACTACAGAAACAACATTCAATGTCTCTTTTCTGGACGTCGGTTATTTACAAAAACCACCGCCTATAACATTCCATGTCGGCTATTTAGTAAATCTGACATCTATATTCGAAGAGCAGCCATACACGAGTACCGCTTTGTATTCAGCGTCGGCTAGGTAAACCAAACTGACGCCTAAAATCTCCCGTGAAATCGAAATTTCGAGCAAAAAGAAAAAGTGTCACATACAGCGTCGGTTTTTTAGACACAAACCGACACCTATGTATGATGAGAATTTGTGCAAAAAGTGTCACATACAGTGTCGGTTATCCTTTGATAACCGACGCTGATAATGGTTCCCGCCAAATAATTTAGGGCAAAATATTGTTCAATTGGACGTCAATTTTTACGATCAACCGACGCTGAAGATGTTTAGGTGTCGGTGTTGTAGACAACCGACGCCTTTTATGAACTTAATACCCCCACGATCACCCGACTCTTCCCCTTTCTTCTGTTTCATTGCAAGAATTTCTCCCCCGCTGCTGCTGCCGCCCGACTGCAACCCCCAACCGCCGCTGCTGCTACTTGTGTGCCGCCGCCGCTCCCTGCTCCTTTTGCGCCGCCGTCTCCGGTCCAAGTCGCCGCGCCCTGCGGCTGCCTGCCTACCCTACGTCGGTGGTCCTGGAGCTCGTCGTGCCTGCCCTGTGCCGGCGGTCCTTTGCTCGACCTCACCTCGCCGCCGACCTATCGACCTCACCTCGTCGCTGACCTGTCGACCTCGCCTCGCCTCGACCTCGCCCTGCTCGTTTGCCCAAGTACCTGCCGACCTACCCAGGAGGCACCCAAGCACGCCTAGGCGGCCAGACGTTCACCTAGGGTCCCAAACCCAGGCACCCAGCCTAGTTAGGCCTCTGGAATGCCTGGGCGATGCTTGGGCTGCGCCAAGGCACAATGCTGCTGTGTATTTTTTTTAAAATTAAGTTATTTACTGATTTGTGTTTATTTATGTACTGATTTGTATTTATTTATGTATTGTTTCAGGAATTAATTGATCATCTACTGTTGCCCGCCGTCTCTTTGTTCGTCGCCTACTCACCTGCCTGCTTGCCTGCCTACTCGCCTACCCTCTGTCTCGCCCAAACAGAGGTAAACCCTATTTTATTACACTGCTTGATCCTTAATCACATAGACTTAATCAACATTGCTACTTGTATGATCCTAGTGATTAAAATCACTCTTTCTTGGTCCCTTCAGTAATTAATTTTCCTTTGAGATGAGTGTTAATTGATTTACTTTTCCTTTGAGATGAGTGTTAATTGATCTAGTTTGCTTACTTTCCTTGTAATGCCATCTTTTATGCGCTATGACCTAGTCACCTCTAGAGTATTAAAATGATGCAACTTGTACACTTGTTAAATTTGAATCTATAAATCCTATGAATTGATATCACCCCACAAAATCAGTAGTCACTATTATGTCTTGTACACTCTAGAATCAAGATCTAATACTCTTATGCTATTTTAACACCATGAGAGATTTTTTGCTCATTCTAGTGGATTATTATGACCTATGATGACCTAACATGAAACCATGCTCTTAATGATATGATTTACATATCTATTATTGTGTTTGTTGGCCTAGAAACCCATCCAAGATTTACTCATTAGGAGTAAATCTTGGATAGTCCCCGGTTTGGGACTGTTCTTGAACACCTAATCTCACTTAGGATGTAAGTGTATAATGTGTATTGGGTTTTCGAGAAAATTTTGGTACGATTTCCCCATTTGTTCTCTAAGTACATATGTACTTAGAGAACAGCGGGGAAATGCTGCCAAAATCTTCTCGAAAACCCAATACACATTATACACTTACTAGTGAGATTAGGTGTTCAAGGATGGGATAGGTGGTACACATTTATTATATATCAGAATGACATCACATGTGTTTGTTGGCCTAAGTGAACAATCATTGTTCTTTATATTACTTGTACATTGGTAAAAACTAGAATGAACAATCACTAAATTATATACTGTTTGTATGGAGTATAAATTAGAATGAACAATCTTATTCTCCTATACATTGATAAAAGATTACAATTTTAGAGGCAAGTATGTTTATATTTTTTTTATTGAAGCTAAATGTTTGCTTTTTTAATATCAATATCATATTAAGATTTGATGTTTCATTATCTTCTAGTTAATACAAATGCTAAATGTTTGCCTTTTTAATGAAATTTTCAGATGGCTGACCATGATGAGCATGATGTCCATGATGAGCATGATGTCCATGATGAGCATGAAGTCCATGATGAGCATGTTGTCCATGATGAGCATGGTGAGGATACCAATGTAAGTTCTAAAAACATATCCTGTATTTCTATAAAATTCATTATCTTATAGTTATGTCATATATCCCATATTTCTATATTGGGCTAATTCAGTGTGTTTATTTTTGTCAAATTTTAGGTTGATGATGCACATGTACCCACTGAAGCACTGCAGGAACTTGATGCGCAGCACCAAAAAGTTAACAAGAAAAGGGGCATCACTCTATTGAACAAGTCAATAGCGCTAAGTGGAAGTGGATCCAAATTGGTTGTGGAGTTTGATAATGGAGGAAATGCAATTGGAGTGAACCGCAATAATTTTGTAAACTATCTTGGGGTTGTCACTCGAAGCCATTGTGGTGTTAAGTATGATAATTGGCATAAAGTTCCTCAGGAGAAGAAAGACTTGATATGGAAGGATTTGTGCATGAGTTATTATTATTTGCAATTCTATTTTGTAGATTACAAATTCTTTTATTTGCAATTCTATTTTTGGATACTAGTTAATAACAATTCTATTTTACAGAATCTGTTTGCATTGGATGAGAAGTTGCATCGTAAAAGAGTGATGCAACGCGCTGGAAATATGCTTAGGAACTATAGGACAAATCTCAACAGAGAATACATAAAAGATGGTGATAAGAAGAAGAAGTCAGCCCTTGAACAGTGGAACTTCTTGGACAAAGAAGATTGGGACAATTTTGTTGCTTTAAGAAAATATGAAGAATTGAAGGTATTAGGCGTCACTCCCAATTTAATTAATATACATTGTGTTCACCTATTCAAGATTAACATTTAGTGATACTAACCAAATCATTAATGTGCATACTAACTAGGCCCTCAGTGAGGCACAAAAAGCAAGGCGTGCACTGAATGTGCATGACCACACTATGGGTCCAAAGGGCTATGCAAGCGTTCTCCAAAGACTACAGGCGGAGTCTGCTGGTACTCAGGAGTCCTCTACTATAGGTAGCACACCTCTGCCTCGCCATGATGTTTGGATAGCTGGGAGGCAAAATAAGAAGGGAGAAATAAGGAAGCCCACAACTGCTGAGGCGGCTGCAAAAATGGTAAAATACAACTCTTAGAGAAATCATTTGAATATTGATTATTTGTGGTGTTAACTTACCAATTTCTGTTGATGGTGATTAGCGGGAGATGCACGAGCAGAGGAAACAAGGCACGTTCATCCCTCAGGGCACAAGGGATGAATTGAGAGTTGCTCTGGGTAACCCAGAGCATCCTGGACGTGTTAGTGGTTCAGGCACTGGTGTGGGCATCAAAGCATTCTTTAGGCCATCCCAGCGCAAACCCAGAGTGGGACTTTCACAAGAAGACGTAACCTATTCTTTTTTTAGAATGTTACTGCAAAAGGAAATTTAATAATAAGAAGCTAATGTTTGTTTTATCCATGTATAGGAGAATAAGAGAGTCAAGGATATAGTTGCTAAGAAGGTCAATGATATAGTTGCTGAGAAGGTCAAGGAAGAAATAGTGCGGTGGCAAGCATCTCAGGCTTCCAATCAGCCTATGGCGACCTACTCTTCTCCTGATGTACAGACTGAGAGTAATCCTATAGACCCACCACCGCCTAACACGTCTACCGTAAGTATTGTTTATGACATTGTAGCTAGTCTTTTCAAGATGATATGTTTTCAAGATGATATGTATATATATATATAATATTCTTTACGTAAATTTGTAGGCATTGAAGCCATGCCGCATAAAAATACAAGACTATGTTGTTGCAGAGGCACAGGCTTACCCGTCCCTTCCTGGGGCAACGTTTCATGGGACTCCAATGCCACAGGGCTACGTTCGTGTGAGCCCGATATGTGTATTACCTGATTGGAGGGAAGCTACATTGCCATATCCCCACCCGGATATTGATCCACTTGTTGAGGAAGAAGGCGGGGTGATATTGTGGCCCAAAGCAGATGTCGTCTACACTACTGAAATTGTAAGATAAATTTACATTACTTTAGATTGTTAATGTGTATATATGAGGTCAACTGATCTGAAATTATATATACAGGTTAAAAAGAAGACACCCAGAGCACCTAGGCCTCCACCTCTACTTCCTGCATTACCAAGTTGGGTTCCAACTGACCTAAACTACCCGTTAGGTTCTGCTTGTAGGGGAATGGCATGTTGGCTACGGGCACATAATATACATTGCCCTACAATTCTTTCTTTAGAAGCGGATTATGCAGGTCAATCATACGAAAGCTCTTTATTTATACAAGATATTATTGAGCTGTTTATGTATGATTGGCTGAATACATCAATGATAGAGACATGGATAAGGTGAGATCTTGTTTATACATCCATATACCTTGTGTAAGATCCGGTGATCTGGTTTCTTATATATTAATGCATACGTAATACATGTTTTGCAACTACTTAGTCGAAGATCAATGCAAACAATTTGCATTTGATCATGTGGGATTTTTGATTCCATCATTGATTAGTATGGTAGTTAAAGACCCTGATAGTGTTCAACAATATTGTATAGATGCTTTTACAATTTTTCGGTCAGCAAAAGAAGACGATAATAATAGCTCCATTCAATGTCAGGTAAGTTTACTTTATTTATAATTTAGACTTAACAAAATTACATTTTTATTGTGGATTTTGAGTTATTAATTTTTAACTTTTTTACCTCTAGCGGTAGGCATTGGGAGTTACTAGTTATTGTCCCCAGGACATTCACTGTTTATTATCTAGATCCTGCGGGGAGTACATTAAACACTAAAATTGGATACGTAATGAGAATGCCATTATTCTGGTGAGAAATATTTCATTTTTATATCTGTTAACATCTGTTATTACATTACTATTTAATTATGAAATGTACTGTGTTACATTAACATGTAGGGGTTTAGATGAAGGCTGGAGGAACGGTCCCAAGGAAAAAGAACCAGCCAATAAATTGGGAGAACATAAAAGTAAGTTCCCGACTCCAATGTATATATTATTGATGTGAATTGTGCTTAGTTGTATTTTTTAATATTTTGTATGTTTCAATTTATAGTGCGCTACACAAGACAACGACTGGGCATGCACATACTATGTGATGCGATTTATGCAGATGATTATCAAACATGCCGCATTGGACATCAATACCATACATGTGGTATTATATATAGTCTCATTAGTTAGTATGAAATATATCAATCTTATATTTATATTATTACTTATATATATACATCATTCTCTTTGCAGGTGTTTAAAACTGACCACACTATAGGTAAATGCTTAAAAAATGTACATTCTCCATATACGGAGGAAGTATTAAATGAAGTAAGAGAAGAATGGGCAAAATCCATACAAGCAGTGACGATTGTAAAATATAATTGGGATGCTGATAGCGATGTTGAATGATATTTTGTAAATGAATATTTCTGAATGTTTATACATGTTTGAATGTTTCTACATGTTTTGAATGTTTCTACATGTGCGAATGTGAGAATTGAATTGATGTCTGAATGTATCTACTTGTGTGAAAAAATATATGTTGATTTTGCAGGTTTGTGGCCTATTTGTAAGCTGATATCAATGGATGTCGTAAACATGCAGTTCAGAAAACTGAACTACAGGTTCTCATCCTGCTGACCAGCCATAGCAGGCCTGCAAACTGATAAGAAAAAAAAAATTAAAACATAGGCGTCGGTTATTTATAGAACACCGTCATCAAAGGCCTACCGCGTCGGTTATGGGATAAAAATCGCCGCCTAATGT
This sequence comes from Alisma plantago-aquatica, assembly GCA_963693085.1. Lineage (NCBI taxonomy): Eukaryota > Viridiplantae > Streptophyta > Magnoliopsida > Alismatales > Alismataceae > Alisma > Alisma plantago-aquatica. Next base: position 971,861,393 of record OY856412.1, on the reverse strand, counting down.
GACAAACAATCTGACCGTGCAGGAAACCACGACCGTGGTGGAAATGGCATCGCTTATTCGTATAAAACCGACGCCTATAGTACTAAACACGACCGTGCAGGGAAGCACGGCCGTGGCATCTGGGAATATGGAGGCGGTGTTTTAGTTGATAACCGACGCAGAAAGTGTCCTAGATCGCGCCCTTTTTTGTGGCGTGAACCCTTTTGGCATCGTCTTACTATATACAACTGACGCCTATAGGTTATATAGGTGTCAGGTATAAAACTGACACTGAAGAGTTCGACCTTTAGCGGCGCCCACATAGGCGTCGCTTGAAAACCGTCGCTAAAAGGGGTTAAACAACCGACGCCAAAGGTGTGTTCTGTAGTAGTGATATTTGATCTCCATCTATCTAATTATACTCAAACATTGCTTTGAAGACATTATACCTTTGACACTTTACATGATTCTTAAGATATATAACCATCTCAAGAATGTCCATGATTCAAGTTGTTTATGCAACTCATAGTTCATATAGCTCAACATAAGGTTCTTGATGTCTTAGGCATCATCGACATACTTTGAGTAAGCATCCAATTTTAGCCTTAGGCACATTTGGAGTGGTTCAACTAGATCTGGTCTTTCAAGGACTTTAGAGTTTACACTCACCATTGAGAACACTTCTTAAAGGTCCCAAACCAGATTTGAAGTTTATTCTATTTATGAACTGATCGTAATGATAATGCATTTATGTTTGTCATTTGGATTCCTTAAAAGAATTTTGCAACATTTCAAAACAAATTTTTATTTGTTTCATTTGATAAATTTGACGATATTAATTAGGCCTTTAATTAATTATCTCTCCCACTATTTTGATCAAATTTATAAACCTCATGTATCAATTCAGAAGATTACAATGTACAACCTTCCAGTGAGCAAGATCTTGACTTCCTATGGTCTAGCGAGGGTTGTCACCCACAACTAGATTTTTTTAGGAAGGAAACTTTTGCCAATTGCATCATATGCAACTCTTGATAGATGTTATGCACAACTCTTCATCATGAATATCTACATTCCTTAAGGTGCTTAAGGCTATTAAGATCACCTTCTGAAGTCTGTTTCCATTTGGTATCACAATGAGTATGCACGCTGTGAAGGCAGACTGACATACCCACTATCACACTTCCACGAGTTAGACGGTGCACCACACGAAGGCGTGCCCCCACTTAGTCAATCAAGCTTTTTCATGTGTGTTGCTTTTGGATGGCATCTTAAACTTAATATTTATATTTGAGGAGTTTTATATTTATATATATATACATATCCAACCACAACATATTTGTAGTATGTATCATATACATGCTATAAGCACAATGAGAAACATGCAATATCAATAAAAGAAATGATTATGGCCATTCTATTGTAATTCCATTGAGCCACAAGGAATTACAGTCATCTAAGGTCTACATCATATGCAACCTATTTTGGATGAAGATCTTTGTTCTTGAAAAATTCCACATTGATCGGCTCATCCTATGACATGATCAACTTGCCTCTTGATCGGTTGGTTGGTCGGTCTGGCCTTCAATGTTTGGACACCTCCAACAAGCAGTTGGGATATCAGTCGGTCGATCTGGCTCCATCAGAATCCTCCTCGGTCCTCCAGGCACTTGGCTCATCTGGTGCGGAGCGTTTTCTTATTCGAAGTAATAGAAAATAAACTATCCTACGTTTACATAATCTTGGGAACCCTCGAGTTACATTTGAGGGGAGAAAAGGTATAAGAGAAAGGATCTTGAGTTATCTCGAGTTACATGTGGAATAGAAGGTAAAGGCTCGCTATGGAAATCGAGATGCAAACAACTATAACCAAAAAAGCACATATAGGGTTTATAGGCCATAACCATGCTACACATCCACCATCAAAACTACTTTAGGGCGACAAGTATCAATTGCATATATACCATATCATATATGTATATTAGTTTGTGGTCACATGTGGTATTCAGTCGGATATGCACATTAGTCATTTTAAATATTTGCATTGTATGCTATAAATAAATGATGATAAAATCAAAATCTGATCATATCCATTTATTCCAAAATATAGTACATTGATGTGGCTCTGATACCACTGTTGGGTTTTATGGCCTCAGAGTAGGTAGCAGAAACCAAAATTTACTGACCATTAACCCATAACAGGAGATTGCATCAATGAATATGTAATTAGAAGGATGGTTTTAGCGAGATATACCTGATCCTGAGGCTTTCCCAGTGACAATACCTAACAACCATGTGTGGTCTTCAATCCCATGTCTTGGTCAGTGTCTATGTAGCTCCTGGTATTTTCCATGGACTCTCTTCTCCACCACAGACTGCGGTTGATGTGTCCTCTTGAGTGGCAGACATCTCCCGCCTCTGTAGATATTCCACACAGACCACCTGGAACTCCTTCCATTCTAGAAGAACTAGCATAAAGGATACGACCCTCCTATTGGTGTACTAGCACCAACCTGCTCTCCTGAACTCAGATTGCTTTTCTGCAGTTGTCTTTCCCTTACTATGCCTCCCTAGTCAGGTAGAACTTGCTCTGGCTCTCATGATTACCAGAACCAGAGAGGACAACAACTTTGTAAAGAAACTGATGTTCTAAGTTGTGTGTTCTAAGAAGCCTCCAGTACCCCTTTATTTATAGTAGAGGGCAGAGTCAGGGTTCCCAGTTTGTTCAGGAGTAGAAGGATCCAAAAATTCCATGATAGTTTGTACTGTCATAGGCGAATCGATCATTTCGCAACTGAACTGATCATTTGGGCAGGTGATCTGATCAGTTCATAACTAAACCACTCATTTGGGTAGGTGATGCGATTGAGTCACCCACTCGAACCGGTCGTTTCACTTTCTAGATTTGCCAACAATTGGCTTTCCTTAATCATTTGCAATTAATGCAAAGATTAATCCTTAGTCCAATCGAATTGAACAATTGAAACATGAAAGTTTTCCTCCAACTGGGAAAATATTTTTTTCCTCAGTTGGCAGGACTATGAGCCACCCGGTTCACTAAGTGAACCGGTCAGTTGGCTCACACTAGCCAATCGACTCACAAGGGTGAACCGGTCGGTTGACAGTCCTAACATTGCAAATCCAGTCTCCAATCGACCTGACACTCTAACCAACTAGTTCAACACTTGAACTTGATAGTTTTGAATCCATTCAGTCAATTGTATGTTTAATTGAGTACTTTAACACCTTTAGTCTCAATCTAAACATCATTCATGGACAATCTCCTCTTCTAGGGGTATCCTATGTGTGTGACCCTATAGGTTCCAATTTACGTAGGCAGTGAGTGTTCATAACAACTTATGACATCACAAGGAATGAGTAGAATCTAGTAACTCATAATTTCTACCCAAGGAACTCAAAAAGTTGGAGAAAAACTTCAACCTATAGTTTGTGATGAGTGTTATAGTGATCATATAGTTTCTTTGTCACTGACATCCAGATTGAACTTGAGGCATGGAACGTCATCCTCTTCAACATTAAATCCATGTTCCTTGACCTAGAGTTGAATGTCTGAGATGCATGTGAATTCACATATCATATATTGAATCACATGAGTATGGCCATACAATTCTCAATCTCGCTTATCAAGGAGCCCTAGATATCATACTCCTTATAGGAGGGAAAAATCTCATATCTATCACTGACATTCAAGTCCCCATGTGTCAAAGTCACCCAATCATCACTGTTATAACAACTCATGTTTCAAGACTACATTTGATGATGTCAAAGTGTACCCAATCACATGTGATGAGTGTAGTGACTTTAGGTCTAAGAACCACAATCACCACCATCACTATGAGAGACGATTGTGACTACCATTCCATGGTATCCATGTATCACTCTCACAGGTGTCTGTCCGATATACTATTCTCTAACATATATCTATGTGCTTGATTTGATATAATATATCATGACTAATGAGACTCTATAATTAGGAAACACAAACTCTAGTCTTATGTATTACTATTGTCTATTTTTCTTCCATAGTAATATCCGACTAGGGACATAACAAGAATGTATGTAGTCTTATCATACATATGGTCTCATTATTCAGGTCCTCTACCTAAAGACATATGTCATTAAGTCACATCATTCTTTAGACATCTATCATGTATATGTCAGCATCTCATGAGTGAGACAAACATAATAGACAAAATTACCTTTATCATTATCAAATCAAGTATCATATGCCTCATTGCAATAATCATATGATTGGCTCTCTGGGCATACTATACTAACAATATATACTATACTAAATACTTTCCTCTCTCTTCACCAATGTTTATCTTTGAATCTTAGTGATTTTGTTCCTTAGATATTATCATTTTTTCTCTCATATATTATCCCTTCCTTTCCATCCCTTGTCTATATATATGGAAAAGTTGTTTTGAATTTTAAATACTTGGAGTTAGATTAGTACAAGAGGTTCTTGGTTAATATGAGAAGAGACAATAGGATACCAAGTCCTCAATGGTTCAAATTTTCACATATCTAATATGTTTAATTTCATAAAAAGACAATGTTTCATTAAATTAACAAATATATCTTCTCATTATAGAAACTACATCGCCTTCAAGAGTTGATGTTTTCTTTTTAATTTGCATTATTATCTAAACTTCATTAATTGATTGTTTACCAGTCTGTCATCTAACACATGGACCCATGACCCATCAAATCCACCTAATATGGAGATCTACCTAATTTTATTTACCATATAATATATGACTTCTTTAACCCCACATGAATGAGTCATTCATTCCCCCTCTCCACTTCTGGATTTGTAATTCTCATCTTAGCAATCTAGACAATAATGGAAGGTATGGACACACATTCACTTCTCTTCAATCTGATATAGTGTTTCTATTAGCTGCATCCTTCTCAGTTGCATGGTGATGGTGATAGTCAGGCTGAGGCATCTAATTTATGTTGCCCATTGGTATGAAGATAGAGATATATCTGATCTCCAGTGGTACATCAAAGGCAACCACCTTCATCTAGGCCTAGAAGCATGAAGATGATTGTGGTAGGACTAGATGACTCCCTCTCCATCCATACCCATGGAAGCAAAGATGGGATCATGCTAGGAAGAGGTGGCTTAATCTTCATTCAACATGTGGCAATGATGGTGAGAATCCAGATTCTGGTAACATTATGTTGTTAATTTTTAGTTACTTAGTTACATGCAACAACAACAAGTGCAATTTAGTTAACATATAGGCAGATCTAAATAAGAAGGTTATCATCTCAGTCGACTCAGTCATTAACTTGTAGAAGGTTATCATCTCGCTCACGCTTGATGACAACCACTTGCATTACCCACCCAACCCAGTAATCATAGAAACTACCACCTAACATATCACATTTTCAGGAAAGGAAGGATGAACTTGCTACACACATGAGAAGATCTATATGCAACATCTTGGAGCGACGAGTGAAGACTCCACTTTAGGGTTTGCAAATCACACACTCTAACGACTGATGTTTGTGAGATGTGTTCAACCCTAATTAATAGAGGCTTATTTATAGCCTTACACACACCAAAATCCTATTCCCATTAAGACATGATCACTCAATTGCTCTTATACATGTTGTAGAAGAGTTTGGAAGGAATACACTATCCAATTAGGATTAATAACTCCATTTAAGAAAGAAACAATTAATTAAATTCATAATTAATTCATTACGTAGTTGTATACTAGTGCAAAAAGAAGACATACGAAGGAAGACAATTCCCATGACCCACAACCAACAAGCCACAAGCCCGAGCTCATGCCCAACCTAGCCAGGCCAGGCGAGGCAAGGTGAGGGTGTGGCATGGCATGCACGTGTGTGTATTTGTTGTGGTCACCATGCCCACCAAGGAGGTGAGCATACTCTCCCCTAAGAACTTTGGACACCAGTGTCACATGTGATCCTACATATAAGGACCACAAAAGTTCTAGGAGTTAGAAATGTGGGATAAAACATCTTACCTACTTGTACTAGATGTAAAACTACATTTACTCCATGTTCTAGTTGTAGTACTTTGGGCTTAACCCATTCTATATACATGGCTAACAACCATATATCTAACAGTCCCCCACAAATTCGAATGTGTAGTGTGCTTTGCCAATCATCTCTCCATACTGTGCTTTTATTAGGTACCTTTTGGTTTGAATCTACCTGAGTAATCCAACTCTAAGCCTCACAAGAACTAGGTGAATGAAAGTCTTGAACCATAATGTTGGGTGCAAGAGTATAGGTTGGTAACAACATAATAAAGACATGGAAGAAAAGAAATCTGATGCACTAAAGCCCATGCATCTAAAAGTCATATCTCATGATTAATATCAGGGAACAACCCAATTCTCATGTTGCAACCTACATAACATCAATCATTTAGTTAGATTCTCCAAGGATGTACTGCTAACATCATGTACTAAGACTTGACAACATTCATAGATTAATCTCTTACTAACTTGCAATCATGACACTAACAGGTTTCCCAGGGGATAGACACCTAGATGCAAGAAGCATCAAAAGAAATTATATAGTTTCATTTTTCCTGACAACTTTTTATTACTAAATTCATCCGTATTTGTGGGATCTCTGTTGTGAAATACAGGCACAGAGTATCGCAACAAAAACAAGGTTTTTATCTATCTGTATTCCCATAATAGCAAAATTGCGTCAACTACTCTGAATTTGGAAGGATGGTTTATCGAGTTATATCTGGTCCTAGAGCAAGTCCAGCAACAACAACTCACTTCAATGCAAGTGTCTGTAAGTTCCTCTTGGATGGTAGTTGTGCAATACCTGGTCTTCACCATGGACAACAAACATGACAACTTCTGGAACAACTCTTAGGTTCTCACCACATATTGTAGGTTGACTTTTCTATCCTAGAAGAAGCTAAAGGACTCCTACCTCTAGAGTCATCTACACAGACCAACTAGAGCTCCCTTCATTCAACTAGAATAGACAAGAAAGAGTTGTCCCTCTTGTTTCCATACTAGTCACCAACTTGCTCTCCCACAACAATGATTCTCAGTTGTTCTTGCCGTCACAATCCCTCCCTATTTAGGTAGGACTTGCTTAGGCTCTCTCGGTTACCACAAATAGAGAGAACAAAAATTATCAGAGCAAATAATTCTTAGTTGTGTTGATGTGCTCTGGGAAGCCCCCAATACCCCTCTATTTATAGATGGGGTTAGGGCCAGGTTCCCAATTTGTTCGGGATCTATGTGGGAGTGGAAGGGACTAAAAGATCTTGAATTTTCACAACCTGCAAGCCATGAGATAGTCATCTAGTAGTCTAGATGGTCGTCTAACACTATGAGACGATCATTTCATAGATTTCCATTCACTTAAAAAATTGGCAAATTCATTTCCCATTAATGATAAACATTAATTCCTTACACCACAAGTATTGCTCGATCAAAATGATTCAAGAAAATATCTAGAACCTTCCTCTGGACTAACTAAGTGACCTCACACACATGAGATGGTCCTTTCATTCACACATATGGACATCTAGTGAAATGAACCAAACTGGTCGGTTCATCAGAATGAACTGGTAGGTTCACACCTCAGTTTAGGCAAAATTTAGCCAATTCAATTTTTGATCAGCCTGGCGACCCAAATGTCCTTCTCAACACTTGAGACACTCATCATGTACTTCCAAACATTCATGTCACCCAGTGAGATGGTCATTTGGCTATGCAGTCAACCAATTTTTTGCATTAATAGAGTACCTAAACACTTTAGTAATCAATCCAATCATCATTCAAGATCAAACTCCTCTTCTAGATGTGTTTCTTTTTGAGTGACCTTATAGGTCTCGTATCACGCTGGCAGTGAATGTCCATAACTATGTTATGACATCATAAGCAAAGAGTGGGTGCCTTGTTGCATGCCAGTGCTACCCAAGTGTGTGGAAAGTTGGAGAACAACTTCAACCTACAATCTATGTAAGGTGTTGTCATGATTGATAATTCCTTTGTCACTGAAATCTAGGATGAACTTGAGGCATGGGATTATCATCCTCTTAATGTTCAGTCCATGTTACTTGAACCAAGAGTAGACCGTTTGAGATAATGTGACCTCCATATCAAATATGGATTCACATGTGCATGCACATGCATTTCTTAGTCTCGCTTATCAAGTGGCAAGGATATCATGCTCCAATTGGAGGGATAAATCCCATCTCTGTCACCCACATTCAGTCGTCATATGTCTAAGTCACCCAATCATCACTGTTATAATAACCCATGTTTGAGAACTATGTTTGATGATGACAATGCATACCCAATGACATGCGATGAGTGCAGTGATTTTAGGTCTAAGAATCACAATCACCACCTTCACTATGAGAGATGACTATGACCACCAATGATGGTTTCCATGTGTCACTCTCAAGGTGGGCCTATCCAATACTCTGTTCCCTAACATGTATCTGTATGCTTGGTTTGATATTGTCATATCATGACTAATGAGATTCTGTCATCAACCAACCCACAATCTAGTCTTGTGTGCTACTAGTATCCATCTACCTTCCATAGTAACAACCGAATAGGGACACAATAAGAACATACACACTCTTAAAATTCATATGATCTCATCCTTCAAGTCACATACTTGAAGACACAAGTCATTGAGTATTGTCATTCTTTAGACATTCATAATGTTTCCTCATTATCTCATAACTGAATGAAACATAATGAATTGGAAACTTGTCTTTATGAGTATTAATCAAATCTTTTATGGTATATGTGATGCCAATCATCACATAATTGGTTCTATGAGCATACCTTGCCAAAAAACTCCCACTTACACTTAGATCCAATCACCCACAAATCTCATTCTTAGTGATTCAAACCTGTCCACCATGTTTTTGTTCCTTAAGTGCTTAATCCAACGGGTTAGCAACATTTTTCCATTAGTCTATATATTGCATGTTTCCTTATCTTTTCATTGTACTATTTCTCGTATGAGATGAAACTACTGTAATATGGTATCTGATATTCCTTTCCCAACTATTGGCTCCATTATTTCCATAGTATCACTACTGAGTCATTAATGGTTGGAACATCTATAAGTTCATCCAATGAACTTCTAGATACATATAGTATTACTCTGTGTTCATAACACAAGTACTTCTGTTGTGGAATAGAATTAATCTCTATTAGTTTAGAACCCTTTCAACTAACAAAATTTATCCTTTTAAATAAACATATTTTAATTTGCAATCATTTTTGTCATTATGGAAGCTTTCATTAGTGTAACCCTTTACATCCAACTCTTTTATTGCTATCCTTATTGACTAGAATCCATCCTTTGGTACTTATCAAGTCTGATGGATATCTTTAATGAAATTCCAATAACCCTTATTGGAATCATCTTGTCATGTCCAATACATACAAGATTATATGGGATAAGTACACTTACAACATTCATGACAGATCCATTTCTATAGACTTTGGCATCTTAATCATGTTATTTCCATTCTTCACATGAATTGGAACTTATGGTTCATGAGAGACCAATCCATATTCTCTCTCATTGATTCCTTCCTGTGTTGAACTCATTCAACACATTGCTATTGTATGCGCTCAAACTCCAATGTGAAACATTCAAGCACCATCTCATAGGAGTTGATCTTTATCTCATTAGGCATTTTACCTTATCTTTCATTATTGAAGGTATTTTTCCATGCAAGATCTAAATATTCATAATATTGAGATGTCATTCCTCATCACATGTGGAATATTCATATATGCTCCCACTAAATCTTTTGTAATCAGTAATTTCATCTTTATCTTGATTCAATTAAAACTTTTTGACTATCTTGTCTATTTAAAAGATTCCTCCTCTGTGTTGCTTGTTTCAATCCTTGATTGAACTTTGTAGTGTGTAGACTTTAGTTGCATTCTTGAAGTTATAAAACCTTCGAGGTTGTGTCACATACACATCATGTGATTTATTCCCTTTAGGGAATCTGGTTTTTAGCTTCATATGTGAAATCTGTTAGTCTATTTTCAACTACAAAAACAAGCTTAACAATGGGTAGAAGGAATTTCTATCATGTTAAACAACTTGAACTAATTTGAAACCTTATTCAACCAATTTGTCCTTTTATGTTATCCATGTAGGTCTTAGCCATAATACCCTATTGCACCTTTAGGTGTTACCCTTATAGGTGGCGCTATCAAAGTCCTACCTTGTTAGCTTACATGGATCCCATAATTGCCTTGAGCCATTACTCAGATTATGGTTCTCAATAGCTTCTAGTTGACTAGTTATCTCACACTGTTATGACCAACCTATCTGAATCATAGGATTGACAATCCTCCAATCTTAGACATGTTCTACTAGAACTATCTTATTTTGTGTTATATGATGAAATTGAGATTCTACAACAACTTGGGATTCTCTTACTTCTCATTGTACCTTTTTGTTGACCTCAAACATTTTGAGTTCTACTTTTATTCCCATTGATTCTTTTGGAACTCAGTTATCCTATCAACAAAACACTTTTGTTATTGGATCGGGATTAATAACATCATCCAATAATTATGTATTATGGATAAACCTTTTCAAGAAACTACTTTCTCAATGTTGGTTTAAATCCTATAGACATTTTGGGACATTCCCAAATCGTATCATATATGACGTCTTCTAAACCATTCAGATGGTACATTATTTGGATATATGTATATATTTATGAGAATAAGAAAATTAAATTAATTGATAATCATATCAATTATAATCTGTTGGTATTGACGTTATAAACATTCATCTCAAAATCTTTTGTACAAAGACCCTATAGATGTTTGGGCATTTCCATGCAAGATCATATCATTTGAAACAGAAACATTAATATCTCACTTTATTGGTTCATCATCCTTGTCATATAAGATTCTTTAAAGTGGCTCAAAATTGAACTTAAGTCCTCAAGACAAACATATATTATCATAAACTATCTTATATCATCTCTTTATAACTTAGATCGTATCATCAAAGCTTATTTCATCTATTCCATCTATCACGTATTCCAACAAGGCTCTAGACATCTAATCTAGAACTACTCTCTCTTCTTGACTGATGTCATTCATTTACACTTAGGTAGCATTGTCACCTCCTACTCGTACATGTGTGGGGACACATTTTTGTAATACTTACATATATAATAAAATATTATATAGTTTTCTCCGATAAAACATGCGTCAGAGAAAACTATCGAGGTTTGATCCGATTGGAATCAAAAATCAAATCCACAAAATGAGTGTAATATATATATACATATACATATATGTATATATATATACACACATATATATATACATATATATATATATATATGTGTGTGTGTGTGTGTGTGGCCATTCATTCACTGTAATACAAACACTCATTTCGTATTACACGTCTGATTATAGTAAAAATGATATTTATGACAGCAGTTTATGATGTAAAACAAAAAAAGTGTTTGTATTACAAATTTGGTCATCTCATTACAAACATTGTATGTCTCATTACAAACATGTACCTTTTTAATACAAAATAGATCCATATGTAACTAAAGTTAGTTACCAGTGTGGGTAGTGAATATATCCTGATATATATTAGTTTGGGATTATGTGATCTTTGATCAAATATGCATATCAGATAGTTTAAATATTCACATCACATGTAATGAATAAACGATTAAACCAAAAATCCGATCATAGAAATTATCCTTAAACATAGGAAATTGACGTGGCTCTAATACCACTATTAGGAAATACAGGCACAAAGTATAGAGATAGAAACAAAACTTTTATCTATCTATATTCCCATAATAGTAAAATCACCACTACTATAGAAACAACCTTTGGCGTCGGTTGTTTAACCCCCTTTGGCGTCGGTTTCTGAGCGATGCCTATGTGGGCGCCGCTAAAGGTCGAACACTTCGGCGTCGGTTTTTTAACCGACGCCTATTTAACATATAGGCGTCGGTCTTTTAGTAGATAACCGACGCCAAAAGGGTTCGCGCCACAGAAAACGGCATCATGTAGGACACATTCTGCGTCTGTTATCTACTACAAGACCGACGCCTATACTTCAAGACGACACGGCCGTGCTTCCCTGCACGGCCGTGTTTAGTACTATTGGCGTCGGTTTTATATGAATAACTGACGCCTTTTCCACCACGGCCGTGCTATCCTGCACGGTCGGGTTGTTTGTACTATTAGGCGTCGTTTTTTATCAAATAACCGATGCTGTAGGTCTTTGCTGACGGTTTTCTGTAAATAACCGACGCCTATATCTATTTTTTTTTTCATATCAGTTTGCAGGCCTGCTGTGGCTGGTCAGCAGGATGAGAACCTGCAGTTCAGTTTTCTGAACTGCAGGTTTACGACATCCATTGATATCAACCTACAAACAGGCCACAAACCTGCAAAATTCACAAAAAATAATTCACACAAGTAGATACATTCGGACATCAATTCAATTCTCACATTCACACATATAGAAACATTCAAATACATGTATTAACATTCAGAAATATTCATTTACAAAGTATCATTCATTATCTCTATCAACATCCCAATTATATCTTACACTTGCCACTACTTGTATGGCTTTTGCCCATTCTTCTCTTATTTCATTTAATGCTTCCATCGTATATGGAGCATGTATATTTTTTAAGCATTTACCTGTTGTGTTGTCAGTTTTAAACACCTACAAAGAGAATGATGTATATATATAAGTAATAATATAAAAATAAGATTGATATATTTCATACTAACTAATGAGACTATATATAATACCTCATGTATGGTATCGATGTCCAATGCGGCATGTCGGATAATCATCTGCATAAATCGCATCACATAGTATGCGCATGCCCAACCATTGTCTTGTGTAGCGCACTATAAATTGAAACATACAAAATAATACAACTAAGCACAATTCACATCAATAATATATACATTGGAGTCGGGAACTTACTTGTACGTTCTGCCAATTTATTGGCTGGTTCTTTTTCCTTGGGACCGTTCCTCCAGCCTTTTTGAATGCATCTAAACCCCTACATATTAATATAACACAGTAAATTGCATAAGTAAATAGTAATGTAATAACATATGTTAACAGATACAAAAATGAAATATTTCTCACCAGAATAATGGCATTCTCATTACGTGTCCAATTTTAGTGTTTAATGTACTTCCCGCGGGATCTAGATAATAAACAGTGAACGTCCCGGGGACAATAACTAGTAACTCCCAATGTCTACCGCTAGAGGTAAAAAGTTAACAATTAATAACTCAAAATGCACAATAAAAATGGAATTTTCTTAAGTCCAAATTATAAATAAAGTAAACTTACTTGACATTGAATGGAGCTATTATTATCGTCTTCTTTTTCTGACCAAAAATTGTAAAAGCATCTATACAGTATTGTTGAACATTATCAGGGTCTTTAGCTACCAAACTAATCAATGAAGGAATCAAAAATCCCACATGATCAAATGCAAATTGTTTGCAATGATCTTCGACTAAGTAGCTGCAAAACATGTATTACGTGTGCATTAATATATAAGAAACCAGCTCACTGGATCTTACACAAGGTATATGGATGTATAAATAAGATCTCACCTTATCCATGTCTCTATCATTGATGTATTCAACCACTCATACATAAACAGCTCAATAATATCTTGTATAAATAAAGAGCTATCGTATGATTGTCCTGCATAATTTGCATCTAAAGAAACAATTATAGGGCAATGTATATTATGTGCCCGTAGCCAACATGCCATTCCCCTACAAGCAGGACCTAACGGGTATGTTAGGTCAGTTGGAACCCAACTTGGTAATGCGGGAAGTGGAGGTGGAGGCCTAGGTGCTCTGGTTGTCTTCTTTTTAACCTGTATATATAATTTCAGATCCGTTGACCTCATATATACACATTAACAATTTAATGTAATGTAAATTTATCTTACAATTTCAGTAGTGTAGACGACATCTGCTTTGGGCCACAATATCACCCCGCCTTCTGCATCAGTAAGTGTATCAATATCCGGGTGGGGATACGGCAATGTAGCTTCTCTCCAATCGGGTAACACACGTATCGGGCTCACACGAACATAGCCCTGTGGCATTGGAGTCCCGTGAAACATTGCCCCAGGAAGGGACGGGTAAGCCTGCACCTCTGCAACAACGTAGTCTTGCATTCTTAAGCGGCATGGCTTCAATGCCTACAAATTTATGTAAAGAATATTATAAATATATACATATCATCTTGAAAACATAACAACTTGAAAAGACTAACTACAATGTCATAAACAATACTTACAGCAGACGTGTTAGGCGGTGGGTCTACAGGATTACTTGTAGTCTGTACATCAGGAGAAGAGTGGTCGCCATAGGCTGATTGGAAGCCTGAGATGCCTGCCACCGCAGCAATTCTTCCTTGACCTTCTCAGCAACTACATCGTTGACCTTCTTAGCAACTATATCCTCGACTCTCTTATTCTCCTATACATGGATAAAAGAAACATTAGCTTCTTATTATTGAATTTCCTTTTGCAGCAACATTCTAAAAAAAGTATATGTTACCTCTTCTTGTGAAAGTCCCACTCTGGGTTTGCGCTGGGATGGCCCAAAGAATGCTTTGATGCCCACACCAGCGCCTGCACCCCTAACACGTCCAGGATGCTCTGGGTTACCCAGAGCAACTGTCAATTCATCCTGTGTGCCCTGAGGGATGAACGTGCCTTGTTTCCTCTGCTCGTGCAGCTCCCGCTAATCACCATCAACAGAAATTGGTAAGTTAACAAATAATCAATATTCAAATGATTGCTGTAAGAGTTGTATTTTACCATTTTCGCAGCCGCCTCAGCAGTTACGGGCTTCTTTATTTCACCCTTCTTGTTTTTCCTCCCAGTTATCCAGATATCATGGCGAGGCATGGGTGTGGCAGACTCCTCAGTAGCAGCAGACTCCTGAGTAGCCGCAGACTCCGCCTGTAGTCTTTGGCGAATGCTTGCATAGCCTTTTGGACCCATAGTGTGGTCATGCACATTCAGTGCACGCCTTGCTTTTTGTGCGTCACTGAGGGCCTAGTTAGTATGCACATTAATGATTTGGTTAGTAGCACTAAATGTTAATCTTGAATAGGTGAATACAATGTATATTAATTAAATTGGGAGTGACGCCGAATACCTTGAATTCTTCAGATTTTCTTAAAGCAACAAAATTGTCCCAATCTTCTTTGTCCAAGAAGTTCCATTGTTCAAGGGCTGACTTCTTCTTCTTATCACCCTCTTTTATGTATTCTCTGTTCAGATTTGTCCTATAATTCCTAAGCATCTTTCCAGCACGTTGCATCACACTTTTACGATGCAACTTCTCATCCAATGAAAATAGATTCTGTAAAATAGAAATGTTATTAACTAGTATCCAAAATAGAATTGCAAATAATAGAATTTGTAATCTACAAAATAGAATTGCAAATAATAATAACTCACACATAAATCCTTCCATATCAAGTCTTTTTTCCCCTGAGGAACTTTATGCCAATTATCATACTTAACACCACAATGGCTCCGAGTGGTACACCCAAGATAGTTTACAAAATTATTGCAGTTCACTCCAATTGCATTTCCTCCATTATCAAACTCCACAACCAATTTGGATCCACTGCCACTTAGCGCTATTAACTTCTTCAACATAGTGATGCCCCTTTTCTTGTTAAGTGTTTGGTGTTGCACATCAAGTTGCTCCAGTGCTTCAGTGGGTACATGTGCATCATCAACCTAAATTTTGACAAAAATAAACACACTGAATTAGCCCAATATAGAAATATAGGATATATGACATAACTAGAAGATAATGAATTTTATAGAAATACAGGATATGTTTTTAGAACTTACATTGGTATCCTCGCCATGCTCGTCATGGACAGCATGCTCATCATGGACTTCATGCTCATCATGGACATCATGCTCATCATGGTCAGCCATCTGAAAATGTCATTAAAAAGGCAAACATTTAGCATTTGTATTAACTAGAAAAAGGCAAACATTTAGCATTTGTATTAACTAGAAAAAGGCAAACATTTAGCATTTGTATTAACTAGAAAAAGGCAAACATTTAGCATTTGTATAAACATACATGTCTCTAAAATTGTGATCTTTTATCAATTAACAATCCTTCATTGTGATCTCCGCGCACATATAAGTCATCATTAGCTTCAATATTTTGTGGAGTTGGCAAACCAACTGAGAATGGACTGGAGTCATCATACTTATCATAGTACTCTTCTTCATCTATAGGATCTTCAATGAATTGTCTTTTACCATGAAGAACAACCAACCATTTATCATTCGCAGGATCATCGATATAGAATATTTGTTTCTCCTGTGATGCCAATATGAATGGTTCACCCTTCTCGCCAATCTTTTCAAAGTTCACCAAAGTGAAACCCAATTCATCCACTATAACTCCTTTTGTGTTATTAACCCAATTACATTTAAAGAGTGGAATTTTGAAATCTATGTAGTCAAACTCCCAAATGTCCTCAATGACACCGTAATATGACATTTTAGCTTCACGTGGACTCTTATCCTTTGCACTTGCAAAGTACATAGTCGACGCTTGAAGAGTGACCCCACTATTTTGGACGACACTCTTATCATCTTGGCGCTTTGTGTAATATGTGAATCCATTAATGTCAAACCCTTCATAAGACATAACATTCAGTTTTGGTTTAAAGGCGAGGCATTTGATAGTTTCTGTAATATCATTTGGTGTTTGAGATAGTTGATGTAAGACTTTATCTTCAAACCACTTAGTAAAAGTCTTATTATGCTCTCTAGCAAGCCACATTGAACTTGCTTGAGGATGTTGTCTCTTTATGAAATTGGTATGTTCCTCGATATAAACACTCACTTCGTCCATATTGTGTAAAATATACAAGTGAGCTTGTTCCAACTGCTCACGGCTGATTACTTTCACCCGTGATCCCAAAATTCCTTTGCCCTCCTCAATATTCTTGTCATTATCAGGAGTGTCATTACCACTGAGAAAGTCATTGCAAAAATCCATAACCTCTCTCACCACATAACCTTCAATAATACTCACTTCAGGCCGATAACAATTTCGAACATCACCTTTAAAAACGCTCATGTATCGTTCAAAGGGATACATCCAATGCAAGAAAACTGGTCCCAACATTTTCACTTCCCTAGTCAAGTGGACAACAAGATGTACCATGATATCAAAGAACGAAGGAGGGAAATACATCTCAAGCAGACATAGGATAACAACCACTTCTCTTTGCAAATTATCGAGAGTATCAGGGTCAATAACTTTACTGCATAGACTGTTGAAAAAGAAACAAAGTTTGGTAATTGCAAACCTTACATGCTTCGGCAATATAGATCGAATTGCCACGGATAATATTTGTTGCATTAGAGTGTGACAATCATGAGATTTAAGACCTATCAACTTCAGATCTTTCATTGATACCAATCTACGGATGTTGGATGAGTAACCATGTGGCACCTTAACATTTACCAAGCATTCACAAAATTTTTTCTTCTCCTTTCTAGACAACGTGTAACAAGCGGGAGGTAAGTATGTTCTTTTACTACCCATTTCACGTAATTCTATTAATTCTGACCTTATTCCCATTTCACATAGGTCCAGTCTGGATTTTATCCCATCTTTAGTCTTACCTGGTATATTTAACAGAGTACCAATGATGCTATCACAGACATTTTTCTCAACGTGCATTACATTGATACAATGCCTGACTGTCAAAGAACTCCAATAAGGAAGATCCCAAAATACTGACTTCTTCTTGAATGAAGAATTGTCACTCCGTGTGGCCATACTACATTGTGATTTCTTACCAAATTCATTGACAATGTCTTTTACTATTTCATAAACAACATCCCCTGGTATAGGTTTAGGTGCACTCCGTTCATCATTCCATCCATTGAATGCTTTGCGCTTCCTACGATACGGATGGAATTTTGAAAGAAACCTTCGATGACCAAGATATACAGTCTTGTCGCCATGTTTTAGTCTTATTGAATCAGTGTTTTCTTCACATATAGGACACGCTTTAGCTCCTTTGACACTATATCCAGACAAATTCCCATATGCTGGAAAGTCATTAATAGTGCAAAACAACATAGCGTGCAAACGAAATGTCTCTCTTGCTGAAGCATCATAGGTCATCACACCTTCAGCCCAAAGTTTCTTTAAGTCATCAATCAAAGGTTCAAGATAAACATCGATATCATTTCCGGGTTGTTTAGGGCCCGATATCAACAATGACAACATAACGTACTTATTTTTCATACACATCCAGCGAGGAAGATTGTATATAACAAGCATGACTGGCCAAGTGCTATGTTGGCTGCTCAATGTCTCGTACGGATTCATCCCATCTGTACAAAGCCCAAGTCTTACATTCCTATCTTCTTCACCAAATTTGGGTTACAATAGATCAATCTTCTTCCACTGTGGGGAATCAGACGCATGATGCAGGATCCCATCATTATTTTTCTTAACATCTGCATGCCACCTCAAATTTTTCGCATCTTTCGGATTTGCAAACAAGCGTTGAAACTGTGATATTATAGGTAGATACCACAACACCTTGGCAGGAGAACCAGTTTTGGACTCCCCCGAAGTCGTCAATTTATACCGTGACGCACCACATTTTGGACAATCTTTCAAATCTACACAGTCCTTTTGAAATAATACACAATCATTCGGGCATGCGTGTATCTTCTTGGCCTCCATTCCCATTGGGCACAACATTTTCTTTACCTGGTATGTTGAGATTGGCAGCTCATTTCCTTCAGGAAGCATTTCTTTCAACAAAGTCAACAATGAAGTGAAGCTTTTGTCGCTCCATTTATTGTTAGCTTTCAACTTATACAATCTCAACACAGCGCTAAGCTTCGTAAACTTAGCACAGCCTGTGTATAATGGTATCTCAGCATCATGCACAATGTTTCTAAAGATAGGAGGTGGATTGGTGTGCTCTACCCTACAACTATCCAGCATCGCATCAACGATGTCTGCTGGAACTGGTTCGTTCACATTTACGTCATCGGAGGCAATTTCTTCTTCCACCCAAGCACTGCTATCGACATCTACTGGTTTCGATTTTGAAATCTCTCCATGCCAGTGCCATTCTGTATAGCCTTGTACAATCCCGTTGCACATGACATGACTTTTGATTTCCTCACCAGTGTTGACTTTCAAGTTGTTACCGCAATGCCTACATGGACAGTAGAACCTATCTGTAGGTTTTTTACTATGTTCCTCGACAAATCTAATAAACTGATCAAGACCAGATATAAACTCTGGGGTGCAATGATTACGAATGGACATCCATGATCTATCCATTCTATGATCAGAGAAAACAAGTATATATTAGGAAACAAGTATATATTAGGAAAAGATTAGGGTATACACTTACATCCTAAGTGTATAATGTGATGTCATTCTTATATATAATAAATGTGTACCACCTATCCCATCCTTGAACACCTAATCTCACTAGTAAGTGTATAATGTGTATTGGGTTTTCGAGAAAATTTCGGCAGCATTTCCCCGTTGTTCTCTAAGTACATATGTACTTAGAGAACAAACGGGGAAATGCTGCCGAAATTTTCTCGAAAACCCAATACACATTATACACTTACATCCTAAGTGAGATTAGGTGTTCAAGAATAGTCCCAAACCGGGGACTATCCAAGATTTACTCCTAATGAGTCAATCTTGGACGGGTTTCTAGGCCAACAAACACATTTGATGTCATTCTTATATATAATAAATGTGTACCACCTATCCCATCCTTGAAGACCTAATCTCACTAGTAAGTGTATAATGTGTATTGGGTTTTCAAGAAAATTTCGGCAGCATTTCCCCGCTGTTCTCTAAGTACATATGTACTTAGAGAACAAACGGGGAAATGCTACCAAAATTTTCTCAAAAACCCAATACACATTATACACTTACATCCTAAGTGAGATTAGGTGTTCAAGAACAGTCCCAAACCGGGGACTATCCAAGATTTACTCCTAATGAGTCAATCTTGGACGGGTTTCTAGGCCAACAAACACAATAATAGATATGTGAATCATATCATTAAGAGCATGATTTCTTGTTAGGTCATCATAGGTCATAATAATCCACTAGAATTAATGAGCAAAAAATGTCTCATAGTGTTAAAATAGATTAGACATCTAATTAAGAACAATTGTAAAATGATTTTCATCGAGTTAATTTATCTGGCCATTAAATGGAACATAGTCAATTAAATGGAACAAAGTTAAATGGAACAAAGGAACCCTATAAATATGTTTGAATGAATCTAAACTAATTAATTTGATTAGAAGCTGAAAATAGAGTCAATTAAATGGAATAGAGTCAATTAAATGAAACTAACAAAGTTAATTTAGCTCAATTAAATGGAACAGAGTCAATTAAATGGAACAGAGTTAAATGGAACAAAGGAACCCTATAAAGAACCAATTTCGCGCCTGGGTAGGTCGGCAGGTACCTGGGCAAGCGAGCAGGGTGAGGTCGAGCTGGTCCAGTACGTGGGTGGCGGCGACACCGGCGAGCTCCAGAACCACCGGCACAAGTCAGGCAGGTAGCGGCAGCGACTCCGACGAGCAGGGAGCGGCAGGCGGCGGCGGGCAGGCAGGCAGCAGAGAAAGAGCTGCAGGCAGGCGGCGGCGGGCAGGCAGGCGGAGGAGAAGGAGCGGCGACACGTCGGTGAGCAGCAGCACAGGAGAAGGGGGCGCGGAGAAGAAGAAGAAGGCAGCAGCAGTGGTAGCGCGGCGGTGCTGTCGTGGAGAAGGAGCAGAGAAAAAGGGAAATCGGCGGCGATAGCAGAGAAAAAGGGCAATCAACTCGCAATGAAACAGAAGAAAAGGGAAGAGTCGGGCATCGCGGGATATTCAGTTCCCAAATAGCGTCGGTTGTTTAACACAACCGACGCCTAAACATCTTTAGCGTCGGTTGTTTCAAACAACCGACGTCCAATTGGACGATATTTTCACGAAATTATTTGGCGGGAACCACTTTCAGCGTCGGTTATACAAGGATAACTGACGCTGAAAGTGACACTTTTTGCGCAAATTTCCATCGCACATACGCGTCGATTTTTTATCTACATAACCGACGCTGAAAGTGACACTATTTTTTTGCTCGAAAATTGGATTTCGCGGGCGACTTTAAGCGTCGGTTTTTTATAAACAACCGACGCTGTATTCAAAGCAGTACCCGTGTCTGGCTGGTCTTCTAATATAGACGTCAGTTTGCTTAAATAACCAACGTCTAATATTATAGGCATCAGTTTTCCTAAAGAACCGACGCCCAGAAAAGCGACACTGAATGATGTTTCTGTAGTAGTGCGCGTCAACTACTATGAATTAGGAAGGATGGTTTAACGAGTTATACCCGGTCCTGGAGCAAGTCCAACGACAACAACTCACTTCAATACAACTATCCACAAGTTTCTCTTAGATGGTGGTTGTACAAATCTTGGTCTTCACCATGGGCAACGAACATGTCAACTTCTACAATGACTCGTATGATCTCACCACGGATTACAGGCTGACTTTGCTCTCCTAGAAGCATCCAAAGGAGTCCTACCTCTAGAGTGGTCCACACGGACCAACTAGAACTCCAGTTGTTCAACTAGAACAAATAAGGAGTTGTCCCTCATGTTGGCATACTAGTCACCAACTTCCTCCCCCTCAACAAGGATTCTCAGTTGTTCTCTCCCATCACTATCCCTCCCTGGTCGGGTAGGACTTTCTTGAGATTTCTCAGTTATCCCAACTAGAGAGGAAAATAATTGTTAGAGCAACTAATTCTTAGTTGTGTTGTTATGCTCTGGGAATCCCCCAATACCCCTCTATTTATAGGTGGGGTTAGGGATAGGTATCCCAGTCTGTTTGAGATCTGTGCAGGAGTGGAAGGGATGGGAAGATCTTGAATTTTCACAACCTACAAACCATGAGATAGTTGTCTGACAGTCTAGTCGGTCGTCTGGCACTATGAAATGGTCATTTTGCAGTTTCCAATCACATACAAAATTTCCAATTGGTTTCCCATTAATGATAAACATTAATTCCATGCACCACAAGTATTGTATAATCAAAATGATTTGGGAAATTAACTAGAACCTTCCTCCAACCTAACTGATCAATCTCGCACATGGGAGACGGTCATATCATTCACCCAAATGACCATCTGGTGAGCTAAGATGAACTAGTCAGTTCATTAGAATGAACCGGTCCATTCACACCTCAGTTTGGGAAACAATTAGCCAATTTGATTTCTGATCAACCTGACAACCCAAACAGTTATCTCAATAGAATGAACTGGTCCATTCACACCTCAGTTTGGGAAACATTTAGCCAATTTGATTCATGATCAACCTGACAATCTAAACAACTGTCTTAACACTTGAGACGCTCGTTGGCACTTCCAAATGGTCATCTAACCCAGTGAAATGGTCGTTTGGTAGTGCAGTCAGCCAATATGTTGTGTGAATTGAGTACCTAAACACTTTAGTAATCAATCCAATCAGCATTCAAGATCAAACTCCTCTTCTAGATGAGTTCCTTTGTGTGTGATCCTATAAGTCCCATATCACGTTGGAAGTGATTGTCCATAACTAACTTATGACATCACAAGCAAAGAGTAGTGCTAGACACACATCAATGCTACTCAAGCGAATGGAAAGTTGGAGAGCAACGTGAACCCACAATATGTGTAAGGTGTTGCAGTGATTGTATAATTCCCACTACTTGTAAGGCTTTTGCCCATTGTTCTCTTACATCATTTAATTCTTCAATCATATAAGGAGTAGGTACATCTAATAAATTTTCACCTGTAGTGAAGTCACTGGTTTTAAACACCTACAAATAGAATGACATATATATACAATTAATATTATATAATAAGATTGACATATTTCATATTATCTAGTGAGACTATATATAATATATGTTGTATGGTATCGATTTCCATTGTAGCATGTTTGATAATTACGTCCATATATCACATCACGTAGTATGCACATGCCTAGCCGTTGTTTTGTGTAGCACACTATAAATTGAAACATACAAAATGTTAAGAAATACAAACAAGCATAGTTTACATAAATAATATATACATTGGAGTCAAGAAATTACTTTCACATTTTACCAAAGTAATAGTTTCTTTGTCTTGGCCATGTTTCCTCCATCTTTTTTGAAGGCTTTTAAAGCCCTACATGTTAATGTAACACATTAAATTACATTATTAAATAATAATGTAATAATAGAAGTTAACGGATATAAAATATGAAAGATTTCTCACGTGAATAATGGCATTTTCATTGAGTGTCCATATAATGAGTCTGATTCCTTCCCCAAAGGATCTAGATAATAAATAGTCCATGTCTTGGGGATAATAACCAGTAACTCCCAATGCGTACCATTAGAGGTAATAAAGTTAAAAATTAATAACTCAAAATCCACAATAAAAATTTAATTTTCTTATGTCTAAATTATAAGCAAAGTAAACTTATTCAACATTGAATGGAGCTTTTATCACCATCTTCTTTTTTTAGAAAAATATTTAAAAGCAGTAGAGTAGTATGAGGTAACTGATTAAGACTCTTTATCTACATGACTAATCAAAGATGAAACTAGATATCCCACATCGGAAAATGAAAAATATTTACAGATCATGTGTAAGTGGCTGCAAAACATGTATTATGTATGCATTAATATATAAGAAACTAGATCACCGTATATGAAATAAGGTATATGGATATATAAACAAGATCTCACCATATTCGTAACTCTATCATAGATGTATTTAGACAATCATATTGAAACAACTCCAAAATATCTTATAGAAATATGTTGTTATCGTATGATTCACCTGCAGCATCCACCAGAATAGAAACATTTATAGGAGAATTTGGGTCATGTTTGCCTATCCATACTGCCATACCCTTACAATTAGGACCCAACGAGTCATATAGGTCCCTTGGAAGCCAACTAGGTACTTCAAGAGGAGGTGGAGGTGGAGGCCAAGCTGTACTGGGTTTCTTCCTTTTGACATGTATATGTAATTTTAGATCAATTGACTAGCTTGTATATACACGCTAACAAATTAACACAATATAAATTTGCCATACAATATCAGTATAGACGACATTCATTTCGGGCCACACTCTTCCTTCTGTTTCACCAAGCGTTTCAGAATCTGGGTGGGCATATGGTAATGGATGATACCTCCAATGGTGGAGTACAAGTCTCGGGCTCACACGAACCACACAATCTGGTACTAGAGTGCCATGAAACATGTCCCCTGGAATGGGTGGGTAAGCCTCGGCCTCTACAATGATAAATTCTTTGCTTTTTAGATGAGATGGCTTCAACCTCTACAAATTTACATAAAGTATGTTATATACATATATACATAAACATATCATCTCGATAAGACTAGCTACTATGTTATAAAAACACTTACAACGGATGTTCTAGGTGGTGGGTCTATATGATTACTCCCAACCACATCTATAGTAGGAGAAGAGAAGGACACTACATATATTGTCTTAGTGGCAGTAAGAGATGCCTACCACTTGCTCATTGCTTCATGGACTATCCTATCAATTAACTCATCTACCTATACATGGACAAAAGAAACGCTATATTTTGATTATTGAATTCCCTTTTGCAATAACATTCTAAAAAAAGAATAGGTTACCTTAGCTTTTAAAAATCCCGCTTTTGGGACATGTTTGCGTTGTGATGGCCCAAAGAACACTTTTATGCCCACACTAGCGTCTGCACCCCTAACACATCCAGGATGCTCTGTGTTACCAAGAGCAACTGTTAATTCATCCCTTGTGCCCTCAAGGATTAACTTGCCTTGCTTCCTCTGCTCGTGAAGCTCCCGCTAATCGCCATCAATAGAAATTGGTAACTAAACATAATAATCAATATTGATTGCTCTGAGAATTGAATTTTACCAATTTTGCAGCCACCTCAATAGTTGTGGGTTTGGTTATATCTCCTTTCTTATTTTGCCTCCCAACTATCCACACAATATGGCAAGGCAGAGGTGCGGGAGTAACAGTAGAGGACTCCCTAGTCTCCTGAGTAGTGGTAGAATCAGCAGCAGTAGCAACCTATAGTCTTTGGGAAACACCTGTGTAGCCTTTTGGACCCATCGTGTGGTCATGCACATTTAGTACATACCTTGCTCTTTGAGCATTGTTGATATCGTTATTAGTAAGCACATTGATTTGGTTAGTAACACTAAAGGTCAATCTTGAATAGGTGAATACATAAGAATGTATATTAATTAAATTGGGAGTGGTGCTTAATACCTTGAATTCATCAGTTTTTCTTTTGGCAACAAACTCCTCCCAGTCATTGGGTTCCAGGTAGTTCCATTGCTCAGTGGTTGACTTCTTCCTCTTCTCAGCATCCCATATGTAATCTCTGGTGAGATTTGTCCTATAGTTCCTTAGGACCCTCCCACAGCGCTGCATCACTAATTTACGATGCATGCTTTCATCCAGTTCAAATGTACTCTGTAAAATTTCATATATTTAACTAGTATCCTAAAAATTAGTAATTTGCAAAATAGAATTGCAAATAATAATAACTCACACATAGTTCCATACATACTAAGTCTTTCTTCCCCTTATGAACTTTATGCCAAGATTCTACATTAGGACTACAATGGCTAGGATTAAGAACCCCAAGATATGAAATAAATGAGTTGTGGTTCACTCCAACTGGATTTCCTACATGATCAAACTCCACAGCCAGTTGGGGTCCATTGCCCCTTTGTTGTAGTAACTTGTTCATCATAGTGATTCCCCTCACTTTTTCAATTTTTTTGCTGCTCGTCAAGTGCCCCAAGTTCTTCAGGGGGTACATCATCAACCTAAAATATGATAGAAAAACACACTTACATGATATAACTTATAAATGGACATATAGATAGAAATATAGGATATATTTTAAAAACTTACATTGTGAGGCACCACATTGATATCGTCACCCTCACGGTAATCATCATCATAGTCATCATACTCATACTCAGACATTTGAAATTTTCATTTAAAAAATCAAACATTTAAAATTTATCATAACTAGAAGATAATAAAACATTGTAAAGTTCACATTCAGAAAAATAAAACATATAAAAAAATAAAAACATGCCTCTAATACTGCAATCTTTTATTACTTAACATTCCTTCTGTGTGATCTTCACACACATACAAGTCATTGTTAGCTTCAATATTTGGTGGTGTTGGCAACACAACTGAGAATGGACTCGAGTCATCATACTTATCATAGTACTCTTCTCCATCTATAGGATCTTCAATGAACTATTTTTTACCATGAAGAACAACCGACCATTTATCATTTGTAGGATCATCAATGTAAAATACTTGTTTCTCCTGTGATGCCAATATGAATGGTTCACCCTTCTCACCAATCTTTTCAAAGTTCACTAATGTGAAACCCAATTCATCCACTATAACTCCTTTGGTGTTATCAACCCAATTACATTTAAAGAGCATAATTTTGAAATCTACATAGTCAAACTCCCATATGTCTTCAATGACACTGTAATAGGACATTTTAGCTTCATGTAGACTCTAATCCTTTACACTTGCAAAAAACAATGAAGACACTTGAAGGGTGACCCCACTGTTTTAGACGACGCTCTTATCATCTTGACGCTTTGTGTAATATGAGAACTCATTTATGTCAAACCCTTCATAAGACATAACATTCAATTTTGGTTTAAAGGTGAGAAATTTGATATTTTCAACAAGAGTATTTGGTGTTTGAGATAGTTGATGTAAGACTTTATCTTCAAACCACTTAATAAATGTCTTGTTATGCTCTCTAGCAAGCCACATTGAATTGGCTTGAGGTTATTGTTTCTTGATGAAATTGGTATGTTCCTCGATATAAATACTCACTTCATCGATGTTGTGTAAAATATATATGTGAGCTTGTTCCAACTGCTCACGGCTGATTACTTTCATCCGTGATGCCAAAGTTACTTTGCCAGAATACTCAATATTCTTGTCATTAACAAAAGCGTCATTACCACTCAGAAAGTCATTGCAAAAATCCATAACCTCTCTCGCCACATAACCCTCAATAATACTCCCTTCAGGCCGATAACAGTTTCGAACATCACCTTTAAAAATGCTCATGTATCGCTCAAAGGGATACATCCAATGCAAGCAAACTGGTCCCAACATTTTCACTTCCCTGATCAAGTGGACAACAAGATGTACCATGATATCAAAGAATGAAGGAGGAAAATACATCTCAAGTTGACATAGGTTAACAACCACTTCTCTTTGCAACTTATTGAGAGTATCAGGATCAATAACTTTGTTGCACATACTTCTGAAAAAGAAACAAAGTCTGGTGCTTGCAAACCTTACATGGTTTGGCAGTATAGATCAAATTTCCACAGACAATATTTGTTGCATTAGAGTGTTACAATCATGAGATTTAAGACCTATCAACGTCAGATGTTTCATTGATACCAATCTACGGATGTTGGATGAGTAACCCTGTGGCACCTTAGCATTTACCAAGAAATCACAAAAAGCTTTCTTCTCCTTTCTAGACAATGTGTAACAAGCAGGAGGTAAGTATGTACTCCTATCGCTACTAACTACTTCTATTAATTTTGTCCTTATTCCCATTTCACGTAGGTCCATTTTGGATTTTATCTCATCTTTAGTCTTACATGGTATATTCAATAGAGTACCAATGACGCTATCACAAACATTATTCTCAACATGCATAACATCGATACAATGCCTGACTGCCAAAGAACTCCAATAAGGAAGATCCCAAAATATTTACTTCTTCTTGAATAAAGATTTATCACTCCATGTGGCCATGGTACATTGTGATCTCTTACCAAATTCACTGACAAAGTCTTTTTCTCTTTCATAAACAACCTCCCTGGTATATGTTTAGGTCCACTCTATTCCTCATTCTGTCCGTTGAACGCTTTGCACAACCTACAGTACGGATGGAATTTTAGAAGAAACCTTTGATGACCAAGATATACAGTCTTTCCGCCATGTTTTAGTTATATTGAATCAATATTATCTTCACATATAGGACACACTTAAGTCCTTTGACACTATATCCAGACAAATTCCCATATGCTAGAAAGTCATTAACAGTGCAAAACAACATAGCGTGCAAATGAAATATCTCTCTTCATGAAGCATCATAGGTCATCACACCTTCACCCTAGAGTTTCTTTAAGTCATCAATCATAGGTTCAAGATAAACATCGATATCATTTCTAGGATGTTTAGGGCCCGATATCAACAACGACATCATAACATACTTATTTTTCATACACAACTAGGGAGGAAGATGGTATATAACAAGCATAACTAGCCAAGTGTTATGTTGGCTGCTCAATAACCCGTACAGATTCATCCCATCTGTACAAAGCACAAGTCTTAGAATCTGACTTCTTTACCAAATTTAGGGTACAATAAATCAATCTTCTTCCACTGTGGGGAATCAAATACATGCCGTAGGATCCCATCATTATTTTTCTTAACATCTGCATGCCACCTCAAATTCTTCGCATCTATCATATTGGCAAACAAGCATTGAAACCTTGATATTATAGGTAGATACCACATCACCTTGGTAGGAGAACCAATTTTGGACTCCCCCGAAGTCATCATTTTATACCTTGACGCACCACATTTTGGACATTTTTTCAAATCCAAATAGTCCTTTTGAAATATTACACAATCATTCCGGCATGTGTGTATCTTCTTGGCCTCCATTCCCATTGGGCACAACAGTTTCTTTAACTAGTATGTTGAGATTGGCAGCTCGTTTCCTTCAGGAAGAATTTCTTTCAACAAAGACAACAATGACATGAAGCTTTTGTCGCTCCATGTATTGTTAGCTTTCAGCTTATACAATCTCAACAGAGTGCTAAGCTTTGTAAACTTAGTACAACCATTGTATAACGGTCTGTCAGCATCATGCACAATGTTTCTAAACATGGGAGGCGGATCAGTGTGCTCTACCCCACAACTATCCAGCATCGCATCAACGATGTCTACTGGAACTGGTTCGTTCACATCTACATCATCAGAGGAAATTTCTTCTTCCATACAAGCACTACTATCAAAATCCACTGATTTCAGGTTTGATATCTCTCCATGCCAGTGCCATTATGTATAGCCTTGTACAATCTCGTTGCACATGACATGACTTTTGATTTGTCACGAGTGCTGACCTTCAAGTTGTTACCTCAATGCCTACATAGACAATAGAACCTATCTCCAGGTTATTTCCTATGTTCCTCGGCAAATATAATAAACTGATCTAGACCAAAAATAAACTTTGGGGTGCAGTGATTTGGAATGGACATCCATGATCTATCCATTCTATGATGAAAGAGAAAACAAGTATGTATTAGGGTTTAGGGTTAAAATATTAGGGTTTAAGGTTAAAAGATTATGGTTTATGGTTAAAAGTGTTGGGTTGAGGGTGTTATATATAATAAATTTGTACCACCTATCCCATTCTTTATCACCTAATCTCACTAGTAAGTGTATAATGTGTATTCGATTTTCAAGAAATTTCGGCAGCATTTCCCCGTAGTTCTCCAAATACATTGATATACATGGGCAAATGCCCACTGACATATGTATAGAGAGAACAAACGGGGAAGTGCTGACTAAACATCATGAAAACCGAATACACATTATACACTTACATCCTAAGGGAGATTAAGTGTTCAAGAATAGTCCCAAACTGGGGACTATCCAAGATTTACTCCTAATGAGTAAATCTCGGATGGGTTTCTAGGCCAACAACATACATGTATATATCTTGTAATTCATATACCTACAATCATATTATCATCGTTCATATCCTAGGTTTTGTGTAACATCATTTAATTCAATTCATTCTTCCATTTGGATAAGTTCATTCATTCATCATTAACCCAAATCAATCAATAATAATCAACTACACAATTTTAAAGAAAAATTATATATTGAAATAAGTTAAATCAATCACTAACAAGAGAGAAAGAAAGCAATAATATTTATTAAATTTATTCATTCATCATTAACCCTAGTTAATCATTATTAATCAACTACACAATTTTGGAGGACAATTATATTTTGAACTAAGTTCATTCATTCCTCATTTAACCCTTATTAATCAATATTAATCAAGCCTAATTAATCAATAATAATATTACAAAAAACTCACCGCACTGGTGGAGCAGGCTATGTTGGCAGTGGCCGAAGGTGGAGGTGGTCACATCTTTCGCTGTGGAGGTGGTCGCAACTGTGGCCAGAGGTGGAGGTGGCCGGAGGTGGAGGCGAAGATGATTGAAGTTGCGGTGAATCAGGTGGCATGTGGTGGTAGGATGGCGGGTTGTGGCTATGGTGGTTGGCAGAGATGACTAAGTAAGCGAGCGGAAGAGGAGGTGGAGGTGGTCATAGTTGTGGCTATAGAGGTGGTCACAACTGTGGCCGGAGGTGGAGGTGGAGGAGGACATGACTGAATTTGTGGCATACAGATCACAAAAACAAGATCTACTTAAGTGGAAGCATTCGTTAGCAGCGGATTACCGAAAATCACTAAAAATTAAAACCATTTTATAGAGAGATCCACACATAG
Source organism: Alisma plantago-aquatica (assembly GCA_963693085.1). NCBI lineage: Eukaryota > Viridiplantae > Streptophyta > Magnoliopsida > Alismatales > Alismataceae > Alisma > Alisma plantago-aquatica. The sequence goes on along the minus strand of OY856412.1, from coordinate 971,830,621 downwards.
GAAAACTCTTTCATAAGGAACTGAAGTAATTGAATTACATACTAGTTCACAAGTACATGTCATGTATCATCTTTTTCTGAGAATTACAAGCATCAACTACCCTATTAAACTATATGCAGGTAGTATAAAATCTCTTGGCACTAAGCCAAAATCTCAAAAGCACTAACTATTACTCCGAGAACCTGAGAGTACAGAGACGACACATAGGACTTTCTATACATATATACAAGATGTGACAGCTAGTGTTTCCACCTGAGAAATCACTATCGTTCTCTTCTACTGTTGTTGTTGTTGTCCTTCACCTACTGAAGGATTCCTACCTCCTCGTCCGCATCCACCTAACAATGTGGATCCCACGGGGGTGAGACAATTGTAAATTGCCCCAGCGAGAGATACAACTCTTCACTAAAACATTATTATTTCATTTTAATTGAATAAAACTGTTTAGAGGAATTATATATTCAACAACAGATAGATCAATGTCTAAATAAATTAGAGCAGTATTCCTATGTAAAGCATTTCAGCTATAACTTGATAAAGCATCATGATACTTATTCAATGAGGAATTAAAGTACATGTATAACATTTATCCTTCTAGGATATGCTAAGTAGAGTAACATCAACCTTCTCGGTCAGTACAAAATTATATGGATGAGACATCATGTGTCAAACTGCAATTAGCTTGCCAGGGTATATTGACATCTTCGCTATAGAGTTATAGCCGTAGCATATACTCTCTTCAGGCTTAAGGCACTAAGCCAAAACTTGGTATTGTATTGTAGAGTCATGGCCTGTAGCCATACTCTTTTCAGGGTTATGGCACACAGCCTGTCCTGTACATAGATGATAACACACAGTCATCCCTACAGGGCATAAGGATATAATTACTCAATTAGCCCCACATATTCAAAAATATGCGTTCTGAGTTTAACTTGTTTCACCATTCAACAAATTATGACGTTGATGGATCTGTAGCCAGGCCAACTACATTATATGATATCACTTGATTAATTAAGTGTATTACCATATTCTTTTAGCATCAAACAAGTTTCCAAACATTAAATATTATGACAATTGCTACAAAGAATGGGTAATACTTTCATCAAGTATTGTTCAACTCTTTAATAAAGTATTGGGATCTTAATCCCTCATCTCATCAGGTACATTTCCATTTTTTTAACAATTTCATCATCGTGATTATAGAACATGGGTATTCAAACCCTCAATTCATCATAAAATACTTGTTACAACTCAACAGGTAACTTAATACCTTCAGGTCATCTGACCAAGGTAATCATGATTCTTGCTACACAAGCATTCTACATAGCTCACAAAGCTCATTTCACCTCTTGTTACCTCTTAGTAGGCAAGAAGGAATATAATGTCTCATTAACAACTTTAATAAAAGAAACATCATAGCTCATACCTAGCTATGCTCATCATCTCATGATCATCTGTATGATCATTACATAATAATAGTTATATCAATTACATATCAGCACTATGCAATGTAAGAGTAGCATCACAATTCCCTTATTTAGGGTTAGGATTTCTCTTACATATCATCACCATTCATTAGATTTTGGGTTTTTCATAATTACTCATTTAGGTTCTCAAGATCATATTATTAATGAACAAGCCCTAATTCATTGCTCCACACAGCTACGAGCCAACATAGAAAACATAAGTATTTAATCATGCTTATTTATTCTCATCACTTATTACTAAATGAATTATCAACACAAGATATAAGTTCCTCTCTCAACTTCACCAAAATATGATTACATCATACTCTATTATTTTGGCTTAATCCTTTCATAAGGCATATTAGCCTACACTTATCAAAGTGCATTACATCTGAATGTAACAATTCACATGACACACTTTATGTATTAATCACCCAAGTATTTTGGATTTAGAATACATCAAGTTGTAACAATATTGAAGTGCTAGATGTGATGCCTATCATATCTTGATGTATCACTTCCCTCATCACCTTTATCTTAAGTTCATCAACTTATCTTGTACTAGGGTATCTCCCATCCTAATACTTTATGCACCAGTTCATCACATTTATCATATAATGTATTGGTCATAAATCACTTATTTGAAATATGCAACCATTATTAATGATATGGATTCATCTCGAATTAAGGAACTATTGACATAAAGATATCCATTATCAACCTCTTTAGGTGTTTCACTTATTGATATATTAGTCACTATTCCATTATTAGGAATAGGGTTTTCCATCTTTATTAATTAAGGTTCACACAACATCTCCCCATATATGGGTTTCACATAGCATTACCTGAATTTAGGGTTTCTCAACTCAACCCAAATTTAGGGTTATGGTTTATCATCATATTGCCCAAGATTAGGGTTTCACGCTCTATAACCCAAAATTAGGGTTTCACATACCTTCACCTTAACTTAGGATTAGGATTTACTATTCACATCCAATTAGGGTTTCTCATATTCCAAATACCCATATTAGGGTTAGAATGTACTATTCACATCCAATTAGGGTTTATCATTAAAATACCCTGAATTAGGTTTTCTCATGTCATTACCCTAAATTAGGGTCACACCATCACTCTAGATTAGGGTTTTACATAGAACTGCCCTAAATTAGGGTTTAGGTTTATCAACCACCTCAATTAGGGTTTCATGATCTCTTTATCAAGGATCATATCCTAATTACAAATTCTATTTATTATGAATGTGTTGAGGCTGGATTGCTACATGATTATTATTCATGTATGAATTTCTCTCTCTCATCCTCTCTAGGATGTTCATTACTCCAATCTTGATTAGATTGAGTCAATCCTATATTCAAATACATACATTTAGGGTTAGCATAATGTATTGAGTCATTGCTTCAATAAGCATCAAACGTTAACACCTCTAAGGGTACCAATCATCTAAGTAAATTAGGGATTCAACCATTGTACTTATCTTTGATAATCATCATTATAAATCATGGGATCAAATGATCTTTCATCACTTTAAGTCTTTAATCAATTTTGTATATGTTGATCCTCTATTCAGTTTTGACCCTTGAATCTCCAAACGGTTTGAAGTCAAACATACCCAAACAGTTTTGAACAATCATGCCCAAACGGTTTTGATCAAACATGTCCAAACAGTTTAATCAAACATGTACAAAAGGTTTGATCAATCATGTCCAAACGGTTTGAGACCGTTTAGACCTCCAAATGGTCTTGGTCTCAACCTCAAATGGTTTTGAAAAGCATTTCCATTCAATTAGTTTGGGAAACCCTAAACACCAAACGATCTTCAAGATCGTTAATCATCAAACAGTTTAGAAATTGTTTCCTTCGAAACAGTCAACTCAAATCCAAATGGTCAACTCAATCCAAACGGTCAACTCAATCCAAATGGTCAACTGTCCCAAATAGTTTTGAACCCAATTCCTCAAATGGTTTGCAAACCGTTTGGTCACCAAACGGTTTGCTGAAACCGATTGACCAATTTTATTGGAAACTGATTGGAGTTGCAATTTTGGGAAAAGTGTCCAAGATGATGTCATCATCATCTACCTTCGTTTCTAAGGTTCAAATTACTACTGATTTCATAGAATCATCCATTACAACAAGCAATTAATCAAGAAGAAGGAGAAATCAACATAACTTATAAAATTGGAATTGAATAATGATGTAATTGGGTTCAAGTTATATAACCTGCCTTCAAATAATGCTTCAAAGCTCCAACTCCACGTCTTTAATGGTGGTTGAAGCTTTCTCAACTCCATAAGGTTCGTTCCTCAAGCTTTTGAGTGAAAAGGATTGGCTAGGATTGAAGATTGCATGGAGAAAAGAAGAAATCAAGCATTGATTTGTGATTTCCACCATGAAATCAAGGTGAAAGGAGATCATGGAGCTTACCTACAGGTTGGGGGTCATCCTCCTGTTTCTTCTAAGATCCCTTGGTCGTTTTGCAAACAAAGAGTGAAAGAAAATCCGAAAAAGAGTCCTTGGTTGAGTGGGAATTGGTGTATATATGGATTTTCAAAGAGAGAAAGTTGAAGAGCAATCCTTCAACTCCCCAAATTGGTGCCACTTAACCCCCTATACTCCTTGCATACGAAGGCATCCTCCTTTGCCTTTAATTCTTCTTCATTATCCACAATTAAAGGAAAAGAAATTAAGCACCTTAATTCATATAATACTAATATCCCATTTTTAGTGGATATTACTTTTAATTAACTAATGTGAGTGGGCTCTCCACTCACTTAGATATTTGCGTGGCCTTTTCCAGGCATAAGGACGTCCACACTTATCTAATTTCAACCATCTCATTTCATTTTTTTTTGGTTGAAGGGCACTTCAATTAACATATTTATTTTTGCATTAATTTGAAGTAAAGTTCCATTTATGCTTAAATCTTGATTATTTTAATATCAAGATTCTCTCTCTTCCAAAATGATTCAAATGAGGCACCCCTATCAAATTCTTTTCTGTACAGTATGCCAAGAATCATGAGTGACCCTCTTGAAGTGATATTGTGCATATTGAACCCTAGGTTTTGGGTAAATTGCACATTACACCAAAACTAGGTTTTAATGCACAAAGATTGCTCAGCAAGCTCTATCTTGGTGCTCAAGCTTGTGGAAGCCATACCACTGCATCATACTCATTCATATAATGCTTCAACATCTGAGGAACATTTTATCATGTAAAATTTTCAAGTTAACCCCTCAACTTGGGTAATTTGCACTTTAGTCCAAAATAGGCAAAACATTGTTTCAACATTATTCAAAAAGGACTAAATTTGAAACATAAGTTCCTCTTGAGACTTAATTACTTTTCAAAAGATAAGAGCAAGCATATAATCAACTTTATTAATCAAAAAATCTAGGGTTAAGGCTTAACCTAGGTCAGGGGTGTTACAATTATAAACCCCTAACAAGGATTTCATCCCCAAAATCTCAGGAAAAAGGGAGATAGTTGTTACTCATGTCATCACATCTCTAGATAGCATCTCAATGTCATGGAGATTGCATAAAGTTGTATCTAGTGCCAGGTTCTCCTACTCAGACTTATCATTTGAATCTATCATACAAAGCCTATATTTTATTGCCTTTTCATTATTGACTTACAGTATGTATACTGTGTTAAGTAATGCCTTCTATATCGAAGAAGTGTTATTCATACTTCAAATGATCTTACAATTATTTCTTCAATTATCACCTCTCTATCAATGTTATGTTTATGCATAGCATAAACCCCCAACATATGATGTCCATACAGGTTTTATGTAGCTAGACTGATTTCATAGTTGGCCAATCCAATTGACCAACATGAATCATCTAATTAAAAGTTTTCCCACATCATATGATTAGGAGTTATGCTTTTATTTTCCATTACCATCTGGTATTTCTCAGATACCAAAATCCTTACTTTGGTATCTGTCACATGTGTCTAAAACACATCACATCCTTATCGTTTCCGTCTTTCTTTTTGTTAAAGGCACATATTTTATCTTTGGAATCAAAATCATAGATGAACTAATACTTCCTCAAGCATCAATAGAGAACTTTTTAACTCATGCACATCAAGTGTCATAAGACTCATTTGATTGCCATGTCCCTAAAGGAAAGGATATAAAGGAACATATTCCTTTTATCATCCCCTCATTCCCTAGGGTTATTTATCAAAGAAGACACATGTATTTAGTTGAGGAAACCCACTTAGTAACTCTTATTTAGTTGGGAAAGTTCACTTAGCAATCCATATTTAGTTGGGAAAGTTCACTTAGCAATCCCTATATAGTTGGGAAAGTTCACTTAGCAATCCCTATTTAGTTGGGAAAGTTCACTTAGCAATCCCTATTTAGTTGGGAAAGTTCACTTAGCAATCCCTATTTAGTTGGGAAAGTTCACTTAGAAATCCCTATATAGTTGGGAAAGTTCACTTAGCAATCCCTATTTAGTTGGGAAAGTTCACTTAGCAATCCCTATTTAGTTCATTCCTTTTTTTTTTGGATAAGGTAAAATATTACTATTTCAAACGGAGTATAGGGGACGTATCAAAAACCCCAAATACTGTACATGCTTTTACAATAGCCCCCACATTCTCAGAGTCATGGTATCCATCCCAACCATGCTCTTGGGGTTAGCTTTAAGGAACCAAACAAGACTATTGTTAATAACATCAAAAATGGTGGTGTTATCTCTCGGTCTTCTACCATGCAGCCTACTATTACGTTCACCCCACACATGAAACATGAGGGATGTGATGAACAAACCCCCCAAAATTCTGTTCTTGTGGTTACCTGTGGTCTTCTCAAGCATCCAATCCAAGGCAGCATCCATATCCAAAGGCGCATGGCCCCCCCAGCCACATTTCAAGCATCCTCTTCTCCATATGTAGGCCGAGAAATTACATTCAAAGAAGATATGTTCATGTGTTTCTGTGCTATTGTTACATAGTAAGCACAAAGGATCACACTCCCTACCCCATCTAATAATCCGATCTCTAGTGGGAAGTCTTCTTATTATTGTTCTGTACGCCCCAAAACTCCACTTTGGGCATTTAGGCTTTAACCAGATGATTTGGAACCACCTAGCTTGCGAAAGCAGCTTCTTGATCCTCCAAGGTTTAATTTTCTCCTCAGGAGCCATCTGGCTTTGTAGCTGGTAGAAAGGTTTCAGCTCCTCAAAGATTCTATTCATTCTGACCCAAACACTCGAGTCACCAGTCTTCAGCTCCCCACCCAGGTTCCCATACCTCTCTCTCAGCCAAGCAGCCCACGGAGTATCCGGGCAATTGAGGAACCGATCCACTCTTCTAGAAGCAGCTCCCCAGGCGATATCATACGAGCAGCACATCCCCAACCCCCCTGCATGAAGAGGTTGAGCAATAGTATGCCATTTCACCGCATGAACACCCCCACCCCACAAGAAGCTTGCAGCTATCGCTCTGAATTTATCCAAGATGAAAGCGGGTAACTCAGTCTGCCCACACCAATATCTCATCTTCGCATTAAGAACAACCTTAATGAGGATCACCCTACCCGCCATGGAGATGGTTAAGGCAGACCACTTATCCACCACCCTTCTGAGATCATCCACACACTCCACAAAATCTTTCCCTTTTCCCCTTCCTCCCGAGAGCAGAATCCCCAAGTATTTGGTAGGAAATCTGCCCAACGATATTCCGATGGCTTCTTTCAACCTTCCCCGTCTCCTGTCGCAAGACCGTGATAGGAAAACATTGGATTTAATGGTGTTCATGTACAGGTTGGTAAGCTCTCCAAACCGTTTCATCATCCTTCTGAGAATCCTTAGGTTCTTTGAGGTACCCGCCATGAAAAATAACACATCATCAGCAAAGATCATGTGTGTCTTTACCTTGACACCTTTCACCTTGAAGGTCTTTATTCTACCATCATGCTCCTCCATATCAGTCATATTCGTAAGGTTCTCCATAACAATCGTAAACAAAATGGGGGAGAGTGGATCTCCTTGCCTAAGGCCATTACCCGCTCTGAACATCCCATAGGGCACCCCATTTATAAGAACAGAAAAGGAAGTAGTCTGGACACATTCTTTAATAATCTCAATCCATCTCCTCAAGAACCCAAGTGCCTCCAAGGAACACCATAATGCCTCCCACCGCACACGATCATACGCCTTGGAGATATCCATCTTGATGCAAGCTTTTTTGGTAGATTTTGAGACACCAAAATCAACTAAGAACTCTTTGGCAAGCAAGGTATTATCTGCTATGGATCTACCTTTCACAAAAGCGGCATGGTTGTTGGAGATCAAGCTTGGAAGCATATCCTTCAATCTCGTAGCAATAAGTTTTGATATGATCTTATAAATAACATTGCAGCAAGCTATCGGTCTGAAGTCAGAAATTTCAGTAGGTGACGCGATCTTTAGAATCAGTCTGATGAAGGCATGGTTAGCTTGTCTAACCATTCTACCTCCCACAAGAAACCACCTCGTAGCCCTGCACACCTCCGGACCAACCACATCCCAGCAAGTTTGAAATTTTTTTGCATTAAATCCATCTGGGCCTGGAGCTCTGGAAGCTCCAATAGAGAAGGCAACTTTTTTGATTTCCTCATCATCAGCTATTTTCAAGAGGCTTCTGTTCATCTCTCCCGTAACCTTGTTTTGTAAGTTAGAAGTAATATCACCCCAGTTACTTTGGTTATAGGATTTAGAAAAAAACTCCACATCAATCTTCGCCATCTTGTCCACTTCATCCACTAAATTACCCTCAACATCAATAAGGTTATGGATGTGGTCTTTCATTTCATTCTTCCAAACCGCTGTATGGTACACCTTTGAGTTGGTGTCACCATCCTTGATCCACTTGATTCTACTTCACTGCCAATAGTATAGTTCTTGCGCTTTCTCCAACTGGAGCAGCCTTTTTCCCGCTTTATCTTCCTCCTCCATACTTCTATAACAGCCCAATTTCTCTCTTAGCTCCCTAGCCACCCTACCATACTCGTTCCTGGAATTTTTTACAAGGTTATCCAAGTTGATCATCTCCTTGGACCACTTCTTAAGCGCCTTTTTCACCTCTTTCAGCTTGCCGATGACCACAAACATGGGATTGCCAGGAATATCAGTATCCCATGCTTGTTTGGTTTCCCTGAAGTTAGGCCAATCAATCCAATGATTCAGAAATCTGAAAGGTCTGTTGGGTTCTTCTTTCTTCCTTAGGTCCATCTCCATCCAAGCATGGTCGCTATTAGGATGGGCCCCTAATGCTATAGAAGCATTAGGATAGGTCTCAAGCCATCTAATGTTCACCAAACCTCTATCAATATTGTTGGAGATTCTTCTCATCGGGCTTCTTTTGTTGTGCCAAGTTGTTATACCACCCCGCATATTAAGCTCAATTAAGTTGGCTTCCTTGACGACATCATTAAATCTTTCAAGAATCGAATCCGGAACCGGAAGGCCACCGACCTTCTCACTGGCCTTCCTAGTGCTGTTGAAATCACCCACCACAAGATGTGGTAACTCCTGCTGTGTTGTACTCGTGATGTAATCCCAAAGTCTTCTTCGGTCTCTTTCAGCATTGAGACCATACACCGCAGATATGACACAATGGAATCCACCACCATTGATGCAACGCAACATGATCAATTGGTCTGATTCAAAAATGGGTTGCACATCCCACACCAAAGGACTCCACCCTACTACAATTCTCCCACCCTCAACCTATTCCAGATTAGAGGTGTACGCCCACCCTCTCAGGAACAGGTTCTTGATATTCTCCTTCATCTCTCTTTTGATTTTTGTTTCTAGGCAGATAGAAAGTTGGACACCTTTCTCCTCTAGGATCTGTCGGAGGACTCTCTGCTTCCCCGGGCGAGAAGCACCTCTGGCATTCCACACCATGAGCTTCATTGGACGTTTTTGGTCTGCCCCCCCTTCCAGAGGATGCAGAAGCACCTTGTCTTCCCCTTCCCCTTCCTCTTCCTCGCCTATCTGCTCCCACTCCACTACGAGTGGCTCTTCTTGCACTGTCGGGTTCAGCAACAACCTCATCTGTCAGTTCCTCTATCACCTGGAATGGGTTGGTACCATCCACACCCAAATTTGTTGCCGAGATGGATGCATCCTGGGTCATCTCTGTTTCCTCTATATACCTACTGCCTCCCTCCCCTGCTCCTCTGAGTCGGGGTGATCATGCTGCCGCTCCTCCGCATGATTGAACAACTCTACTACCTCTGCCACCAGCACCCCGTTGACCAAAGAGTTCCCCTCAGAGGAGGTCGCCGCAAGCGGCAGAAGAGACAGGTTGGCATGCTGGTCTTGGATTGTTGTCTTCGGCACAAGAACCTTGCTATTGTTCCTTCTGTTCTTCCTTCCCTGTGGTCTCACAGTCCTTGATCTCCCCCACACCTCACTGTCAGCATTGGTCTTTCTCTGTACGTTTGGGCATTGCTCAGGCATATGCCCAAACACCCTGCAGGCATGGCAACGATCAGGTAAGGCGTCATACACAACCTTGATCTCCATCTCCTTCCCGCCCTGAAGCTCCAACATGATGCTCGATGGTGGTTGTTTAGCAGCACTGATCTCCACACAAAGGTGCGGCACACCCAGGTGTCGACCTTCAATGACGAAGTCAACCACCTTTGGAGTCCCGATCGCATAGCCCATGATCGACAGAGCACGCCTCGACCAATGTCTTCCCAGATCAGGGAGTGTCACCCAAACCGGCGCCAAGGACAGACCCGCACGTTCCACATCCCCTTCTGGAGTCATTTCTAAGTCAAAACTAGTTTATTGTCAAAGAACCATGGCCCCTTCTCCAGCACAGTGGCCATGTCTTCTTCAGTAGCAAATCTCGCCAGGAACAGCCCATCCTTTAGCGGTGAAATTTGAAGTTCATCCTTCAGCTTCCATGATCTCAGCATCCAACCATGGAGTTGGTGCAGCACGCATCTCCGTCCAAACACCCGAACCACCACAAAGATCTTATGGAAATCATCCATAACTTCCATAACAGGGTCCGACATTCTCATCCAGGGCCTATCGTCATTGCTTTTGAAGGTCGGATGTAAAGGATCCCCCGGTTCCACCAGCGGCTGGCGAGATCTCTGAACTCTGAAAGAATTGCTCACCTTCTCGGCCCAGGCTCTCGACGGCGGGCAAGGGCCCACCGCCTCTGTCGTCTCCGCCACCTTCTCATTTGTCTCCACCACCTTCTCCGTAGCGGCCATCAGTGTTGAATACAATCCACAAGTTGCTTCTTCATTCATTCCTTTCTTTATTATTATCTAACATGTTCATGAACATTTTGTGGTTTTATCACATTTCCCATTTCCACATCATGGGAAAAGATCTTTGTTATTCACACATGCTTTATCAGACAGGAATCATCTCCCTTGTTCTTATTCTCATTTCATGAGGATCATATTCTTTTTCTTCCTCATGCACACAGATTGATCTAAAATTATCTCAGATTTCCTCTTTCTCATACTTAGAATGTGATACAATTATCCATACCATATTTTCAGTTTCATTATACAAATTAGATTGTCTCAGAATGACTACTTGATCAGAGTAATTAGAAAGATAACAATCTAAGAGTTCCATACTTACCCTATCCCCAATAATTATATATCTGGCCAGGGTATACAAGTACTGATATTAGGTGGCATGCACTTTAGGTACTATTATGTTCCTTACTTTTTGTATCATCATCATCACATGATTTAACATTCCTGGACTTCCTCCAGGTACCACATGTATACCTCTTCCTTTTTCACATAGATAAGAGAAATTATAAAGCATTTAAAAGAATACTGAACAAAATATAAATCCTCATCTTCCTTGTGTCCTCATAGGACTAATCAAAGGAAGCTCAAAACAACTACTTTCTTATTTTTAACACATAGAATCATGAAATGAAATATCAGAATGAATTTATTTCATTTGACCTATCACAACCCAAGGGTTGGCTATTGCATCAGATTGATTCATTGCATAGAACCTCGCAGTTGCTTATTGTTGACCATGTTCTCGATTGTTGGGTGTTGATGAACCATCTTGGGACACTTGTCCACGTCCTCTAGTGTTACTAGAAAACTACCCCCTTTGTGAGCCTTGCTGACTCTGCCTCTGGGGTTGAGTCACCATTGTATTCCCAACTGGACAATCCTTTTCTAGATGTCCCTTTTGTCTGCATAGGTAACAGACCCTGGTCTCAGAATAAGGTCTGTGAGGTCCAGTCACCGATGTTGATTTTGTAATGGGGGTTCTATTTGGAAAAAAAATACGGCCCCTACCCCTACTTGACGTCCATTACGTCTGGATATTGAATCTTGATGGTGCTGCCAGTGCATAAAATCTCGGCTTCTTAAAACTTTCGAATCTTTGTCCTTGAAACTGAGTGTACACCTTCTTACCACTAGTCAGTCATTTCTTGATTACAGACCTTTCTATCCTCCTTACCGACTCCACAAAAGTGGCAAACCTCTCCATATTCTCTAAAGCAGACACAAGAGTGGTCAGTTTAGCATTCAACCCCTTCTCAAAATGTCGAATTCTTTTCTCATCAATAGATGCCATATGTGGACAAAACCACAAAAGCTCCATGAACTTAGCTTCATACTCGCTAACGTTCATCTGTCCTTGTCTGATCCTCTCAAATTGAGAGATCTTCTCATCTGGATACGTCTTAGGGAAGTATCTACTGACAAATTCTCATCGGAATACCTCCCGTCCAACTTCTTCACCTGGCCTCTAGCCCTCCTCAATCATCCACCAATGGCCTGCACTCCCCTTTAGAAGGTATACAACATGTCTTACCTTCTCAGCTTCAGGAATATCAAGGATCCTGAAAGCCTTTTCCAGCTATGTCAGCCACAAATCAGCATCTGCTGGATCAGCTGTACTAGCATAATCTATGGCTCCAACCCAGCGAAGACTCTCAAAAGTCTTGCCAGCTCCATGTCCATCATGGTGGGCCAGTGCCCAAGGTGCAGGTGGTGGCATCCTATCACCCATGTGTGTCATAGTCACCATAAACTGGCCGAACATGGTATGGAAGGCTAGATTCTCTATCATAGTTGGGTCAAACTGGGGATGTTCAGGCACTGGCTCCTCCCTAGCTTGATTTGTTGCACCTCCTCCTGGTGCAACAATGCTGCTCTCAGCAACATGTTCTTCATGTGATCCAGACATCTTCAAGTTATTCTTCTCCTATATGAGCAAAAGATACTATCAGATAATCTGGAAGACACTTAGAACAGACTCAACAACCTTAATCCTATGTCTCTGTAGACTCAGCAAACCTAAAGCTCTGATACCACTAAATTGTGGCATGCATATTACAAAAACAAGATCTACTTAAGCGGAAGCATTCATTAGCAGTGGATTACCAAAAATCATTAAAAATTAAAACCATTTTACAGAGAGATCCACACATAGGAAAACTCTTTCACAAGGAACTGAATTAATTTAGTTACATACTAGTTCACAAGTACATGTCATGTATCATCTTTTTCTGAGAATTACAAGCATCAACTTCCCTATTAAACTATATGCAGGTAGTATAAAATCTCGAGGCACTAAGCCAAAATCTCAAAAGCATTAACTATTACTCCGAGGACCTGAGAGTACAAAGACGACACATAGGACTTTCTATACATATATACAAGATGTGACAGCCAGTGTTTCCACCTGAGAAATCACTGTCGTTCTCTTCTAATGTTGTTGTTGCTGTCCTTTGCCTACTGAAGGATTCCTGCCTCCTCGTCCGCGTCCACCTAAAAATGTAGATCCTATGGGGGTGAGACAATTGTAAATTGCCCCAACGAGAGATATAACTCTCTGCCAAAACATTATTATTGCAGTTTAATTGAATAAAATTGTTAAAAGGAATTATATATTCAACAGCAGATAGATCAATGTCTAAATAGATTAGAGAAGTATTCTTATTCAAAGCATTTCATCCATAACTTGATAAAGTAGCATGATACTTATTCAATGAGGAAGTAAAGTACATGTATAACATTTATCCTTCTAGGATATGCTAAGTAGAGTAACATCAACCTTCTCGATCACTACGAAATTATATGGCAGAGACATCATGTGTCAAACTACAATTAGCTTGCCAACTTATATTGACATCTTCGCTATAAAGTTATAGTCGTAGCATATACTCTCTTCAGGCTTAAGGCACTAAGCCAATACCTGGTATTGTATTGTGAGTCATGGCCTACAGCCATACTCTTTTTAGGGTTATGGCACACAGTCTGTCCTGTACATAGATGATAACACACAGTCATCCCTACAGGGCATAAGGATATAATTACTCAATTACCCCCACATATTCAAAAATATATGTTCTGAGTTTAACTTGTTTCACCATTCAGCAAATTCTGACGCTAATGGATCTGTAGCCAGGGCAACTACATTATATGATATCACTTGATTAATTAAGTGTATTACTATGTTCTTTTAGCATCAAACAAGTTTCCAAACATTAAATATTATGACAATTGCTACAAAGAATGGGTAGTACTTTCATCAAGTATTGTTCAACTCTTTAATAAAGTATTGGGATCTTAATCCCTCATCTCATCAGGTACATTTCCATTTTTTAACAAGTTCATCATCGTGATTATAGAACATGGGTATTCAAACCCTCAGTTCATCATAAAATACTTGTTACTACTTATCAGGTAACTTAATACCTTCAAGTCACCTGACCAAGGTAATCATGATTCTTTCTACACAAGCATTCTACATAGCTCACAAAGCTCATTTCACCTCTTGTTACCTCTTAGTAGGCAACAAGGCATATTATGGCTCATTAACAACTTTAATAAAAGAAACATCATAGCTCATATCTCGCTATGCTCATCATCTCATGATCATCTATATGATCATTACATAATAACAGTTATATCAATTACATATCAGCACTATGCAATGTAAGAGTAGCATCACTATTCCCTTATTTAGGGTTAGGATTTCTCTTACATATCATCACCATTCATTAGATTTTGGGTTATTCATAATTAACCATTTAGGTTCTCAAGATATTATTATTAATGATCAAGCCCTAATTCATTGCTCCACACAGCTAGGAGCCAACATTGAAAACATAAGTATTTAATCATGCTTATTTATATTCACCACTTATTACTAAATGAATTATCAACACAAGATATAAGTTCCTCTCTCAACTTCACCAGAATATGATTACATCATACTCTATTGTTTTGGCTTAACCCTTTCATAAGGCATATTAGCCTACACTTATCAAAGTGCGTGCATTACATCTCAATGTAACAATTGACATGTCACACTTTATGTATTAATCACCCAAGTATTTTGGATTTAGAATACCTCAAGGTGTATCAATCTTGAAGTGCTAGATGTGATACCTATCATATCTTGATGTATCACTTCCCTCATCACCTTTATCTTAAGTTCATCAACTTATCTTGTATTAGGGTATCTCCCATCCTAATACTTTATGCACCAGTTCATCACATTTATCATGTAATGTATTGGTCATAAATCACTTATTTGAAATATGCAACCATTGTTAATGATATGGATTCATCTCAAATTAAGGAACTATTGACATAAAGATATCTATTATCAACCTCTTTAGGTGTTTCACTTATCGATATATTAGTCACTATCCCATTATTAGGAATAGGGTTTTCCATCTTTATAAATTAAGGTTCACACAACATCTCCCCATATATGGGTTTCACATAGCATTACCTAAATTTAGGGTTTCTCAACTCAACCCAAAGTTAGGGTTATGGTTTATCATCATATTGCCCAAGATTAGGGTTTCATGCTCTATAACCCAAAATTAGGGTTTCACATACGTTCACCTTAAATTTGGATTAGGATTTACTATTCACATCCAATTAGCGTTTCTCATATTCACTACAAAAAATTTGGCTTTTGTTGAAGAACATTTGTGAGGAACCAAAAATCGTGAATAATGATGTCCATTTGTGAGGGATCATCCTTCAAATATGGGACCAAATCCCTCAACCATGTTCTTGACATCGTTAGGAATTTTATGTGAACATTGGTCCCTCACAAATACATTTCTTATGAATCACCCCCTCAAAAACTCCATGCCAAATGTTCCCTCCATCTCATAATCCTTCCCTCCATTCTAAAACACTGATTCGTCTATCAAAATTCATGAAAAAAATCACCCAGTCCCGGTGGGCGCTCCTTTCCCCCTCATTTCCTCCACACTCCTCCACTGAACCCTCCCCCTCCCGATTCTCTCATCGATTCCTCCGCACTCCTCCACTGAACCCTCCCCCTCCCGATTCTCTCATCGGTTCCTCCGCATTGGGTCATCCTTGACGCCAATCGCCCTGCTCGGTTGCTGCCGTTCATCCTTCGCATTGGGCTCATCCTTCATAACTCCTTGCCGCCGTTTACGGTTTTTGCCCTCCGCCATTGATGGTTGCTGCCCTCCGCATTGGTCGTTGCTGCTACGCAGTCATCGTGCTTGATTGCCGCCGATCGCCCTGCTCGGCCATTGGTCGTTTCTGCTACGCAGCTTGCTTCTTCGGCCACTGGAATCCTCTCTAGGTTCGTATCTTTTTCTCTTTTTCTCATTTGGGAGAGCACTAGCCTTCGACCCCTGATAGCCAAGATTGGTTCTTCCTCCAATGGGCTTCCAGTTCATACCTCATGTGTCTGCCTCATCTCCCCCCAATGTGATCTGCATAGGATTAGCTGGGTTTACTTAGTAAAAATACTAACCATCTAGTATTCATATGAGTTATCTCCCCCTCCCCTAAGGGTTAACGTTCACACGTATAAGAAACATATCACAATGTTGAAAAACTTTGACTATCCTTAGTTGCATGGAGATGGTCATACAACAGTAATAGAGAGTAGTCAGGGGCGTGTTCAATATTTGGAAGCGAGGAAATATCTCCTTGGGAGTAGCTACCATAACTAAATGGAAGGGAATCAAAGTTGTGATGTACATAAATTCCTAGGCTATGCATCTATAGTATAGCATCCTCATAATGATTTTCTATCATACAACTTTGTGTTTTGTCAATAAGAAAAGAATAATTTACTGATGTGATTGAGTAGATATAGTATTTGATTGAATATTGTCTTTCTCGAATATGTACAATATCTATTAATTGTACAAACTCGAATTTATGTATAATACCTACCATGTAATCCAAGTCATACTTGATCAAATATTACTCATATATAATTGTTGAGGCTCAAGCTTGGTTCAAAGCAATACACATGTGTGCATGTCTGTTTAATTTTGCTACTCTATTATATTCTATATAAACAAGTGTTCTCATGACACACATATATATGGGTCAGAGCCAAAGTAGTTGATAATGAATGTATTAATAATATTCCTAGTTTCTTTGAAGACAGTATGAAGGAAATAAGCAATACCTCCTTTAAATCTATTATATGTATCCTTTACTATATCTGGTGGTATAGAAATAAGGTGATTTTTGAGGAATGGTTAGTCAATGTGAGTGTGCTATAGTCTATTATCCATAATGAGATAAAAGTGCTTCTTTACTAAACGAGCCATGTGTTCTTTTTTCTGGAATTGCTATGCTTGTGCTTATTTTCTAAAGATGAAGAAGGGTTCCATCTAATGTTACTGGTTTATTGATGTAGTGGTGATCAAGATTGGTGTATGTGTTCTACAATGTTGGAGTTTCCATACTAAGTTAAAAGTGCTTCTTTTCTAAGGGGGTTATGTCTCCCTTTTTTGGAGTTTCCTACTTGTCCTTATGTTCAGAAGTTGAAGTAGAGCTTCTATCTGGTGTTTTTTAGTCTATTGATCCAGTGATGATCAAGATGGTTGCTTGTAAACTGTTGTGCTGAAATGACCTTTCTTTTGAAGAGCAGTTCTAGAGGTGACCAAAGCATCATTCTGATTAAAAACCCTTACATTTAAACCCATTCCTATAAACACATTTCTTATTGGGTGAAAATTGTAGATTGCTTTAGTGGCTGCATTAACTTGCTTCTCAAGTGAGGCAAAGCTTGGGGAGTTACATTCTTCTCTTCTAACTCAGCATTGTTGGCTTTTCTTTTCCCATAGTCAATTTTCATAGGAAAGATCTTGTCAAACATGTATGATGGAATCACCAACATGGGATTATATTTTTATCTTCCTCCATGCCAACATGGTTTAGATAGTTGACTCTCATGGAAATAATATTGTCATGGGGGTTCACTTGATTTTTCATGTATTTTCATTCTCATGTGGACACTCTATAGAGTATCAACAAGAGTTCTAGGATTCTTTTGTGGATACTTCACACATTTCATCTAAGTCTCATCCATCTTTTGAAGGGGAAGTGGTTAACCTTGTTACCCCTCCCAACTCTGTTGAGAAAAATAACTTAGAACCTTCCTTTGAGTTTCTAAAATGTAATAAGAAGAATACGTCCAGAGGTAGAGGGAGAAAGGGGTCAACTGAGGATAACAATGCTACTTTATCCAATAAGTTTGATAACTTAGCAATTGTTTATCCAATAAATTTGGGTAGTTATAGTGGATTTCTCATCGCACTAGTCATGGTATTGGGAGAGTTTTTATTTTGTGGAATGGTATCTAATGCTCTGTTGAAAAGCTTTTTTAATATGATAAATTAATACATACTAGAATCACTACTTGGGATAAAAGATTTCTTCTTACTGCTATTTATGGTCACTTGTACGAGTGTTGTTTTGTTTTCTCACTGCGTTGTTTTTGAATGTTTTGTTTTTGGTACTAAGTATAATATAGCCTGGTGTTTTTGCATTTTGCAGAGGCACACTAAGTCATTGTCAACATTTCAGAAGTCTAGGCAGAAGCCTCAAGAAAGAATGGGTGTTCTTAGTAATGTGAGTTCCTCTTTGTTCCTTTAATTGTTAAAACAACATTTGTATACATGTCTTTTTTCCTTTACCCCCTCCATCTAAAATAATACCCTTTCTGTAACAGGTGGTTGTGATGCAGGCCCTAAAAGCCAATAACTATAGTAATGATCCTCTGCTAAGTGCAGCTCTATACTTGGAGATTAATTAAAGGCCGACTGCCCAGGGCTCCCATGGGATACATCCATTCTTGATATAATAGTTGGCACTTTGGAGATCGTTGGCATGGATGGAGGATGCTCAGTTGTGGTGAACTTCTCTGCAAGCTTATTTAGGATCTCATTCGCTGTGGAAACATGAAGGGCGTTGTAAGTAAAATCTTTTAATGTATTTCATTTAAATTTGTTAAACGAAATACATAAAAAAAATTTACTGACAATGCACTTAATGTTTCCACAGCGAATGAGATCCTGAATAAGCCTGCAGAGAAGTTCACCACAACTGAGCATCTTCCATCCATGCCAAAGATCTCCTAAGAGCCAACTATTATATTAGGAATGGATGTGTCACATGGGAGCCCTGTGCAGTCGGCCTTTAATTAATCTCCAGGTACAGAGCTGTAGTTAGCAGAGGATCATTACCATAGTTATTGGCTTTTAGGGCCTGCATCACAACCACATGTTAAAGAAAGGGTATTTTAGATGGAGGGGGTAAAGGAAAAAAGACAAATATACAAATTTTGTTTTAACAATTAAGGGAACAAGGAGGAACCCACATTACTAAGACAAATATAGAAATGTCGTTTTAACAATTAAGGGAACAAGGAGGAACCCACATTACTAAGACAAATATACAAATGTTGTTTTCAAAGACTCCTTTTGTTGAATGCATGTCTGAAGCTTTCCATGGGCATAACAGACATTCTATTGATGCTAAGTGTGCACAAAGATGGTATGCTACTAACTTATAATGATACAGGAATCAAAGTTTCATTGTTGAGATGTTCTTGGTATGATGAAAGCACTTCTAACGGGTTGCGAATTGATGAATATGGGTTCACACAAATCAACACTTCAAGGATAAAAAAAAAGGAGGAACCGTTTATCCTGGCTTCTCAAGCATTGCAATGCTTTTATGTGAAGGATCCTAATGCTGATGATTGGTGCACAATGCTAAAGCATCCTCCTAAAGATTATTCTGAAGTACCTCTTATTGAGAATTGTTTGACTGGTTTACAATCTGAAGCTATTGATGGTGGTGTAACTAGTGATGTGTCTTGGATGAGGAGTGACACCGAGGGATCTTTTGTTGATAGAACTAAAAAAAAGAATGATGGGGCTAATGTTTAGTTCATTAATCTGTCTGTTTTCATCACATGTAACTAGTGATGTGTCTTGGACGAGGAGTGACACCGAGGGATATGTTGTTTGCAAGTCTAGAATAATTTACTTGGGGAATATGTTCTATTGCATTTTTTTGGCAAACTGTTACTATATGGCATTTTCTTTGCAATTTATTCAGTCTTGTTTCATATACCAGCAAGTAGGACATCATTATTCTTTTTTGGGATATGAAACCAAGGTACTCTACAAGTTATATGTTTTTCAAATGCTGAATATTCATATGTTGGTGTCTCATATTCTCCGCAATTTATTTGTTTTTCAAATGTAGCTAGTACTTTTGTTACTGACATTTCTGCACTAATAATCTAATTTTTTTTCTTGTCAGTTGAAGGATGGTAGGAAGAAGAATCACTAGATCTAGTTGTAACAACACACAGGAGTTGCAACCTATTACTGTTCCTCCATCCACAATTGCAGAAAATTGTGATGATGAACCTACTCTACTGTCCAACAATATTGAAAATGATGTAACAGTTGAAGAAAATGTTGAGGATGAACAGGAGAATAGGAAGTATGGATATGGGCCTGCGAGTGAGCAAAGCCTACTTCCTAAGCAAGGGCAGCCACGTCACAAGGTCCAATGGGATTATGAAGGAAATGCTATTGGGGAGAATGGTGCCAAATTGAATGCTATTGGGGAGAATACTAGCAAGGAAACCACACATATGGCATCTAGATTTGAAGTGGAACGAACAACCAGAACAAGCTTTTGCAGATAGAAAATCAATTATTGAGGTAATCTTTTTCATAAAAAGACCAACAAATTGTATGATTGTTATATCTAAAGTAATATTTTCTATGTTTTTGTAGAAATACTTCGATTTAGGCAGTCACCCTAATGCATGGAATCACATTGATGAACACATTAGCAAAGGGATATCAGTGTGGAGGGCACGTGTAAAGAAAGATTACTATGAAAAGTACAAGATTGAACCAGAATTGATGATGAAGAAAGTTGAGAAAAATGCTTCCATAGATATGGACCAGTTTAAAAATCTTATTAAAGAATGGGGATCCGAGAAGTCTAAGGTACAATGGTTTCATATAACTTTTTTTTTATCAGTAAGCGCGTTTCTCTTTCATTACTCACAAAATTTACAAAGGGGAGCAAAGCTCAATACATCTATAAATATAGATATCAAAAGTCAAAAAGAAGGATGCAATTTATCTATGCAAACTTCTATAATCAGTATTTATGCAATGCCACACACTGTTTGGTTTGCTCCTATTGTCTTCAAAAACACATCTGTTTCTATGTATCCATATGTGATAAATGATAAGAGTAGCAAGAAGAGCTTCATTTCTATTCTTTAGCAGGTGTTTCCCCTTCTTTGCAACACAAGCTACATCTTGATGCTAGGTTAACACCAATTTTCTATAGGTAGTCTTCTGTAACCAGCCTGACGTGCATAGCTTTCCAGCAGCAAAGTATTGCTCTTTTAGGTGCTCGACTCTTCCACAACCACTTGGTCCAAGGCAAGACCTCATGTTTAGACCTGCAGACCTCCCAAGCGTCTTTTAGAGTGATAGTTTTTAGTTTCTCGAGCATGCATATATCATCTCCACTTCCCATCTCAACGCTGCTGCAGATTTTTTGAATCTGCTCAATTCCTCTGATCTCAGGGAGCTTCTACACTCCACTCACGATAATGTCAGATAGCTTTCTATTAGGCCCAAGATTGGATCTAAGTTGAAAGTAGTCGGGGTCTTCAACACATTGAGACAGAAATCTCCCTTTAAACCACAGATCTTTCCACAATTTCACATCAGTCCCCTTTCCAATGTGGAATTGGACATTATAGAGATATCTATCTCTTATATTGAGGATGTTCTTCCACATCCAGCTATTGGCTTGCTTATATTGAGGATGGTTTCATATAACTTTCATGTATACCTATCTACTTTTTCTAATTATATGTTTCTTATGGTTTAGAAAATTTCTGAGATCAACAAGGCAAACAGAGCAAAAAAAGTGATGGATCATACCATAGGATCAAAGCCATGGAGTTGTTATCGGGCAGAAATGGTATTAATAATGGACACTTATCTTTCTTAGTAGGAGTTGAACATATAACATGGACAATTATTATGTTATCTATCATGTGTAGGTCAGTGAAGATCAACTCGTTGTGCCTCTTAACAAATTTTTGGAAAAAGTTTACGACAAAAGCCCACAAGTGGTTAGAAAATGGATATTTGCTTTCCTATGATGTCTACAAAGCTACATATGCTTAGATATCTCAATTTAAGCTTTACTTATATGATGCTTTCTAATTATAGCTTGAAATCTCTGATATCGTGGAAAACCAAGTAGCAAACCAAGAAGAAATAGATCTTAGAAGTGTTGATAATCTAACACGTGCTGCTTATTTGAAAGTTTTAAATCCTTCCAAAAAGTCTAGGATCCGAGGTGTTGGAATTGGGCACAAAGAGATAGGACATAGGGGAAAAGCTGCCCGTATAAGATATGAAATGCTTCTTGAGGAAAGCAATGCAAAGGATGTATGTTGGATTATAACTAAACTTGAACTATTAGTTACAACTAGTCTATTAGATCGATGTTTGTAATTTGTTTTCTATTTCAGGATAAACTTAAGGAACTTGAAGAAACAGTAAATGGATTGAAGAACTCCGTCTCCCAATTAATGACTTGGTATAATCAATCACAGGTAACTCAGATTCACTTGTCTATGTCAATGTAATATATAATTTTTTTTGACATTGTTGATGTATTTGTTATAGGATGGCGGTATTAATGTTGATTGTGCAGTTGAATACCTCAATCAGAATACTACATGTGTCTTACACATGCAAAGTGGCACAAATAGGTCGGATGTGGGTTCTTTTCACATACAAGACAATACAAGTAATGGTGCAGATGTAGGCATGTTTCCCAGGAAAAATAATTCAAGAGGGGATGGCTTAGGAAGACTTTCTAGACAAATCAATTCAAGCAATTCAAGGGAGAATGGAGTAGGCAGGCTTTCCATACAAGGCAATTCAAGGGAGAATGGAGTAGGCAGGCTTTCCATACAAGGCATAGACATCCACTAAGATTTCAGCCACAGGTACCTCATAACAGCTATAGATTATTTTCAATATTCATACACATAAGAATATTAACATGTAAACTTTATTAAAGGTTGCAGTTGAACGTTGGTGCCCTTCTTCTGGTAATAATCGACAAAGTCATCCTCAAATGCAGAACACACCAAGCACATCTTCATCGGTGTCTTTCACACCAAGAACTCAACGTTTAAATCAGGTATTCAATATGTGCTTGATTAAACTTCTAGTGATCTAAATGACATGATTTAAAAAAAACTTAAGGCTTTACATTTTTCATGTGTTTAAGATATATTTAGTATTATATATGTTTTTCCTACCTGTGACATATTTGAATTTGTCACAAGACATCCAGAGTTTCATATTTTTTAGTTTTTAGTTGTTTTGTGTGAATGGACTTTATAGAGTTCGAATTTTATGTTTATGTTTTTATAGAGTTCTGTTGTACAATTCATGTTTACAACCAGTGTTGGTTATGTCGTTTCCAATTAGTAGGGAATTAATACTTGAATTTGTCACTGACTTAAATCTGCATTAGTAGGGTATTAACATAACCAGTGTTGGTTATGTTGTTTTCTATCTCGCATGAGTTCAAGCATCAATTTTTGTAGCAACTAGATTGAAGCAAAGTGCTTTCTTCAGCTCGTTTGATTCATATGAAAATGGGAGAATATTACTACTTTCAAATGACATACTAGTAGCTAGGATGACTTCAGTTTGGAATTTCACGAATATCCTTACTACTAAATCTTAAGCCATTCTATCATCTTGATCTTTCTTTGGTTTGCAAAAAGTAGCTCAAAAAAAGATATTATGATGGATTTTTAAAATGATTTCTAAAATGTAGGCATGTTGATAATGCTATCTACAAGCTGCATGTTTCATTACTATTAAAATGATTTAGATATATTCTAGCAGGTCAGCCAATTTTCAGTGTAATAGATCATTGTGATCTTCTTGATCAATATGTTGGCTTGCTAAACGAGTTCAAGAACGACATATTCTGAGGGATATTTAGATGAGCTCTAAATCTTAGGCGTGTTGATTATGTTATCTACAAGCTGCCTCATTCTTTACAATTAGAATGGTATAGGGACATTCATCTCCAGACCTTTTAGTTGCATACTGTTTTTCTGTTGGATGGCATGTTTTTCACTAGAAACGACCAGAAGTAATTTATTAATTCAATTTTATCTGGCACCGGGTTTATTCAATGATCATGAAAGGTTTTATTTTTTCTTACGATGGCTGGTTCTGTTATGTTTTTATGCTGTCTTGAAGCTGCTGTTGACCTCTTTCCTAGTTGTTTGTTGCTGGTTCAGATCTGGGCTGGAATGGCAGGGATCTATAGTTGGTTCTTGTTTCTTTTGTTCCTTTGATTTCTGGCTGCCTGGCATTGGTGGCTGTGCTCTCTTTGCTTTGTGTTGTGTAGTCTTGAGTGCTGCTGGTTGTTGACGGCTGGGGCAGGGTAGGTGCTACCATTATGATTTTTTCGAAGTGTTGATGATCTACAGTATATGTTGGTCGGCTTGTTCTGCTATTTTGTGCCTGAGTTGTTGGCTCTACTGTGTTGGTCGAGTCCTTTGATGGTGGCTGATGTGTTGGTTGATCCTCTGTGCTCCCCTCTTACTTTTATAGAGATGGTCGAGTCTGGTTGTGTGGTCCGGTAGCCTGCTGAGGCAGTTGTTCACTTACATTTATCTCTACTTCACACTCACTCTGATTCCTTTTGGTATTTATATTGATAGGGTAGAATTACTTTTAATGATGGATTTCAACGGACAATGCACCTTGGAGTAGACCAAAACCGAAATATAAGGGTAAGTTGTTTGTTGTACTATGATTTATGTATAAACTATAAATTCTATTAATATAATGATTTGTCATTTTTAGGAGAAGAATATTCAAGTACCTAACCGTATGAGGCCTGGCATTGATGAAGAGCACCACACCATTTGAAGAAATATGGAGACATTATAGATCTTAAGAGTTTCTAGCATGATATGCTCATTGTCATCAATCTCAAAATTTTGAACCATATGTACTCTTTATTTATACAAACGTTGAGCACACAATGTATGGATAATATTTTGCTTCAATAACAAAATTTGGTTTGAGGTGATTTAACATTTTTATGTGTCATTTTGGTGTTGAATCTTCTTATGATGTCATGTGAATTAGTATAAAAATTTTCTTGAGGTTATGTATACAAAGTTTTCATTTAAAATTTGATATTCACTATAGTAACAATTAATTATCATTTAATAAATCATTCAATAATCAATAACAAAATCATTTATAGTAGTCCCTCATAAATATATTGATGAAGGTCCAGATTGACCATCAAAATTGCATTGATGACGACCACATAGCCCCTCAAAAATAATATTAATGAAGGCATTATCCTTCAAAAATATATTCTCCAGGACCATCAAGTCCCTCAAAAATGTATTTATGAGAACTAAATAGTCCCTCAAAAATGTATTTATGAAGGCTAAATAGTCCCTCAAAAATGAATTTATGAAGGCTAAATAGTCCCTCAATATAACATTCTTGAGGGTCAGTTGGTCTGTGACAATTGTATTCGTGAGGGTCACTGGTATTTGTCACGTGAGTTCTCTTCACAGACCATTTGTGAGGGCCAAACCCACAACCGTCCCTATTTCTGAGGGCCTGTAGAGAGGGGTTTGTGATAGGACTCTCCCGTGAATAATGGCCCATATTTTAGTAGTGAT
Organism: Alisma plantago-aquatica; assembly: GCA_963693085.1. Lineage (NCBI taxonomy): Eukaryota > Viridiplantae > Streptophyta > Magnoliopsida > Alismatales > Alismataceae > Alisma > Alisma plantago-aquatica. The sequence continues at coordinate 971,805,063 of OY856412.1, read as the reverse complement.
TCCAAATACCAAATTAGGGTCTGAATGTACTATTCACATCCAGTTAGGGTTTATCATTAAAATACCCTGAATTAGGGTTTCTCTTGTCATTACCCAAAATTAGGGTCACACCATCACCCTAGATTAGGGTTTTACATAGAACTGCCCTAAATTAGGGTTTAGGTTCATCAACCACCTCAATTAGGGTTACATGATTTCTTTATCAAGGATCATATCCTAATTACATATTCTATTTATTATGAATGTGTTGAGGTTGGATTGCTACATGATTATTATTCATGTATGAATTTCTCTCTCTCATCCTCTCTAGGATGTTCATTAATCCAATCTTGATTAGATTGAGTCAATCCTATATTCAAATACATACATTTAGGGTTAGCATAATGTATTGAGTCATTGCTTCCATAAGCATCAAAGGTTAACCCCTCTAAGGGTACCAATCATCTAAGTACATTAGGGATTCAACCATTGTACTTATCTTTGATAATCATCATTATCAATCATGGGATCAACTGATCTTTCATCACTTTAAGTCTTTAATCAATTTTGTATATGTTGAACCTCTATGTGGTTTTGACCCTTGAATCTACAAACAGTTTGAAGTCAAACATACCCAAACGGTTTTGAACAATCATGCCCAAATGGTTTTGATCAAACATGTCCAAACGGTTTAATCAAACATGTACAAACGGTTTGATCAATCATGCCCAAATGGTTTGAGAACATTTAGAACTCTAAACGGTCTTGGTCGCAACCTCAAACATTTTTGAAAACCGTTTCCATTCAATCAGTTTTGGAAACCCTAAACACCAAACGATCTTGAAGATCGTTAATCATCAAACGGTTTAGAAACCGTTTCCTTCCAAATGGTCAACTCAAATCCAAACGGTCAACTCAATCCAAACGGTCAACTCAATCCAAATGGTCAGGTCAATCCAAACGGTCAACTATCCCAAATGGTTTTGAACCCAATTCCTCAAACAGTTTGCAAACCGTTTGGTCACCAAATGGTTTGGTGAAACCGATTGACCAATTTTATTGGAAACCGATTGGAGTTGCAATTTTGGGAAAAGTGTCCAAGATGATGTCATTATCATCTACCTTCATTTCTAAGGTTCACATTACTAATGATTTCATAGAATCATCCATTACAACAAGCAAATAATCAAGAAGAAGGAGAAATCACCACCACTTATAAAATTGGAATTGAATAATGATGTAATTGGGTTCAAGTTATATAACCCACCTTCAAAGAATGATTCAAAGATCCAACTCCACGTCTTTAATGGTGGTTGAAGCTTTCTCAACTCCACAAGGTTCGTTTCTCTAGCTTTTGAGTGAAAAGGATTGGCTAGGATTGAAGATTGCATGGAGAAATGAAGAAATGAAACATTGATTTGTGATTTCCACCATGAAATCAAGGTGAAAGGAGATCATGGAGCTTCCTTCCAGGTTGGGGGTCAGCCTCCTATTGCTCCTAAGCTCCCTTGGTCGTTTTCCAAACAAAGAGTGAAAGAAAATCCGAAAAAGAGTCCTTGGTTGAGTGGGAAGTGAAGTGTATATAAGGATTTTCAAAGAGAGAGAAAGTTGAAGAGCAATCCTTCAACTCCCCAAATTGGTTCCACTTAACCACCTATACTCCTTTCATGCGAAGGCATCCTCCTTTTCCTTTAATTCTTATTTATTATCCACAATTAAAGGAAAAGCAATTAAGAACCTTAATTCATATAATACTAATATCCCATTTTCAGTGGATATTACTTTTAATTAACTAATGTGAGTGGGCTCTCCACTCACTTAGATAGTTTCGTGGCCTTTGCAAGTCATAAGGATGTCCACACTTATATAATTTCAACCATCTCATTTCATTTTTTTTGGTTGAAGGGCACTTCAATTAACATATTTATTTTTGCATTAATTTGAAGTAAAGTTCCATTTATGCTGAAATCTTGATTATTTTAATATCAAGATTCTCTCTCTTCCAAAATGATTCAAATGAGGCGCACCTCTCAAATTATTTTCTCTACATGATTCCAAGAATCATGAGGGACCCTCTTGAAGTGGTATTTTGCATATTGAACCCTAGGTTTTCAGTAAATTGCACATTACACCAAAACTAGGTTTTAATGTACAAAGATTGCTCAACAAGCTCTATCTTGGTGCTCAAGCTTGGGGAAGCCATACCATTACATCATACTCATTCCTATGATACTTCAACATCTGAGGAACATTTTATCATGTACAATTTGCAAGTTAACCCCTCAACTTGGGTAATTTGTACTTTAGTCCAAAACAGGCAAAACATTGATTCAACATTATTCAAAAAGGACTAAATTTGAAACATAAGTTCCTCTTAAGCCTTAATTACTTTTCAAAAGATAAGAGCAAGCATATAATCAACTTTATTAAGTAAAACATCTAGGGTTAAGGCTTAACCCAGGTCAGGGGTGTTACAGAAGCTGCGGTGAAGTAGGTAGTAAGCGGTGACAAGATGGTAGGCTGTGGTTGTTGTCATTGGCAGAGATGACTGAGCAAGCGAGCGGCGGAGGTGGTGAGTGAACTACGGGAGTGGCAGAGGTGGTGACTAAACTAGAGCTGCAACAATGAGCTCCTCAAAGGAAGTTCCTCTCCACAATGGCGGTGGCGGCGTGCTCCTCTCCACAGCGGAGATGGCGAGCTCCTCTCCACTACAATAGTAGAAGCGGCGGTGAACGGAAAAACAGAATTGTAAGACCTAGCTTGAGCGGCAATAGAGAATCAAGAATGAAATAGACAAGGGGAAGAGTCTGGCTCGCACGGGTTCTATTCAGTTAATTACCAACTTTGGTTATTGTGTAAAACTGACGCTTAACACCATCTACAACTTCAAACAAATACCGCAGAGTCGGGGTGTTTATCGTCGATTTCAACGTATAATAACCGACATCTATCCACATACGCTGACAAAAAAAATTTGTTCTTGAGTTACAATCATAGTTGTCAGTTTCTCCCCTTATACCGACACTGATTAGGCAAATTGGGGGAAATTTTTTTGCGGGGACAATGTGCGAACAAACATCCTTGTCGGTTCCTGTGCAACAACCGATGCCAAATAAGTTATGAGTATTTGCCTCGTGAGGGATATTTAGGCGTCAATTGTGTTTTAAACAACCGACGACATAAGGGGGAAGAAAATTTCACGGGGCTTGGTGCGGAACATGAGTCGTCGGTGTTTATACAGCCGACATCGAATTGATAATTTTGGAGGCAATTTTTTTTCTTTGGAAAATTGTATTTTGCGGGTAATTTTGGATGTTGATTTATATTTCGACCCGCCGACGTTAAAGAAAAAGCGATACCCGTGTCTTTTGTAAAGCAGTTGGCCTTCACATATAGGTGTCAGTTGTCGTGCTAAACTGACATGATCGTTTATTAGCGTCGGTGTTTTATTTATAATCGATATCAGCAAATGTGACATTATACGTCATTTCTATAGTCGTACATGTCAATCATCATATGATTGGCTCTATGGGTCTTGCCAACAGTCTCCACTCTATTGAGTTGGGTTGCTACTGCGAACAAATAATGAGGGGTTTCAGTCCCATTCTTAACTTGGATTTTTCTACTAAGTTTAGAGTAAGACCTTTAGTGAAATAATCATCTATATTATCTTTGGTACCAACATAGTCCACAACCACGACCATATTAGACACTAACTCCCTTTTAGACATGAGTCCGACTTGGGTTTGTCTAGGAACTTTTTCATTGTACTTGGAACTCTTTATCTTAGCAATAGTAGTAGTGCTATCACAGTGAACTGAAATTACAGGAAGTAGCTTCTTTACTATAGGTAAACTAGACATAAGTCCATATAGACATTTAACTTCCAATCCAATTTCATCTAAAGCACACAACTCTACCTTAAAAGTAGACCGAGAAAATATGATCTATTTCTTAGAACTCTACGAAACAACTCCTCCTCCCAATAGGAATACATATCATGAGACACCATGAGTCCCAAATGTCATGGCAATCCAACTTGCATCACTACATCCTTTGACTACATAAGGATATTTGCCATAATGTAGCCCAAGGGAACAAGTTCCTTTGATATACCTCAAAACTTTGTCAAAAGCTTCCCAATGGTTCTTGTTGGGACAACTATTGTATCTACTTAACTTGATCATGACAAACACAATGTCTAGCCGTGTGCAATTCATAAGATACATCAAACTTCTGATAATTTGAGAGCATCATAATTATACACTGGAACTCCAGTCTCATTCTTGAATAAGGCCTTGGATGAATTGTATGGAGTCTTAGCAGGTTTACGTGATGTGTACTCAAATCTCTCCAATATCTTCTCAACATAGTGAGACTGAGAGAGGGAGTTATATCAACGGTAGACCTTATGATTTTAAGCCCTAAAATCACATCAGAGACACCCATATCCTTCATCTCAAACTTGTTGTACAAGAATGACTTTGTCTCATTTACTACTTTCATATCGGAACCAAAATGTTATATATCATCGACATATAAGCACAACAAAACGAATCTATCATAGTCAATTTTACATAAGACACTTATCAAATTCATTAGAAACAAAGCCAAGCAATGATATCAAAGAATCAAACTTCTCATGCCATTACTTAGGGGCTTGTTTCAAGCCATATAAGGACTTAACAAGTTTATACACTTTCGACTCATTCCCATGATCAACGACTCCCTCAAGTTGTTCCATATATATCTCTTCCTAAAGACCATGCAAGAACACAATCTTCTCAACCATTTTATGGATACAAAGATTATAAAGAAAAGCCAATGCTATAAGCACTCAGATTGTGGTCATACGGGAAACAAGAGAATAGGTATCAAAATAATCTATTCCTTCCCTTTATGTAACCCTTAGCAACTAACCTAGCTTTATACTTATTTTTTGTACTATCTACATTAAATTTCTTCTTAAAGATTCATTTGTATCCAACTACAAAACAACTAGGAGGCAAATCCACCAATTCCTAAGTTCCGTTCGACAGAATTGATTGAATTTGATAGCTTGTTTGAAGGTTACAGGATCATCCTCAACATTGTAAGTGAGAAATTCACATCCAAAATCCTTGGATTTCTTGGACCGTTTACTTCTCCTTGGTTCAATCCTTTCTTCATAATCATCAGATTCGGAAATAGCTTGTTCAGAGTTGCCCCCGACATTTTTCATCCTTTCCACATGCTCGAGAATGTAACCTGTGGTGAATCAATCCTATTGAGACACTTCATTAGGCACACCTAATTTCATGGGAAATACATCCTTAAAGAATGTGGCATCACGTAATTCCACAATTGTATTGACATCAATGCCTAAGATATCAGATTTCACAATCAAGAATCTATATGCATAACTTGTCTCTACACAACCCAAGAATATGGAATCAACTATTTTTTGGTTCCAATTTCTTCCTTTTGTTACTCCCTATAACTCTTCCTTAGCCAGGCTTGGGAACAATAGCAGAGCAAGTACAAGTATTAGTAGCGTAGCAAAAATGCATTCCTAGTCATTAATTGAATATGTTTTCTCGTGGTAATTGTGGCCTATCGGGAGAATCGATGACTGCATCTTTGATGCACTACTAGTACACACCATATGAGAATTCTTAATTGTCTAGTTGTAAATAGCCATGGGGCTATTTACTTTACAAGGGATTATCCCGGATCTACACCAGGTATTGACGTGACGTGACGGTGATTCTCAAATATCGCATAACAGAATGTGATACGACAGGTTACGAGACAAGTACCTTAGCAAGACAACCCCACACTCTAAGATATTTGAGACTTTGTTTTCTTCTTCTCCATAACTCAAACAGACTACTTTCTACATAGTTATGGGGAACTCTATTCAGAATATGTCAAGCGCCATTCAAAACTTCCACCACATGAAGTTGGATAGACCTGAGGTTTGAAGTAAATAATTAATCATATCTATAAGGGTTTGGTTTTTACATTGTTCAATCTTATTAGACTGTTGTGAATAAGGAGCGGTAACCTCACAAACTATACCATAGAATAGACAAAATTTCAAAAACAAGTTTGAGGTATATTCTCCTCCCCTATCAGACCTTATTTGCTTAATAACTTTACTAGTTTGCGTTTCAACTTCTTTCTTTTAAATTTTGAATTTATCCAATGCCTCATCTTTATTTTTAAGTAAATAGACATAACAATATCAAATAGCATCGTCAATAAAAGTTATGAAATAGAGCTTTTGATCCCTTATAGCAATCCCATTATATTCACAGATATCAGTTTGCAGGAAATCCAAAATAATGAATTTGTATTCACAAAATGAAAAGATTTGTAGATAATTTAGCATGCACATAGATTTCACATTTATTATTGCTAATGTGAGATTTGGGGATTAAATTTAGATTCATCAAATATTTCATTGAGCCAATATTAACATGTTCCAAACGTGAATGCCAAACATCAGATGATACAAGATACATATATACAAAACTATTATCATTCAAATTTATAACTAAATTTGTAACATGTTCAATAACAATCTTAAATAGGTTCTCCATATCACGTAGATATCCCTTATCAAAAAATAAAGAATCATAAAGGCTAGTTTTAATAGCTTTATTACATTTGCAGTCTATTCTAAAACCATTTGTAACTAAATTGGCACCACTAAGAATGTTGTGTTGTATTGATGGAACATGTCTGACTCTATGGAGTTTCAAAACCTTTCCTAAAAGAAACTTCAGGTCCACCCATTCTTCACCTTTGAATTCTACAATGTTAGAATCACCCAAAGTCACTGATCAAGCTTTAGAGTCCTAGTAAGATACAAATATGGCCTTGTCAGTACACACATGTACATTAGCCCCAATATCTAGTGGTTTAAAAATAAAAAGAGGAATTTCAAGTTTTATAGACACATACACATCATTGAGGTTCAAGGATGCAGTCATCATGTTGACCGCAACCTCGTCAGTTGCATATGCGACAACTTTCTTTACCTTCTTTGAAGGACAATCCTTGTTTCAGTGGCCAACCTATCCACAAGTCCAACAAGGTTTGTTCTTTGGTTTCTTATGGATCTTAGACTTAGGTTTAAGTAAAGTCTTTGGTTTCTTGTCCTTGTTCTTAGCAGTAGTAAAATTGATAGTAGCATTAACATCAGTGGGTACCTTGACAAACTTCTCTTTCAGGTTCTCTTCCTGTATATCGATGTCTATCATGAGATCATTTATTGACATATCTCTTTTGTGATGCTTAAGAGACATGTCAAATGACTTCTAAGTTTTTGGAATCTCAATGATTGACATTGCAACAATTTTTTAGGAAGTACCTTACCCGCATATGTGAGCTCTTGCACCAAGAGTTGAAAAGGGTGTGTTTGATCAGCCACAAACTTACCCTCACCATTTAAAACTTTAGAATTTTGAGATAATATTTTTTAGTTCCCTAATTTTTCGAATTGCATTTCTTTAGTAACGCCCCCCACAGAACCTTAGATGTAGTAACATGTGACTTTGAGTATTAATCATACAGTTTGTTGTTTAATGCAAACAAAATCAACCCTCTACACGTCTTATCACCTTTCTTCCAGGTTGCAATTAAGTTAGTATTATCAGGGACAATTTCGTTAGGTTTGGGTTTGTCTTGTTCTAAATACTAATCATATCCTACTATGTTAAGCCACATCTACATTCTGCTTTGCCGACAAGCCAAATTGGTTCCATTAAACTTTTTGGGCATACTAGACGTATCAATTTTCATGCTGAAACCTTGAGTAGCCGTAGTTAAATAACGACAGATATTGATTTCTTTAAGACTGTTGTTAATTTTTAATTAGTTTGCTACATGAAACAACAACATGTGCAATTTAGTTAACATATTCAGATAAATCCAAATAAGAAACGTAAAATAAACCAATGTAGGAGAATAAAACAAAGGTTAAGAACTCAAACCGGATTACTCGTTCAGAAACAAATGTGATAGTTAAAGAGATCTATGACCTGCAATCCTTGTGGATAGACGTCATTCTTCTAGTTGACCCGGTCACGAACCTAAAGAAGGTTGTCATCTTGCTCGCGTTTGACGACGGTCAGTTGCACTATTAGCACAGTCCAGCGATTGTAGGAACCACTGCCTAACAGATCACATCTTGAGGAGAGGAAGGACGAACTTGCTACGCATAGGAGAAGAACTCCACACAACTCGAAGCCACGACCGAAGACTGCGCTTTAGGGTTTGTAAAACACATACTCAAACGGCTAACAGCTGATGTTCGTGAGATGTGTTTAACCTTAATGACCAATGATTTATTTATAGCCTTACACGTACCGAAATCTTATTCTCATTAAAACACAATCACTCGATCACTCTTGTACACATTGCAGAAGTTGTACCACATTAGACTTAACCCATAATGTATATATGGCTAACAACCATATATCTAACACATTATTCTTATCACAAAGTAGTTTGTATACTTATCCTTAGTTCATAGATACCCGTTCATCGTTCTGGTTAAAACACCCATGTCTTTGATTTGCGGCAACTAACCATCCTTAAATTTGTTCGGTGGAAAGAAATCTACGATCAGGATTTACAATTTGGGAAAATATAATAGATATGGTTAAATTGTTGAATGTTATGTAACACAGGGAGCTGTAGACTGTATGCTAGAAATTCTGAATGAATGCATTACATCGATAAAAAGTGCTGCGACCGGTAGCATCTTGTCTGTTTCACGTAAAAGGAATTAAACTTTGACAAATATGAAACATGCGGAGGGTTTTTGGTGACACTCGTGTAAGTTTTGAAACATTATGATAGAGTTGTGAAGAAGTGAAAATATGATGTCTGTTAATAAAGTTAACGCTAAAAAATATGTATGGAATCGCCAATATGGAATCCTATAGCAAGAGAATCACCATCGTTAACCAAACTGACAAGCAAATTCTTTATTAGAGAAAAGAGTAGTGGAAGGTTGAGCTGAGGGTAGGTGTAGGAAGATGTTTAGTAAATCTTGTCTGAATTCCAGCTTCATACTATGAGCAAAAAATATGGCACACATCAGAAGATGCTACTAAATTTTAGAGGTGAATTGAATGAGTACTTCTCTGCAAAGGCACACATGCCATAATCTATATGTTTGGTGTAGACATAGGTAGCAACAATGTGATGCCTGGATTCCTGGTTAAGAACGAATCGTAGATGCATGTATTATTTCATCATCAGTATAACATGATACAATATCATACTTCTATTCTGCTGAAGGATTTTCTATGTTCTAATAAATATATTTGTCGTTGGATATACCTTCATATGGAGACTGTTAACTGATTCCTTGGTCTAAATTATCAAAGTACGTTTTCATATATGGGAAAATGAAAAATGGCCATACAACCTCAAAGTTCAATTTGAGATTTTATCTATGAAATTGAGGTGAATTGACTCATGACTCCATACCTTTTCAGGGCCTACTACTGATGCAGCAATTCAAAGGGTTGCTCGGAGAGAAAACTAATTGAGAGGAGCAGGACTGCTAACATGTTGGTTCTCAAATATACATATGAGCACAAAGTAGAACGCCCTCGCACGATCAACCAGATCTCATCCTCTAAAGACCAACAATCCCACTGTTCACAAGAGCTTACTAACACAAAAGAAGAACGAGTCACAAACCATCCAGATAAGTGCAATGGTTCAAGAGAACAATACGATGAACATGAATATGAATGACACATCAAGCGCAAATAATGATCCATTGAAGGAAGGGTGATTGGACATATCAATGGATGTTGTTAACCATAGGATGGATCTTGAGAATATCTACCCACATAGCTGCAATATTGGCATGGTGTTATGATTTATAGTTGTGATGTAGGTGACTTTTTCCAGCTTATTGTTTCATTTGATCTTTCGATATGTTTGACTCGTGTCTATAGTTAAGATGTCAGTAGCTTTCACTGTTCTACTGGTCTTTTGATATTTTTTGAATAGAGGTCCAGACTAGAATCTGTCTTAGATTCTTTTTGTTTCTATTTTGATAGAGTTTTTTTTGCCAAACCGTATGAAAATTAGACCTTGTACATCCTTACAAAATTTAAGTGAAACAAGAAAGTAAGAACCAAGTTTACCAATGAAATGTTGTTAGGAAAGAACAAATTATTCTTGTCATGATGGAATTGAGTTGTGATTTTGGTAGCAAAAGATATGTGTATGTCAAACATTTATTATGGTGAGGGGTAATGCATCAGTTTTTGGTGCCATGGACTGTGTCTAAATATATATATACATTTTGGTCATACATATCACCTATTATTCGACAGGTAACACTATTTTCCATAACATAAAAAGAGACCATTTTCTATAACATAAAAAGAGGGTGACAACAATATATGTGGCTTTTTGTACATAGGTGATGTCTTACGGTATTATATATTGCAATCTTTTAAAATCGGGTAATACATAATGGGTGGTAGTCATTTTAGAAAAGATTACATTGCACAAAGGCTACAACATATAGGTCATAGTCATTTTATAGGTGATGTGCCAACTTTGTGGTCTTTCAGGTGATATGTATCTAGCTTAACTGTAACTTATTCCTGGATTTCAAGTAGTGACTGTTAAACTAGCATATTATGATTACTTTTTAAGTAAGCTCAACAACTTTAGTTTGACATTATATATAAACAGACATTGCAAAACTAAATGTTACTTTTGAAACAATCCATACTATTCTAATATGATGAAATTCACTATTTTCCTTGTTACAGTTATATCTTTTTTCCTTCAAACATTTCTAAACTATTAGGGATTAATGTTTTAAATACAAAACACTCACCTTAATTCTCTTTCCTATTGTGATTTTCTCTCAATTGTAATCCTTCAAACATTCCTTTCCCTTTCTTTCCAATAATCATTTTGACACTTTCTAACTTCTCCAAAACATAAAAACATACCTACTATCATACCATCTATACTAGATCACCTCAAAATCGTCTCTCCATTTGATGAGGACTCTCATTGTATTTCAACAAATGCTCACTTATCTTTTTGCTTTTTATTCAAGGGTTTAAGTAATTTTAAAAAAAATCTGCATACTTATGCATTCAAATTTATTCATCTAGTAACAACTTCTTTTCTATTGCATGTACTCTGCAGGCTTGATCATGCCTATAATATATTCCCTAAACTTTGCAAAAAAATAAATATAGCACACTTTTGAAAAATTCTTTTACCAATGTAACACTCCTTACAAAACATTTCTCAAATAACACACTTTGTGTGGAACGCGCCACTCAAAGTGGCATTTTTCATATATGGGATCAAAAAGTGCCACAATATTTGACGTTTTCATTTTTAAAATTAAAAATTCAAAAAATAAATGAACAGACTAAATGGTGCATTGTGTGACAACTTTCAATTTCATGTTTCAAATTGAAAGCACCACAAAATGTGGTATTTTTGGTTTTATTTTTATTTTTTTTAATTTTTTATTTTTAAAATGAAAATGTCAAATATAGTGGCACTTTCTTATCTGGTGTACATAAAACACAAAAACATGTGGTGTTTTCTCATCGAAGTGTGCTATTTTGGTAATATTTTTCAAGGAGTGATATATTGGTAATTTTTGTGAAGGTGTGCTAAATTGATTTTTTTTCCTTTTTCTTTCTTGAAAAAACTAAATACGTTCCTACTTTATAAAAAAACTGATACATTGTTACATTGACATCTTCTATTCTAAAAACCATTCACCATACTTTTGACAACTCCCTTAATCCTTCCGTCACTACCCACTTATCTCATTTTCTAACCTTTATAAGAATAATTTATTTTTAAAATTACCCCAAGAACTACACATCCTCATTTCATTCTCCTCTAATGAAACATGAAGTTCTAACTATAATCTCATTATTATCCAACAATAACTTTGGAGAAGAAGTGTGATTGTCATCTTCACCGCATGAAGGGTCTCTATCTCCATACTTGTGAGCTATCCATGTGAGTCAGTGTCTTGGTGATGCCATGTCACACCTCCCCCTTTGCATAGTACCAAGAAGGAACTGGTGTTTGTGATTCTAGTCCATACTACTTTTATAACCACCATGAAGCCATTATATGATTTTTTTTCTTAGTTGTCACAACTTCCCTGAGGCTAATATGCAACCGAGACTACCTTTTCCTTGGAGCAAGTTCAGGTGAAAATCACAACCGCCTTAATAATCTTTGAGGGAGAGTAAATCCCATTCTATTTTTGAAATTTCTCTTTACATATTCTTCCTATAATAAAACAATAATTCCCATCGCTCTCTAAACTAACTCAACTTTTTGAAATTATTGTTATAACTTTCTTCAAATTTAACATCTTATCAAATTTGATATTTTCATGCAATCAAAGTGCGAGATAGTACATCTATATTTTATAACTAGCTAGCCAACCAAGATATTTTTGGAAAGACTCATTTTTGCAGATAAGTATGTGTGTCTTTAACCATGTTTTATCCTTTACATAATTCAATCATTTCTATAATCATGTTGATTCTTAGGAATTCCATGGTGTGGACATTTGTGTAGAAGCTCTTTGTATCTGTCCCAAGCTTCAGCAAGAGTTTCTCCAGGGACTTCAGTGAAATTTGTTATTCGGCCTCTAATTTCATATGTGAGAGATGGAGGGTAGAACTTTTACATAAACACATTTTGGAGTTGTTCCCAAGTGGTGATGGGTATTTCACTTTGCAACGAATTGTACCAACTTATAGCTCTATCAGCAAGGGAATACTTGAAGAGACGGAGTCGAATGGCATCATCGGACACTCCATTTTGCTTTGTCATGGCACATAGATCAATAAACCCCAAAATATATTCCTGACTATCCTCTCCTTGTTTGTCATAGAATGGGCTATTTTGAAGCAATGTGATCCAATGTGCCCTAATCTCAAAATTGGCAGCATTGATGGGAGGAGGTTGTACTGGATGATGAACATTTACAGCTTTCGGGATTGAGAATTCTCTAAGATCTTTTTGTAGTTCAGCTGCTTGTGCTGCTGCCTGTGCTGCTTGAATTTCTTATTGAACCGCAGCTCTAGCTTCTTGCATAAATCTTTCTCTCTGTGCATTAAGGGCTTGAGCCACCCTTCGAGCTGTCTCCTCCTCTTGAGCCATTCTTGCTTGGTTCTCTCTATTTTGTCAGAGGAAGGTTCTGTCAATCAATGGATCAAAGCTGGCGGTGAGTCTGGGACTGTTCAAATGGTGCATACACTAATCCTTCTGAAGTACCTGAAAATAGAAGGATTTTGAAAATGAGATCCACAAAGTAGAGTCAAAGTCAAGTAGATGATCGATTGTATCTAAAGAAAAACAAAATCCTAGATTAGCCTTAAAAGAACTAGATTTGATTAACTGATTTTGTTGTCCCCGGCAGCGGTGCCAGAATTTGATGTGGGATTTTATCGCACTAACAAACTCACTCGAGGTTGAAATCCTCGAGCTTTTACCAAAACCAATGTGTAATAATACCACCCGCAAGAGGACGAGTCTTATCGCAGTATAGTTAAGGATCAAACCCAATGGACAACATTTTTAAGAATCATTGTCAGTCTAATCCAGTTCGAGTTAAGACTAATATTTAAAACGATAGGTTGATTTGAGGTTAATTAAAATAATTACAAGAAAGTAAAAGTTGAATTAAAGTTGGATTTAGATCAATGATATGGAATTGCTGGGATGGTACCGGGTTTCACCACCGTTACACGTGCAAACACATTCAATCACAAACACACCAGGCAAGATATAAAAAACCAAATAGAGTTGCTGCAAAACCCCCCATATCGGCATTAGGTTCGCATAAGAATCACCTTAGGCATCAAATGTCTCGTCACCATCTGGATCACTTACTTACGGCTCTAAAGATACATAAATACAACGAAGGTTGTGGACCCCATATACATGCGTTAGGCACACAGAAGCATCACCGAAGTCCAGATGGCTCGTCCCCTTGTGGATCATACACTTATGACCTCGAACAAATCTCATTCTATTTCTAGGTTGAGAGTCAACCACATTAATCGATAAGCAAGAAGGCAATTAATATACGTGCAAACATCGACGATTAATGAGATGATACAAAATCCAACTAAGGCTGTGAACCCCCTATACATGCGTCAGGTGCACAGAAGCATCACCGAAGGCTAGATGGCTCGTCCCCTCGTGGATCATACACTTACAACCTCAAGGAATCCCATTCTATTTCTAGTTTGGGAGTCAACCTATTAAATGACATTCAATCCTACATATAGAAGTTCTCACAACATAGGATGAACAAAGATGAAAGCAAGCAATTAATCTAACTACGAACATAACGATTAACCACGAAATGAAAAGTTATATACATTGTCATGGATAGTTTGACAAAAGAACATGATTGTATGGGCAACAGGGCTAGTCCCCGCACCCCAGCAAAAAGGGACTACTCGTTCATGGTGCGAGAAACAAGAAGAATAAGAAAGAGAGAGGAATCTACCATGAACATGGTGCAGAAGGTAGTCGCAGCTCGGTGAAGATCATGCGGTCTTCTACGTCGTGTCAGAGCAGATCTGGAAGAATGAGGGTTGCCAAGATAGATCGGGCGGTCTTTCTCACTCCTCCTTCCTTCTCTTCTCAGTCTCCTTGATTTGCAGCATGAATGGTAGGTGAAGTGGCCGTGTGGGAAAAACTAGATCGGACCTTTGTACAGGTAGCCTGTCGGTGTCCCAGAACCAATGCCAATTGAGGACCCTTGCCATCCTATTTATAGGCTCGGATGGGTTCTTCACGTTTTCTGCATGAACCTGCTCCAAACGGTCTTGGGGCAAACGATCTTGGAAATCCAGCTCCAAACGGTCTTGGGACCGAATGGCTCCAAACAGTCTTGGAAATCTGCCTTCAAACTGTCTTGCAGATCGGTCGAATGACCAATCGGTCTTGGGACCGAATGGCTCCAAATGGTATTCATCCAAATGGTGTCAGATCTTCATTGTCCAAACGATTTGGCGAAGCAAACGGTCTCGAATACCGATGGGTTTCAAACAGTCTCTGTGTCGAAGTTCAACTGGTCTTCATGTTGATTTCCAAACGGTCTTGGACTGGGCGTCGTCCAACCGGTCTGTGTGATCTCCTCCAATTGGTATGCGATCGATCAATGCCTCATGGTCTTAAGACTGTGAGGGCTTCTTTGTGGTGAGCGCGGAGTGGGAACGACAGCGTTGCATGTAGCGTTTAGGGTTGCTAGAGGTAGAAGGAGGCGGAGGAAGGGAAAGCAAGAGGAGGGGAACATGCCCAATGCTGCTGAGTTGCCCAAATGGTTTCGAGCAGGTTGCTCAACAAATCTTGAAGACCGTATGGAGTTAGAAACTGATTGGATGAGACTGAATGGTCAAGACCGAATGGTGAGACCGAATGGTGAGTGAAAGGTGGGTCCCAGCTGAATATTCAACCTCATCAAGACCTACATTAAATCAACATAAATTTAGTTAAGATCATGATAATTGGACCAATTAAGTAATTTTGCACATTTTGATATTTAGAAACTGAAATTGGGTGTATTGAGTCAAAAAGGGTCCAAGATAGCGACTGAAAATCATGATGAAAATGCATTCATCAAAACACCCCGAACTTAAACATTACTCATCCTCAAGTAACACAAAATCTAAAAAAGTCGCCAAATGAATACTTTCAATTCGTGTGATTGCCTCATCTTCACATCACGATAGTTTTCCTTCTGCTCAGTATGACTCAGTATCTCAACCTCCTGAGACCACTGAACACATCTCACCATATCTTCATTCCTGAGTTTGCTTTCCAATATCACTTCCTCCTCACTTTTTCCAAAAACAAGCATGTCAAAGAGTTTTGTAAGAGTCTAGAGTCGCCCGTAGAAAAACAAGTGTGCATATGATCTGACACTGGTGTATTTTCAGGGTAGTGGAGGCTATTATTGTGCCTTTAGGTAGAAAAGGGAGTGAAGGGTGGTATCGGAGGAAGAAGTAAATCTCTCCTCTATTCGACTCGAGATTTTTATTATTTTTGCAATTTCATTTATTGCATTTTTTGTGTGTGAATCTCTCCTCTATTCGACTCGAGATTGCATTTCTTTTTGTGTGCTCTTTGGCATCTTTTTGTGTGCAAATCTCTCCTCTATTTGACTCGAGATTGCATATTTTGTGGTACGCCCCTATTAATTTGTGAGGGGTATGGAAGAAGCGGATATAGATGGAAGTGGTGTTCCACCCCAAACTTAGGGTTTGGCACTATTTTGGCTATTTTGTTTCTTTTTGATGGATGGAGGGGTTTGAAGATGATAGAAGAAGTGTAGAAGAGAGTTCAGATCAGAATGCAACTTGATTTACAATTGCATGCATTGGTTTGTTCTCTTTATCGTACTCTGCTCAGATAATGACTTGATGAGGATCTGATGGAGATTCCATGTTATTGTTCCGCTAGTCAGTTAGGAAGAACGACGTGTTTGATTCCTATTAGTTCGACAAACACTTGTCATTTTTGCATAAGTATCATGATGTTAGGAGTCATAAGCTTCACAAGATGATTTCAATCATAAGGCTAGATTCAGAAAAAGGTCCTTTTGAGGATCTGCTTCGGATAAAGAGGGTATAATGATAAAGGCATAGAAATTTAAAACATGTCAAATTTTCATCAAATATCTGTTCAAATGTTATTTGAAAACTTTAAAATTTTGAAAATTTTATTTGAAAATTTTGAAGATTTAGATAAAAATGTGATGATGAAATCTTAAGTTTGATTTAGATGGGTGAGGGTGGAAAGTGGAAAGTAAGATACGATACGTACCACCCACCCTCCACCCCGAACTTAGAAATTTGCTCGTCCCGAGCAAAGTCTAAATCTAAGATGGAGGGGGAATTTGATGCCATTTGGACCACTGGATATGGTTGCATTCCAATCAGCGTGCATCCTTCATCTGAAAATCTCAAAAATGAATATTAATCAGAACTCAAAATAGCATCTCATGATGTGATTCTTTTTTGGTGAATAATTATTTAAAAAGTAAAAACAAAATTGAGAAAAATTTCTAATTCAAAGTTAACGTGAATTTTATTTATCGGGTTGCCTCCCGACAAGCGCCTTTGTTTTACGACAATGGCTCGACGTGATATCTTCAACTTCACAGTTGTTCCTTTGGATAGGAGAGAGTGCTTATGTTAGCTGTGGTGAAATATCTTTTCAAACGTTGACCATTTGCCACGAATTCACCCGACTTTTCGCTCCATAAAGAGAAAGAACCATGTGGGGAGATGCTTTTGACAATGTACGGTCCAGACCAGTGAGAGACGAGGAGTTTCCCTAGGAATAACTTTAACCCTGAGTTGAATAGCAGAACTTGGTCTCCCACTTATATGTCTTTTCTTGTCAAATGACCGTCATGCCAAAGTTTGGTGCGTTCTTTGTAGATTTGTGCATTCTCATAAGCGGTCATCCTGAGTTCGTCTAGCTCTTGGAGTTGCAGAATCCTGGCTTGGCCTGCTTCTTTCATATCAAAGTTTAGTTGTTTAATTTCCCACCATGCCTTGTGTTGCAATTCTACTGGAAAGTGGCAAGCCTTTCCATATATTAATCGAAAAGGTGTAGTCCCGAGGGGAGTTTTATAAGCAGTTCGATAGGCCCATAATGTGTCGTTGATTTTCACCGACCAATCTTTCTGATTGCGGCCTACTGTCTTTTCTAAGATACTCTTGAGTTGACGATTAGAAACCTCCACCTGTCCACTAGTCTGTGGATGGTAAGGTGAGGCTACCTTGTGAGTAACACCATACTTTCTTAGTAATGCTTCAAAGCTTCTTTCAAGAAAATGGGAACCTCCGTCGGATATTACCGTGCGTGGGACACCAAAACGAGGAAAAATAATATCCTTGAATAATTTGATGACTGGTTTGGAATCACTAGTGATGATTTGTATGGCTTCAATCCATTTTGAGACGTAGTCCACCACCACTAGGATGTACGAGAATCCATCAGTAGATGGGAATGGACCCATGTAGTCCACCCCCCAAACATTGAATATCTCTACTTCTTGCAATAGATTCAGCGGCATCTCATCTCTCTTTGTTATATTGCCAGATCTTTGACATTTATCACATGATAGGAAAAAATCGTAGGAATCTTTGGATATGGTTGGCCAGAAGAATCCACATTGCAAAACCTTCAAGGCAGTCTTTTTAGAGCTCATATGTCCTCCCACTGGTTTTGAGTGAAATTGTTCCAAAATAAGTTGAGCTTCTTCTTCAGTGATACATCGTCTTTACATTGATAGGGACAGAGAGCTTGGAAATCACTTCAATCTTGGCTTTATCTACTTCAATTCCTCTATTGCTGACCCTATGGCCAAGGACAATTCCTTCCTTTACCATAAAATGACACTTCTCCCAGTTGAGCACAAGATGAGCTTCTTCACATCATTTGAGGACCAAGGAGAGGTGTTTTAGACATGAATCAAATGAATCTCCATATACAAAAAAACCATTTATGAAAACTTCCATAATGGTTTTGATGAGACCGGCAAATATAGCAGCCATACAATGCTGGAAAGTTGCAGGCGCATTGTAGAGCCTGAATGGCATTCTTCTAAATGTGTATGTTCCAAATGGGTAGGTGAAAGTGTTTTTCTCTTGGTCATCTGGGTGTATAGGTATTTGGTAGAATCCAGAGTAACCATCGAGATAACATAAGTATTCTTGATGGGCCAGCCACTCTAATACTTGATCAAGAAAAGGCATTCGAAAATGATCTTTTTGAGTTTCCTTGTTCAACT
Organism: Alisma plantago-aquatica; assembly: GCA_963693085.1. Taxonomy (NCBI): domain Eukaryota; kingdom Viridiplantae; phylum Streptophyta; class Magnoliopsida; order Alismatales; family Alismataceae; genus Alisma; species Alisma plantago-aquatica. The sequence continues at coordinate 971,786,243 of OY856412.1, read as the reverse complement.
TTATATAATCAATGCACATCCTCCACCCTATGACTGTTAGTGTGGGGATGAGTTCATCTTTTTCATTTCATATTATATTTGTTCCACCTTTCTTCGAGACTACATGCACCAAGCTCACCCATGGTGAGTCTGATATCGGATAGATAATTCCAGCGGTGTGCAGTTTAATGACCTCTTTATGGACTACCTCCTTCATATTTGGATTCAGTTTCCATTGATGTTCAATAGTTGGTTTGTGATCTTCCATCATGGGGATCTTGTGCATACACAGCGCTTGACTAACCCCAGTGAGGTCACTCATTTTGTAGCCAATTGTTTTCTTCCTCTCCTTCAATTCCTTCAGGAGTTTATCTTCTTGTTCGGTCATAAGATCGGAATTTATTATTACTGGACAAACCTTGAGGTCATCCAAAAACACATACTTCATTCCCTCAGGAAGGGGCTTCATTTTGGGGGATTTTGGTTTTTCTCGTGTTTCTTCCATAGCTTCGACAACCTTGAGTTCTTCAATCTTGGCTTCTGGATCTTCTTTGGCAGATTTGAGGGATTCGATGCATTCCTTTACTTGTTCGTCAATAGGTTCATCAACTGATGGATCCGTTAGATCAACTTCTAATGGATCGTCTAATTCATGATTCTCTTGAGTCAGAAGTGACATCTACTCTATGCAATCGATAAGATAGACTTCTTCTAGCATACTTGGTCTTCTCATGCTTTCAAAAACTTTAAATTTGAGTGTTTCCTTGCCTAATCTAAGCAGCAAGGTTCCTGCTTCAACGTCAATTAGAACTCTTGCGGTGGTGAGGAACAGACATACAAAGATGAGAGGATATCTGGCGTCCTCTTTTATGTCCATGATGACAAAGTCACACAGAACATAGGAATCTTTTCCTACCTTGACAGGTACATCCTCAATAATTCCTAATGGACGTTTTATCGAATTGTCTGCGAGTTGTATGGTCATGCCAGTTGGAAGAAGTTCAACAAACCCTAGCCTTTTTCAAAGGCTGAGTGGCATGATGGAGATGCTAGCACCAAGATCTGCTAGTCCTTTCTTGCATGAAGAATCACCGACATGGTAGGAAATCCCAAAAGATCCTGGATCTTTCTGTTTCTTTGGCATCCTATTCTGGATGATATCCGAAGTGGTTTTAGCTAACTTAACTGTCTCATATTCTTCAGTTATATATTTCCTGGTTAGGAGTGACTTTAAGTACTTTGTCCAAGCTGGTATCTCAGCCAGCGCATCCAAAAAGGGTATATCAACATGAAGTTTCTTCATAGCTTCTTTAAACTTATTGAATTGAGTATCTAGCTTTATTTGCCTTAAACAAGCAGGGAACAATATACGAGGCTTGTATACAGGAATATCAGGTTCTGGTGTTTCAGTTTCTTCATCAATAGGTTTCTCAAGACATTCCTTATCTGTCTTATCAGCAATTATTGATTCTTCTAGTTGAGACTCTGGTGTTGTTGAGTCTTGAATGATCACAGGCTCATCCTTATTAGTAACAACCACAAGTGTCTTGATAGGAGGATCAGAATAGTCTTTTCCTGACCTAGTGGTTACTTCCTTCAGTTGTTCTGGGTGCTTTGGGTTGTTCTCGGGTTGGCCAGCAAAAACCCCAGCTGGTGGCTTAATGCTAGCTGCAAGTTGAGCTAGTTGAGATTCAATAGCCTTCTGCTGAGCTTGTTGGTTAGCTATCATAGTTTGCTGAGTTTGCAACATCTTTTTAATGGATGATAGTTTGTCATCAGGAGAAACTGGACCTGCTTGTTGTCCTTGTTGTTGATAAGGAACTTGGTTAAGACTCTGGTACTGGGAGTTGTTTTGATAATTATTGAAGTTTCTAATCTGAAAGTTTCCCTTGAAATTTCCTTGATTTCCAAAATTCTGTTGTTGATTGTATTGGAATCCTGGTGGGCCTCGCAGCTGGTTGTTCGAAAAAAAATTGATGTGAGTTAACTGCTCCAGAGGGGTTTCCATACTGAAATCCTAGATGATTCCTATTCTGATTCGAATTGTAGTAACTTTGACCAGGGATGGTATTAAAAACATTAAGATTTTCCATTTTACCATTATCTCCTTATCCACATATGTTGCTTAGAACAAAATCATAAAGAACATTACATGCTAATGTGGAATGATCAGTACTTTTACATGCTTCACAGAACAATGAATCTGACTTGATCTGTTCTTGTTATCGAGTGGGTGAACGTCGTCTTCTAATAGAAGCAAGAGATGATTCAATATGGTCTTTCTTGGCAACTAAGAGTTTCAAGATTTTAGCGATAGACTTGTACTCGGGAGTAGCTTCAGCCATAACTACTTTTAAGACTCCTTTACCTACAGATCTACCCCAATTAGCTTGATTTTAAGCTCCAAGGGTTACAACCCTCCATGCCCTGACATAACTTTGACGCATGAAGTTTCCTCCAGATGAGGAATCTAAGAATCTCTTGATATCGTCATCCACACCCCTATAGAAAATTTCGATGAGTTGATTCTTAGGAATTCCATGGTGTGGACATTTGCGTAGAAGCTCTTTGTATCTGTCCCAAGCTTCAGCAAGGGTTTCCCCAGGGACTTGAGTGAAATTTGTTATTCGGCCTCTAATTTCGTATGTGAGAGATGGAGGGTAGAACTTTTCCAGAAACACATTTTGGAGTTGTTCCCAAGTGGTGATGGGTAATTCACCTTGCAACGAATTGTACCAACTTATAGCTCTATCAGCAAGGGAATACTTGAAGATACGGAGTCGAATGGCATCATCGGACACTCCATTTTTCTTTGTCATGGCACATAGATCAATAAACCTCAAAAGATGTTCCTGACTATCCTCTCCTTGTTTGCCATAGAATGGGCTGTTTTGAAGCAATGTGATCCAATGTGCCCTAATCTCAAAATTGGCAGCATTGATGGGAGGAGGTTGTACTGGATGATGAACATTTGTAGCTTTCGAGATTGAGAATTCTCTAAGACCTTTTTGTAGTTCTGCTGCTTGTGTTGCTGTCTGTGTTGCTTGAATTTCTTCTTGAACCGCAGCTCTATCTTCTTGCATGAATATTTCTCTCTGTGCATTAAGGGCTTGAGCCACCCTTCCAGCTATCTCCTCCTCTTGAGCCATTATTGCTTGGTTCTCTCTGTTTTATCAGTGAAAGGTTCAGTCAATCTCTAGATCAAAGCTGGCGATGAGTCTGGGACTATTCAAATGGTGCATACACTAATCCTTCTGAAGTACCTAAAAATAGAAGGATTTTAAAAATGAGATCCACAAAGTAGAGTCAAAGTCAAGTAGATGATCAATTGTATCAAAAGAAAAACAAAATTCTAGATTAACCTTAAAAGAACTGGATTTGACTAATTGATTTTGTTGTCCCCGAGAACGGCGCCAGAATTTGACATGGGATTTTATCGCACTAATAAACTCACTCGAGGTTGAAATCCTTGAGCTTTTACCAAAACCAATGTGCAATTATACCACCCGCAAGAGGATGAGTCTTATCACAATATAGTTAAGGATCGAACCCAAAGGACAACGTTTTTAAGAATCCTTGTCAGTCTAATCCAGTTCGAGTTAAGACTAATATTTAAAACGATAGGTTGATTTTAGGTTAATTACACTAATTGTAAGAAAGTAAAAGATGAATTAAAGTTGATGATATGGAATCACTGGGATGGTACCAGGTTTCACCACCGCTACACGTGCAAACACATTCAAATGCAAACACACCAGGAAAGATATAACAAACCAAATAGATCTGCTGCAAAACCCCCCATACAGGCATTAGGTTCGCGTAAGAATCACCTTAGGAATCAGATGTCTCGTCACCATCCGGATCACTTACTTACGGCTTCGAAGATACAAAAATCCAACGAAGGTCGGGGCCCCCCTGTACAGGTGTTAGGCACACAGAAGCATCACCGAAGGCTAGATGGCTCGTCCCCTCATGGATCATACACTCACGACCTCGAAGAAATCCCAATCTATTTCTAGGTTGGGAGTCAACTGCATTAATCGATAACCAAGCATGTGATTAATATACAAGCAAACATCAATGATTAATGAGATGATACAAAATCCAACTAAGGTTGTTAACCCCCTATACAGGCGTTAGGTGCATAGAAGCATCACCAAAGGCTAGATTGCTCGTTCCCTCGTGAATCATACACTTACAACCTCAAGGAATCCCATTCTATTTCTAGTTTGGGAGTCAACCTATTAAATGACATTCAATCCTACATATAGAAGTTCTCACAACATGGGATGAACAAAGATGAAAGCAAACAATTAATCTAACTACGAACATAATGATTAACCACAAAATGAAAAGTTATATACATTGCAATGGATAGTTTGACAAAAGAACATGATTGCATGGGCAACGGGGCTAGTCCCCACACCTCAGTGAAAAGGGACTACTCGCTCATGGTGTGAGAAACAAGAAGAATAAGTCTAAGAGAGGAATCTGCCATGAACATGGTGCAGAAGGGAGTCACAGCTCGGTGAAGATGATGCGGTCTTCTACGTCATGTCAGAGCAGATCTGGAAGAATGAGGGATGCCAAGATAGACCGGGCAGTCTTTCTTACTCCTCCTTCCTTCTCTTCTTAGTCTCCTTGAGTTGTAGTAGGAACGGCAGGTGAAGTGGCTGTGTGGGCAAAATTGGATCGGACCTTTGTACAGGCAGCCTGTCAATGTCCCGGAACTGATGCGAATTGAGGACCCTTGTCGTCCTATTTATAGGCTCAGATGGGGTCTTCACGTTTTCTGCATGAGCTTGCTCCAAACGGTCTTGAAAATCTAGCTCCAAACGGTCTTGAAAATCCGGCTCCAAATGGTCTTGGGACCGAATGGCTCCAAACGGTCTTGGGACCGAATGGCTCCAAACGCTCTTCATCCAAATGGTCTCAGATCTTCATTGTCCAAATGCTTTGGCGAAGAAAATAGTTTCGAAGACCGATGGGTTTCAAATAGTCTCTGTGTCGAAGTTCAACCGGTCTTCACATAGATTTCCAAATAGTCTTGGATTGGGTGTTGTCCTACCAGTCTGTGTGATCTCCTCCAATCGGTATGTGATCGATCAATGCCTCATGGTCTCAAGACTGTGAGGGCTTCTCTGTGGTGAGCGTGGAGTGTGAACGTCGGCGTTGCAGGTAGCATTTAGGTTTGCTAGAGGTATAAAGAGGCAGAGGAAGGGAAAGCAAGAGGAGGGAAAAGATGCCCAATGTTGGTGATTTGCCTAAATGGTTTTGAGCAGGTTGCTCAACCGATCTTGAAGACCGTATGGAGTTAGAAACTGATTGGATGAGACTGAATGGTTAAGACCGAATGGTGAGACCGATGGTGAGACTGAATGGTGAGTGAAAGATGGGTCCTAGCTGAATATTCAACCTCATCAAGACATGCACCAAATCAACATAAATTTAGTTAAGATCATGATAATTGCACCAATTAATTAATTTTGTCACATTTTGATATTTAGAAACTGAAATTGGGTGTATTGAGTCAAAAAGGGTCCAAGATAGTGACTGAAAATCATGATGAAAATGCATTCATCAGGTTGTTCTTGCCTCAACCAAAGAATGAAATATTCTTCCACTCATACATATTTTAGGTACTTGGAAAATATATATATTCAAAGTTATTTTACAGTAAGACATCAAAAATGGATTTCGATTGTATGTAACTATTGATTGGAACTTGTGAACCTAATGAGAGTGAGTAATGTATTGGACATCTATATGTACACTCCAACAAGATCATGTTTGCGATCTAGTAACACAAATATTCTTGGAGGCTACCCATGTCCAAGTCATGATACCTAATCTCTACACAAATATATGAAAATAAATATCATCCTATCTTACGATATCACATTTATCTCACAAAATTTTCCCTACTATTATACTGTTGGCTATACATCTAGTGGCTATACCTTCATGTCCTTAACCTACTACATTCAAGTTGTGATATCTTTGTCAGCCCATAACTATCCGTTGGTGCAAGTATGCCTCCACCATGTTTAGTTTCACAAATTAGATATATTATCCAAAACATCCCTAACAAGAAAATGTATAACATGTGCATTATATAAACCTTCAAAGTATCCTTATAGATTTACTAATAAATGAACAAGGGTAATTTCTCTATATTCTAAAATCCATCACTAATAATGGTCTAATGGTTGTTCCAGTATAGTGCCGATGAGGATGCCAAAAATGAGAAGGAGAATCTAGATGCGAAGATGGAAACTTTATGTCATCATCAGATTAGTGGACACCTAGAGCGTTGTAATGTTAAGAGGATGACAATTCCATGCCTTTTATAAATATAGATATCAGCAACAAAAGAACTATACGATCACGATAACACTAATCAGAAATGTAGGTTGAAGTTGTTCTCCAACTTTCTAGTTACTTGGATAGAAATGAAGTGTTGCTTGATACCACTCATTGCTTGTGACGTCATAATCTTATTATGGACATTCATTGCAAAGTAATTTGAGACCTACAGGGTCACACACATAGGATGCACTTAGAATAGGAGTTTACTCATGATTAAGGTAAAAATTAGTTTCTAAAGTGTTTATATAATGAAATTAAACATACCTTCCTCTTTGATTATAAAATTTCACATCTATTAAAAATGAAGTGGTAATGACCTAGGATTTTTCTTCATGTCCCCATTAATAATTTTTGAAGACTACTACTGTGATATTATGCTAGTGCCCATATTTACATTAGCTTTTGATTTGATAAAAGTATTTTTGGAATATTTATAATAACTTTTTGATTGATATTTTAAGGAATTTATACTTTTAGATAGTAAAAAATATGTAAGTTTTGTCATGTATTTGAACTAGTAATTCTAAATATATGGAAACATTAACAACCCTCATTTACCCATTTTCTTAGTCAAGATACCAACTCAGTTTACTTTTGTAGATGTGTTGAAAATCTATGATTTTAAGGAGGTATGAACTTATTGTTTTATTTATTGTCATATTGGTTTCTTTGCCATTGCATGTGGTATTTTGGTTTCTTGATGTAATATACAATAAAGTGATTACAACTGATTATGTAAATTTGTTGATATGTCTATGGAATTTCTTTGGATCTTTGCATATCTTTATTCTATGGTCTTGACACTGATGGGAAAGATGGGAGCTACATTGTATATATTCTTTCTTACTTTATTAGGTAATATCTTTCCATACAAGTGTGACATGACCTATTAGAATATTTGTAAATATTGTTTAAGACATTAAGTAGCTGTTAACATTTCAAATGTCAATATTATAAGAAGCTCCATCCCAATTATCCTATAATGTGCATCTCTATTGAAGATATGTTACATCTTCCTCTAGCAACCGGAGAAGGCTAAAACTAACCTGTAATTCTAAAAACTCATGTGAGTATAGAGCATGATGCATAGAACCACATCAAACCATGTTTAAATATTGTCAGTATACTTTACATATGTGTTACCAAAAGAATCACTAATACCATTCACATAGGTTTGGTATAAGTTAATAGAAATATTTTAAAGTACTTAGAGAGAAAGAATGGTGAGGTTTACATTGTTTGAACAAAAAGGTCTGCTAAGTAGGGAAATTTTTATATTATTTAAGTTCTTACTTGAAGAAGGACCTTGTACAAAAAACAATTAATGAGAACTAAATGTATATTGTATTAGTACATTTTAAAGGAGAATAGTAGGTCAAAAAGAAAAACCATGCCAATTTTTGATACTATTCTTATCATATTGGGTGGAGAGAATAAGGGCATCAGTCTTACTCAACCAATTTGATGGAACGTCCCATGTGTAAACACCACATCATTTTTACAATGGGGTAATGACAACATCATTCAATATTAAAAATAAGTTCCTTATACCCAAAAATAGTAGCAACAAAAATAACAATCTTAATATTATAATGTATCAAGTTAAAAAAGGATTAACACCCACTTGGATGGATACATAAATGAAAATGATATGTCTAAACCAAGTACCATCAGATATAGAGGGAAAGATGACCATCTCAAAGTTATTGGCTACATAAGGCCATCTCAAGTCCATCTTCAGAAAGATCAAATACTCTATTTCAAATCTAAGGGTAACATGGTCAATTCATCTAAAATTCCATTTACTTAAGGTGTTATCAATTAAACCCACAAAAGAAGAACAAATAGGAGATATTATGAAAATGCAGGCATGTGCATTTAAATTCATCTAACTAGAAAATTTAAAATTCTAATAAAAACAACAAATACGAAACAACATATCCATAAAAAGGGGAATGCATTAGGATCACCAAATAAGTGATTAAATTGAAATTTATATTATACTGTAAATAAAAATGAGTCAAAATAGGGTTTAGATGCATATTGTTTCAATGGGATATCACAATGATTGAATATGGTCAAAGATATACTTTCCATGTTAAAAGTTGAAATATATTCCACAAAGTCATATTTAATACAAGTCATGGCACTTGAATCTTTTATAATATACAAAAAATGCAATTACATAGTACTTGGGGAATACAATAACAATGGTGTTAATGGGAAATATCCTTAAATTAGGTAAGAGTATGACACAAAACTAAACTCTCAACATTGTAGAACATAACCTCCTAATTATAAATATAACACATTGGGTACATAACCTAGGTATGGGGCACACAATAACCATTCCAAAATAAATTTAATAAGAAACTATACATATCAAGTGTTACTGTTTTAGCTATTGAGAAAATCATACATCTACCATGGGGTCATTTTAAAAATAAAAGAACATAAATGATTAAAATAAGCATCTACCGTGGGGTCCACACCTTATTCTACCAGGAAAAGTGGAGAGTGTATATAAGCATATAAATTTATGGGAAAATGCAAAAATACCAAAGTGAGACATCACCCAAGAGAGGATAAGAAAGGGAAGTTTGCAATCAAAGAAAATTAGGAAGACCCACATGGCATGAATAATCATTGAGTGTGAAAACAATGACTTAGAGATAAATTCAATCAAATTTGGGTTTGATGTTAAGAAAACAAAAGATATGATTATAATTAGAAAATTGTTATGGAATTAAGATAATTGCATACTTTTATCATCACTATTGGAGAACTCTGAGGATTGAGGATCCCAACCAACTAAGCATATTCCACAGTATAGATCCACCTTTGGAGAAGTATATAGGATGTGGGGTTAGAGAGATAATAGAAAGAGAAATTAGCAAGTCAATCTAGACCTATATATGGTTATTGATCTCAAAGTTATCAATCTCATATATATATATATATATATATATATATATATATATATATTAGATATTTAATCAAGCAAAAGGTAGAAATCTTGAAGTAATCAATGTTTACATGATATTTATCGAGAAATATCAATCAGGATGACAGGATTTTTTTTAAAATATAGTAATTTTGATAAAACAAACTGAACAAGCATATAACTAGTTCATGTAAGCAATAGTTTTAGTGGTATTTATTAAAAAATAAATGTGAAATTCCATCACGAATGATTTCTTTTAGTAGAAAAGCATTTTGGGATTTAGTAAAACAAATAGGCTAAGATAGATATAGAACTCATGTAAAAACACGGTGAGATGGACAAGAGATACAATTTTGAAATGTGAGATTCAACCATCCTAAAAAAAAAAGAAATTGTATGATCTTGAACAAGTGAATATTGAATGGTTAGAACAAATATAAATTAGTTCAAGAGTTGGTAAAAATTTCACCATGCATGATATTAATCTAGATTTAGAAATTAGATAAGTTGTTGATGAAATTGAAACTAGATCTAGATGTATTTTTTGCCTCCTTATATGTACAACCTCCTAGTGTGTTGGAAGTGTTCTTCTAGAATAAGAATACTAGAAATGAAATGGTTTTGAGTATCGAGTAGGACGTTTTCTCTCTAGCTTCATTTTAGTAAAAAGGACGAGTTACAATGTTGGTTTTGGTGGTTAGATATAGTTATTGTAGATTATTAGGGGGTCGACATCAAAAATAGAGACTTATACTGATAGAGAATCTATTTTGGATTAAATTAGGAAACCAACAGCAATACATTCTTTATTTTGTCGATGGAGATCAGTCACAAAATGTAACATTTCTAGACATGGCCATCCCGGTATAAAAAGGCAAACCATTGGGGATACCTTGGATATAAAACTATAATTTATTTGTCATCTTATACACTGTTGAAGGTTTTCAATTATTACTGATTGGGATTTCCCTTATACTTCTAAATGGTTAGTTAGCTTATGTAATGGAGTTTGAATTTGGAAGGGAGGACATGAGTGAAACATTTAGGTCCAAGTCTTCCCTTACTCCCTTATTATGGAAAGGGTACTAGATTCTATTATAATGTGGGACGGATTAGAATATTTATTTCCTTAGGATAATGGTTTTGTGAAAATTGATGATAAAATAAAAATGGATTTCCAACTACTATTGGGATCTAGAAATCTTAGGTATAGCAAATTCCATTGGTAATGTATCAAAAATAGCTTGTGGAAAGCTCAATTAAAGTACAAAGTATGCACTCAAGATAAAGATGCCTTTTTGTTTTTGAAACCCTGACGTGTAGAAAAAGAGTGAATATATATATTATATAAGTAAAAAATCAAAAAATTGTAATAAATATGAGAATATTCCATCATTAGATAGAGAATTGACTTCATCATGAAATTTGATTAAGTGACAAAAATGGGGTGTCATTAGTTTTTCACTCTCAAGGCAAGATTCAAGGTTTGAGTGAGAACTATAGGCTTCAACTATGTTTGACCCATACTTTTAACTACAAAAGGTCAAAGGGGAGACTCATCAACATGTAATATGAGAAGCATGATTGTTTGCATACAAGACTTTAAGAGTGAAGGGCATGATTTGGAATGATAGTTTTCTCTCAAAAATCATGTGGTTAAATTCAGAATGCATTATCTCAATTGTGTAAACATCATGTATGGTGTAAGATTTTGATGATGATCAAATTTAGAGTTATAGTAGTAACCCTAAAAATGTGTATTGCACCTAATTTAGGAATAATAGGACTTTTGACATGCTAATTGTCTATTTAAGATATGTCTTAAACTCATAATTCTTATGTAGGATGCTATCTAGTTCATGAATCTTATGTGGGTTAGATATTTAGGATATGGCTTACATGTGTGATGTTTCCTACTGAGGATAGGGATAAAATGTGAAAAAAAATGAGGTATCGAATCCATATAGAAATTGAATGCAATAATGAATTAGGTGCACTTAGGGTAGGTATCAATGGAAAATCAAATTGCATGTGGCTACTTAGGTAGGGCTCACATGCCAAATGAGATTTTGGATTCCTGCTCTGGGTAGAGCTTAAAATTCATATTTCACAAAAATACGAGTTCAAATAGAGGGTGTCTATCCATATAGGGCTTAAAGTGCTCATTTGTGATTCCTTTTTAAAGTATTGATCTAATAACCAAATAGGAGTGAGGTTTAAGATGAAATTTGCCTAGTCAAGATAGGTCTTAAGGATGTACGAGGTACAATTTAAGGTCTTGATCTAGGACCCACCATGGATAAAGATGCATTTTCCATATTGGAATTTGTATTTGAAGAGACTGAAGGTCATCTATAATTATTTTCTATCTTTGAAATTAAAGCAAACTCAGGTGTCAAGCCTTGTTGGTATTGATGTATTTATGGATTCTCTGCCTCAAGGGAATCACAAGTTTGAATGTTTTGAGTTTTGTATTATTTTTTATAGTATATCCTTTTAATTCAAAGGTGTAATTCAATCCTACAAACCTTTTAATTATTTGACTACTTACTCACATGTTTCTAAATCAACTATGAAAATTTGGAAATTTTTGGGTTATTAGTAATTTGGCACAAATCTAGGACCTATTTGTACATTTTATGGTACATTTGAATTAATGGGAAATGAAGGGTACATGATCCATTTTCTTCTATCTCGCACTAGATACATCAGTGTTAATATTTCTTGTCCCAATTAAGATTTATAGATGGATACACAGTTGAGGGGACCTAAATAACAGAATGAAGTGTCATTTTGTGTTTCGGACCCAACAATAGAATGATGCAAATCATGGCAGAGGATTAATTGGTGGGTGTGATTAGCTTCTAAGGTTGCTGATGTTGAAGAAAATCAATATTCTAGGCAATTATATAGCTTTTTAAGTGATTATGAACTCTCATAAATATTAAAAAGGTGTTATAGTTTGATTCTAGCCTTTGACCAATTATTTTTGGTGTTGCACTGCAATTTTTAGATTTGTCCTCCCGTCATTCTAGGAGTTCAAAATTATAATTATTGCATTATCATTCAATGTGCATTGTCAAGTTGATGTCATGAATGGTTTTAATCTATTTATTACATATTAGTTTGGAGTACCTAAGAAGGATCATGTTATTGCATAAAAAAATGTTTTTAACTAGGGTGTGGAAGCTCGAGTTTACCGCAACTAGACCTTGATCATTCTTGGAATATGTGACAGGCTCCCAGACTTATCATTTTAAATTTCTATGAGACTCAAATTTTAAGTATTAATAATGTAGTCATTCACATTTAGAAAGAATTCATGAATAGTTACATCCATCTAAAATTATCTTTCATTCCCATGTTCATTGTTGTTGAATTACATCCATAGGGACGTCGTGAAAAAATTGAGGTATAACTCTAGCACATATTGTTTCTATTTCTCATTTTTGTTATCTTCCGACATAAATTTCTTATTGATTCAACTTGCATTTTGAAATTCATGTTATGGTTCCTTTGGTCTATTGATTATACGTTAGGTCAGAGACCCTTAGGAGGATCATGTTCTTGAGCAATAAAATGTTTCTTACTAGGGTGTGGATCCATGGGCTTACCCCAGATGATAATTATTTGTCTACTCTTATGGTGATGATAAGCTCATTTACTTTAAAATTTATATTTTATGAGATATTTCAAATCAAATTTGATTTGACATGCCACAATTTGGAAACTAGTATCTTCATAAAATCACATTTCTTAGAAACCTTATTATATATGTATAACCTATAAACATCCACTTACAAAATTATAAATTTCTACTAAAGGAACTGACATTAGTATAAGAGTCCATTAAAACTAGTGAACTATATTATTTATTAACTAAGTATATCATTATTCATAATTATCATTAACTCTTTTTTGATGGGTCAATGGGCTCCAGAGGTGGGTTAATTGAGCTGAAAAACACTTGTACAAATTTTTTTGGACCTTCAAGTTATATTAAAATTTGAGTAAAACTAAACAAGCGTAGCAAGGATGAGAGAGTTTGAGCAAGAACAATGAACAAAATTAAATTTAGTGGTTCCAACATCAAAACATTGAGTGTACTCCTCTACCTAGAGGGGTCAACATCTAGGATTTATAACTATAAGGACAACATTATATTCACTTATAAGAGGTACACCATATGACCACCCTTATCTAAATCAAGGGCTAAATGAGATTCCCTTTTGGGACAAGTGAGCCAAAAACCATAAACAAGAACTTACTTATCTACCTAACAAGAGTCTTAAGCCTTCACCAAGGAATTACACACCCTTGAATAAGATCTTCCTCCTTAGACCATTCACTGACTTGTCAATTTACCACCTTTGAGAGAATGAGATTGGGTGAAGGAGAAATCGAGATATAGACAATATTACAATGAGGTATTTCTCAAATAGAAGTCCTAGATCACTCAAAATGACAAATGGGGTGTAATAAAGGTTGAACTAGGTGGTTCTAGGGGATTTTCACTCAATTATTGCATATAAGAATGAAAGGAAACCTTAGAAGGATGTCCAATGATTTATATTTCTAGTTGAGGGTTCCCACTAGATAGTAGACTATTTAAATTTGAATTATAAGACTTTTAGAGAGGATATTTGATTCTACAATAGATATAAATCCTTTTATCTCTCTCTAATGGATATTTTACACTTTATAGATATAATATCATCATCCAAAATGTAGGAGGGTATTTCCACATAGAACACTAACAAATAAGTCTTTGTGTCATCAGTCAAGATACTATGACAATTAGAATCTTGAACAATGATCATGCAAACAATTAGTTCATCGGTCAATTAATGAAATATGATGTGATGCAAATGATCATTTCATTTAGGAATACATTAATAACTGAACAAACACAATTTGATTGTCATATGAGCTTAGTTACAAGCTATGAAGTCATTACATATGATTTCTAGAAAAACTCTAAGTACAATGTTATGCACTCTTCAAATTTCAATTTTTAGTTGTTTTGACTTGCAATTTCATAAAATCTGGTTTGTGAATTTCATGTTCTGAGTGTACTTAATGATCTGAAATTCTCTCCAAGTAAATGTTAGATAGAGATGAATGGAATGGTCAAGTTATCATCAAAATGTTGGCAATGTATCACCCTCAAGTTAATGCTCTCCCACATTTTAAGTCTACAAACCATTCCTAAAAATATTGAAAGAAATATAATTTAAATTCTTTGCCTTAGCACTTTCAGGGGTTTACATATATGTCAAATGGAGTGCTCCTCCTCAATTTATGCTTACCCTACCTGTTTTGTTAGTCTTCACAAAGAATAGCATACTATCAATTTACATTCATTTCTAACATTTCATACAAGAATATGCAATATAATTTCTTTCCAAAATTTTCAATTCTTTCTCCCTCTTTGTCATTTCAAAAAGTGGGGGGTAGAAGAGCATAGAAAAGGTTTTATGCACCAACATAAAGAGTGCAAAAGAGAAGCATGATATACGTCAATAGATGGAAATTTTCACAAGTCACACATTATGAATACTTAAGGACCTCAAACTAAGAGATATGCATACAGTAACCATGTTTGAGATCATCATCATGGTAACATAAAATATACATGTGGAAAGAGTCACATGGCATACAATATATAACCAAATAAAATACAACTTGAGAAAGTAATAAACAAAATGATGTCTCAAAATACATGCATCCAATGTAATAATCACAAAATAAATATGTTGGAAACTCTAGACTAAAACCTAGTCATCTATAGAAGGATTATAGTCATGATAAACTTTCTCATTCTTTGGAGTGTAAGGGTAATTATATGGACTCTCAGGTACTTCTTCACAACATCACTACCTTCAACATATTCTCCATCACTAGAATCATCATCAACACTTGAATCTCCAACAACCCTATAAAAGGTGGCACCTCATGACAATGATATTGTGCATGAATGTTCTCCTCAGTCATGTAACCATGTGCAATAATGGCATGGTGTTGTAGGTAGTTTGGATTAGTTCCTCACTGGTAGTAAACAAGCTCAACAGGTAGACCAGGAGAAGGAACCATGGCTATAAAAAGATCACCATGAGGAGAGGGAGGTCGAGCTGTATGTGGAGATGATGGTGGTTGAACGGACCAACAACAATAGCATGGTAAATAAAGTATGGGAAAAGGGTAGCTAGATGGAACTAAAGCCAGCATAGTTACTAGAGTGGAATGAGGGTTCGTATGTAGGATCGGGATGTGGACATGTCAGGTTTGTGGAATACATGATATGGAATGGGTCATCATGTGAATGAGAATGAACATGTATGTGATAATTATTCTCATACATCATGTATCCCATGAGTTCCTCATTGGATACATAGAATGAGGCCCGAGGTGGAGGGGAAAGAGGTGATGGTGGTGGGGTTTTATGTATGGTGGAGTTGCATAGCTAAGATTGGGAAGAGGAAGCACCAAAAGTGATATTGATGATTAGATATTTCTTTGTAGAGGTAATGTTGAATAAAGTGCCTGGTCTATCTGAGGAATACTTAATCCCAAGAAAAGGTCATTGTTAGTCTATTTTTTGAAGAGTCCATAGAAAAGGTTTTAATAGGGTTTATGGGTTTCATGGGTATTTTTCTTAGAGTCAAAGCATGCCATTCTATCCAAAATATACTATCCCACTTTATAATAATTCTATTTAGCATACCTGAGATAATCAAGATAGTATTCTCAACAATCTCAGTATGGTTCTTCTTACGATGGACATTGGACTTGGATTTGAATGTCAAGAGTTTAGCTTGAAATCTGAGAGAATAAAAGGGAAAGGTTTATCTCCTATTATAGTCATACTTAGGATTCCTTATGGCCATGTGAATGTCATCAATATTGAAATGAGGATCATAATGTTCATAAAGATTTTGAGGATATATAAGACAAATGGAAGCATCAAACCTAGAGTTTTTTGATACCTCAAAGTTCAATTAACAATACTAGCTATGAAAGCTCACATAAAAAATTTAAAATTCAGATCCCATGATCTTATATTTTAAAATAATTGGTTGGTCAAAGAGACAGAGTTTTGGGAAGTAGTTCACTGAGATATTCGCATAAAACTTACCAATTGATTTCTTTCTAGATTCAAAATTAGCAAAATAACAATGATGGACAAGTAAAGATTTGAGACGATGAAAATAAAACACAGAGAAAAATGCATATTCTTCAAATCCATCTTCAAGGTAAGTCTTGACAGAGTATGGATTTTGGAAAATTAGATATTTATACAATTTCACTACTTGAAGGTGTATGAACTGAATGCCATTGAAACTTGTGGTCTTATTATAGCAGGAGCGAGAATTGTTAACCTATCAGTCCTTGGATTTGAGTTGTTGTATATGAGGGGCTTTTATGTTTATTGAAGAGAATAGAGGCCATGATGATTGTAAAAATGTATAAAAGTGAAAAACTAGTGTTGAAGATGGAAATAAGTATAGAAATCAAGATACAGATAGAGAGGATAAAAGGAATAGGGTTTAGAGATTCAGAATTCAATAGTGTGACCTAGAGAGGAAGGTTGGTGAGCTTAACTAGTTAACATGATTTAGTCTGGATGACTTCTCTCTCAATAATTGTGATTCCATGTGGAAGAGTGTGCCTAGAGAGGGAGGTTGGTTGAGCTTAACTAGTTAAGAAGGTTTAGTCTTTGTCGATGTACCCTTTAAATAATTGTGGCACAATGTTGTCAACCGGATGATTTTTGTAGGAGCTTGGCTGATAGCTCACTTTAAACAACCATATACACCTCGTCAGTTGAGATGTGTACTGGTACAATCTTGAACGATGAATGGTCCTATAAAAAAGGAACACATTCATCCAAACCTAGTCTAAACCATCCCATAAAAATTAATTTGTGAGGTGAACATGTATTTAAATGATATACAGACACATTTAAATCATCATAGACCATCTTGAGGTGTTACAACATTGAAAACAAAAGCTTAGATGATTTTCTCAAGACATTCTACATGTGGAAATTTATATTCAACACAAGTAGATGAAGAGAAATATACAAACATGATAGTATCATTATAAGATCACTCTAACTAGGAGACATACTGGAATCATACATTGAAGCGATAAACAACTTAGATTTAATAAAATTGAATTGTCCTTAGCGACAGGTTTAGTGAAAATATTGGCAAGTTTATTTTTTATCTACCTGAGTAATAAAGAAGTCTTTTTCAGCAATACGATCATAGAGGAATGATGATAGATCTCTATAAATTTAACTCTAGTAATATAGGATTGTAAAACAAGTTAATTTCACTAGAATTGTCACAAAAGATAGGAGAAACATTATAATAAATATAATATCTTGGAGAACTTTCTTCATTGATAGGACTTGGGCACAACAACTATCAGCACTATGTACCGAACATCAGTCATCTATAATGCCATTTTATTTCGTTTCTTAGAGAACCAAGAAACCAAACAAGGTCCAATGAGGGAGTAAGTCCCACTTGTGAACATTCTATCAACTAAGAACCCTACATAATCCTCATCATTATAGGTGTTTAGATAAATATTCCTTGACTTGGGATGACATAGTACAATATTTGAGGTTTTTTCTAGTTACCTCGAATGCTATACAATACTACAAGATGAGATTTTCTTGGGCATGATTGTAATTTAGCTCAAAAGCAAACACTAAAGATGATATCTAGTCTATAAGAAATAAGATATAATAAACTACCAATCATAACTCTATACAACTTCTCATCTACCTTTTCACCTTCTTCATCTTTGTCAAGCTTGGTGGCATTAGATAGGGGATTATCAACTGTCTTTGTATTTACCATCCCAAAGCATTTCAAGAGTTTACTTGTGTACTTCCTTTGGTTGATGAAGTTCCCATCTTGTATTTTCTTTTGAAACACAAGGAAGAATGTAAACTCCTCCACCATGCTCATATCAAATTCCCCCTACATGAGGGAACTAAAATCCTTCCATAAATCAAGATTAGTACTGTAAAAAATAATATCATCAACATAAATTTGAATAATTAATAATTGATAGAAGTGTGTTTTAAGAAGAAAGTAGAGTCAACTTTTTCCATGACATAGACATTATGAATTAAAAACTTCTTTAGCTTTTCATACCAAGCTCCAGGGGCTTGTTTGAGTCCATAAAGTGCATTTTGCAATATATAAACATGATTAACATACTTGTCATGTTCAAAGATAGGCGGTTGAGCCACAAATACTTCCTTATCTAACTCTCCATTTGTAAAATAACTTTTAATCCTTTGATAAAGTAGAAAAAAATTTGACTAGCAAAGGAAAGTAGCATTCTAATATTTCTAATCTCATAACAGGAGAATAAGTTTCATCAAAGTTTGTACCATTGTAACCTTATGCTACTAACTTTACCAAGTTTCTTACCACTTTTCCATTTTGATGTATCTTGTTCTGGTAGACCCATTTATTTCCAATCATCTTTTTATCCTTTAGTCTAGGGCACTAGATTCCACACCTTGTTCTTTTAAAATTGTTGAAGTTATTCTTGCATGGCTAGGTTCTCATCCTCTTTGAAATTCTTTCACTCAAGTTGGGATAGAAAGGCACTATTTTCATGTTCTTTGTTAACGACATCCCAAATATTCATCCCTTCAAGAGGATTGCCTATGGGGAGCTCTTTGGGATGGTCTTCTGTAAAGTAGGGAGTGGGACCCTTCTTTTCTCTTACTTGTGAGCATTCTTTCTAAACCATGTCTTTACCTTTGTTGTTGATGTCTATCCCATCCAATCTAGGAATCACTTCATCTAAGATATTACCATAAAAAAATATTGAATTGGTGTGTTAGTATCAATAAATCTAACATTCATATATTCTTCTACTTTATATTGATCAATGTTAAAGATTCTATAAGCTCTACTAGTAGTGTTGTATCCAAGAAACAAAGTCATTTAATTTTTCACATTAGACTTGTTGAGAGAGTCTATGGACTTCAATATAAATAATGAACAAAAAAAACATAAAAGAAGTCAATAGAAGGCTTTCTAACCCATCATAACTCATAAGGGGTTTTCTTAAGTAAATGAATTGTGAAAAATCAGCTTTGCACAAAACAATCAGTGCTAACGGCTTTGGCTCAAAACTTCTTAGGATTCTCATGCTCCTAGAGAACTTTCCTACACATCTCTTGCAAAGACCTATTCTTCCTCTCTACAACCTCATTTTTTGAGGTGTATGGAGGGGAATTGTATATATAACTAGAATCTTCACAAAACTTTTCAAAAAAAACATACTCAAACTCTCCTCCATGGTTACTACTAATAGAGATTATAGGGTAAGATGATTCTAATCAGTTTGCAAAAAGTCGATAAACCATAAAGTGTATCACTCCTTGCAACCAAAAATAAAGTCCAAGAAAAATGAGAAAAGTAAAAAAAAATCACCAAACAATACTTGCTACCATTAAGTGTTTGAGTTTTGATAGGCCCAAATAGATCAATGTGAATATGTTCAAGAGATCTCATAGTGCTAAGGATTCATTTAGACTTGAAGGAAGACTTGGTTTTCATTTTTTGTGTACAAAGTTGGCATTCCTCATATTTCTCAGAGTCCAATTTTGGGAACGCCATTCTACTAATTTCTTTTTCATCAATTTTTTCACTATATGCATATTTACACGATCAAACATATGATTCCACAAAGGTATATCATTCTTATCAACTACAATTCACTTTCCAACAATTAGTTCAAGAAAGCTAAGAACATTAGTGTGAAGATTACCAATTCTGGTTCCCTTACATATGTGACAAAAATCAAGAAGTAAGCATTCAAGAGAACTAATAAGAACAAGACAACCATTATCACAAAGTTGACTAATACTAATTAAATTGTGATGTAGTCCATCAACAAGGACTATGAATCACTTACATCACCCTCACATACCACCTTATCGTTCTTGTTGTCACCAAATGTTAACCATCCACCTTTCATCCATGTAAGAGTGTTGAAGTGGATCTATTCAGTTGTATGCTTGGGGAATCCATGATCAGCAGTCCACATTTCATTAGCCTACATGGAAAGGAAAGACCAGTGTCCAATATAAATTTTGGGATCCAAGTTATCTTGGGGCCCCATTTAATCTTTGGGTTGGTCCCCTTCATCTTGTAAGGACATAAATTGGAATAATGATTGCCACTCTTACAATGCACACAAACTATATTAGCCTTTGAGCCATAAGACTCTCCATGAAAAATTGGAGGCTTCTTGCCTTTTTTATTGTTCTTTCTCCTTTGGCCAACCTCAAATCCAAAACAAGTTCTACCCACTTGTTGAATAGACTTCTCTAGGAGTTCATTGATGTACTACTTTCCTTTGAGAAATTTTTGCAAAGAATCTCTAAACATATGGTTGTCATCACTAAGTGTAATAACAATGGAGGAAACGATTAGAAATATCATATTGAACATGTAAAATATTAGTCTCTAAATAAAGAGATTTATCTAAGTAAAAATCCTTCTCAAGAGAAATACTAACTACTTCCATAGAAGGCAATATAGGTCTAGATTCAGGATCGTTAAATTTGGCAAGAAATCTAGCATTTTTAGTTCTGAGAAAAATAAGATCATCAAGAAAAAATTTAGGTTTTCACCTTTAAGCACGTCAACTCTCTTAAGATAGACACCATTTCAATTTCTATACTATTTTATTAAAGTTCAAGATCTAGATATTGCTATTGTAAGGAATTTATAATACCCTTCAAAGTATTTTCATTATGTTCAAGATATTATATTCTAGCATAGAAGTCATCAATAATTTTTTTCATATTTTTTTTTCTAAAATTGCATTTAGAGTAAGAAGAAGGAGAAACATAGATAACTACAATAAGATCTTCTTTGGTAAGCTCATTTATATCTACTTCCCTCACCTCAACCACTCACTTGTTCTTGCCACGAGTGCCATGTGGAATTCATATTCATTGTAGCTTGAATCACATGAGGAATACTCCTCCCAACTGGCATGGGTTGTCTCTTTATGCTTTATATCTTTCTTGTCCTTCTACTTGTATCTACATTCCTTTTGGTAGTCCTTCTACTTGTATCTACATTCCTTGTTGTAGTCCTCCTTCTTCCTATGTGTGCTCTTTTGGTGATGCTTCTTGGATTTAAGGCATTAATTTTTTTAGTGTCCATTTTGTCCACACTATAGAACCTAGGAGCAAAAGAGGAGGGTTTCATCTTGAAATGTTACCGTTTAGAGTAGTGGGCTTCAATGTCACTAGGGGGACCATCTTCACTTGATGAAGTAGGATCATGGATCATGACTTGTTATTGCACATGTGCTTCAACATGGGCTTTTAAAGAAGCCTCCTTCTTATTCTTGGAGAATTTTCTTCTTCTTTTTATTCTTCCTCTCATCAGCGAAGTCTCGCCTCATAAGCTTAAGATTTCCTATAAGTTATCAAATAGGGATGAAGGAGAGGATCTTGATTTCTTCTATGTATGTGACCTTCTTATCCAAAGGTGAGGAAGAGAATGGAGGATCCTTGAATTTACCTTTTCTTGATCCATGACATGACCCTAAGATACAAGCTCATTCACCAGAGTGTTGATCCTAGCATACAATTAGCCACACCTTCTTTCTTTCCCATATTCAAACCTTCAAAGTGTTGGGTGAGAATGTAGACCTTGATTTGTTTGACTTTCTTTGTCCCTTCAGTGTAACACATAGGTTATCCTATATCTCATGAGCTTTTTCCTAAGAAGAGATCCGATTGAACTCGATTGGAGTGAGTGTAGAGTATAGGATGCTAATTTCTGTAGCATTGAGTTGTGGCTTCTTTATGATTACCTCATCCCAAGTGCTCATCTCTTATTATTGAGGTGTGTAGGAGAGACCAACCACCTTCCACATGTCAAGGATCATATTGTGAATGTAGAATTACATCCTTATTTTCCAATAGAAGAAGTTTGTATCTTCAGAGATAAGAGGACGCATGAATAAGACACTCTCTATGTTGAGAGAACCAAATTGATCTTTTCCTATCTTCTCTTACTCATGGGAGTAGTTTATTAGAAATGACAATACTCTGATATCACTTACAAGATCAATGGGATATAGAGGATGTGAATATAGATAAAACACTTGGGCAAAACCTGTTAGTCCTTTAAGTATATTGAAATTTGAGCACTACTAAACAAGCATAGCAAGGGTGAGAGATATTAAGAATAATGAAAACAATTAATTTTAGTGGTTCCAACCTCTAAACTTAGATATGTACTCCACTACCTAAACATGTCAATTTTTAGGACTAGTAATTATGAACACTACCTTACGTTCACTTATAAGAGATAAAACACATGACCACCCTTTTCACAATTAAGGGCTTAACTAGTTTCAATTTTAAGATAAGGGAACCAACAACCATAACCAAAGATTGAGAAAGGACCGAGAACTCAGAGAAGGTTCGTCACCAAGGCTTCTTGGGCAATAGACTTATCCTTCACCCCTTGCCTTGAACGTAGCTGGCATAAAGACCTTAACTTTCAAAAGGCCCTTGCATTGGCCAAGCCTCACCTCTGCACCTGGGATTCTGTGATACATAAACAAAAAAGAGCTAACAAGGATTGCCTGCTGCAAAATATCAGTATCCTTCATAAGAACCTTGCTAACAGGTATGATGAAATAATGGACAACTTATGTCTTCATATGCAGGCTGAACTTAATCTCATCCTCAAGCACGAGGAGGATTGGAAGTAGAAGAGCCACATCAGTTGGCTCAGGGAGGGGGATGCCAATACTCATTTCTATCATTCTTATGTCAATCAAAGGAAACGATCCAACAAGTGAAACACAATCAAAGGTCCTACATGTGACTGGCTCACTGATGAAGATGACATCTTTAGGCTGGTTACCAGCTTCTTCATTTACCTTTTCACCACCCCCAGCAATGCAAACCAACAAGACATCAACAAGATCCCAGCCCATTTCTCTACTTTATCTGATGACGAGCAATGTTCTTTATCCAAGTAGGTCCAACCATCAGAAATCTTAGAAATATTGAAATCTATGGATCCATACAAAGCGGTGAGACTGGACGGCACAACAACCCACATTCTCCTTTCAAATTGGCTGATTGTCAAGGAATCCATTAGTAGAATCGTCCAAGAGGCCCTTAGTTCCATGAATCTAGATGAACACATGTGTGATGCAACTGTGGTCCTCATTCCTAAAGTGCCCAGACCTGAGAACAAAAGCCAGTTTCGCCCTATTTCACTCAACAACACTATCCTTAAGTTATGCACCATAGTTGTGGTTGAATGACTCAAGAAGTTGCTACCGGGCTGGATTAACCCTACACAAAGTGCCTTTGTACTGGGAAGGAAGATCTCAGACAACATCATTGTTGCATAAGAAATCATACAAAGTATGAAAAGAAATAACTCTAAGAAGACAATGGCCATCAAAATCAATCTCACAAAGGCTTATGTTAAAATGGCATGGAATTTCATTGAAGACACCTTAAAGAAAATTAACATCCCTACCAGCATGATAGCTTATATTATGAACTCCATCACTCTAGATAGTTCCACCATCGAATGGAATGGTAGGAGCTTCACTAGCTTTAAACCCATAAGAGGGCTTAGGCAAGGCGATCCTTTGAATCCATACATTGTTGTTCTATGCATTGAAAGACTGAGCCAAATGATCGAAGATTGTGTTAGAACTAAAATATGGTAACCCACGCAGCTGGGAAGGAGGGGATCGTTGATTGCTCACATGTGCTTTGCCGACGATATACACTTATTCACCAAAGCAAATATAAATAATATAGACACCATTATGCAATGCTTCAGGGACTTTGAACTTGCCTCTGGTCAATCTATATCTATTGAAAAGACCAGAGTCTTCTTTTCCAAGAGTGTATCATCTTGAGAGGCCAAATAGATTTTCACAGGCAGCGGGCTTCAAAGGACATAAGACCTTTGGAAATATCTAGGTGTCCATATCCTTCACACGAGGGTGAACAGGAGGACATACATCGAAGTTCTTAACAGAGTGACTAGTAGAGTCAATTCTTGGGCAGCACATAACCTATCCATGGTTGGATGAGTATGCCTGGCCAAAAGCACTCTTGCCACCATTCCAACCTATGTCATGCAAATGGCGAAGCTCCTTCTCCAGCTATTTGATAGAATAGATGGGGAGATCAGACATTTCATATGGTGTGGAGGACGTAGTAAGAGAGGGACACATCTAATGTCTTGGAACCGCATCACTAGCAAGAAAATCCATGGGGGACTCGGCATCAAAGCTATGTGAGATTGGAACCAAGCCTTACTCCTGAGGCACAACTGCGACATCCATAGTAGAAGGAAAACCTTATGGAGCGTGGCCATGAAAGACAGACTGTTGAATAAGGCTCTAATGCCACATGATAATCTATCTCAGCTGGCAAGAAATGTGTTAAAATCGAGCTCATTTATGGAGGCTAATACTTACCTAAGCCCTATAAGTGGAAACAACATCAACACCTAGAATGATGCTTGGCTACCAAGCGGCGTCCGCTTGAAGGATCATGTTGTAAAGACCATCCCAGATGAGCTCAATGATCTGAAGGTAAGCAGCCTTCTCAACTTGGAAGGTCAGTGGGATCGAGAGTTCCTTGAACATTGGCTTCCATCAAACGTTGCCCAGGAAGTCTACAAAATCCACCCCCCATTGATCCTGGGGCAGATGATATATGTGTGTGGAAACTCAATGAGGGAGGAAGCTATATGGCCAAGTCAGTTTACACAACCTTGCATGCTAATACTGAATTCAAGTGACTCGGGCAATGGAGGCTTATATGGAGCGCTCAGGTAGCTGCAAAAGTTAAAACCATCATGTGGATCGTTGCCAATGGAGCTCTTCTCACAAATTAGAACCATAGGTGTCGGCAGATGACAACTAACTCCACCTACAGTAGATGCAATGCTGTTGAAGAAACTAGTCTCCATGCTCTTAGAGATTGTGTAAAGGTCTGTCCCATTTGGCAACAACTATGATACACTCTCCACCTTCTGGACTAGAAACAACTTCGAGCAATGGATTGGTCAGAACTTGTGGGACAAGGAGGAATCTAGGAATACTTTGTTCATAACGTGTTGGGCTCTATGGAAACATCACAATCTGGAGCTATTCAAAAGGCAATAAATGACCATCCTACAACAAGTCAATTTCATATTAATGGAAACAAGAATGGCTGTGAGAGCCTAGGAACTCAAGAAGACTACAAATCTTACACATTGGCTAGATCAACAAGAGACTCTCAATACTAGCCTCCTAACCATGCAAACCAATTTTGCATGGAAGAAAGGCAGAGGAGCTATAGCGGTTGCCATTAGAAACCAGAACAATCAACGGATGGAAGGAGTAGGACAATTGTTCACTACGGACAACCCACTCGAGGATGAGCTAATGGCAATCATACTAGCTACAAAAATCATCAGAACCGTCCCTATGCATGGTGTCACTGTGGTGACGGATAGCCTTCTAGCGACCAAGATGTTAAAAGAAGATTACAGAAGATACCCTCGCTATGAAAACATCATCAAAGGGACCCAGACGATCCTCAAGGATGGCAATCCTATCATCTATAAAGAAAGGAAGAACAATGGTCTAGCGGATTCCCTAGCGAAGTTCCATTTTGAAAAAAACATTGTAGTTCAATTCTATGATAAAGCTCCTAAAATAGTACTTGACACTGGTCAGGTACAAATTTGTAATGGTAGTAGTACTACCATGTTCAATTCTTCACAAATTTCCAAAATATGTAACTTGCAGTTGAATATGCTTGCAAGAGGTGGGCAAGATGAATCAAACTACCGCCTGATTCTTCTAAAAAAAGACTTACCTATCTACCTACCAAGAGTCTTTAGTCTTCACCAAGATCTTACCCACTCTTAAAAAAGATCATCTGCCTTGAATCCTTCGATTCCTTCTTCAAGGAAGAAATCTTGAATTCACCACCTTTGAGTTAATGAGGTTGGGGGAAGGAGAGATTGAGATATTGACATGATTACAATGAGGTAGCTCTCTTATCAAAATAATAGATCACACAATGTGACAAATGGTATGTAGTCAAGCTTGAGAATGATTAAGTGGCTCTAAGGACTTTTCACTCAACTGCAGAAATAAGCATAAAAGGCAACCTTGGAATAGTTTCCACTGGTCTATATTTATAGTTGAGAGTGCCCACTAGACAGTGGACTATTCTAGTTCAAATTCTAGCCATTTTAGAAAGGACACTTGCTTTTGAAATGGATATAAATCACTTCATCTTTCTCTCTAATAGAAATTTTACACTTTACAACTATAGTGTCATCAATCAAGATGCAAGGAGGGTATCTCGGCTGGTGAGACTAAAAGACCAGTCTTTTAATGTCATCAGTCGAGATACTATGGAAGTTAGCATCTTGACCGGTCATCATGCATGATCAAGAAATTAGCTAATAGGTTGACATGTGTCTAGGAAAATCTTGGTTGATGAAAAATGTTGTGATGCAATTGACCATTTCATGTAAAAATACATTAATCATTGATGAAAAATAACATTGTCGTTATGTAATATTAGCTACAAGTAGAAAAGTCATTACATAAAATTTACAAAATAAATCTAAGTAAAACTATGTGTATTCTTCATGTCTTGATCTTGTACTATTTTGGTTTACAATTTCACAAACTAGGGTTTGTGAATTTCATTGATTTATATAAACCTAATGATCTGAAATTATCTAAAAGAAAGTGTTAGATGTACATGAATGGAATGGTGAAGTCAACATAATAATGTTGACTATGTATAATCCTCAAGTCAACATTTTTCTCTACTTCAAATGTACAATAGTTTCAACTAAAGAAGTAAAACACCATTTGGCATTCTTTTTGTAGAAATGGTTATCAATTTTAAAACAATAATAACCAATGTATATCTTATTTTTGAAGTAAAATAGTGGTATATATTGAAAATCATTGATCTATTGCAAGGTATCATCATTTTTCTTTATAGAGTATAGAACCTTGTTGCAATATTACTATGTTGTAAGAATATAAACAAACATGTTGGCTTCTTAGATATGACTCATGCTCTAACAATTGAACCATATATAAAGACAAGTAAATTAATTCAAAATTATATTGTTGTTCATTCTAAAAGGTTTATGTATTTATAGAAGCTAAGCATGATGTATACAAGCTAAGTTCATGTTGTTTTGTTGATTTTTGTTAAGATTTACAAAGATATTTGAAAATAAAATTGTTATTAAAGATGTCATTGAAAATGTCATGTTATTCTTGTATGGATAATCCAACTCTTGCAACAATTTATGTTTTTCATGTTATGAATCACATGTAGTAGAAAATGTTATTATGTTATATTTATTTAACATTCTTAATAATAAAAAACAATGTATAGTTTTCTTTTTATATAAGGATCATGAAAGATATTCAACAATTGGCCTAGCCCTCCCATTTATAATGAAGCATTCAAGAAGACTGAAGCATAGTGATGAACTTGGTAGCAATGTTTGTATTAGATAAGAGCAGAAAACTTGAGTTGAAATTAATCCCCACAGTTGTAATTACATGTAAGCTTAGCATCATACACAGTAACTTTACTATGATGCTTTGCAACACAAAAATATTTTATATCTAATTCATACAATAAAATGTATAATAACCAACCAATTTGATTATAGTTCAATATTATATGAGATACAATGTTTGTGGAAGACAATAGATGTCTCAATGGCATTGCATATATGTATCTAAATATTAAAGGAAAATCAAAGATGGGATAATTTTTTAACAAAACCGCACTCATAAATTAGGAGAGGGGACCTATTTAAAAATACTCAAAACCTAGTGGTAAAAAATGCTTAGTCCCATATTACAATAAAATTCAGTAAATGAAATGTCCAATGTTATTCATATATATTATACAATTATGACATATGTTACTTATTTTTGTTACATGTGATCAGAAGATGTACAATGAAGATGGTGGTAAAATAGTCCCTTTAGTGTTTCAAACTTGATTCCAATACATCTTTCCATGTCCACATGTTTTACCTACTTCATAAAGCAAGGATGTAAAAAAAATCCTCTATATATTTTGCAACAACATCATAGTTCCACACATCTACCCTTTTTGTTTTTATTTTAGACCTTTGTCTAAACCAATTGGTTGTCCACTTCTATTCCAAGTAGTTGGCTAAATGTTGATAGAAGAATGGGTTCTAGAGAATATATACATGTTGTAAGAATGTCAAGTATCATATACTTAAACTCATCCCTCACTCACATCTCCAAAAGGAAGTTTGGGACAATAGGTGTAGGTTCAATTATGAGAAATATGATTATCATTCTATTTTAGGCCACTTACAATCCTCCTAGGATTAGAAACAATTAGATGCAACCTCATTTCCATTCTATTTCAGGCCACTTTTTAATTTTTTGATTAATGTAAGTTTGTTTCTGTAATATCCCTATTTATGTAGTAGAAGAATAAACAACCATTCAAGTTCTTTTTACTGGGAGTGTCACCAACTTGATATACATTACAATAACAATATAAAGTAACTAGCATAGGCAGTCTATATAATATATTAGCATTTTTTCTTAGAAATGTTTCTAAATTAAGCAATATGATGAAAAATCTGCCACTTCTAGTATAAGCTCTTGGATCATGTAGTTGGTGCATGCAACACCCTTTGCCACACAAAGTGAGATTACTCAAAACAAAGTGTGGAATTATCATTAACAATCATATTACCACAAATTAGGATAAATTATAAACTATTCTCAACACTACATCTCAGTTGATATATATCATGTACAAGCCTCAACTCAGGGCACATGTATTTAATTTATGCCAAAAGATATTACATATCAAGTTCAAATTCTTATCAAGGCATCATTGTTTCACATTACAACCTATTTGTATGTACATGCCATTTCTACAAACTCATGTCACAAAGACAAAATTTACGTGTCAATATACAAAACAAGAATATCTCCCCAAAGACATGAGAGTGCAGGGATGACATATAGGACTCTATTACAAAACTTTAGCAGCATATCCAATCTCTAATAGTTACTTCTCTCCTTGCTTCTCAACACTTGCACCACGACCTCTACCTCCTCATCCATGACCACCTCAAAAGTTGTGGAACCCACGAGGTGAAACCACCACCCTAGGGAGAGATATAACTCTTCGCCAACATCTATTATAAGAAAAATAAAACAATAGAGCAGTTAAGTAAAGTAGTTAATACTGGTTAAGTAGTTCAAGCATCCAAAACAGAGTAGTAGAACGTCTTATATATTTAGAAGGAATATTAAGAACATGTATAACTATTATAAACTAAAATATACTAGAAATAAGGTATGAGGTCATCCAATGTGATATGTATTTGACCCTAAGCATATATACTACATGACTGTATTATCACTTTTATTATTATGTCTCGAGGATTTGAGGCATACCACTCAAATCCAACTAACCACTATTAAGTTGAAATTAGTACCATACAAGATCAATGAAAGATCCGGACTTTGTGATCATCACCAACACCACTCGGTCAGTTCGAGTCTACAATGCAGTGACATAATAGCCAAACTGCCAAACAACAACTTATAGTCAAAATGATAGTCTTGTAGACAACAAGTCATAGTCAAAGCTATGGTCATGTAAAACAACTAGTCTTCCTTGGTACATGGCACAACACTAGAGAACATGCTCACACATGGCCATTCTTAATAAAGCATCATACCACTATAGAAACAATTTAAGGATACACGGAGATACTTGAACTTGCACCCCGTATATTCAATAATATGTGCTCCGAGTGTCTCGTAAGAGTTAATTGTTTCACCATCCAACAAGATATTAATGCTGAACATGGATCTATGGTACATGTCAACTACATGATTAGGGTTTCACATCATTAGATATTTCTATAGGGTATCTTTTAATGCATCAATCAATTTACAATGTATAAACCCCTAACGAACCCTACAAAAATTAAGGGTAAGATACAACTTCAGATGATATAGAACGTACAAGGTGAGAAATTTTCTCATCATACATGACACTTGTATCATAACCATTACAAGGACATTATTACCATTTCATCACTATGGGATATCAATCCCTCAATGATATCTCTAGTGGATTTCTCCTCAAACTGTGCTCAAGGCACTGCTCAGGTCATTTGATCAAAATATATAGTTGTTGCACATTCAATATCACAATATGCCTCAAAATTTACTCATAATCACCATCTTGTATTACATCAGTATCAACATAGGATTCTCATAGCTATGCCATTCATCTCACCTACATGTTAGGGTTACACAAATAGGAGATAGAAAATACCATCATATAATAATGATATTCAAACAATATGAGCAAATGAAATTGACATCTCAAGATTAGGATTTCATATCATCCCTCAAACCGCTAAACCCTAATTCCATCACCTCCCACATTCTTGGAGAGTACTAGGGTTAAGCATTATTATTTATGATTATCCATTCATATTCACCTCATCATATATAGATTATTACACTATGTAATGACTATGCAAATACATGTGTATTGGTGTCTCAGCCACCCTTAACACATGGGTCTCGACTACTCTCAACACATGGGTCT
Organism: Alisma plantago-aquatica; assembly: GCA_963693085.1. Taxonomy (NCBI): domain Eukaryota; kingdom Viridiplantae; phylum Streptophyta; class Magnoliopsida; order Alismatales; family Alismataceae; genus Alisma; species Alisma plantago-aquatica. The sequence goes on along the minus strand of OY856412.1, from coordinate 971,755,230 downwards.
CGACCTCTCATAACACATAGGTCTCGACCTTTCACAACACATGGGTCCCGGCCTTGCTTACCATATGAGGGTGTTACGACCATAACACCTAGGTGTCATGATCGAAACACACAAAACACACCCAATTATAACCATGTCACGATCTGGGCATGTGTTGCAATTGTGACAATATGTAACACATAAACGAGGTGTCGTGACAGAGACTCTCCAATGTGTGTCGCAACTGGGTCATATGCCACATGGTGTTACAACTGCGACCATAACAAGGCGCGTTAACCATTTAACCATAAAGTGTTAAATCTGAAACCAACTCACCCTAGCCTGTTATGACCATGACACAACCTGAACATGTGTCTCGACCATCATATTTAGTCATCTTGATCGCAACGTCAACCAACAAATTAAGTAGACAAGAAACAATGTTGTGTTGTGATCTATATTGGGTGGGTAGAGACCAACTATTAAGGTTTAGGGGTGTTGCAGTCGAAACCACCACCTAGAAGGGTATCGACTGAAATGGAAGTCTAAAGGATGTATCAACCCTAAGTCAACCAAGTGCCCAACTTCATATTAGATCCAAACATGGTCAAAATAGATGATTAACATCAGGGAATACCATGTCACCTAAGTAGAATTATCCATTCAAAGGTGTTTATCAAACCCTAGAACATTATCATACAAAGTTATCAAAAGAGCTATGCATAGAGAGATAAAATTGAGAATTCATATGCATGTTAACATTTTCAGAACCTCACTATTATTCATGATAAATTGGCCATGTATCAAGTATTACTATTCCCAAGATGATCCAAAGAAACACATCACTATATCAATCACCACAAAATTGGATATATAAAGATTTAGGGTTTATAAGAAGAGTAATCCTTTTAAGAATACTAAAATATTAAACCCTAAACATTATCATTCTTCCTAACATAAAGAACATGTTTTTAATATCTGAAACAACATCATATGATCAAGTTTAAGATGCAAATAATAGATGTGGGAAAAGTTATATAACCCACCTGATTTGGAGAGAACCAATCTCCTAAGATCACAAGCTCCAAGAAGTCCAACCAAACTCTAACACTTCGACCAAAGATCACCTCAAAAGAGAAGAAAACCCTAGTCACAATAGAACCCAAGAAAGAGGGAAAACGACCTTGTGCCAATCCAAGGAACACATGAGAAAGAGATGAAATGATCCTCTCACTCGAGTTTCACCATGTCAATACATAGTCTATGACCCCTTATGATTGAGGAGTTCCTCTCAAACAATCGCCATGGATGATCCATAGTCTACGACCAAGGAAGAAGAAGAAGATGGAGATTTGAGAAGAGGGAAAATGTGATCAAGAGTTAAGATCACTTACCAAGAGAAGAATCTCCAAAAATCACCACCAAGGGGGTTGATTTAGCACAAATCCTTCCTCAAGAAAGGTTGATCAGCCACCAAGGCTTCAAGATCATACCTCCTATGCTCCTGAAGATCCAAGAACAATCTCAAGGAAGAAGGAAGAGAGTAGGGCTGAAAAAGTTTCTTACAAGTGAAGAGAAGGGGTTATATACCTAAAAGAGGAGGGAAGTAGAGGTTTATGAGTTATAAACATAATCGGCTATCAAAGGACAGATGCAATTAAAGAAAACATACTTATCTCCACTCACATGCATATTTCAAAATGTTTATGTTTATCCAAAAAAAAGTGTAGTGACCTTCAAGGTCGGCTACTATTATGTCTCAGTCGAGACACTACCATATACTAGTATCGACCAAAACCCTAGGTCACCATATGTATATGGTTGAGACACTAGAGGACAAAGTGTTTTCACCAACCCACCTCTAGATCATCATGGTCAATACTAAACTACCTTGAGCATGTGTTGCGGTATCTACCCTCACCCAAAAGTGAGGTAGTGGTTGCAACACTCAAACCCTAGCATAGTCACCATATCAACAAGGCAAACTCTAGAAACCATAGAGTCACCATGAGATGTCACATCATCAACCATGATTCAAATGAGGTGCCTCATATCATAATATTCTGTCTCATTATACTAAAGCATAAGAAGCACTTTCAACATGTGGCATTTTGCAAGATAACCCCCACTCATGAGTAAATTACAATCTGGTCAAAACAAGCTCATATATTACAAAGATAGCTCAAGCATCAATCAAATTGGACCAGATTGAAAATACATACATGTCACATGTTATTAATACATCTCACAAGATTAAATTAAGGTTTAAGTATCTCATTATACAAGTAATTACCAATAAGCATAAATCTAGGTTAAGGGTCTTACAGTGCCCCTTCAAAAAAACCTCAAAAATTTATAGTTGCACCCTCTTGTGTTGACGACCCCCTGAAGCTCGGTATAAATAGATGTTTCATCCCCAACCATGTACAAATAGTGATATGTGTTTGAGTATGCATCGTTGAAAATCTACTGAGAAAAATACAAATATTGAAAAACTAAAAGCTGTAATGGAAACTGAAATATGTAAACTTATACTTATATGAAGGTATCTTTTCATTTTAACTTTTATCCTTTTGTGTCCACCATGAAACAATATGTCCTCTGTACTGGCACAAAGTACTCTAGTTGAAAAAAGTCAACAACATTGACACTTAAGTGTAATTAGTTGATCTTGAAGGAATGATAATAGGCACACTGACCTCTACTATGGCATGATCTGCCTCTATGGGGTTGTTGTACCTCTAGGGAATCTGGGGCTTTATTATATAATGTTGAAATTATGGTTTCTTAATTATTATTTGAACTAGAAAGTGTATATGTATATGAATCTAACTTCGAGAACTAGATTTGTCTGTTGATTTGATTTGACTGTTGCTTTGTCCTGTCAATATTCTTTTCCTTTTTTAATTGTATTTTTTGTGGATATCCCTTTGGATTCAGTTACTAAGTGAGCCAACCCAACTTGTGATTTACAATATCCTCTTGCAGTTCTACTTGGGAGTACTAGAGTTTCCCATGGCTGCTAACAAGACTCTTTCCCAAAGGTGGTACATTCCCACGCAACAAGATCTTCTGTAACAACTGTTGTTACAATGGTTGTGACAGGTATATATGGACCATACATTCATCTAATAACCATTTATTACTTCCCTCGTCTCTTATAAGTGAATGGTTGAGATGTGCCCACTACAACAACTAGAACAACATCTATCACAACAAATTTGATCCCCATTTCCATTGTGTAAATCTACTCTCATTATCTTTGGGAAGGTTCCTTATGTCCTGGCCATCCTTCCACTTCAATGAGGGCCAGTGTGAAGGTGCCTTCTTTTAAGGTTCCTCATCTATTCTGGAGATTGGAGCTCTACTTTTAGAGCACTGCCATGGGGCTGGATCACCGATGAAATACATGCTTTCTCTATGTCACTGAAGGTGATGAGGGAGGAGTTCATCCACTCACTTATTAAATATTCATGTTCAGCCATTTCACATGTGAAACTGGTGTTCAGACTTGCAAACAATTACAATATCATCGCCTTCAAAAACATTGATGGCATGACACTCTATACGTCATCATATCAATTTGGATAGATGGTCGAGTTCATGGGGGTTTAGGATAGTTTCTTAACCATTTATTGTCTATATGAGGTCTTATGCCTCTTCTAGTAGATATAGGTCTAAACTCCCTATAGTGTATGGGGGTAACCAAAATTTTCATTGGGATTTGTAGTCCTCCTCGGTAAGGGTTAGATATCGATCAGATAATGTTCCATGTTCGATTAGTAAAGAGTTCTCAGCCATGATATGACTTCTAATGGGATACTGGCCTCCCAATTGGCACAACTAGTAGTCTAGATCAGACTTACAACCCATGCTAGCTAAAGGTAGAGAAAAACCACGCCGCTGCTATTGCACAACTGCTTCTATTACTATTTGGTCAGCTCAAGTAAACATGATCCTGTTCCTCTTAGTTACACCTAACATTCTAAAATTTCCAAAGATTGTACCTTATACTCATTTGATTGCAATGTTTTTCCATAAATTCTATCTCATATAATGCTCCCATATAACATTTCTCAACCCTCAACTCAATTCCATTGTTTTTAGCTAAATCAAACACTTAACTTACGTAAACATCATGATATGGTCCAAATACCTAGTTATTGTAACTGAATGGACTGATCAATACCAATAGTCATTAGATATCGAACAATATCTCCTCATATCTTAATAACCATTCTTCATTTTCCAAAATTATATTTTGTGATTTTTAATTCAAAATTGGTTAAATTATACAAAGACCCATTTCCTCATATTTTCCTTTGTTTGCATAAAAAACACCAGATTTGTCGAGAACCTTCTTCTTGACTTATACATTAAACCTAAAATTAATATAAACCAAAATAACATCATCTTATTATGGAATTGCAAATTCACTCATGGGGTTCAATAAACACTCATACATGCAAAACTTTTGTTGGGCCTAATGTATCATTCTCAACCTACTTTCATAGTTTTTGAAGATTGAGATGCGACAGTTTGGTTTCTTGTTGTGCAATTATCTTACGTTCTCTTGTCTATGTATGATGCGACCTGTCCTGCATCAAGTAAAATATACAAATTAGCTTTTGTGTTATCCTTTATATATACGTAACTTCTCAACATTAAATGCAATTTGCACGTATCTTATCGGACGACTTCATTTATGTGTAAAAATGATTGATTTTGGTGTTTGAGTATATAATAAATGGAGTAGATATGCGACTACTACTGTACTTCTAAATATTGGAGTTTCATTTTTTCATTCCCCTGCCGAACATGTAGCACTTCATCCATTAAATCACTACACTCAAATGCTTTCTTTTGTTTTTATATATATTTAGTAAAGACACATCTTTTTTGGGTAGAAAAGGATGAACCTTTTATTAAAACTTCTCCTCTATAAAGGGGACAAAAAGTATTATAGATAATGTCAAAGAGTGCAGAGAATACAACTCAATTTGAATATATTACTAAATAACAGACACATTAGAACTTATACAAGCATTATAATGCATTGTTAACTAGGGTTGTAAACAAAAAAAGCAATGTTGATCCTCTTGTACTTGCTGTCTGCAAAAATGAATGTCTCCATTCCAGGAAAAAATTAATAAACATCTGACTAATTCCATAAAAGTTAGTAAATTTGCACATGATCAACATATCGATAAATTATAATCTGTTAAAACCCAAGATTCACATACTCCTATTGTAATTATTTATTAAACAATAGACCTTCTTAGTTACTCACAACTGGCCTTCTCATTTGATTCATAATCATCCTGATAGATGACTTCATTTTGCCATTACTTCCTTGAGTTTCTATTTCTACACTATTTGATAAAATTATTTGATCATATACATGAGGTGAACCTATTGTAGTATGATCATTCCACTAATTTTATATACTGCTCAAATCCTAGAAATATCATATGTTCCCCCAAGAATTACCTCATCACAGTCTAGATTAACAACTTGGCTCTATTCCATCTCCATATATCTGTCAGCAACTACATTTGTTTCTTTGACAATGTAGATCATTTAACTAGTCATGAACTTTTTCCTCTATCGTAGTTAGAGTTTGTTGTTTCCTCTTTCTCATGTAAATCATAGTTGTAGGTGTTGTATAGTGTAACTTAGCAACATCGATAGTTTCTTGGTTGAGATCTTAAGAAAGTCCATCGTGTCAATATCATCATGGACTACACACCAATTGTATTGCGGAAGGGCAGACTCATTAACATCCTTAGTATTCTTTGTTTTACAAGAGTTCCTTCTAGTATTGATGTTCTTCCTGTAATAGAAGTGCCGCCTATCTTCTTCCTTAATCCATTGGAAGCCTTCTTTTTTCAAAATTCTATTTTGTGCCTTAGTGGTTGTTTACTATTTTATTTATCAAAGTTTGTTTCTATAATAACCCAATTTGTGTAGCAGAGAAACAAAATCCATTTGATTTCTTTTCTTTGAGAGTGTCACTAACTTTATATTCATCAAAATAACAACATGAAGAAACTAACATAGATAGTCTATATAATTCTCATTAATTCTTAGAAACTTTACTAAATTAACATGAGCTAAAAGCATCACTTCTGATATAAGCTCCTGGCCCCACCATGAAAATGTCCATAGCTGTAGTTGAACCGTCTTGTGTTGACTACCTCTCGAAGTTTAGCATCAATGGTCATTTCATTCCCAACCACGCACAAATAGGGATATGTGTTAGAGCAAATCCTATTGAAAATCTAACACAAATCTACAAAAACTAAAAGTTGAAATAAGAATTAAAATATGTAACTTATTATTTTTTTTGGTCGGCAAAAAAAATGTGTTACTAGAAAACCAAAACTTTAGGTACAAAGTGCCTCTGAAGGAAACTAGATCTATGTATCTCTACACAGGGATGACACGACAGATCAAACAAAAGAAACCCCAGGTAACCGAAAGCTAAGGACAAGAAGGAGATTAATAAGGAGATCAGACTAAATAAAGAAGAAGGAAAAATCACATAGAAGCATTAACCCCTATCCACAAAGATATCCATGAGAAAAACCTTGCTTCTCTACTAAGAACTAATCACCAAGATAAGTCTTCGACTTGATAACTTGAGATAACAGATAATTGGGAATAACGCACAGGAAAAAAGGGAATGCACGACCTTCCACTCCTTGCACCCTCCCTAGAAAGAGCACGAACGGCCACTTCATGACTCAGTCCACCATAAGCAGGTAACTAGGCAAACATTATTAAGCAGAAGGGAAGAACCCATACATAACCACCCCAAACCTCAGCAACCATTCGTCATCAGGTCAATAACACTAGCAATCAGAACACCCACAAGGTGTGTTACACGACAAGACTTAAGAACAACCACATCCAATCTAGGGAATATAATGAAGAAGTTCTCTCCAACCTCCTAAGCATCGTCTGTATAGAAACCAGCACACACACCACAGAGAGATACTCAGTAGAGGTCCTATATGGATTCCGAGAATCCTAAAATGGGAATCTCTACAGTACCATTTCTTCTGTTTTTTTTCTTCTTCTTCTTGGATCTAGGCTCCTTGTTCACACTGAAGTCGTATGTTACCTCCTGATCAAGATCATGGGAGCTAACCGAGGAAGCTTCATCTGAGTTCCAAGCAGACCTATGGTGATATTCCAAGATAATATCAGTGTCCTGCGCTAGCTGTTTCAAATAGGGAGGGGTAGCATCCGTTTTGGTTAGGGAAATCTCCCAATCCAAATTCAGTGCTCCCTCAATCTCTGTTGGCGAGATGCTTTTCATGTCAGGCTCAGACTAAACTCTGCGAGGATCATCAGCCCTCCTTTGCTCCGCTTCTAGGATTACCCCAGATTCATCTTCGCAGGTGGAGATGTTCACCCTGGCAGACCGTCGAACACCTTGACTGTTGTTGTATTTCCCGACCCTTAACTATAGATGGCTTGGTATCGGATTTCTCCCTATGACCTTGGGGCAAGAGGGTAAATGATGGCCGAACTGAGAGCAGCCGGAGCACACTTGAGGTTTCGCTAAGTAGCTAACCTTCAGGTTTCTTGGTTTCCCATCAATGTTGACCTTCACTGACCTCGGAAAACCAGAGCATGCAGCGAGATCCACACACACCGTGGCTTCACCCAGGCAGTGAACGGAGAAGCTAGAATATTCAATGTCAAGGGGCTTACCAATGAGACTAGCAACGCCACTGAGTCTCCTCGATGTCCAGTGTAGCCCTGGATTTTTGAGCTTGACCCACACAGGGAGCTTGGGGAAGGAGAGGGCTTGGAGAGGAGAACCTGGTTCCCATGCCTGGACAATGGTTAGAGAGCCATCCATCATCCAAGGCACCTCACTGAGAATCCCCTCCCTTTCCTTTGCCGTTGGAAGCTTCACAACAAATCCCTCTGTTTCCTCCGCAATGATCTCAAATGACTCACTGGGTCTCCACTGGCGACGGATCCATCCATGAAGCTGCCTCCGGAAAGGCTTCCTCCCCGTGAATCTGATCGACACATACTCCTTCCACGACGGAATAGGCTCTTCCTCGCTCGAGATGGAGAAGCATTTGATTCCGTCAATGACCTCCGGCTCGATGAAGTCGACAGTGGAGATGTCCTCACACGGTAATCCGGGTCTACTTGCGGAAAACCACTCGAGTTCCTTGTTACCAACGAATGAATCTCCACTCTCCTCAGGCGATTGAGTTGGCAAGGTAGAAGAAATCGTAGGTTTAGTTGTAGACGACGATGCCTATGAACTACCTCCAACCTGAGACGACAAGATCCCTTCCACTCCATCTGCCGCGCTCGAGCGTTCAGGAGGAACTGAATCTGGTTCTGGTGATGGGATCCTCGTCCCTGAGATGGCGCCGCCCCTAGGGTTGTAGTCCCTCCCGCGACCTCTTCCGCCTGTCCCGCGACTCATCTTCGGCTGTAACTATGTAACTTATTATTATATGAAGGTATATTTTATTTTTGAAATTTTATCCTCTTGTGACCACTATGAAATAATAAGTCCTCTCCGTTAACACAAAGTGCTCTGGTTGAAAAAAGTCAACAAGTTTGACATTGAAGTATATTTCGTCGATCCCAAAGGACCAATAATAGACACACTTATCTCATCTATGGCACGACCTAGCTCTATTGAATTGTTATGCCTCTTGAGAATTTGGGGCCTTATTATATATTGTTGAAGTTTTGATTTCATAATTGTTACTTGAACTGAAAAGTGTATATGTATATGAATCTAACTTGCAATAAATAAAAATGGATACAAAGTATCATCTTAATAACTGATGTAGTTGCATATGATTTAGTTAGTTTCTTGATTATTGAAGTAATTAAATGACTGGAAATCTTTATACTAATAAACAAGAAAATAGATATATTAACTAAAGATGAGAATATAGTTTTTTTTAATTATTAAACATTTGAAGTATGAAATTCAAGTAAATTAATCTGGATTATTACTGTTAGTATGATCCGAAAAAAATTTATAAAAGTTGCAGATTCAAAAATAACATGGTTCGTAAGTTCCTCTGTAAGGATGCATGCAATATCAAGATCATACATATACTAAAACACAATGGACATTGCCGACTTACTTGAGAGGAAGAAAAACTATATACACATCCATGTCCTAATCGTCCTTTGGTTTTGTGAAACAAAAATGATATCAATGTCAAAGCGATAACTAGAAGGGAATAAATCATCTTGTCCCCGAATTGGCCTCTGTCCCTATTCCAATCCATCTGAGTCGCACAGACTGCCAACAGCTATTTATCCGTAGTGCAGCCATGCATGAGTACACGGCTGTGATGTATTGAGACAGAAGCTGGCAGAAGATTTGGTCCCTAACTAGAAACCCTCGATTATCCTATCAGACACTATTGGCCTTCTATACATGTTGGGGTACCATTAGGTGTCATTAACTTAATCTCATCCTCTAACAATCTGTGATACAACATGAGTACTCAACACACATCTTATCTTTAAATACATATATCACTTTTAATATACTTGATTCATTAATCACCTCAAAATGATCATAACTTAACTTCTCTAACATAATATCCTCATTATTTGCATATATTAAACATCATCCAAAATCATATCCAACATCCTTTAGTGCTTCATACTTTCAAAAAAGAATGTCTATTATGATTCCTTAATTTTATCTCATCATCCAAAATATCATTAATGCTTAAACCAACGCAAGAAATTATATACAGTAAACCACTAAGATCAGACTTTATGTTCAGGAAACTTATTTTAATAGATTCTGTTATAACTATCACAACATATTGCACAAACATCATAATCATATCTATTTTCTCCTACAAATTGTTGTACCTAGTTAACATATAAATCCTCAATTTGGTACTTTTGTAAAACTCTTCTCTTTAATATATTCCATCGATATATTACATTCTCAAATAGAATTAGGAACCCCCAGACTAATATTAGACAACAAAGTACCTTTATTATAATTCTGGGTCGTTTAGATTGTTCTGACAGTTGACCTGTTTCCTTTTCCTTTTCCTTTTATTTGTCTTCTTTGTAGATATCACGGGATTCAATTACCAAGTGACCCAGAACCAGCCTACGATTTACAGTCTTCTCATGCATATGTCTGCCCGTGCGTTCGGTTCTACTTGGCAGCGCCACAGTGTCCCCTGACTGCCAACATGACTCTTTCGTAAAGGTGGGACATTCCCGCTGCATAAAGACATCCTCATTATCTTTGGGAAGGTTGCTTATGCCGGCGACCATCCTCACTGCAATGGGGCGAAGTATGAAGGGGCCTTTCTCCAAGCTTCCTCATCTATTCTGGACATTGAAGCTCTACTTTTAGAGCACTGCGACGACGCTGGATTACCCATGAAGCCCTTGCTTGCTCTGCGTCCCTGAAGGTGACGAGGGAGGAGTTCTTCAGCCACTTCAAATGTGAAACTGGTGTTCGGACTCGTAAATACCTGCAGCATTGCCTCCATTAACAACACCGACGGCAAGACAGTCTATATATCATCGTGTCAGTTTGGATAGATGGTCGAGTTCATGGGGGTTTAGGACAGTTCCTTAACCATTTATTGTGTATGTGAGGTCCAATAACTCTTCTAGTATATATTCGTGCGAACTCCCTATAATGTATGGCGGGGAACCAAGATTTCCATAGGGGTTTTGAGTCCTCGATCTGGGTAAGATCTCGATCAGATATGGTTCTATGTTCAATTAGTAAAGAGTTATCAGACAGGCTATGACTTGTAATGGGATATTGGCTTCCCTCATCGGCACAACTACTAGTCTGGATGGGACTTACAACCCATGCCATCTCAAGGTAGAGAAAAGCTAGCCACGCCGCTGCCATTGAACCGCTGGTTCAATTACTATTTGGTCAGTTCAAGTAAACACGATCCCATTCCTCTCGGTTACACAGAACATTCTAACATTTCCTAAAGGTCGCACCTTATACTCAATTGTTGCAAATATTGGCAACAAATTTATCTCATCCAATGCTTCCCATATAACATTTCTCAACCCTAAACTCACTTCCATTGTTTTTAGCTAAATCAAAAAATACCCTTAACTTAAGTAAACATGGTTATATGGTCCAACTACCTAAATAATCAAATTTAATGGCCTGATTAATACCACTATTCATCAGACATCGACCAATATCTTCTCCTTTCCAATAAACGTTAGTCATTTTGCAAAATTACTTGTTAAGATTTTCCCTCTCAAAATGGGTTATATTGTACAAAAAGACATCTTCCTCATATGTATCCCTCCTTACATTAAAAATCATCAAAATTGGTTAGAACCTTCTTCTTGACTTATACATTGAACCTAAATTAAATATGATCCAAAACAACATCATCTCGTTATGGAATTACAAATTCACCCATGGGGTTTAATAAACACTCATACATGCAAAAGTTGGGCAAGAAAATGTTTGTTGGTCCTATATGAAATTCTCAACGTATTAAATGTTCTCCAATATTGTTATCACTTACTTAGATAGTTTTTGATGATAGGGGTGAGACAGTTTGGTTTCTTATTTGCAGTTATCTTCCATTCTCTTGTCAATGTAAGGTGTAACCTGTCATGCATCAAGTAAAACATACGAATTTGCATTAAACTGGTATTTGTGTTAACTTTTAGTTGTACTTCATTCCTCCTTCATAAAGAGAATTTAATCATATCTTATTGGATGACTTCATTTGCATGTAGAATTGGTTGATTTTGGTAATTGAGTGGCTACCACACGTTTTACCATGGGGTTTAATCTGCTAGGGGGAGTCCATTAGTGGTTTGTCCTAGAAGGCATCCTTCGTCATCAAAAAAAATTCTACTGGAATTCTAAAAATTAGATTTTTTTAATTCATTCCCCTACCTAACATGTATCACATCATCAATTATTTTTGTACACACAAATACTTTCTTTTGTTTAGTAAATGCACATATTTTCATGTTTAGAAAAGTATGAAGCTTTTATTAAAAATGTTTCCTATTAAGGGGATAAAAAGTATTGCAAATAATGTCAAATAGTGAACAAAATGAAACTCAATTTGAAGACATTACTAAATAAAAGACGGGGAAGAACTTATGAAAGCATTGTAACACGTTGCTAACTAGGGTTGTACACATAAAAAGCCATGATGATCATCTGGTTACTTGATGTGCTTAGCACTGCATGCATGCATTCTGGGAATAAGTGAATAGACAATTTGACTTGTTCCATCAAAATATAGTTATTTGCACATGATCAACATATCCGCGAAGTAGTATTTGCTAAAATCAAAGCGTCATATACTCGTATAATAATTCTTTATCAAACAATAAATATTCATAGTGACTCACAACAAGCATTCGTGTTTGACTCCTAGTCATCCTAATAGATGAATTCATTTTGACTTAACTTCCTTGAGTTTCTCTTTCTACACTTCATGATGGAATTATTTGATCATATTCATCATGTGTATCTGTTGTAGTATGATCATTACACTAATTTCATATATTGTTAAAGTCTTAGAAATATCATTCATTACCCAAAATTACCTCATCCTGATTTGGATTAACAATAGTGTGGCTCTTTTCCATCTCCATATATCTATCAGCAACTACATTCATTTTTGGATACGACAAAAAATCAAATTGGTGATGGATCGTTTCCTTAGTAGTAGTTAGAGTTTGTTGTTTCCTATTCCTCATCCAAATCAGATTTGTTGCATTGTGTAGTATAACTTAACATCATTTGTAGTTTCTTGCTTCAGATCTTAAGAGTCCATCATGTCACTATTGTCATTGACTGCACATAGATTGTAGTTCAAAGTGATAGATTCATTAACATTCATTGTAGTCTTTATTTTGCATGAAATCCTTCTAGTATGGATTTTCTTCCGGTGTTAGATGTGACATTTGTATCTTCCTTGATCCATTGGACTCCTACTTTGGCAAAATTTTGTTTTATTCCTGAATGGCTGTTTTTAGTGGAGTTGTTGTGTATTTGGGTCTGATTATGCCCCATCCTACCTCAACTATGGAACATTGGGGGAAGAGATTCAAGTTATATGCAATAATATGTTCCATTAATGACAATCCGCTAGATGGATTAGAACATTCATGACTATTATAATCATAGTCTAGAATACCTACTCTGGGTATAGTTGAGGGTACAACCATCAACCTGAATCAACTTTCTTGACGTAGAATTGATCTTTTCAATTATAACTTGGTTATATAAACCCTAAGAGAGATCTTTAACTATTTCCATGTTAAAAGCATCAATGGCACAACAATCGAGGGAATGAAACTGGCTTCCTTTTTCAACACCATAAACATGATCCAAAAATGGACTAGGGTCCTTCCGCAAGCACATTCAAGTATTCTATTATACATGATTGTTTGATTACTTAGTGATCCCTACTTATTTCGTATGCCCACCATCTTCTAATTGTCTCTCAAAATAGTTAAAGACAAGCACAATGTGTTCAATATCCTATATTCTTAACATTCAATTTCACTACAATCATGAAATGCCACCATTTATGTAATATTGTGTAGGCTTACCATGTGATGAAAATCTCTGGATATCCTTAGTCTTGAATCTCTGATACATTTTTGGGATCCATATTCTTCATCAGTGAAGAAAACACTAGACAGTGAACTTATACAATCCGTTGTTGTGCCTCAAAATGATCTTGAATTCCTACAATTGTGGGCTCATTTTAGGTGTGAACCATTAAGACATGGTATTGATGATGAGAAACAATATTGTGAAGATGATTCCCATCTAAATGATTTATGAGAAGTTGCATATGAGTCCTTTGTGCTTCCTATGGGAAAATCTACATTGATTCTCTGTCAAGATGCATGGATCATCATAGTAGACAATGAAATAACATTAAAAAATGAATTAAATGTTCCTCCTCTTCCCTGAACACCACCAACATGATGTCCTCCTTACCTCCTAAATCAATGGTGTCGTATGATGGGTTATAGAACTTTCATCCATACTTTCCATCAAATATTTGAATTGATATCAATATTCATGGCAATATCATTCTTACCATTCCAATCATTGCTAACATAATCATGTTGATAGTTAAGAACATCTCCTCATATAAATCTTGTGCAATGAGATGGATTATGGACATTCTTCCAGTGTTACTATTTGTGGAATCAATTGCAAACCTCTCATCATGTTCTCCATAAGTGCCTCCTTAGACGTCGTCACTAGAAAGATAGCATATCAAAGATCCCCTGGTTCTAACATTTACATAATTTTTCTTATCATGACCCTCTTATCTCGAAGCTCCCTTAGTTTTCCAATTTTTTGCGTATATATAAATTCAATATCGAATAAGGACACATATTTTTTTCCTTTCTACATATATAGTAGAAAAGACACATATTTTGGTTTCCTTTCTACTTGTTGACACCTCATTTTTTCTCACTTGGAGAAAATTCACAATAATGCTCATTATCTACCTAATGATGGAGTTTATTATATTTCCCACATTTCATTTCATATTTTTCCACATTGATATCTATCTTTTTCACTGATATAACCCATTTTAGGGTTCCTATACAAAAGTGTTCTTCATTGGACTCAAGTGCAATTGTCCACTTAACTATGTTATAATAAGTCTATTCCATAATTACCTAATGGGATAATTTAGAATAGAGTATTCTTTTTTAATCCAACATACATTCATTTCTCATTGTCCTCAACAAATATCCATATCTTCTTGGATAATAAGGAAGGTAAATCTTGAAATAATATTCTATTATCATCCTTTATTGTTTTATGGAATTTTATTCAAATTTATCCTTTCAACAAATTTTACATAATTTTCTCCATATGTTCCTAAAATATCCAGTGAACTGAAATAAAAGAAACATATTTGTTCCTATCTGGGGGTAGTCGATGGATGGGCACTTTCTACAACAATGCACATGGTAGATCAGTGTGATCCACACATTTGTCTAATGTAGAACTTCCATGAAATCCACATCCCTTCTGGTGTCTACCATCAATAACCTAAAATGATAATTCTATCCTATAAATAGACCTCCCATATCCATCATATTCCAAGCCCCTTTTTTATTCTCCTGAAGGCATAGGATCATCTACCCCTCTCCTTTAATTTCCATCATGAACATGATTAGAGGATCCTTCCTCTAACACAATAGTTTTTTATCACCATTATGGTGAGTAACGCTAACCTTAGCTATTGAATATGCTCATCTCAAACTTCTTATGATTGAACCTAACATCTTATAACTGTCATAATCCTTATATATCTATCCATCCATCTATATATCTATATATCTACCTATCTATCCATCTATCTGCTATCTATCTATCTATCTATCTATCTATCTATCTATCTATCTATCGATCTATCTATCTATCTATCTATCTATCTATCTATCTATTTGTCTGTCTATCTGGTTGTCCATCTATCTATCTATTAGATTTATTATGCTTTTATGTGATTCAATTGTAATACTTGATTATGTTGTTTCAAATAAAAATTCAATATTGATTTTAGTCACGCTCTTGTCATATCTCTCCTCTTTTTTCCTATGCATCGATCCTGACTGCCCGGGAGGGATCTCTATTGTGGGAGATCTTGAGGTGACCAGAACCCCACACCTTAAAAAATCATATGTATGGTGATGATTTGAAAGTAACCACTGTCTCCATCCCTAAAAATCCACAAACATAAACAACCCCTGTTTTCACCATTTTGTTTTCTTCCATCTGACCTGAAATCATCTTAACTCAAGATCATTAAGAAAAGTGTCAAATATTGATTTATCTACAAAAATGAGGGTGCTAACTCCTTCCCCACTTGTAGTATTTCATCAAATCTGGTTTTGCCTACCCTTTCCTTCTCTTTTTTGTATCCACCCTTTGGTGGAGTCACTTTTTTTTACATTTTCTACTAGTTTTCACTTTTATCTTATTTCCCCCTCATTTGATGAATAAAATATGGTGGAAACTCTGAGCTTATCCTTTTTTATCATTTTTATTTGTTTTAGAAATCATAAAATTATCTTCCTCATAGGATTTTTTGGGTGGGAAAAACAAATTGGATGCTCTGGGTTGATCTTTCCATCTTTTTTTCTCTTGCGCTTTTTGTTTAGTAAATTTTTTTTCCCTTTTGTTAGGTTTTTCTTTTATATGTTTTTATTTGTCGAGATGACCTAGTGTCAGAAGCAGGGTGACAAATGCATTGATTTTGTGGGTTCTATAGTAACCACAAAACTTGATGATCCTCTGACACTTTGATCTGTAGATAGGTCCTCTATCTCTGGTTTACTCTATCAAATCCGGTATATTTACGTGAGCTTGTTCCATCATGTTTTCTTATTTTTCTTAGACTATCCACCCACTTCACTTTTAGGGATCTTATTCTGTTTCCCAATCAAAGTTTCTTATATTATAAAAAGAAATATTAAGAAATTAAGAAAAAGAGAAAGGATAAGAGAATTTTACCTATATGAACAAGATTCTTCCTAATTAATGACATGTTGGATAGCATGATAATTATTCTTTTGAGGAAGTTGATTGCTTGTACACATGGGGTTTCCCACTTACTTTCTTTTATTTATTTGTCATGGCTTGCTTTAGAAAATAAGTAAAACTTGATATCCATACTTATGCACACCGACAAACACATGCATCTGCAAAACATATGACAACACACAAGTTGGGTCCCTAGATGAGGTGTGAGGGTGTTAGTAAAGGTACCAAAGTGGCACAATGATGGAATTCTAAAGGCCTTGAAGACACCCTCTTCCCCTATCAATCATGATTGGTTACAGTCGCGGTAGTCACAAGGTGTATTGGGAGAAGTACTCATATCTGGTGAAACCAATGTTGGTATGTATGACCATAGAGTCAATCATTTGATGATTATAATGGCATATCCTATAAAT
Organism: Alisma plantago-aquatica; assembly: GCA_963693085.1. NCBI lineage: Eukaryota > Viridiplantae > Streptophyta > Magnoliopsida > Alismatales > Alismataceae > Alisma > Alisma plantago-aquatica. The sequence goes on along the minus strand of OY856412.1, from coordinate 971,738,265 downwards.
TATTTGATTAGTAATGAAATCAATCTTTCAATTTATTTTGTTTATTTAGTTATGAGAGAATGATATAACATAATAAATGTCTAAAGAATGATATTACTCAATGATGTATGACTTTGTGTTGAGGCTTGGACGATAAGATCATACATATTTCAAGAGTATATGTGTTACACCTCGATCTCACAATTACCGTTAATCATGAGATTAGGGCATAAATTGAGGATTTAACGTAATACAAAGATCACCCTTAACATTTTCTTCTTTTTCAAACTCTTTATTTTCTCACATTGAACCACATAAACTAACTTTATAAGGGAATCTAAACATTGATTTCTCTAATCTTATTTCAATAGTAAAAATGCATGTATGAACATTCATTATGTTTCTCATACTTTTAATCACATAAGACTTGCTGATTCGCATATATTGCTAAAAGAGGAATAATGTTATACATCATTATTTACAACTCTCTCTTATTTCTTTACAAGGATCTAGAGGGACAAGGTCCGAATGAACTTAACTATACTCAGACTTAACTATTGTGGCAGATCTACTCTAATGCAATGATATCTTCAAGTCCATGTGATTTCCCTAAAAGAATGTGAGTAGAGGGTTGAGCCTACTCACTCTGTGAAAGAGTACTTCAAAGAAACAGTCTAAAGCACTAATATAATTACAGATATACTTTTGAGCAACAGATATCAATTCTAACAGTAGTAAGCTTTAAAGAGTCTAATCATTGATAATCATAAATATGGCATGATACTCTAGATATCTACAAGAGTAATTCAATATACGAGCATGCTTGATTAATTTCAAAGAGAACTAATAATTTAGAAACACACAAAGAATAATTGTTGGAAACTGTACTTGAATCTTTCTTAACCTTTCTTACTTATGAGAAACTCTTTAAAACTATATGAACATATTTTAGCTTATCCCTTGATCATATGAAGTGTACTCTTCATATGAAGACTCGTAGCAAACTACAATCTCACCGTATAAGACTTAGCTGACACACCCGGGAATGCTAAGCCTGACTACGTCGCTGGTCTATAACAGGAAAATGGCTCTCTGGCATCGGCACACCTATTATGCTGTAAAAATTGGACTCCTTCTCTAACCAGAGCACACAGGAAAAGAGTTAAGCCACCTATTGGCTTTTCTGTACTCTAGTGCCACCAGGACCTCTGGTTGATGTTGGACACTACATGTTGTATATTAAGGAGACTTCCACTAGGGATTCGTGTACCACCTGTTAGTACGTTCTGACCCCCGTATACTGGACACTACCAGGGTTAGGTCATTTCATCCCTACGGCATAGACCTCTCATAGGGAATCTACGGTGTGCAGGGCTCTTAAGTCTATTATTTTATTATTCTTGGAAAGCTCTTACTATATTGTATCTTTTCCCTTACTTATACTTGACTTTGGTATCTCTATGGTACCATGTCTATTTATTTGAAGTTTATAACACAACATGTATATCATTCTAAACTTGGCAGAGCAATATACTCAAAATACTGTAATATACTGAGAAATCAACATTTTATACCTACAGGCAGACTAAAATTCTTAAATAACAAAATATATGTCCACTTGATACTTTATACACTAGAATCATGCAATTGAACTTCTTAATACACTGATATGATTTAATTACTTGACATACGAGTAATCGTCCTTTACACATGTAAATTATTTGTACTTTCTTGGAAAATGTGCACCTCAACCCAATCTTGAGTTGTACATCACATTACATATCTTAGTTTAGCTCTGTAAACCATTCATTTCATAGACCATCTGATAACATTTACCACAACTGAACTATTAAATATCACCACATCTCATACTGAGAACATTGATGTCAAAATACTTGATTCATTGAACATCCTATCCTTTGGGTTTCATTTACCCCATTCACGTATCACATGGCTCTCATAAGGATTTCATGTGACATAAACATTCACTAAATAATGACTACTATCAACAAATCATATAAAATCAATATATGTATGAAACTTTGGAACTGAGCTGAATTTGGGTTTCCATGACATTCATTGAGATAACATGCATCAATAATAAAATTGAATAAATAAAGTCTATCATGTCAAGAAAATCCATTCAAAAGGATTTCATGATATCTATTCGCAAATATCCAACTTTCCTCGCATCTAGGGTTTCACCCTCTTTACTGAGATATCAAACAAACACTATTCACCTTAAATGAAATCCAAGATAGTATCTAACATATATGTACTATGAATTTAGATAAACAATCATTCATAACCAAGTGAATCCAGATAAACAAATTTCTCTATTTAATTATACAACAATTTCAGGCATAGGAAAATTCCCTATTTTTCAGTTTACTCTTATAACCTCTATGAATACTTAGGTAATTCTCATTAGGATGTATTGTATACATTTCTAATATGATTCTATCATCTGAAATTCATCCAAATAGAGGAAGAATCTGTTTCATATCATTTTGCAACAACTTAGATCAAACACACAATTTAGGGTATGTAGTCGCATACTAAGGAATTAAAGATTATGGATGATTTAATCAATTTTCATGCAATATACTATTTAAAGGAAGTTCCCACTTACCCTAAGGTGTGAAAACATCTTAAAAACACAGCTCATTCCTGAAAATCTCAATCTCATATCAAATCCCTAGCAATTCATCTGATTCTTCTTCCTTTCAACTCGAAAACCCTATGAATGAGGGATTATGAAGAAAGAGTGAGAAAAGGGGAAGTTTTGATACCATTTCGGATCAAATTATAGGAGGGAAAAAATATTGACATGTGAGAGAAGATTCACCATTAAAGTCTATGCAAAGAAGCTAAACTTACATGATTTCATCATTCCTCGGACCGCAAAACCCTAGGTCAGCATCTCCATCACTTTCTCCTCTCAAACCCTAACTCTCCTTCTCTCTATAGGATTTCATTTCTATGGATTGAATCACGAATTATGAGAGCTCATTGTGTGTGAGGTTGACCATATAGAGCAATTGAACTTCTTGGGTCAATTGCACATTGACCCCTCACTATACTTTCTCTTATTTCAGCTAAATTTTTTGTCATAAAAATATTACTGTAATTCGTCTACCGTTAAGGTCTAAATGCATCCAAAAATTATGAAAATTTTTCATGTTCTTTATTGAGTTTTAGATCTCCAGTTAAAATTTTAGATCATTTGGAGTTACCAATAAATAATTAAAAATAAAACACTACACTGCTGAAAAGCACTCTATCAACATTTTGGTCGAAGTATAGTTTGACCAAGAACAACATTCAAGGAACACTCAAATCTTCTGAAATTTTTCTCCAATATGCATGATTGAGTTATCCATATCATATCCAAAATTCAATTAAATAAAAAATTTGTAGAAAATATGAAAAATCATTTACCACACTACTATCCTGATCAAATTCCATATTCATGTACTATCAAAACCCTATTTTTTGCCGATTAGGGTTTACATTTCTCAAACCCTAATTATACAAACTAAAATGATAGTTAGTGTTTCTTCTTAGGTTTGAAACATCACAATTGATCTACTATCATTAATCAAGTCTAAATGATGTTCAATTTAATCAAGCATATGTAATCATTCAGGTAAACCCTAGTTTACCAATTAAGCACAAATGTGGTCATTACAATTCTCACCCCCTTAAAAAGTTTCATCCCCGAAACATAAATAAACAAACAAAGTATATTCAAAGTTTATTTTAAGCTTCTGAAATCTTACATGTCATTACATTCTTGTATTTTATACTTGAATGTAGTTTTCAACGTTAAGTCCTTTATTTGTTTTCTAATCACAACATGTTAAAGCAATTCCCAATGATAATAAACAAATTTTCTATGCCACAATCAATCATAGAGTAGATAAAGAAGCAACCATTTCAATATTTTCATACCCTTGAGGTGTTACCTCAACATTGATAATCTGGTCCAACCATCTCAATTCATACGACTCAATATGAACTATTGTTATGTATTACCTCTAAGTCACAAAAGAGAGTTCACCATGTTGTTTTAAATTTTACTGTTGTGCTACTCACATAGCAAAACAATCTTGAGTTGGAAGACTAGATTCAACGACAATTGTACAATACTACTCACGACATCCCCATTGCATCATGGATGCATAAGGTGAAGCATTACCATCAGATTCCATATTATTCTCAAGTATGAACCCGCACATAATTCAAGGTGTAACCATCGGGTTATAGAATACTAGGGTTTCAACAATAGTAACAAAGTGTCTTTAAACCTTGGATTACTATCAGTGCTAGTTTACTTCTCATAGTGCAAATCTCATGATCTTGTTTTATAGAGATTCTAGTATTCAAGGTCAAATCACTGGTGACATCACTTGAACTACTACAAGTCTAAATATTCTAGGGTTTGGACCTTATCAGTAGCATGATGTTATTGTGATGTGACTTTGCTCCCTTAATTTGAAATTCAAACATTTGAACTCACAAGTTTTACTAAAGTCTTCTTTATCTTACTGATTCAATTTCCTTTCTCTTATTTGGCCATTCAAATAGATTACATTCTCAATTACCCTGCTAGGGTTTCACCATCATATTGTGTGTCATTATTACATTCACTAGATGTCTCTACCATGGTGGTTATGCATCATATATGATTCATTTTCTTATCACTTCATTCCCACATTGCTCTAATTAAGGAAGGTATGAAAGAGAAGATGATTCTGAGACTTAGAATTCTTATCTTCAAACATTCCCTTCATACATTTGTTGTATGTAGGTTTAATGAGTTATAAACAAGGATACTTAACTCATTAGCACTTTCTTGAATCTCACAACCTCTTTCTTTTATAATCTATAGTACTCCATTATGTTTCAAACCCTTCTTTACTTTCCATAATCCCCTTACCATATACTACTATTCCACATGTGATCTTTAACTTGTAGTTTTCTCTTATGATCATGTTTCTTCTTTTATGTGTATGATCATGTACACCATGTTGCGTATATTTCCTTTAATCCTTCTACTAATGTGAAGTTGAAATTTTAAATCAATAATCTCTCTACTAGTATCACCTCATGTTTAATACATTACATATCCTTCATTTTAAATCAAACGACTCATGAATGGGTGAAATATAGTTTCTCTTTCAATCAAGTTTTTCCTTCCTGAATATAGTCTACCTTTGTATGACTTATTCATTTATTTAGTTACACTTTTGTTCTTCTTTTAAAAACTAGTTTGTTTTTCTATAGAGACTTAGAATCCAAAGGAAATAAGGATGAATGTATTAAACTTATTAATAAAGGTATACATTCCATGCTCTCAATTATATCATAACCCTCATTCCTTAATCAAGCTCATTATTTCCAACATTTCTCTTTGTTTCAACTAAGTTTCTTATCCTAGTTTTATGATTTACATGCTCATCTAGTTCTCTTCAATTTAACTCTTCTGAAGACTCTTCACTTCTATGTACTTATTGTATAGTTAGCTCTTTTCTTCTATTTTCCCTTTGCTTTGGAGTACATAAAAACATTGTACTTGATTATATAGTCAATTCCTCATGATTGATTCTTACTATCTTGGTCCTTACATACATTTCTCATATCTTTTCAACATTTCATATTTAGAGTTCATATAATAATAATCATTAAACTTAATATTAACCTTATGTCATGTTCCTTTATTTCCCAATTAAGGGTTTCTCATATGAGGCCCCAAAGTTGGATCTCAGATATCAGTTCCAACTAATTCTTAGTTATCCTAGTCTTTCCCTTATACTTCAAAATCTTAGAGTATATACATTCATACTAGAATTTGGATCTAATCTATCCAAAATTTACTCTTGTTATGTTACTAATAGGAGTCATTAGATCCCAATAATGCATCCTACCAGCCGGACCAGGCCAAACCTATAGTCCTGAAGCCAAGAGCTACTCAGGATTACTCAACTCCTATTCATCTCAAATGTGTGGAAGAAACCTTATCCACTTAAGAAAGCTCATTCAAAGATCATTTCTAGTCTACTTGATACAAAGAATGTAACCAATAAATGCTACAACTGTATAGTGTACAACAAATCTTAAAGACCCATATATATTTCAAAATATTGAATATCTAATTTCGAACATATAAGAGCTTTTCTATTAATCTCCAATAAAACAACAATATGAAATGAAAGTTCTATCTCATTTTATATTTATGCTCTTAATTCATGTTACTTATCTTGTTCCTAACCCTAATATTTCTTGGGTTCCTCTCTGGACCATCCTTCCATTGTATAACTGGCCAGGGTATACATGAAATAATAGACAGAGTAGCTTGATACTAGTTGATCCAAGTACTCATATACCGGGCCAGGATATCCAAATACTCAAATCCCCAGAGCTAACATCATAACATCTCCTATCTGCCACACTTATGACTCTAACTTACTAACTTAATGGTCTCTGACAACTCAGCCTAAGCTCTGATACCAAGTTGTTACACCCCGATCTCACAATTACCATTAATCATGAGATTAGGGTATAAATTGAGGATTTAACATAATACAAAGATCACCCTTAACTTTTTCTTCTTTTTCAAACTCTTTGTTTTCTCACATTGAACCACATAAACTAACTTTATAAGGGAATCTAAACATTGATTTCTCTAATCTGATTTCCACAGTAAAAATGCATGTATGAACATTCATTATGTTTCTCATACTTTTAAGCACATAAGACTTGTTGATTCACATATATTGCTAAAAGAGGAATAATGGTATACATCATCATTTACAACTCTCTCTTATTTCTTTACAAGGACCTAGAGTGACAAGGACTGACTGAACTTAACTATACTCAAACTTAACTCTTGTGGAAGATCTACTCTGATGCAATGATATCTTCAAGTCCATGTGATTTCCCTAAAACAATTGTGAGTAGAGGGGTGAGCCTACTCACTCAGTGAATGAGTACTTCAAAGAAACAGTCTAAAGCACTGATATAATTACATATATACTTTTGAGCAACTGATATCAACTATAACAATAGTAAGCTTTAAAGAGTCTAATAATTGACAATCATAAATATGGCATGATACTCTAGATATCTACAAGAGTATATCAATATATGAGCATGCTTGATTAATTTCAAAGAGAACTAATAATTCAGAAACATACAAAGAATAATTGCTGGGAAACTGTACTTGAATCTTCCTTAACCTTTCTTACTTATGAGAAACTCTTTAAAACTATATGAACATATTTTAGCTTATGCCCTAATCATATGTAGTGTACTCTACATATGAAGACTCATATCGAACTATGATCTCACCATAAAAGACTTAGCTGACACACTCGGGAATGCTAAGCCTGACTTCATCGTTGGTCTGCAACAGGATAATGGCTCTCTAGCCTCAGCATACCTATTATGCCGTAAAAAATTGGACTCCTCCTCTAACCTGAGTAAACAGGCAGAGAGTTAAGACACCTATTGGCTTTTCTGTACTCTAGTGTCACCAGGACCTCTGGTTGATGTTGGACAATACATAATGTATATTAAGGAGACTTCCACTACGGCTACATCCCCTGTACCACCTGTTAGTATGTTCCGACCCTCGTATACTGGACACTGCCAGGGTTAGGTCGTTTCATCCCTATGGCGCATACCTCTCATAGGGAATCTACGGTGTTTAGGGCTCTTAAGTCTATTATTTTATTATTCTTGGAAAGCTCTTACTATATTGTATCTTTTCCCTTACTTATACTTGACTCTGGTATCTCAATGGTACCATGTCTATTTATTTGAAGTTTATAACACAACATGTATATCATTGTAAACTTCATAGAGAAATATACTCAAAACATTGTAATATACTGAGAAATCAACATTTTATACCTACAGGAAGACTAAAATTCTTAAATAACAAAATACATATCCACTTGATACTTTATACACTAGAATCATGCAATTGAACTTCTTAATACACTGATAAGAGTTAATTACTTGACATACCAGTAATTGTCATTTGCACCTGTAAATAATTTGTACTTTCTTGGAAAATGTGCACCTCAACCCAATCTTGAGTTGTGCATCACATTACATATCTTAGTTTAGCTTTGTAAACCATTCGTTTCATAGACCATCTGATAACATTTATCACAACTGAACTATTAAACATCACCACATCTCATACTGAGAATATTGATATCAAAATACTTGATTCATTGAACATCCTATCCTTAGTGATGTGTATTTTACTACGCGCTTAAACGCAAGTATACACGTCGAGTAATATAGGCCTTGTGAGGACCGAGTCGAACTCAGGGATACGTGAATTATTGGAGACTTCTACTAACTAATCGCAATCAGCTAGACCGATTAACAAAATAGGGTTTTGTTGTTGATATTAAAAGAAAATAAAAATCAAACAAAGAAAACAATCGATTAAAGGTTAATTTAATCAATTCAAAAGGATATCTTTAGGATGGCGGTTTCACCGCGGGTCAACATTGTATTAGGTTTCATATAATTCCTCACACTTCTCTCTCTATCCGGGTAGTGGCCTGAAATGAGAATTACCCACTGTCGTGGTGTAATTCACTACTTAGGTTTAGGTTGATTCCACCATCGTAGTAATCATTCCCCTAAACTAAGTGCATTAAAAACGGTCTCTCAGTTCCCACCATTAATTTTACAACTCCTTTGTCAAGGGTTTTATTGATTAGTGTAGAATTCGTCTCTTTTCAACCGTTAATCCTTCTGTCGAAGTGATTAAGGGTGTTAAATTATTATTATGGTGATCAAGCATAACAATAGAAATGGAGAAAACGAATCTATACCACGGATTTGAGAGAGAAATATGAATTATTGATATAAAAATGCCATACAATGCATTCCCGGGCTACTCCCGGTCCTAAAGATTGAGGGTTTTAGCCTCTCATGTTCATCTCACACGAATACATGGTAGAAATTGGGGAATTCATAAGAAAAACGGGAAATAAATGGGAAAACCCCTGAACGAAGAAGAACCGGTGGATCCTTGGCGTAGAACACGAGCTTCCCCGCCTGTCGGTGGTGGAAATCGTCTTCGGCAACATCCGAATCACCCGGGATGAGCTTCTTGGCCTCCGTTCTTGACCTTTTCAAGCAAAATTCGTCTGAACTTCTCCAGAGATCTCGATGGTATCGACTGGGGTGTCGATACCATCGACACTTTTATTGCAACCTGCCTGTGACCATGTCGATATCATCGACAGGGGTGTCGATAGTATCGACGCAGTGCGATTTTTGCTGATGTCAACCTGAACCCATGTCGATACCATCGACCAGTGTGTCGATGGTATCGACCCTGCCTGTTCCTGCACATTTAACAAACGGATCAAGGTATCTTTTTTAAATTAAAATCTAAACAAAATAAAAGCAATCTATGACTTGAATTACACTATCCTACTGTACCAATGATTGGGTTGCCTCCTAACAAGCGCCCTTCTTTAACGTCTTAGGCTAGACGTATGACAGTCATCATCTTTTCACCTTGGGGACTGCACTTAGAGGATCATGCGGTAATTTGAATTCAACACGATCTCCTCCAATGCCCAAAGACAAAGTACCTCTCCCTAAGGCAGTCACGACATCCGCCGTTGCTTGAAAAGGTCTTCCTAGAAGAATTTCATAGCATTGGAGTGGTGGCATATCCATGACGACAAAGTCCACAGGAAATATGAATCTATCCACTTTGACGAGAACATCTTCACATACTCCATAGGGTCTCACGGTAGACCCATCTGCCAATTCAATTGTTGCAGCCAACTTCTTTATCTCTTTTAACCCCAACTTTTGAAATGTAGGCCAAGGCATGAGATTTATACTAGCGCCGGAATCACATTGCGCTTTAGAAACATGTTGACCACCTATTGAACACGGAATGTAAAAACCTCCTGGGTCCTTTCTCTTCTTTGGTGAACTCCCATGAATCATAGAGCTCACTGTCTCATTCATCCAATAAATTTCATCGTCTTTTATCCGCCTCTTCTTATTGATGATTTCCTTGATGAACCTCCCATAGGCGGGTACTTTATCGATCATCTCCACTAATGGAATATTGATGTGGAGTTTTCGGAATATCTCCAAGAATTTCTTAAAATGACGATGCTCTTTCTTTGACTTAGAATTTACCGGAACTGAAACATCAGCTGCATCAGCACGCCTGTGAGGTGGCACATACGTGCTTTTCGGGGGTACCTCCCCTAAGCTTGCTTCAATCACTCTCTCCGACGTGGGCTTTGGCGAGACATCCTCAATAGTAGCAGCTTGTTGTGGTTCCTCTCTCGCCTTAGATGTCTCCACATGTGCACAAACAACTTGCACTTGTTCTTCCTGCCTAGGTGGAGATACAATATTCACAACTCTTTGTGATTTTCTGAAGAAAGGGTTTCCGCCCGGAAATCCATAGTACGTGCGTGGATATGGTATCGCCGGTGTTGCATGCACATTGAAAGTCATTTTTCTTTCTTCTACAACTTCTTGCACCTGAGATTCCTCCTTAGTGCTTACCACAGATATGTACTTGACTTGTTGGTGTGCCTGAGCCACATTTGCATTCTCGGCTGGTTTCTGTTGATTGGCGTGCTTGATGGCCGCCACTTCACTTGAAATCTGTGCCACGGTGGTTTCCAATGCCCGCATTTGTGCTCCATGGCTTTGCAGCGTCTGCCCAAACTTGGTTAGAATATCAACTTGAGATTGCAATTGTTTTCCAAACATGGCCATCATCTCTTGGTTTTGCTGGACCATTTGAGTTAGTAATTCAGTGTTCTTGTCCTCAGCTTTCTGCTGTGGCTTGGCATCCGGATCCTGTAGAAAATTGTTCGGATCCTTCCATGAAAACTTTTTATCTTTCCTCCATGCATAGTCATTGTTTCTATAGCCCTGTTGTTGCATGAATTTCACTTGGGCCTCCCCATCATCAGATGCATCCTCCTTAGTTAGCACCTTCTTGGCTAGAAGATCTAACTTGGCATTCAGCTCCCTCACTATTCTGGATTCACCAGCAGCCTTGACATGTTCCACAGCCCCTCTATCACCCCATGACTGTTTCCTAGCCATGTTTTTTAGTATCTCCCAACATCTGGTATCCGTATTATTCAGAAAAAATCCAGATCCGGCTGAATCAAGATTTCTTCTATCATGCTCAGAGAGAGCAAACTAGAAGATTTTCACTTGTGTCTCCTTGTCCAATCCATGATGTGGACATCTCCTCAACATGACCTCGAATCGCTCCCAAGTCTCAGAATAAGTTTCACCCGCCTGTTGGGTGAAATTGTGGATCTTCCGGATCATATCATTGGTCTTCTCAGGAGGGAAGAACCTCTCAAAGAAAACCTCCACCATGTGATCCCATGATTCAACAAACTCGTCGTCGAGGTTATGAAGCCACTCTCTTTCCACTCCAGCCAAGGAACTCGGGAATAACTTGAGGTAGAGCACATCCTGTGGAAATCGATCTATCTTCACCATATCACAGTTCTCCACAAACTGGCTGATGTGGGCCACTGGATCTTCATTTTTCAATCCATGAAATGCGTTTGATTTAACCAGGTTAATCAATGCTGGATCGATCTTGTAGGTTGGAATGTTTAGCCCCTGTTTCTTTATAGGCCCCTTTGATGCCGAGGAAGAAGACGCCCTGTTAACAAGAGACACCATCAACAGATCATCAAAAGATATGGTGCCTCTATCTGCTATACAACCAACGTTCCCCAACTTTGGCCTTGTTGCATGCAAGAGTCTTTCTAACAATGAACTCAGACTCATCATGTCTTGGCTATATGCAGAGAATGATGAGCTTGTTTTCCTTAAAGGGAATATTTTCATTATGGCAGACGCACTCTGTGAAACTATACAAGTAAAGGGTTCATTATCTGTGAGCACGTAGTCTCGACTACATGTGCACCATGCAAAGTACCTGAAATATGGAAATCGGGGTTCAGTACAATGCTTTGAACGAGTAAACACAATTATAGAGAAATATAGGAATTTTTAAAATTGTTTTATAATAAAATAATAAAAAAATGTGGCCTAGAGTGGCCGCTCTTAGCACTCAAAGTGCCAATAATTCGCCGTATCCCCGGCAACGGCGCCAAAAACTTGACGTGTATTTTACTACGCGCTTAAACGCAAGTATACGCGTCGAGTAATATAGGCCTTGTGAGGCCCGACTCGAACTCAGGGATACGTGAATTATTGGAGACTTCTACTAACTAATCGCAATCAGCTAGACCGATTAACAAAATAGGGTTTTGTTGTTGAAATTAAAAGAAAATAAAAATCAAACAAAGAAAACAATCGATTAAAGGTTAATTTAATCAATTCAAAAGGATATCTTTAGGATGGCGGTTTCACCGCGGGTCAACATTGTATTAGGTTTCATATAATTCCTCACACTTCTCTCTCTATCTGGGTAGTGGCCTGAAATGAGAATTACCCACTATCGTGGTGTAATTCACTACTTAGGTTTAGGTTGATTCCACCGTCGTAGTAATCATTCCCCTAAACTAAGCGCATTAAAAATGGTCTCTCAGTTCCCACCATTAATTTTACAACTCCTTTGTCAAGGGTTTTATTGATTAGTGTAGAATTCGTCTCTTTTCAACCGTTAATCCTTCTGTCGAAGTGATTAAGGGTGTTAAATTATTATTATGGTGATCAAGCATAACAATAGAAATGGAGAAAACGAATCTATACCACGGATTTGAGAGAGAAATATGAATTATTGATATAAAAATGTCATACAATGCATTCCTGGGCTACTCCCGGTCCTAAAGATTGAGGGTTTTAGCCTCTCATGTTCATCTCACACGAATACATGGTAGAAATTGGGGAATTCATAAGAAAAACGGGAAATAAATGGGAAAACCCCTGAACGGAGAAGAACCGGTGGATCCTTGGCATAGAACACGAGCTTCCCCGCCTGTCGGTGGTGGAAATCATCTTCGGCAGCGTCCGAATCACCCGGGATGAGCTTCTCGGCCTCCGTTCTCCCTTTTTCTCCTCCTCGGCACTCGTGCAATCAAAAAATGAGATTCTCCTCTCGTGTGGGCGGCCTTCATTAGGTATAAGTCCCTCATTAGGTCGTCAAATAACAACAGCCGTCCGATCGAGATCAAAACAGATCCAACGCATATCTGCCGGCGTCGATACCATCGACGCGGGTCGATGGTATCGACCCAGCGGATTAGCGGCAACTTTCTTTTCTTTTATTCTGAGCGCCTGTGGTGATCTCGATACCATCGACTTGCGCGTCGATGGTATTGACTCCTGTAGCGTCGGTTTTGTCTTCTAGCGATGTTGTAGCTCTCCTTGTGTCGATGGCATCGACTTTCGTCGATGGTATCGACTGCATCCTCGCCAGCAACCTTAAGTGATCTCGATGCCATCGACTTAGGTGTCGATGGTATCGACTCTGTATTGCTCTTCTCGGCTGACAACTTGTGGCTTGGTCGATGGTATCGACTTCCGTCGATGGTATCGACGGAAGTAGATACTTGTTTTTCCTGAAATTTCACAACAAGACCAAGTAAATCCACACAATTTATAATAAGATGATAAATAATGCTCAAAATAGTAAAACAAAGGGGATTTGATATAATATAATGGCAAAGACCAAATTAAGTGAATTATGCAATATTATCCATGAAAATGAGTAATTAAGGCACCAAAAACATATGAAATGGGTCTATAAATGCGACTCAAAATCATCGCATCACTTAGGGTTTCATTTACCCAATTCACTTATCACATGGATCTCATAAGGATTTCATGCGACATAAACATTCACTGAATAATGACTACTATCAACAAATCATATAAATCAATATATGTATGAAACCTTGGAACTGAGCTGAATTTGGGTTTCCATACTATTCACTAAGACAAGATTCATCAATAACATCATTGATTAAATAAAGTCTATCATGTCAAGAAAATCCGTTCAAATGGATTTCATGATATCTATTCGCAAATATCCAAATTTCCTCGCATCTAGGGTTTCACCCTCTTTACTGAGATATCAAACAAATACTATTCACCTTAAATGAAATCCAAGATAGTATCTGACATATATGTACTATGAATTTAGATAAACAATCATTCATAACCAAGGGAATCCAGATAAACAAATTTCTCTATTTAATTATACAGCAAATTCAGTCATAGGAAAATTCCCTATATTACAGTTTACTCTTATAACCTGTACAAATACTTAGGGAATTCTCATTAGGATGTATTGTATACATTTCTATTATGATTTTATCATATGAAATTCATCCAAATAGGGGAAGAATCTGTTTCATATCATTTTGCAACAACTTAAATCAAACACACAATTTAGGGTTTGTAGTCGCGCACTAAGATATTAAAGATTATAGATGATTTAATCATTTTTCATGCAATATACTATTTAAAGGAAGTTCCCACTCACCTTAAGGTGTGAAAACACCTTAAAAACGCAGCTCATCCCTATAAATCTCGATCTCATATTAAATCCCTAGCAATTCGTCTCATTCTTCTTCCTTTCAACTCGGAAACCCTAGAAATGAGGGATTATGAAGAAAGAGTGAGAAAAGGGGAAGTTTTGGTACCATTTCAGATCAAATTAGAGGAGGGACGAAATCTTGACGTGTGAGATAAGATTCACCATTATTATCTATGCAAAGAAGCTAAACTTACATGATTTCATCATTCCTCAGACCGCAAAACCCTAGGTCAACATCTCCATCACTTTCTCCTCTTAAACCCTAACTCTCCCTCTCTCTCTAGGATTTCGTTTCTCTGGATTGAATCAAAATTATGATAGCTCCTTGTGTGTTAAGTTGACCATATAGATCAATTGAGCTGCTTGGGTCAATTGCACATTGACCCGTCACTATACTTTCTCTTATTTCAGCTGAATTTTCTGTCATAAAAATATTACTGTAATTAGTCTAATGATAAGGTCTAAACGCATCCAAATATTATGAAAATTTTACATGTTATTTATGATTGAGTTTAAGATCACCAGTTAAAATTTCATATCATTTGGATTTACCAATAAATAAATAAAAATAAAACACTACACTGCTAAAAACACTCTGTCAGCATTTTGGTTGAGGTATAGTTTGACCGAGAACCACATTCAAAGAACACTAAAATATTCTAAAATTTTTCTCCAATATGCATGATTGAGTTATACATATCATATCCAAAATTAAATTAAATAAAAAATTTGTAGAAAATATGAAAAATCATTTACCACACTGTTATCCTGATCAAATTCCATATTCATGTACTATCAAAACCTTAATTTTTGCCGATTAGGGTTTACATTTATGAAACCCTAATTCATCAAACTAAAATCATAGTTATAGTATCTTCTTAGGTTTGAAACATCACAATTTATCTACTATCATTAATCAAGTCTAAACAATGTTCAATCTAATCAAGCATGTAATCATTCAGGTAAACCCTAGTTTACCAATTAAGCACAAATCTGGTCATTACAACATGCATTCTTGTTATGTCCCTAGTCGAATGTTATTGTAGAATGCTAATAGACAACAACAACACTTAAGACTAAAGTGTGTGTTAGTTGATAATAGAATCTCATTAGCCATGATATATGTTATCCAACCAAGCACATAGATACTTATTAGAGAACAATGTATCAGACATTCCCACCTTGAGAGTGACACATGGGAACCATGAATGGTATTCAAAGTAGTCTATCATAGTTATGGTGGTGATTTTAGTTCTTAGACTTAAAGTCACAACAGTCATCACATGTCATTCAATGTGCTTTGACATCATCCACCGTGATTCTGAATAAGGGTTGCCATAAAGGTGATGCTCGGGTGCAATGTGAGACATAGGGATGACTGTGAGTGATGTAGATGGGATTTGTCCCTCTTAAGGGAGTTTGATATCCTGGCCACTTGATAAGTGAGACCAAGAAATGCATGGCCATGTGTATGAGATTCAGTATGTGATATTGAGCTTACACATATCTCAGATAGTCTACTCTATTTCAAGGAACATGGATTGAATGTTGAAGAGGATGATGATTCCATACCTCGAGTTCAATACAGATATCAAAGACAAAGGAAATATACATTCACTATAACACTAGTTACATATGATAGGTTAAGTTTTTCTCCAACTTCTACAATTACTTGGGTAGCAATGAAGTCTTTCTAGATGCCAATCATTGCTTGTGAAATCATAATACAATTATGAATATCACTACCAACATAATGTGGAGCCTATTGGGTCACACACATAGAATATGATTGGAATAGGAGTGTAATTGTGGACATTATTGGAAATGTTTTATATCAAATTGATTACTAAAATGAATAGGTAATCTTCTATAATAGTATTGAAATATGACCTAAGTTAATTGGTTAAAGTGTTTAAGAAAATTAATTATATTCTATTGTTAAGTCGGATGTTGACCCAGAGCGATTAACTAGAGATGGATAATGAAAATTAGTTAATCAATTAATGTGTCTAATTAGTTGATGAAGTGATTCTAGAATATTCTTTGAGTTGTCTATGAGAGGCTCGTTTTAACAAACTCGTAGCCTTTTATTTTCCTAAGGGTTTTCGTAAACACTGCTTCCTTTCTCTTCTATTTATAGGGGCATGATGATCGGCCTTTTGGTATCTCTGATACACTTGCACTGAGGTTATACTTTTGTATGTGAACCCTAGTCATCATCATCCCCAATTGAAAGAGAAGGAGAGCAACCGACGCAAGCACAACATCAAGCAGAAGGTTTCTCCTTCCATCCGACTTAAGGAAGCACAACGTGGAGTTCTAGTCCATCCTCATGGATGAAGTAGAGACATAGACGCTACACTACCTACGTTTGGAGGATGGCTGAGGACCGTCTATGCACGCTAGGAGTGACACACATCATCGAGTGAAGGGATGTCGATGGATTTTCTATGGGATAAGGTATATCCCTACACCCTCCTTTCGAATACACTATTATCAATGAGATCCTCGAGTAGGGTATGCATGGAAAAACTTTTTTGCTTCTGTTATGCCTGTATCCTCCACAAAACCCAATAGTGGTATCAGAGTGCGTCGATATATATCATATTTGGATTCAATTCAATGTGATGGGAATTTTGTATAATATTTTCAATGGTTTCGTGTGATGCAAACTTAAATTGTTAATATGCATATCTAAACCTAATTCCACATACACCATAGACTTGTTATTTTTGACTTGTTGGATAGGGTCAACAATAAAAATTATGATTTTTCTTAGTGCATGAAACTGAACTTTTGCATGGACACCTACACAGGGGCGTTGCCCCTGTGTACCCCGCCTAGTTTGTGTGCGAGTCAGAAAGTGTTTAATGGGGAATGTCCCGCATTAAAAGGCTGCAATCTTAATGTATATATGTATATATAGATATTCCTAAAAAATCATACACGTTGCCATTGAAAAATATTTTGTGTGGTTATTGCATGTGTGGTTATGGCCTAGGACACCTTTTGTGAATGATGTGCTTGGTTATCTTGTGGTTGGATGTATATGGTTGTTCTTGGATCCTTTTTTTGTAAGTATTCAGATTGCATGTCGATCATCATCTCTTATCTCCAAACATAATTAATTCTATACCCTCTAAACTCCCCTCAAATGTAACTCGAGGTTCTCCTTTTATATCATGTAATAGAGATAGGAATAGATTTAGTTTGGAAGACTTGCAGTGAAGAGGTGTCTTGAAGATCCGACTCCAAGGAGCGTCCATGGAGAAGCAAACCAAAGGTTCAACACCAAGGGGTGTCCATGAAGATGTTCATCTTGATGTTGATCAAATACAAGTACATATGATATTCACAAGTTGTCATTGAATGAGATGCAAGAGACCATATGTGGATAGTAATCCTTTGTGGATCCAAAGGATTATAGTAGTATGGCCATAACCAATGCATTTGTATTTGTGGATTGTATGTTTTTGGATTGAATGTAGTATGTATAATATATATATTATAAGTATGCGGTGTTTGATATGTATGAGTACATATGTAAAATCCCTCAAATAAAATATTAAGTCTTAGACGCTTTCCATAAGAAGCACACACAAAAAGCTTGTTTGACTAAGTGTAGGTTATGCCAAAGCATGGTGCATCGTCCATCTTGTGGATGTGTAATGGTAGATATATAGATATTCCAAAGTAGGGTGCATATTCTATAGTGTTGGATTTTAGGTCAGGCTTAACTAGGTGATCTTAACGAGATTAAGTACCTAGAAGCATAGATATGGAATATGGCAAAGAGTTGTTGTAACATCCCATGATTTGAGGCTTAAGATAATATGATCTTATAAGGAATGATTGGACTACCCATATCACCAAGGTGCACCTCCTTTCTAGAGATCCCACCACTAAAGAACTCCATAGTTAAGCATGCTCAACTTGGAGTAGTCCTAGGATGGGTGACCAGTCGAGAAGTTGACCTCGACTTGTGTGTGAGTAAGGATAAAGCACGCAGTTAAGGCTAGTGGTGATCTGTAGGGCCAATCATCATTCCTGAAACACTACTAGAGCCTAAGGCAATGGACGCAAGAGTTACAAATGTTATCAGAGCCAATTCCCCTCTAGTAGGTGGGGCCCATAGGGGCATGTGGCATGCCAATCTTAAGTCATGTGGTCCAAGCAATTTGGAAAGGGCTATCGAGTGATACGAGATGGAGTTGCCCCTGCACAGGTAGTCATGGATGAGAGCTAGATGTCCATGGGCCATTTTAGGTCTGCACTGAAATGGGGAAGCAATTATGAGGCTGTATAGTTGAGCCTTGACAAGCACATTAAGTGTATAAGTGGGGGAGATTGTAACATCCCAAGATTTGAGGCCTCAGATAATATGATCTTATAAGGAATTATTTGACTATCCATATAACCAACGTGCACCACCTTTTCTGGGAGCCATCACTAAAGAACTCCATACTTAAGCGTGCTCAGCTTGGAGTAGTACTATGACGGGTGACCAGTTGGGAAGTTGACCTTGGCTTGTGCGTGAGTGAGGATAAAGCACACAGTTAAGGCTAGTGGTGATCTGTTTGGCCAATCGTCATTAGGGCAGTGGGCCCATGCATTATAGTTGTTCACACCTATTGGTAAATATGCCCATAGAGCCATCCTGAGCAATTGCATAGAGTCAGATATTAATTAATCAATTAATACAATTATTTGGTGAATTAATTAATTCTAGAATATACTAATCAATCCAAAAGTGTTTTAATTAACACAGTTGTTTGTTTGTTACACTAACAAGTTTCAATCATAAGAATGATCTTTTACTCAACTAGCTATTTCCAACAAGTATATGAGAGTAGTTGTAGTTGAGGTCAAACACAAGGAGTGTTGGTTAGATAGGCGCAAGATTTATGATTTTCAATAATCTAGATCGTTGTATGCAAGATGATTGGATTAGAACAACTAAATTACATATTTAAAGCAAAATAGTAAATTATCACTTAAGAAAGGTTAAGATTTAGATTTAGGAGGATCCTAGACTTAGGATTTCACTATCACATCATAACTTATATTAAAATACGAATTTAAACATGTTAATTAACTTGCAAAAGAGGTTTGTAGTCATCACTCACCTCCCGTTGAAGTGATGATGATTCTAACTCCATACATCGCTCTCGTGTATGTATTTCATTTAAAATCACAAACCTTGCTCCTCAACTTAATCCCAAACACTCTCATGATCAAGGACAAGTTTCCAAAAGAGTAACTCCATACTCTCAAACACATCTTCTCAGATTATGAAAGAAAGCATAAAACATGCAAGTATGATGGCCAATCACACAAACAAGCATTTCAAATCTAAAACAACTCTTGGAACATGCAAACAACTAACACTTAGTACAAAATTCATATGTTCATACAAGCTATGACATGGTAGTGACTCTCCCATGTCCAAGATTCGGATTCTACTCATCCATGGCTAGAGAAAGAAGGTACAAGCAGCAAAAAACATCAAAGGACATAGTAAAAGAGTAGAAAGAACAAGTATGTCTATGAGAAGTAGTAGAATGAAGAAGAACTCAGGCTAGAAATCAAGATCTGTCCTTGCTTGCTGCACTTTCTCCATATTTCTTCACTCCCAAGTGGATAGAAGAGGAAGAGGATGATCCTTGCTGCAAATAGTGAAGAAGAAGGAAGAAGAAGAGGATTCTCTCTCGAGTAACCACCTCCTATCTCCCTTGGTCTCCTCCAACTTCTCCTTGACTCCCTCCAGGCAAGTTGCCCTCCAAAAGGTCCATTCTAAGCTGTCCTAACTATCCCAAGATGAGTTGGGGTTGTATATATAAACGTGAGACAGTTAAATTCATGTTTGAGTGAAATCTACAGGTCACACGACGTGTCTTTTATAAGACACAGAGTGTCTTATGCAATCATTGAAGTCTGGATCAAGTTCTGGGAGGTTACACGATGTGTCTTTAATAAGACACAACGTTTTGCTACAAATCTAGAGTTCTGCATTCAATTTCTAGACTGAGACATGGGGTGTCTTTAATAAGACATGTCATGTCTTTTTAAGACACGGGGTGTCTTTTTAAGACAGCGTGTCAATGGCTATTCTGGGTTGCTGTGTGTTCTACTCATAACTTATGGTGTGTAGGTCAGTTTTACATGTCGTAAAAAGAAGTATTTGCACAGTGTCAAACCCCAAAACATGTAGATACTTGAGGAGTTATCCAATAAGTGATAATATGATATAATCATCATCATTTCATTGTAAAATGTAGTATCTACAATCCAAACCATGAGATAAGTAAGAATAGCTAAAAATGTAGAATCTAGCATGAATGAGAGTGATAATTGAGTCAAAACAAAATGGATATGTAACCAAACATGATCCAAAAGATAATATAAAATATGCACACCAAATCCCCCTAAGCTTAAACCATTTCTTGTCCTCAAGCAAAAAAAGCATAGAAACCCAAATGAAGGATTTGTCAAGTTCATGCATAAATCAAATGAACTGAAAGATGTGTATATGACCAAAACAATCATCATCAACATGTTTATACTCATAGCCATCAATTGAACTTAAACACACAAGAAAGAGAGTTTTAGTTCAAATGGGCTTGTCACAATTAAATGAATCAATCATTTAAACAACACTAAGTAGAACTTGGATGACCAAGCCAAACAATTAGTGGATGTTGCAACTCAAACTCTCAGCTATTAAGGATATAAATGATGAAATCTTAGTTAAAATCAACAATTTTAGTTGTACTCATCTTCTTTCCCAAAAGTGATATGATAATGGATTATGGGTTCCGACACTCGACTTCTAATGTAGGCTTATGAATGCGTGGAGTGTCGGTTGGGGTATTTTACCCTCTTTTAAGACATACCACCTAACCATCATGGCCAGATCAGACTTACACTAGACTAGCATGATATGTGGGCGGTTTATCCATCTTTTATGGGATATAAAGATAAGATAAGCCAAAAGAAATTTGAAATTTTTTCCAAAACATATGAGAGTCAACTAAATTGCAACATTGGCTAGATTTTGTTCATTTATTTTAAAAAACATTCATTGAAAGAGTGGTTGAGAATGCACTAAGAGCTTGGAAAGGGCATCTCATATTCCAAATGATATTGTAAAGTTGATTTACTCACAAAAATTGAAACCATTACATGTTTTAAGGAATCAAGGATGTGTAAGATGAATTTTCAGGCTAGAAGCATAAACCAGAGTTAAGCACATGTTGATGGCCAAAAGGTTTCATTTGATTGATGCGTGCTTTTTATAATTTCTCCAAATGATATTTCTCATCAAAAGAGGACAATCAATTAAGCGTAGGAGTTCAATCCACATACAAAAGATGGGTCTCAAATCAAACTAGATTTTCCACAAGAAGAGCAGAACTGGAAACAACAACTATGAAAAAGATAATAAAAAGGATATAAAACTACACTACACTACCGGCTGATTGCTCTCCCCCTAAGCTTGAAATTTTCAGTGTCCTCACTTCATATAACAAACTCAAGAGGATTGCAACTGGATACCTGTCATGGTGAATGATGGAGATGGAGGTCCGTTGCTTTGATTTGTAGCTAGAAATTGTTGTGCTAAAGATTGATGCCTCCTTGCAAATATGTCCTTGATTTGGGGCAAGTGAAAGCACCTATGAGCTACAACAAGAATAGTCTTTTGTACACGAATACTATTTTTCTTTTCATTCTCCTTTGAATCATCATTAAAATATGACTTGGTAAGAGTATTCTCATTATAAAGCAATGTGTCATCTAGATTGTGATGAGGAAGGACATGTGTCTTGCTTAAAAAATCTAAAAGTAGATCATGTGTTGTAGCTTTCTCCCCTTGATTTGTAGCTTCATTATCCTCATAGGTATCAACATCATCATACTTTGAAGGATATACATCTATGACAACACCATTCTTCAATGTCATCGGCCTGAAATATGTAGGATTCATCTCTGGTGGACTAGGCATGAAAGGTGGAAATGCTTCTTTGCTAGAAAGAGCTTGCTGGGCAATTTGTTTCTCCAAGATGTGTGCATGAGTGGAAACATCATCCACCTTAGAAGAGAGTTGGAAAATGGCACCCTTCATTGATTGTCTTTGTTGATGGAACTCCTCATTTTGCTACATTTGAGTTGAAATAAATTTTGCAAGCATGGACTCTAATCTAGCAGTTACTTATGGTTGTTGTGGCTAAATGAAATTCAGGTTCACATTGTTGTAGAAGCCCAGTGGAGTGTAGCCCATTAGAGAATAAATAGAAGAAGCATAACATGTAGAAGATGAGTGTCCAAGCAACCCACATGCATCACAAATATTGTTGGCTATTTGAATTAGTTGTGTGCTTAGATTCTCAAAACTTGGTGACAAAGTGTCTATCCTTGCTGCAATCAAGTCTATAGCACCAACCGTGTGATCTTCCAATTGCATTTCGGAAGTAGTATGTGAAAAGAATGGGTGGTACCTTATAGCCGAACTCCATTGACAATGATTTGCTGCCATATCTTCAATAATAGCATAGGCTTCTCCATAAGATTTGTTCATTAGAGCTCCATTTGCAGCTGCATCAATAGACATCCTTGTATTGTAGCACAAACCATTATAGAAAGATTGCAATAGAAGCCAATTGCTTAGATCGTGATGTGGACAAAGATGTTGAAGATCTTTGAACTTCTCCCATGTAGCATACAAGGTCTCTCCATCCCTTTGAGAATAATTGATAAGTTGACTCCTCAGTTGTAAAGTTTTGCTAGGTGGAAATTATCTTGCCAAAAAGACCTTTAGAAGCTCCTTCCAAGTGTCGGTTAACTTCTTTGGCAAAGTATAGATCCATGTCTTGGCTCTATCTCTAAGAGAGAATGGAAAAAAGGATTAGGTGGATCCCTTCAGTAGGAATGCCATTTATATTTATGGTACTTAGCAACTGTAGAAATTCAACAATGTGGGGGTTTGGATCCTCCATTGGTGTCCCTCCAAATGCATTCAGTTGTAACAATTGTATGATGGCTGGGCTAATAGAAAATTCCTCTACCTCAAATTCTGATATATTAATAGGACCACTCATGTGCATTGCAACTGTACCAAAGTAGTCCTTAAGAGGAAGGTCATCCTCCTTGACTAGTTCTTCATGTGGATCTAGAGGATTAGGTGGATGTGGCATAGATGGTGGTGGTGTATGTGGTATGGATGAATGTGGTGGATATCAGGGTGTGGAAGAATGGGGTATGGGTGTTGGTGGTGTATATGATGCTGGTGAATTAGGTGTGAATGATGGTGGTGTGGGTGAAGGATGTATGGATGAGGATGGTGCATAGGAAGGTGATGTGGATGAAGGTGGCATGGGTGAATGTCATTTGGATGATGGTGACATGGATGATGGTTGTGTGGCTTAATTGTGATTCCTCCATACATGTTTGGGTTTCACTCCTTCTTGCTCCATGAGGGATGCAAATGATGTGTTCATTTTCTGAATGTAGAGATATGTGTTGGTATGTATGCCTTGAGAGCCAATAATGGGATGATTGGTGGGATACATTAAGATTGATTTGATAAACATCAAAGGCAAGATTCCAATTCTTTCTGGTTCAGTCATATGAGATAGTGATAGAACAGATTGAATGTCTAGAGAATGAAAGTACTCAATGACGTATGCCTTCAGGTTCATGACCTGAACGATGAGATCATGCGGATGCTAAGAGTTTGTACATTCTTGTTATGTCCCTAGTCGGATGTCATTGTGGAAGGTAGATAGACAGCAATGACACACAAGACTAGATTGTGGTGTTGGTTGATGACAAAATCTCATTAGTCATGATATAGAGATATCAAACCAAACACATAGGTACTAGTTAGAGAACAAGTGTACCGGATAGACCCACTGTGAGTTTGACACATGGAACCATGATATGGTAGTCACATTCAGTACTCACAGTGATGGTGGTGAGTGTGATTCTTTGACCTGAAATCACTACACTCAACACATGTCGTTGGGCACACTTTGACATCATCAAATGTAGTCCTGAAACATGGGTTGTTATAAAGGAGATGATTGGGTGGCTTTGACACATGGGATTTTTGAGGGGTGAGTGATAGATATGGGATTTGTCCCTCTTGAGGGAGTATGATATCCAAGGCCACTTGATGAGTAGGATTGAAATAGGCGTGCGCACGCATCTGTGAATCAATATGTGATATTGATGTCATACATATCTCTTCCAATCTACTCTAAGATCAAGAAAGTGAATGAACATTGATAGGATGACTGTTCCATGCCTCGAGTTCATTCAGGATATCAGTGACAAAGGAATTATACATTCGCTGTAACACCATTCACGGATTGTAGGATTGAAAGTTGTTCTCCAACTTTCTACTTTCACTTTGGTAGCACTGATGTGTGACTAGGCACCGCTCTTTGCTTGTGAAGTCATAAGTGTTATGGACTTTCACTGCCAACGTGAAATGGACCTACAGGGTCACACACATAGGATTTAACCTGGAAGAGGAGTTTTGTCCAAAAACAATGTTTAGATTGATTACTAAAGGAGTTTAGTAGTTCAATTAAACACTCAATCAATTGATAGCTCAATGTCATAATGTTCAAGGTGTTGGACACATTGATTGGAGTATCAGATTGATTGAAATCGCAATTGACTAATTCTGCACAACCCACACTCCCAACCGATCGGCTCATGTGATGAACCGATTGGCTGAGCTCGGTGAACCAATCGGCTCAATTGTTGAGTCGATCGGCTCAAGGATAGGGTGAACAATTGCTTCAAGTGTTGAAATGATCAGTTCAACTGTTGCAACCGGGCAAGTTGGGAAAGTAGGATTGGTGAGAATTTTCCTTTCGTTTCACTTGCCCAATTTGATTGGAACAAGGATTGGTATTTGATACCAATTAGAAACAAAAGTTGGAAAGTCAATCGGGAACTGACCAGGACCACAAACCGACTGGTTCAAAAAGTAAACCGACCAGCTCATAGGTCCCAACCGATCGGTTGAGTGTCAACCGATCGGCTCAGATCCCCAACCGACCGTTTCAGAAATGAAATGATCGGTTCAGGTTGAGAGTTGGTTGTTTTTGGTGGAAAATCTCGAACCCTTCTACTCCTTCTTAGTCCCATATTGCCCGGGATGGAGAACCCTGTCCCATGACCCTCCTATATATATAGGGGTATTGGGGGCTTCTCAAGGTACAACTCAGTGCAACCAGTTGCTCTGCAAAGTTGTCATTCTCTCTGGTTTTGGTAACCGAGAGAGAGCCCGAGCAAGTGCTACCCGCAAAGGGAGGCGCAGCAAGGGAAAGACAACTGCAGTTGCAAGTGGCAGCAAGAGAGTGTGTTGGCGACTAGTACGTAAATAGGAGGGTGAGAGTCCTTCCAACTCGTTGTGGGACAAGGAGTGTGGAGTTCCAGATGGTCCGTGTGGACTACTTCAGAGGCGGGAGGTTTCTGCCGCTCAAGAGGACAACTGTCAACCCCGACAGTCCTGGTGAGAGGAGTCGTCAGTCCCGGTGCGACCAGGAGCTGCACAGACACCGTCCAAGATCGGAGGTGAATACCATGCAAGGCGTGAGGTATTTTTGCCAAGCAAGCCTCAGGACAAGGTATGATTCCACAAACCATCCTTTCCTATTATATAGACGTTGACACGTTTCCTTGTTACGGGTTTGGGAGAAAATATTTGTTTCCGCTGCTTTCTCTGCCTCCCCTAAAACCCAACAGTGGTATCAGTGCCACGTCAACTGCTCTATATGTTAGGAATATCGATATGATCGATTTTGGTTTGTCTCCTTTATTTATTGCATACGATGCGAATAAAATTGGCTTTATGCATGTCCAATCCTAAATCCACAAATCCCAATTACATATATGATATGTATTATTAATGCACTCGATACGCGTCACCCTTAAATGAGTTTTGTGGTGCATGTATAGCATGGTTATGGCCAATAAACCCTATCTCTGTACGGTTGTATATGGTTGCTTGCATCTCGGTCTGTGCACCGATCTTCCTTCTCCTATTCCTGATGTAACTCGAAATAATTCGAGATTCTTTCCTACCTTTGCTCCCCCCGAATGTAACTCGGGGTTTCCTTTTTAAGCAATGTAAAATTAGGATAGATTTTATTTCCTGTTATGTCAAAGAATGAAGGACATCCAGATGACAGCTGAGACGATCGGTTCAAGATGTGAACCGATTGATTGAAGTTCCAGACACTCGGTTCAAGGAGTGAACCGATCGGTTGATGACCGGTTCGAGGAGCGAGATGAGCGGGTGGCGGCCATGAAGAGATGCACGACGACCAGGAGAACCGATTGGTTGGAGGAGCCAACCGATCGGCTGGTGGCACCCAGACGACCGGGCCAGATCAAGCAGGCTACTCATGTGATGAGTTGATCTACTCGGAAGGCAAAGCACAGAGTTCATCTTGTATAGGTTGCATGTGATGTAGACCTAGATGACCGTGATTCCTCTTGGCTCGAGGAATCACATTAGAATGGCCATAATCATCGCTTTTATCATTTTGCATGTTTTCTGTGGGATATAGCATGTATATGATACATACTATGTATTGTGGTGGTTGGATATGTATATGTATATAAAAACCAAATCCCTCATTAAATATTAAGTTTTATATGCCTTCCAAATGTGACACACGTGAAAAGCTTGATCGACCAAGTGTGGGCACGCCCTGGCGTGGTGCACCGTCTATCTCGTGGAAGCGTGAAGGATGAATGTGTGGGTCTGCCCTAGCAGGGTGCATATTAATCATGTTTGATTTGGGTCAGACTTAACAAGGTGACCTAGATAGGATCTAGCACCTTGAGGCATGGGGATGATCATGGCAAGGAGTTGCATATGACATCTTATCGAGAGTTGTATATGATGCAATTGGCAAAAGTTGCCTACCTGAGAGATCTATGTTGTGGGTGACAACCCAAGCTGGTCCATGGCTTAGAGGATTTCAAGATCTTGCCCACTAGAAGGTTGTACGCTGCAATCTTCCGAATTGATGGTGAGGGCTATCAATTTGAAGTAAAATAGTGGGAGCAATAATTAATTAAAGGACTAATTTTATTGTCAACTTTTCAAATCAATCAAACAAGTCAAAAAGGAGTTTTGGACTAAAATTGCATATATTTCCTTTTGTTAAAATAAATAGTTAATCAACAAATCACTTTATTTGCAATCGGTCTTTGAGACCAAAAAATTTAATGGGAATAATTCCACGACTGGTTAGGATGATGAGAAGTGTTCTCAAAGAGCGAAAGCTCTAAGTCCTAGTTTATACCAAGACCAGATGAACTCAATCCCACCACATCAATGGCTGAAAGTATGCTTATGGAAGCATACCGAGGATGACATTGATGAGGAGTGCTTGATGTTGTGTTCTCTGAACTATGAGTTGCAGAGACAACATGAGACATATGATGTCTCAAGGACACTATCCAAGTATGTCATGACAGAAGGAGATCCAGTAAGGTATTCACACACTCAATATGATTGGGTATGTGGAATACTTGACTAAGAAGGATTCCCTCTGAGCCAAGAGTTGTCTATTGGTATGGTACTGCAAATGTTGCGAGAATCATACAGTTCATGATAAACTACAACATGAACAACTTTGACAAGCGTTGACAAAGTTGTTGGACATGTTGAGGACAGTAGAGGCAAATATGAAGAAATACTAACCCTAATCTTTGATGAGATCAATGTAAGGTAAGTCTTAAGGGAAAGGGCAAGGGCAAAGCAAAGAAGCGTTCTGATGCTAGCCAGTAGCCCAAGCCATCTTCAACCTCAAGGCACATGGGGAAAGGGTGTATGAGGGATTGCCCTCTATATCTGGAAGAACAAAAGAAGATGAAGGAGGGGATGGAGATCTCCACCTAAGGTATCATGAAATGAACCACTTCTTTAATTGAGGTATATGATACCAAGATATGGATCTATCATATATGATATGCAAGATCCGCAAAGAAGTGATGGCCTTTGTGAAAGGACCAAGAAAGAAGCACCCATCATTGGAGCAAGTGTTGCTGCCATAGATAGGAGTATCTTTCAGTTCATTTCAGCCTAAAGGGCACGAAATAGAGTTGAGAACTGCTATTTCATAAATTTCCAATAGATAGAAACACTTTATTTTTGCATATTGTATGACAATGATGGCAATTAATAAAGTTGATGTTTCAATCTTAAAGATATGATCTTTGTGGCAATGCCTTTTTTATCTTGTGATACATGGCATGCATAATATAAAATGATACCTAAAGTTATTGATAACTCAAACAATCAAATTAGCATAAATCATGAGAAATTCATTTCTAGTTTCCATTTGATGGATAAATCTAGACTCTTTTGGTTAGAGAACCAGTAAGAGACATGGATCTCTTGAACATGATTAATCAATCTTCACTAATGGAAGTGGGAGAATGATTGTCCTACTAGGTATAATACATGTGATGTATTTACATACCTATTGGAACAAATGCTAATACTTCAAAAGGTGTTTAGAGAAATACCAATATGAATATGTTGAAGTGTTCAAGAATATCATAGATGAAGTACGAATTTGGTAAAGTGTTAATTCTTGATGAGATCAATGAATGAAATACTTGGACCAAATGTTTGAGATCCTTATTAGTGATTATGATGGTGTATCATAGTGAACTCATGATTAAGGCATGGTGATGTCTAAATCAAGAAGGAATCATACTCTAAGGAGTTAGAGAATGATTATCAAATAAATGAATTCTTCTTAAATAAAGAATACACTTCACTAATAAAGGACATTAAGAATCACAAGGGTTGTGAGTTCTTATTTCCTTGACATATACACCTCAATTATCTATGTGATGAGTTGTTCATGTGATGAGTCAACTATCTAGATGAATATGAGGAACCGAATTTTGAGTTATGGTTTATGACCATTACATCCTAAATGACATCCATGTGAACCATAAGGTATGACCTTGATGGTAGCACCCATTGGATGAAATCCATAAGTGAAAATAAGTCTTAAGTGTTAAGACACATGGATAACATTTTGGGAAGGATGATGCTTGTGGATTGCAACTTAATGACTGAGACATTTGGCATATGGATACTAAAACTACATTCCTATGAGGAATAAAACAAGGATGTGTACGTGACACAACCTATAAGGTTTATGAATCCACTAATGCAAATGAAGTCTATAAGTTACAATGGACTAATCAATGTGATTGATTGAGTACAAGCAACTCAGAATTGGATCTTTACTTTGATGATATAGTCAAAGGGTTTGATTGATATGTCAAAGATAAAGAAGGGATCTATGATTTAGTGGGAGCGTGTTCACATTCCACATGTTGATGTGAAATGGAAATGTTCTAAAATGGAAATCCAAAAGTGGAAATTATCTTTAAGGAAGATAGAGATGTTTCCTATGTGATAGGAATAGAGATCTATAGAGATAGTTCTCAAAAACCTCTTGACCTGAAAAGAGAAAGCATACATTGGCAATTTGTACTGAAGGGTTCAGTATGCACAGATTCAGTGGGAGAAAACTTGTCCATGTTACATGGAGTTAGTATCCCAAAGACAAGTGTCCAATTCTTATGAAGAATGGGAACACTAAGAATAGATATGGATCGATCATGTATGTAATCATCCCATTGTCTTGCATGTATAGACATGGCAAAAATAAAATGCATTCATCATTTTGTATGTATGACATGACAATATGATGTGCTCATCCTGATAACTCGTGTGTGGGACATGATGAGTGGATGTCTGTCTACTTCCAGTAAGGGTTACTGGAATACCAAGAGAACTTGATAAGTACTTGATAAGTGCTGGTTCTATGGAGATAAGGAAGAGTTCAATGTAAAGAGTTACATTGATGCGAACTTCTGAAAGGACAGAAAATTAATCGCAAAATATATATAGGATATATAAAAGTGAAAGTTTGTTGATAATTGAAAGTGTTCCAATAAAGCCATTTAAAGGGAAATGCTGAGTATCTATGTGTTAGAAGAACATCAATGGATACTATATGGATCTGCAAGTTCATGAGATGAACTTATAGATATTCCGCTCATTGATGACAAGTATGGAATCCTTTATCATGCAATGTGGCTAAAGGTTCAAAGGAATACTAGATCGCATATTACGACAACTCCATCTCATACGTGTGACGTACAGCAAAGAGATGAGAGACATGCAATTTATACTGACTTTGGCAAGGTGTTGCCATTACTCACTATGTTGGCACTAGAGCATAGTAACATGTGGGACATGTTTGAAGATCACTATGAATATGATTCAAGGGTGATTGGCTCGCAGTGCAAGTGGGAGTCTGATGGTATGTATGCCCTGAGAGCTAATCATGGGATGATTGGTGGGATACATTAAGATTGATTTGATAAACATCAAAGGCAAGCTTCCAATTCTTTCTGGTTCAGTCATATGAGATAGTGATAGAATAGATTGAATGTCTAGAGAATGACAGTACTCAATGACGTATGCCTTCAGGTTCATGACCTGAACGATGAGATCATACAGATGCTAAGAGTTTGTACATTCTTGTTATGTCCCTAGTCAGATGTCATTGTGGAAGGTAGATAGACAACAATGACACACAAGATTAGATTGTGGTGTTGGTTGATGACAGAATCACATTAGTCATGATATAGAGATATCAAACGAAACACATAGGTACTTGTTAGAGAACAAGTGTACCGTTCAGACCCACCATGAGTTTGACACATGGAACCATGATATGGTAGTCACAGTCAGTACTCACAGTGATGGTGGTGAGTGTGATTCTTTGACCTGAAATCACTACACTCAACACATGTCGTTGGGCACACTTTGACATCATCAAACGCAATCCTGAAACATGGGTTGTTATAAAGGTGATGATTGGGTGGCTTTGACACATGGGGCTTTTGAGGGGTGAGTGATAGATATGGGATTTTTCCCTCCTGAGGGAGTATGATATCCAAGGCCACTTGATGAGTAGGATTGAAATAGGCATGCGCACACATGTGTGAATCAGTATGTGATATTGATGTCATACATATCTCTTCCAATCTACTCTAAGATCAAGAAAGTGAATGAACGTTGACAGGATGACTGTTCCATGCCTCGAGTTCATTCGAGATATCAGTGACAAAGGAATTATACATTCGCTGTAACACCATTCACGGATTTTAGGATTGAAAGTTGTTATCCAACTTTCTACTTTCACTTGGGTAGCACTGATGTGTGACTAGGCACCACTCTTTGCTTGTGAAGTCATAAGTGTTATGGACTTTCACTTCCAATGTGAAATGGACCTGCAGGGTCACACACATAGGATTCAACCTGGAAGAGGAGTTTTGTCCACAAACAATGTTTAGATTGATTACTAAAGGAGTTTAGTAGTTCAATTAAACACTCAATCAATTGATAGCTCAATGTCATAATGTTCAAGGTGTTGGACACATTGATTGGAGTATCGGATTGATTGAAATTGCAATTGACTGATTCTGCACAACCTGCACTCCCAACCGATTGGCTCATGTGATGAACTGATCAGCTGAGCTTGGTTAACCGGTCGGCTCAATTGTTGAGTCGATCGGCTCAAGGACGGGGTGAACGATTGCTTCAAGTGTTGAAACGATCGTTTCAACTGTTGCAACCGGGCAAGTTGGGAAAGTAGGATTGGTGAGAATTTTCCTTTCGTTTCACTTGCCCAATTTGATTGGAACAAGGATTGGTATTTGATACAAATTAGAAACAAAAGTTGGAAAGTCAATCGGGAACTAACCAGGACCACGAACCGACCGGTTTAGAAAGTAAACCGACCGGCTCATAGGTCCCAACCGATCGGTTGAGTGTCAACCGATCGGCTCAGATCCCCAACCGACCGTTTCAGAAATGAAACGATCGGTTCAGGTTGCCAGTTGGTTGTTTTTGGTGGAAAATCTCGAACCCTTCTACTCCTTCTTAGTCCCATATTGCCCGAGATGGAGAACCCTATTCCATGACCCTCCTATATATAGGGGTATTGGGGGCTTCTCAAGGTACAACTCAGTGCAACCAGTTGCTCTGCAAAGTTGTCATTCTCTCTGGTTTTGGTAACTGAGAGAGAGCCCGAGCAAGTGCTACCCGCAAAGGGAGGCGCAGCAAGGGAAAGACAACTGCAGTTGCAACTGGTAGTAGGAGAGTGTGTTGGCAACTAGTACGTCAACAGGAGGGTGTGAGTCCTTCCAACTCCTTGTGGGACAAGGAGTGTGGAGTTCCAGGTGGTCCGTGTGGACTACTTCAGAGGCAGGAGGTTTCTGCCGCTCAGGAGGACAACTGTCAACCCCGACAGTCCCGGTGAGAGGAGGAGTCATCAGTCCCGGTGCGACCAGGAGCTGCACAGACACCGTCCAAGACCAGAGGTGAAGACCATGTAAGACGCGAGGTATTGTCGCCGAGAAACCCTCGGGACAAGGTATGATTCCACAAACCATCCTTTCCTATTATATAGATGTTGACGCGTTTCCTTATTCTGGGTTTGGGAGAAAATTTTTGTTTCCGGTGCCTTCTCTGCCTCCCCTAAAACCCAACAATATGCATGGTTCAAGGATCTTTTTATGAACACCCCATATGCTCCTGCAAATAAACAAGGTGAGTGAGATACAAAAACAAACATGGAAGATACAATAAATTATGATGATCATGATGAATTATGATTGATGGATATGATGGTTGTGATCTAGTATCATTTACTTATCAACAACTCTTTCTCTAATAGGAATACCGATACTCTCCGGCAATGACGCCAAAAACTTCTTGGTTTGTTATATTAACGAGTTTCAATCATAAGAATGATCTTTTACTCAACTAGCTATTTCCCGCAAGTATATGAGAGTAGTTGTAGTTGAGGTCGAACACAAAGAGTGTTGGTTATGTAGGCGCAAGAGTTATGATATTCAATAATCTAGATAGTTGTACACAAGATGATTGGATTCGAACAACTAAATTATAGATTTAAAGAAAAATAGTAAATTATCACTTAAGAAAGGCTAAGATTCAGATTTAGGAGGATCCTAGACTGGGGATTTCACTATCAAATCATAGCTTATATTAAAATATGAATTTAAACATGTTAATTAACTTGCAAAGGAGGTTTGTAGTCATCACTCACCTCCTGATGAAGTGATGACGATTCTAACTCCATACATCACTCTCGTGTATGTTTTTCATTTTGAATCACAAACCTTGCTCCTCAACTTAATCCCAGCCACTCTCGTGGTTAAGGACAAGTTGCCAAAAGAGTAACTCCATACTCTCAAACACATCTTCTCATATTATGAAAGAAAGCATAAAACATGCAAGTATGATGGCCAATCACACAAAAAAGCATTTCAAATCTGAAACAACTCTTGGAACATGTAAGCAACTAACATTTAGTATGAAATCCATATGTTCATACAAGCTATGACATGGGAGTTACTCTCCCATGCCCAAGATTTTGATTCTACTCATCCATGGCTAGAGAAAGAAGGTACAAGTACCAAAAAACATCAAAGGACATAGTAAAAGAGTAGAAAAAACTAGTATGTCTGTGAGAAGTAGCAAAATGAAGAAGAACTCCGGCTAGAAGTCAAGCTCCGTCCTTGCTTGCTGCACTTTCTCAAGATTTCTGCACTCCCAAGTGGATATAAGAGGAAGAGGAAGATCCTTACTACAAATAGTGAAGAAAAAGGAAGAAGAAGAGGGTTCTCTCTCGAGTAACCACCTCCTGTATCCATTGGTCTCCTCTAACTTCTCCTGGACTCCCTCCAGTCGAGTTGCCCTCCAAAAGGTTTGTCCGAAGCCATCCTAATTGTCCCAAGATGAGTTGGAGTCATATATATAAGTGTGAGACAGTTAAATTCGTGTTTGAGTGAAATCTGTAGGTCACACGATGTGTCTTATGAAATAACTAAAGTTTGGATCAAGTTCTGGGAGGTTACACAATGTGTCTTTAATAAGACATGACATGTCTTTAATAAGACACGACGTGTCTTTAATAAAACATGGTGTTCTGCTACAAATCTGGAGTTCTGCATTCAATTTCTGGACTGAGACATGGGGTGTCTTTGATAAGACACGTCGTGTCTTTTTAAGACACGACGTGTCAATGGCTGTTTTGGGCTGCTATGTATTCTGCTCATAACTTACCACGTGTAGGTCAGTTTTACAAGTCGTAAAAAGTGGTATTTGTGCAGTTTCAAACCCTAAAACATGTAGATACTTGAGGAGTGATCTAATAAGTGATAATATGATATTTCTCATAATTTCATTGCAAAATATAGTACCTACAATCCAAACCATGAGATAAGTAAGAATAGCTAAAAATATAGAATCTAGCATGAATGAGAGTAATAATTGAGTCAAAACAACATAGATATGTAACTAAACATGATCTAAAAGATGATATGAAATACTTACATCAGTAGTCTTTCTGTATATCGATGGGTTTAGGAAACCCTACCTCCTTTCTTCTCCTATTTAAAGGGACTTCACAGATGATATCTATATAAGATATTGAGAGAGGCTTTTAGTTTACGCTCACATATGTAAACCCTTGCTGTCACCATCCTCAGGAGAGAAAGGAGAGCACCGCGATGCTAGCATGTTGCCGCACAAAGATGACTCCTTCCCTCCATATTAGAAAGAGCAACATTGAGTACCAGTCCATCTACGTGGATGAAGTAGAGACACAGACACTGAGATTCATGTGTTCGTAGGATGTCAATGACCATCCATACGCGCTACGAGCAGTATACATCACCGCACAAGAGGAGCGTCGCCAGATCTTCCTACGATGCACTCAGTGAATGGGAGAGAAGTTCCGTTTGTGTATGCCTGTAACGTTACACACCATCATACAGCGAGACATCACCAGACTTGCTCTGCGATAAAGTATATCCCGCAAACACTCTTTCTAAATACATTGTTTTCGACGAGATCATGTATCGGGTTACATGAAATTTTTTTTTTGCTTCCACTATGCATGTTTTCTCCACAAAATCTAATAGTGGTATTAGAGCATCGTCGATCTACGACGTATTTGGATTTGTTTCAATATGATCGAATTGTTGTGTATTGTTTTCAATGTTGCATATGATGCGAATTAAAACTGCTAATGTGAAAATCCAAACCTAATTCCACATACGCCACAGGCTTCTATTTTTGACATTTCGGACGGGGTTGACTATGGAAAATATTGATTTTTCTAAGTGCATGGAAGTAAAATTCCGTCGACTATGGATCCCCACATTGGGGCGTTGCCCCTGTATACCCCGCATAGTATGCATGGGAGGCAAAAATTTAATTAATGGGGAATGTCCCACATTAAAAGGACTGCAATTTTTAATATGTATATCTTATATATAAATATACCTATGATATCATACACGTCTCCTTTAAAATCTATTTTATGTGGTGGATGCATGCATGGTTATGGCCTAGTATCCCCTTTTATGAATGTTGTGAATGAATGTGGATGTCAATCTTGTGGATATGTTTGTTTTGAATTCTATGGATGTGTAATAGTTTTACATGGATCCTTTGTATAAAGTATTAGGCTTGCATGTCGAGCCTCATCTCTTATTTCAAAGTGTAATTAATTATTTCCCTTTATATTTGTACCCATTTGATGTAATATAGATAGGATTAGTTTTACTCTTTGTAAAATTGATGTAAGGAGGCCACTTAAAGATCCAACTCCAAGGAACGTCCATGGAGAAGCACTATGAAGATCCAATTCTAAGAAGAAACCTGAAGATCCAACTCCAAGGAGCGTCCATGGGGAAGCAACATGAAGATCCAATTCCAAGAAGCAACTGGAAGTTCCAACCTCGTAGAGCATCCATGAAGTTGTTCATTGTAATGCAGATCCTTACAGGTTGATTCACTGGTGTTGTTGCATGAGATGCATAAGACCTTAGGTGGAACATAATACTTTGTTGCTCTAAAGGATTACAATAGTATGGCCATAACTGATGTATTTGTATTTGTTATTTCATGTCTATCGTTTGTGGTTGTGGATATAGAAGTATATGATATGTACTATAAGTATGTGGGGTGTGGATATGTATATGTATTAATAAAACCCCTCAATTAATAATATTAAGTTTTAGTTGCCTTCCATAAAGAAACACACATGAAATGTTTGATCGACAATGTGTGGGCAGCCTCCGCATGGTACACTATCTATCTCATGGAAGTGTGATGGTGGGTGTGTGGGTCTACCTTTGCAAGGTGCACCATAATCGTGTTGGCTTATGGGTTGGACTTAACTAGGGAACCTTGATAGGATCAAGTACCTAGAGGCACACAAATGCATCATGGCAAGGAGTTTTGCATGATAATCTATCCAAGAATTCCATATGATGCAATTGGCAAAAGTTGCCTATCTTAATATTTGGTCTTTGACGTCGGCGTTGGCTGGGCATTGATCCAATTATTTTGGATCTTGGCTCACTAGAAGGTTGTACGCTGCAATCTTCCAAGTTGATAGTGATGGCTATTAATTTGAATAAAATAGTGGGAGCATAATTAATTAAAGGCCTAATTAATCTCATTTATCAAATATTTACAAGTCAAAATGTTTTGGACTAAATGCAAAATCTTTCTTTTGTAGCAATCAAATGGAAAACAACACTCACACTTTCTCATTGTGATCGGTCCTTGAGAAAGACAAATTTACCGGAACCAACTCTCAAAACTGGTTTAGGACGCTGAGAATTGTTCTCATGCATGAGCATAAGCTCTATGTCCTTGAAACACCAGAGCCAGCGGAACCCGCCTCAAATGCACCCAAGGCTGAAAAGGATGCTTACAAGAAAGCACCTTGATGACGTCGTGGATGTCAACTACCTGATGTTGTGCTCAATGAACTATTAGTTGCAAGAGCAGCATGAGAACATGAATGTCCTGGAGTTGGTAACACATCTCAATAACATGTATCAACATCAAGCAAGATAGGAGAGATATGATGTCTCCAAGGCTTTCTTCAGAAGCAAGATGAA
Source organism: Alisma plantago-aquatica (assembly GCA_963693085.1). Classification (NCBI taxonomy): domain Eukaryota; kingdom Viridiplantae; phylum Streptophyta; class Magnoliopsida; order Alismatales; family Alismataceae; genus Alisma; species Alisma plantago-aquatica. Next base: position 971,700,662 of record OY856412.1, on the reverse strand, counting down.
AAGGGAGACTTAGTTGGCACCCATATACTCACTTTGATTGGGTACGTGGAAAGCCTATCTAAGCTGGTATTTCCCCTAGGTGAAGAGTTGTCCATTGATGTGATTCTGCAATCGTTGCTTGAATCATATTGTAAAGAAGTGAAACCACTTCCTTACTAAAAATTTGAATAACAAAACCTCCAGTCCAAACACACCTTCAAGGTATCTTGGAGTGGGTGTAAAATTTTCAAATCTTTATATAACGGTAATCAAAAGACCAATGTATAGCAGCAGAAGAAAATATTTGACTATTCAATTATAAAACAAAGGGTTACAACTTACATCATACGGATCCATGTAGAGGAAATCTAAACCACCTCAAGATTGTCTCCAAGCTTTAACTTCACGATCTAAGTCCAGGTCAACATGACAAGTCCTCCAAGTCCTCCACCTAGGGTTGGAAGCATACCCCAGCAAAAGAGAAACAACAAGAGACATCAACAAAGGCTGGTATGTGCATACTAAAAAGCAAATTGAGCAATATAAGGAATTAGGGACATCAAAATAAAAGGCTTCCCGTACAAGAGATAAGGACTACCCAAATTGGGCATAAAAGAGATAAAACATCATAACATGATAAAAGATGATACTTGCCATAAACAATAAAATTTTGTGCAACAAAAGCACATAGATAGGTAGTAGGGCACACACCCCATAACCAATCATCAACCTGCATGCATGTGAGATCAATATAGTCCTAGAAAAATATAAAATACAAAGGCGACCAAGGCTTCACATCCTTGAAAACCTGATAGAGAATGACTCATCGTCAAACTCCCAATATATATAAAAGTTGAGCCAAGGATTCACATCCTTGAAACTCAGGTATGGGGCACCATCACCACCATCCCATAAACAAAAAGGGCACACACCCAAAAAACAAAGTAATTTACATTATTCTAGTGCTACTGATTCACATTGCATGTAAATATAGAGGCAAGTAAATAGTTTAGTCAGAAGATGATACAAAGGTTGCCATCACACAATGGACAACACAAACATATAACATCCACTTCAAAGTGGCACATATCAATATAAGAGACCGACATGCACCAAGGCACAAGATAGATAGCAAGAGAATATCTAAGTCCATAACAAGCAAGATAGTTCACACGAACCATGATATCAAGAGATAAGACATTTTGTGTAGGCAAAAGTCAAAAGAAAGATAAGATAGGTGAATTGATCAACAAAGATGAATAGGAGATACAACATACCTCAACATCAAATTCAAATGATCCAAAGGCACATCTAGGTCCAAGCCTAGGCATCCAAAGAACCTATTAAACGTATAGGTAGATTTGTATCAATTTCATGTACATTATCGAAACCCTAAAAACCACTTTTTTACCATTATGCGAATTAGTTTTCCAAAACCATGCCATATTTTAGTATATTAAATTAGGAGTTCAAAACATATTTTATTATATTTTTCTGACTTATAAATTATTAGTTATGAATTTTAGAAGTTAATTCATCATTAATTAGATCCATTAAAAACACATGTTTAAAACATTAGATTCGGGTGACAAAAACAATACCATTAGAAATCTTGCATTTTTCTGAATCCAATGAATATTTATTTATATTTTTCTGGTGAGTAGATAATTAGTTATGGATTTTAGAAACACAACCAATCAGAAATTTTCATATCAGAAATTTGATTGCAAAGAGAAGAGAGAGAGAGTAGGAGTGCTGAGTTGTTCCAATTGATACTGGACAACTCAGACGGGCCCACAACCATCTCAGCAACTCGCCACAGTACGGTAGGAAAACCAAAACCCACACGAAAAGACAATTTTGTCCTTGTCAGGAAAACAAACCAAAAAGGCAAACAGGGCTAAAGTCGGGAAAGGACCACAATGAGCATCTCCCCGCCTCACCCACACACCATGGCCGTGAGAAGCGACCTCCAGGATGGGAGCTAATGAGAGTTTGGGCAACCAAGCGTCCAAACAAAGGCACCCAAAAACGTTGCAAGACCGAGATGAGCTCGACGAACCAAGCACAAGAGAAAACCATGGAGAAACTCTGCGAAGACGGCGGCTCCAGGTTCCCTAACCGCACCAAAAACTGGAAGGAGAAGGCCGAGAAGGAAGGATAGGCTGCATACCAGCATTTCTATCAAATCAAAAGGCCAAAAACCACCACGCGATCCCAGGGAAAGCGTCCAAGACCTCCACTGACCCTGCGATGGTATGCGTCTTCCTGCCGACTCCAGACATCCGGTGGAGTCAGGTTGATTTGGGGAAATGCTCATAGGCTGAAGATAGGTTGATCTATGACCAGGGAGAGGTACTAGGGAGCCTGACGATTGTCTAGGAGTAGTTTCCTAGTAGTCCAATGCCATGGAACCAAACGAAGAAGAGGAGGCAGGAAAAAACAGGGGAAACCCAGGGAGAACAGGACAAGGGGGCGGCACCCAACGAGATCCAAATTAAGACCTGGTGCCCTATCTTTTATAGGACCAAAGGATTCGGGAAGAAGCAAGGAAGGTGAGGGAAGAGAAAACAGAGGGAAAGGAAGAAAGGAAAGGGAGAGAGAGAGAGAGAGAAACCGGAGTCGGTCTAAGCTCCTGGTCATAGAAGGAAAGTGGGAGACCAGAAAGCAGAAGGTTAGGGAGAAAGAAGATGCAGTTGGATTTAGATCCAACAGCCCAAAACAGACCCAAAAACATAAAGGAAAACCAAAGCGACAAATTAAACCGAGAAAACCTTATTAGAATAAGGTGTAGTTAATTAGTTATGTCTTTTCTTTTCGAAATAAATTGGGGGTCCAAACATTATACAAATTAAACCAAATTTTGCACATAGGTTAAATTAGGCATGTAGATTCCAATTTTACACTTAGTTTTGCCTTTTGGAAACTTTTAATGTGTTAATTAAATCAAATTTCATTTTCTCTTTCCTCCTTCATTAATGGTATTAGGATTATCCAAAATTTATGAAACTTGATCCACAAGTCATATTTAATGTGTTGGATATGAATTTTCCATCAATTTGACATATTGGAGTTGTTTTAGTATTTAATTAATATTTTGAAGGTTCTACACACTTTCTCTCTCCTAATTTCACCTTTTAAGCAAACTTTCTCCAAATTGGATGAAAATTTACCCAAAGGCTATATTTATTATGTAGATCACGAATCTAGGATTATTTTGCTCTTTTGGAGTTAATTATTATATTTATTTATTAATTACACTTTTTAAGCAATTTCTCTCTCTTAACTTACCATATTATTTCAAGGTGGTCCAAATTAAATGAAAATTGACATGTAAGCTTATTTTGATGTGTAGATTACGAATTTGAAGTCTATTATTTATTTTGAGGTTTTCTTACATGGGTTATGTCATCTAGCCCATTAGAGGCCCATTAATCATATTATGCATGAAATTAAGTTATTTATCATTTTATTATCACCAAATGAGTTATATGACATATTAGATTACATTATTCATGCATTTGATTATTAGGATCATTCTAACCTCAACCTTGTTTGGTCAAAACCCAAAAGGTCAAAGTTCTAGGATAGGGTCCAAGATCTGGTATGTTACAACACTCCAACCCTTAAAAGGAGTTCGTCCTCGAAATCTATTGATCCAAACATCAACAATTAGCTATTCTCCACCCCTTAAAAAGGGTCTACCAAACAAGTCAAACTAAACATCTTTTAGAAATACCCTCATCTCTTAGTTATGAAAGTATTTATAGATTAATATTTCTCATGTATCCAACTAAAGTCACCATCTAGGGCTGAGTTTTAGGTCCTTGTGTCTCTAACCTAACAACCCTACATGAACAACCAAAAAGTCATAGGGTAGGTCAACTAAATCATTATATCAATCCTAGTCACAAAACTAGGGTTAGATTCTACTCAAACTAGAATTTCACTTCATTGTGACTTAGTTGAAGAAAACATTGATAAGTCTGAGAAAACTTTTGTACATATATAGTAGTATAATTGAAAATAATTTTAGCGATGAAAACTTTTTGAGATGAAACAAAAAGTGGATCCAAAATCAATTGTGGAAACCAAGTCACAATATTTCCATATGAATACTTCCTCATAACCTAAACTTGTCCTCAAACCAAACATTATTGCATAAAAGATCATCATAGATCAAATATAGGGTGAACATCTCACCTAGAGGCAACTATCTAAGTCAAGGTTTTAACTAGGGAGACAAAATTGAAATAGTTGACTCCGACTACCATGAGCTCTGATACCATGCTGTAAAGAAGTGAAACCACTTCCTTACTAAAAATTTGAATAAAAAAACCTCCAGTCCAAACACACATTCAAGGTATCTTGGAGTGGGTGTAAAATTTTCAAATCTTTATATAATGGTAATCAAAAGACCAATGTATAGCAGCGGAAGAAAATATTTGACTATTCAATTATAAAACAAAGGGTTACAACTTACATCACATGGATCCATGTAGAGGAAATCTAAACCACCTCAAGATTGTCTCCAAGCTTTAACTTCACGATATAAGTCCAGGTCAACATGATAAGTCATCCAAGTCCTCCACCTAGGATTGGAAGCATACCCCAACAAAAGAGAAACAATAGCAGACATCAGCAAAGGATGGTATGTGCATACTAAAAAGCAAATTGAGCAATATAAGGAATTAGGGACATCAAAATAAAAGGCTTCCCTTGCAAGAGATAAGGACTACCCAAATTGGGCATAAAAGAGATCAAACATCATAACATGATAAAAGATGATACTTGCCATAAACAATAAAATTTTGTGCAACAAAAGCACATAGATACGTAGTAGGGCACACACCCCATAACCAATCATCAACCTGCATGCATGTGAGATAAACATAGTCCTAGAAAAATATAAAATACAAAGGCGGCCAAGGCTTCACATCCTTGAAAACCTGATAGAGAATGACTCACCGTCAAACTCCCAATATATATAAAAGTTGAGCCAAGGCTTCACATCCTTGAAACTCAGGTATGGGGCACCACCACCACCATCCCATAAACAAAAAGGGCACACACCCAAAAACCAAAGTAATTTACATTATTCTAGTGCTACTGATTCACATTGCATGTAAATATAGAGGCAAGTAAATAGTTTAGTCTACAAAGGTTGCCATCACACAATGGACAACACAAACAAATAACATCCACTTCAAAGTGGCACATATCAATATAAGAGACCAACATGCACCAAGGCACAAGATACATAGCAAGAGAATATCTAAGTCCATAACAAGCAAGATAGTTCACACGAACCATGATATCAAGAGATAAGACATTTTATGTAGGTAAAAGTCAAAAGAAAGATAAGATAGGTGAATTGCTCAACAAAGATGAATAGGAGATACAACATACCTCAACATCAGATTCAAATGATCCAAAGGCACATCTAGGTCCAAGCCTAGGCATCCAAAGAACCTATTAAACATATAGGTAGATTTGTATCAATTTCATGTACATTATCGAAACCCTAAAAAGCACTTTTTTACCATTATGTGAATTAGTTTTTGAAAACCATGCCACATTTTAGTATATTAAATTCGGAGTCAAAACATATTTTATTATATTTTTCTGACTTATAAATTATTAGTTATGAATTTTAGAAGTTAATTCATCATTAATTAGAGCCATTAAAAACACTTGTTTAAAACATTAGATTCGGGCAAAAAAAATACCATTCGAAATCTTGCATTTTTCTGAATCCAACGAATATTAATTTATATTTTTCTGGTGAGTAGATAATTAGTTATGGATTTTAGAAACACAACCAATCATAAATTTTCATATCAAAAATTTGATTGCAAAGAGAAGAGAGAGAGAGAGCAGGAGTGTTGAGTTGGTCCAATTGATATTGGACAACTCAGACAGACCCACAACCATCTCAGCAACTCGCCACAGTGCGGTAGGAAAACCAAAACCCACGTGAAAAGACAATTTTGTCCTTGTCCAGGAAAACAAACCAAAAAGGCAAACATGGCTAAAGCTGGGAAAGGACCACAATGAGCATCTCCCCGCCTCACCCACACACCATGGCCACGAGAAGTGACCTCCAGGCTGGGAGCTAATGAGAGTTTGGGCAACCAAGCGTCCAAACAAAGTCACCCAAAAATGCTGCAAGACCGAGATGAGCTCGACGAACCAAGCACAAGAGAAAACCATGGAGAAACTCTGCGAAGATGGCGGCTCCAGGTTCCCTAACTGCACCGAAAACTAGAAGGAGAAGGACGAGAAGGAAGGATAGGCTGCATACCGGCATTGCTATCAAATCAAAAGGCCAAAAACCACCACGCGATCCCAGGGAAAGCGTCGAAGACCTCCACTGACCCTGCGATGGTATGCGTCATCCTGCCGACTCCAGACATCCGGTGGAGTCAGGTTGATTTGGGGAAATGCTCACAGGATGAAGATGGGTCGATCTATGACCAGGGAGAGGTACCAGGGAGCCTGACGATTGTCTAGGAGTAGTTTCCTAGTAGTCTGATGCCATGGAACCAAACGAAGAAGAGGAGGCAGGCGAAAACAGGGGAAACCCAGGGAGAACAGGACAAGGGGGCGGTGCCCAGCGAGATCCAGATTAAGACCTGGTGCCCCATCTTTTATAGGACCAAAGGATTCGAGAAGAAGTAAGGAAGGTGAGGGAAGAGAAAACAGAGGGAAAGGAAGAAAGGAAAGGGAGAGAGAGAAACCAGTGTCAGGCTAAGCTCCTGGTCGCAGAAGCAAAGCGGGAGACCAGAAAGCGGAAGGTTAGGGAGAAAGCAGATGCAGTTGGATTTAGATCCAACGGACAAAAATAGACCCAAAAACATAAAGGAAAACCAAAGTGACAAAATAAACTGAGAAAACCTTATTAGAATAAGGTGTAGTTAATTAGTTATGTCTTTTCTTTTCCAAATAAATTGGGGGTCCAAACATTATACAAATTAAACCAAATTTTGCACATAAGTTAAATTAGGCATGTAGATTCCGATTTTACACTTAGTTTTGCCTTTTGGAAACTTTTAATGTGTTACTTAAATAAAATTTCATTTTCTCTTTCCTCCTTCATTAATGGTATTAGGATTATCCAAAATTTATGAAACTTGACCCACAAGTCATATTTAATGTGTTGGATACGAATTTTCCATCAATTTTACATATTGGAGTTGCTTGCGTATTTAATTAATATTTTGAGGGTTCTACACACTTTCTCTCTCCTGATTTCACCTTTTAAGCAAACTTTCTCCAAATTGGATGAAAATTTACCCAAATGATATATTTATTATGTAGATCACGAATCTAGGATTATTTTTCTCTTTTGGAGTTAATTATTATATTTATTTATTAATTACACTTTTTAAGCAATTTCTCTCTCTTAACTTACCATATTATTTCAAGGTGGTCCAAATTAAATGAAAATTGACATGTAAGCTTATTTTGATGTGTAGATTACGAATTTGAAGTCTATTATTTATTTTGAGGTTTTCTTACATGGGTTATGTCATCTAGCCCATTAGAGGGCCATTAATCATATTATGCATGAAATTAAGTTATTTATCATTTTATTATCACCAAATGAGTTATATGACATATTAGATTACATTATTCATGCATTTGATTATTAAGATCATTCTAACCTCAACCTTGTTTGGTCAAAACCAAAAAGGTCAAAGTTCTAGGATAGGGTCCAAGATCTGGTATGTTACACATATAGTCATTTTTTCATGAACTACAACATGAACAATCTTGACAAGCCGTTGTCAGAATTGTTGGGCATGTTGAGGACAACTGAAGCACAAATGAAGAAAGACAAGCCCACGTCTGTGATGATGATCAGCAAGACAAAGGTAAAGTTAAAAGGCAAAGTTAATGCTAAGAAAGGTTCTAAATATGGGAAGATGCCAAAGTCATCCGCACTCAAAGCTAAAGATGGGATCTCCTAAGAAGGTAGTTGTCACCATTTTCACCAGGCTAGACATTGGAAAAGAAATTGTCCTCTCTACCTGGAGGAGCCGAGGAAGAAGAAGTAGGGGATATAGATATCCACTTTAGGTATATATGTTATTGAGATAAACTTAAATACTTCTTCATCATGGCACTGGATACCGGATGTGGATCTCACATAAGTTCAAATATGCAGGATCTGATAAGAAGTAAGCCTTTACGAAAGGGTCAAGTCGAGTTGCAGGTCGCTAATGGAGTAAGAGTTTCCACCACCACAGTTGGAGTTATTAGTTTATCTTTTCCTATGGGCCTTGTAATATAATTAGAGAATTGCTATTATGTACCTACCATTACTAGAAATATTATTTTTGTATCTTGTATGGACAAGAGTGGATTTGAATTTCACATTAAGAATGGAATGATTTCTATTTCTAAAGATGAGATCTTTTATGTCACTGCCACTATGTTGACAAGCCTTAAACGTGGGTCCAAAAATGGAGACATGTCTAGCTCATTAGACATTAGTGATTTATAATACCCAAATGTTTAAGACTCCTGCAACTAGAAGAGGGTCAAAGTAGTTCAGGGTCGAACACAGAGATTGGAAGAATAGCACTTCAGAACTCAAGTTTTACTTGTCTAAGCACGTCAAAAAGTCAAAGGATAAGTTTTGATGTAATGAGAAAGAATTATAAAGAATCAAACTAAAAACCTATATCCAAAGGGAGTTACCAGAAGGATTAAGGTTTGGGATTTAGCTGTTTTTATGGAGGTTTTTATATAAAGGAAAATGGGGAGATATCACTATCTTCGGAGTATAGCATGAAGGAAGAAAACCTAATCGTAACGAGCGGTGGCGTACATCCTACACCTTCTTCTGTCAAAGAAGGTGCCAACTAGCCATACACTAAGTTCCCTCTCTCAAGGGTACCAGGCGTGGACTGGTGTGGAAAGATAGGCCAGGGCAGCCTTGATTCTGGGTACTCTCATAAACCCGAATCAGACCAAGGTCTAGAGTTACGACATCCCTCTCTCAAAGGAGTCAGGACAAGAAACATAATTCGATATCTAGTCAAAAGTGTGATCCAGAAAGAAGAGACTAGAACTCAGATGCTATAAAAGAAATCATCCAGCAAAAAGAAGCCATACACAGAACAATATGAGATAAACTCCACAGATTCCAATAATCACAAAGAGACATAAAGGTTTAGTTACGATGATGTAATTAAAGGAAAGTAAATACTGAAAAAAGAAAGATAGGTAGCAGTCTCCCTAATTTAGGAGATCGAAGTAAATAGCGGCATACACTTAAGATCATGTCAACCCGGTACCGGGTAAGGGCCCTATCGGTATATGACCATGTCAGGTTCTTTATCGTGTCGGGTCATGAATTATGACGGATAAGGGGCATATCGAGATAGGGTACTCTACCCGATATGGTCGTGTTGATCTGCTGGTCGTGTCGGGCTGCAGCCGTGATGGGTAGACCATATCAGGTTGGGTATTGTTACACCCCGATCTCACAATTACCACTAATCATGAGATTAGGGTATAAATTGAGGATTTAACGTAATACAAAGATCACCCTTAACTTTTTCTTCTTTTTCAAACTCTTTGTTTTCTCACATTGAACCACATAAACTATACAAGAGAATTAAACTTTTATTTCTCTAATGTAATCTCAGCATTAATGATACACATCCATACATTCATTATGTTTCTCACACTTTCATGTACGTATGACTTGACAATCATTTGCATTCTCTCTTATTAAGGTAACAAACATACAAAACATCATTTACAACTCACTCACATCTATATAAGGACCTAGAGTGACAGGGACTGACTGAACTTAACTATACTCAGACTTAACTCTTGTGGCAGATCTACTCTGATGCAATGACCTTCTTCAAGTCCATGTGATAACCCTAAAATTTGTGAGTAGAGGTGTGAGCCTACTCATTCAGTGAATGAGTACTTCAAAGAAATAATCTAAACCACTGATATAATTACATATATACTTTTTAGCAACTGATATCAATTATAATAGCAGTAAGCTTTAAAGAGTCTAATAATTGACAATCATAAATATGGCAGTATAGTCTATATATCTATAAGAGTGAATCAATATATGAAATGCTTGATTGATCATAAAGAGAACTAATAGTTCAGAAACATATAAAGAATAATTGAATAACTGTACACACTTGTTTGACCTCTCATTCATTTTATTATGACCTGATCATATGCAGTGTACTCTACATATGAAGACTTGTAGTGTACTACGATCACACAATACAAGACTTAGCAGACACAATTGGGAAATGCTAAGTCTGACTACTCTCTTAGTCTGCAACAGGGAAATGGCCCTCTGGCCTAAACTGGACTCCTCCTCTAACCTGAGCACACAGGCAGAGAGTCAAGCCACCTCTTGGCTTTTTCTGTACTCTAGTGCCACCAGAACTTTTGGTTGATGTTGGACACTAAAAACTATAATATAATGAGACTTCCACTAGGCTTCATCCCCTGTGCCACTTGATAGCATGCTCCGACCCCCGTATACTGGACACTGCCAGGGTTAGGTCATTTCACCCCTAAGGCACCGACCTCACATAGGGGTTCTACAGTGTCAGGGTCCTTAAATCTATAATTTCATTATTTCCTAGAAAACTATTACTATGTTGAACCTTTTTCTTACTTATACTCGACTCTGGTATTTCTATGGAATCTCGTCTATTTAATTGCAGTTCAAATCACAACATGAATATCATTCTAGACCTGACAGAGCAGTATACTCAAAAACATTATAATTTACTGAGTAATCCATATACCATGCATGCAGGCAGATTGAAATTTCTTAAATAAACTAAACTCATATAAACTTGGCTCATATACGATGGAATTATACAATTGATCATCGTAACACACTAACAAGAGTTAATTACTCAATATATTAGAAATCATTAGTAGCACTTGTAAATTGTCTGTAATTCCTCAAAAAATCAAGCACATCAACCAAATTCTAAGTTATGCATCACATAAGTCAATTAAAAGTCAATTTACTTGACACAATAAGATTTAATTGTAAAACATGTGCATCAACCCTAATCTTGAGTTATGCATCACATAACTTAATTAAGAGTTAATTTATTATCATGGCAAGAATTATTAATAATAATTGAGAACATTGATATCACAATACTTGATTCATTGAACACCCTACCCTTGGGGTTTCATTTACCTCATTCACTTATCACATGACTCTCATAAGAATTTCATGCGACATAAACATTCACTGAATAAAGACTACTATCAACAAATCATATAAAATCAATATATGTATGAAACCTTGGAATTGAGCTGAATATGGGTTTTCATGCCATTCACTGGGATATCATGCATCAATAATAACATTGGATAAATAAATTATATCATGTCAAGAAAATCCCTTCAAATAGATTTAAGGATATCTATTCACAAATATCCAACTTTCCTCGCATCTAGGGTTTCACCCTTTTTACTGAGATATCAAACAAACACTATTCACATTAAACAAATCAAGATTGTATCTGACATATATGTACTATGAATTTAGATAAACAATCATTCATAACCAAGGGGATCTAGATAAGCAAATTTCACTATTTACTTAAACAGCAAATTTCAGTCATAGACAAATTCCCTATATTTCAATTTATTCTTATAACCTCTGCGAATACTTAGGGAATTCTCATTAGGATGTATTGTATATATTTATAATATGATTTTATCATCTGAAATTCATCCAAACGGAGGAAGAATCCATTTCATATCATTTTGCAACAACTTAGAACAAATAGACAATTTAGGGTTTGTAGTCGCATACTAAGAAATTAAAGATTATGGATGATCAACCAATTTTCATGCAATATATTGTTTAAAGGAAGTTCCCACTCACCCTAAGGTGTGAAAACACATTTAAAACATATCCCATATCTGAAAATATTGAATCCATATCAATTCCCTAGCAATTCACCCGATTCTTCTTCCTTTCAACTCGAAAACCCTAGAAATGAGGAATTATGAAGAAAGAGTGAGAAAAGGGGAAGTTTTGATACCATTTTGGATCAAATCAGAGGAGGGAAGGAATTTTAACATGTGAAAGGAGATTCACCATGAAACTATATCCAAAGAAGTTAAACTTACATGATCTCATCATTCCTTGGACCGTAAAACCCTAGGTCAGCATCTCCATCATTTTCTCCTCTCAAACCCTAACTCTCCCTCTCTCTCTAGGATTTCATTTATATAGATTGAACCAAAAACTATGAGAGATCCTTGTGTGTTAGGTTGATCATATAGAGCAATTGAGCTGCTTGGGTCAGTTTCTCTTTGACCCCTCACTAAACGTTTTCATATTTCAGCAGATTTTTCTGTCATAAAAATGTTTCTGTAATTCATTTATTTCAGAGATCATACCTTCTCCAAAAATTATGGTAATTTATAATATTTTGTATAATTGAGATACTAAGCTTTAATTAAAATTTAAGATCATTCCAACTCCCATTAAATAAATAAAAATCAAATAGTGCACTTCTATCCAGAATTCTATAGATATGTCAGTTATTGTAATTTGTCTACTAAAAGGTCTAAACGCATCCAAAAATTATGAAAATTTTACATGTTGTTTAGGATTGAGTTTCAGATCTCCAAATAAAATTTTAGATCATTTTGAATTACCAATAAATAAATAAAAATCAAACAATATACTACTGAATAACATTCTGTCAACATGGTCAGTTGAAGTATTTCTCGACCGAGAATGACTTTCAAATAATATCTAAAAATTCTGAAATTTTTCACTGAGATGCAGGATTGAGTTATACATACTATATCAAAATTTCAATTAAATACAAATTACATAGAAAATATAATAAATTATTTACCGTACTACTATCTTGATCAAATTCCATACTCATATACCATCAAAACCCTAATTTCAGCCAACTAGAGTTTATATTCCTCAAACCCTAATTTCACAAAAAATAGAATACTTAACATTATTATTAGGTTTAAAACATCATAATTGAATTATCATCACTAATTAAATTTAAGAAATGATCAATCCAATTAAGCATATAATCATCCAGGTAAACCCTAGTTTACCAATTAAGCTCAGACATGGTCATAAGAGGTACCGTGTCGGGTTAGGATACATATTAGGTAAACATTATCTTAAGGTTCTTGGGTTCCTTGTGTCGGGTATAGGTGGGCGAGCCATCTCGGGTTGACGCCCAGGTAGGGATCCAACATGTTGAAGTATCCTCGAGGATCCTATCACGTTGTTTGCTGCTACCGAAATGGTTTCTAAGTGAACTCCTCCCATCCCTCATGGGTTGGGGGTGTGCTCACCTAGTATCGCCTAATAATCTCTAGAACTTGATGTACTAGCTCCTGTTCTTAAAGAGTTAGCTCTAATAGGGTCTGACTCATCCCATCATAGGCTTGTAGCTGCTATTTATAGGCAGCGAGTTGATGGGGGTCGTGGCTTTTATTGGACCACGTGTCCTTCATCTCATCACTATCCTCGTGGCTTCGGAGGGGCCAATACGTCTATCGCCTGGCATGCGTGTCAGGCCATCAATTGTGCAGGGCGGTGAGTGCACCGTGCACAACTATGGTGGGTTAGGATCTTGGTGGACTACTGCACCGAGGGTAACGATATCGTGTAATCGGCGTCGTCGGTTGGGCAAACCATGACAAGCAAGGCACCCTGTCGGGTAAAGAGATGTAGCGGCCAGGGCTCCTGCACAACACACCCACGTCAATTTGCTATCATTTTGGGTAGCAACTGTGACGAGTAAGGGGGTTGTGTCACATTGCGCGCTACTAGGCCGGGACGAATAATTCATTGTTGATGGGCCCAATACTGCTCTTTTTGTGGAAAGATAAGAGAAACTCTACAAAAGATGGGGAATATCATCAGGGGCATAGTGGGCATTATTTCTTTACAACATATATGATAAAACGAAGAGGAAGTTAGGTTTGGAGGCTGTTTTGATAGAAAAATATAAGCTCTAGCAGCCATTAAATAGGTGTTGTCAACTCCCCCAAACTTAGCATTTTGATTGTCCTCAATCAAACTGTGCTTATTCTAATACTTTTGTTTGTAGTACCTTTCAAACCCAGGCGTAGTCTTTAGATAAAGGGTTAAGTGAATTTTTGGAATGTCTTGAAGAAAATTACGTCTGACCACGAACAATGGACTTTATTTTTCTTTCCTTATTTAAACAAAAAATTTCTCCCCAACACTTGTGAGACTTTTGTTGCATGATTTTGAAGTTAGCTTTCACACCAAACTACTTGAATATTGCGAGTAAAAAGTGGGGTTTTCAGGAAGGCTTAAGGCTTATGGGTTTTTCTTACTTCCCATTGGTCCATCCAGGTATGGGTCTGTTTAACGGGAAAGTGGTCCCTGTAGTCCAAGCCAGTTGGCTTTAGTGCAGTGATTTCACATCCTACATACCACTGCCCCGAATCTATCATGCCTAAAGATGGGTGCCTTTGGGAAGACAAGTGTGTGTGTTTATTTTTGGGTACAACTCTCATGCTTTTATTCACTGTTGTAAGGCTTTCCTCTCTTTTTGGGATTTTGATGGGTAGGGAAAAGGGAGTTTGTTGTTTGGGCAGTTTTTTCCTTCACATGAACATCTCTTAGTTGGAATGAGATTATTTTTCAAAGTTTGCATAGAAAAGTTATAGCTTTTGTCATTTAAGACTACGTTTTCAAGAGAGAATAGAAAAAATGTACACTGCCTTAGGTACAGAGAGAACAAGCTAGAAGAAGTTGTACCAAATATTTATGATAAAGTAATTTTTTACAATTTTGAGAAACAAGTAGTTGTGTATATATTGTGTATGTATTGCTTTCTATCAAACATTTATGTACATGTATACACTTAGTATGATGAGGGGAGTGGAGGAAAGGGAAATAAGGAGAAAATTTTAGAGTACATCCGTCACTGATGCTATGGAGAACCCCCCCAAACTTACCCCACACTCTGTCCCAGAGTAGTGAGATAAATAGGAAAGGGTAGGCATAGATCAGTGAGGGTTCAGTGGATGAGTGATCCATCAGAAGATAAGAGCTTCATAACATATTCTCCTTGTTGGCTGTGGTAGTCGAGGTCATGGAGCTTCTCTGGTGTTTTCCTCAGGGTTGCTATGCTGTATATCCAATGTAGCACATAAACTCCGCCATTCATTTAATAGGGGGTCTATTGTGGACTACGGTGGCAGAATTAGAGATCGTGCTAGGTTGTCATCAAATTTTCAAGATAAGGCTGTATTAAGGACACCACCTCGATATAGTATTTTCTTTCCAATCATTCGAGGGGTGTTTCTAGCGCAGATGTACACTCCGTCAGCGAGTTGCTATTGGCGTCTGAGTTGTTGTAGAAGAAACCAGTGCAAGCATGAGTGTATATCATGATGAGTGTCCAGTGATTGTCATGCAGCATAGGAAGAAACATTATGTGTGGCAGACACTTTTTGGTTTTGAGTTGGAACAGCTGGTGCGCTCCCGTTTCATTAGCTAGGCATAGATCGTTAAACATCATCGGATGGGCGATGTTGGGTTGTCCAATCTTCTTTTGTAAGATAGGGTTGTAAGTTGATGCCACCGTCATAGCTAAACACCTACCATCCTTGACTAGGTCCCATAGATCGTTGAAGGGGATTACTGCATTATCCTTCTCATAGATGACATCTGTAGTGTTAGAATCAACAAGATGTAGAAGTATTTGATTGACCTATTCCTAAGATAGAGAACTACAGACAGAACAGTCAAAGTTGTAGATGATGTAGTCAGAGATGATGGGTGAGGTAGAAGCACCTTCAGCGGCGAGTAAGGCTCAAAAGTTCTCTATCTGCTTGCCTGTCCTGAAGATGTCAGAGGAGTCTTCGACCTTTTTTCTTGGAGCAATGTTCGATGGAGAAGAATGGGAATCAGAATCAAAATCAACGTCTGACTCTAGAAGATCCTCTGGAAGCTCTAGATCTCAGAAATAGTGCTTGTCTTTTATCAACAATAGCATGTAGATGATCCTGAGATGATAGAAATGTGTGTCTCAAAACTGTCATATATATCTGAAGATGTTTAGCCGCTCTATGGCACACAAGACAATGAAGGCGCTATTTCCGCTCCCCATGTCTTCTTGAACTGGGAAGTCCTTGATCCTGTAGAAGTTCCAGATGCCGATGTGACACCAGATGCCTTGTTTGATGACCTAGTGGAGATGCAGAGGTAGGAGCCTGAGGTTGATGTCTTCAGGGGGGAGGAAAATGTGCTCTAGGTGGGGGACCTCGGTGTTGTAGTAGCTGGGCAAGGTAATGTCGTGGGAGCGGAGGTCAGTCATGTAGAGCAACCAATACCCCCTATGCTTGTTGGGGGGGGGGCAGCACCAGGTTGGGGTTGTGCTCTTTTATATTATTAAGCATATCAACCACTGCCCGTGTGTTATCCGCCCCTACTAGCAGTCACCTAACTAAGGCTGGAGTGGTGTTGTAGATCAATTGCCAGCCTGTCCTGAGCGTGATTGTAATGACCCCGCCTCCTAGTAACCCCCAATTAAGGGGACCAAAAGGTCATAGTCATTATCCCAAATTTCTGGATCAATGGTTCGACAAATAATCAATAATAATTACTGAATTCTACCAAAAATATACTAAAAAGATGGAATAAAATAAAACTTTGCATACCTTTTTAAAATCATGGATTTCTAAACTTCTATCCATAACTGGAATCTATTCTAACTAATCCTCCTTGTACTTTAATTCATGTATTCACAATGTACCACTTTACTGTTTGTCTTTTTCAATTTTTGTACCTAAATCACTTACAAACAAAACGTGAGTCAGTATAACGAATTATACTGGTATGTGGGGGAAAACAAATTATGCATTTAGTTTTAACAACATATCGCAAAGCAATTATGATTTAACAAACAAACTTTACGCTTTAAACATAACTACTCAATCCATACATACCCTAGCCTCTACTCTATCCCTACAGTGGACCTAGATAATACCTCTCATATGGTAGATCCCAATTAACCCCCATGATCCTACCCAACAGGTAGATCAATACCTAGGGTTGAAGAGTCACATGGCACTACCCATAGGTAACCCAATCCCTAACTCATAATATGCCAAAGAGTTGCATGGCACTACCCATATATAGCCCAATCACTGACTCATGATAACCTGATAGTCCTACCTAACAGGTAGACCATGTACTAGGTCATCCTTATTATTAGCAAAGCCATAGAGGAGGACCAGGATCTGAGCTAGTCATGTAAACTTATTTATAGTGATAGTCATAGTCATTTTATAGTTGCATGAAATAAAAGTCATCCAAGTAGTTATATTCAGGCAATCGATAAAACTTTCGGGAATCACCGTGAAACTAAAGGGATTTAATCATAAGCGTAACCACATACTTGTGATGTAGACTTTTGAGATAGAATCAATCAAGTAGAGAAATCCAACCAAGCAAGAAAGTATACACAATAATCCTAAAATAAATATACAAATTCCTTTTATCAAGATTTATCCAAGCCCATCTTGCTTTTTAGGATTTCTATTCACATTTAGGGTTTCTACCCCTTTTTAGGGTTTTTCTTGCAATTAGGGTTTTGCCTCCACTTTTAGTATCATAAACCCTAATTAAACAAAACTACATAAAAAGCCTAAATTTCTCATCTTTTCTCTCCTAACAAGTTTATGATCATTATTTAATAACATATTTCCATAATTCGAATTAAACATGGTTTTCTCTTCTTTTTCCCTAAATTAGGGTTTCTAGATGCATTATCATACATACTTGGTTTAAAACCCTAAAACATGAAATTATTCATCTAAATCATGTTAGAATCTACCATTATCATTCAACAAGTTAATACTACTCGAATTAACTTATTATGCCTCATAGATTCATTCATTAATCTGAATTAGGGTTTCTAACCAAATTTTAATACATTTTTCATCAACTTAATATACTTTTGCAAAACGAGACAAAATTAGGTTATCAAACCATTTTTATCTTGTTCCTCATATTTTCTGATCAACTTTCATATATAAAGTTTATTCATTTGAGCTTTCTAACAATTTCTATGAATTTTACAAGGAAAAGCACTTTTCTGGAATATTCGAGCAGAGAGGGTGATTTACCAAAAATTTGGGGCCGCTCAATCAGTAGTCCGCTGGTCCGCCCTTTGGATCTGACGCTCCACATCGTGCGCCTCCACTCGCGAGGAAATTAACCCATCCGAGCCTAAGACCGTCGGTTCTCTTCGCGAGACCACGGTGGAATGTGATCGGACGATCGCTTCTCGTCATCCTCTTCGTTTCCTACACTCGACCCGTGGTGGTGCTCTCGTCGGAGAGAATCCAATCCAGAGCGATAGAGAGATCTGGAACTCAGGAGGTAGCCGTCTGGGTTCGTGGGGAGGTGAGGAATTGAGAGGGGGGTCTATTTATAGGATTTGGGGGTCCACTAGGGTTTCCCTACCCTCGCCATTACCTATCCTTCAACTCGATTGGGATTTTCCTCTAGAACCCTCGAGACACCCAAACAATAGGGTTGGTCGTGCGTGGAATCCCCTCCCAAAGACCCTCGTGGTCTTGGATTCTTTGCAGGTGAGGTAGGATGCGAGGAATTCACATTGGGAAATCTCAGTTTCCCTCTTGCTTTCCTTCTCTGAATCGAGGTGGGTGATGTACAGCCACCCTTGGATCTGTGATCCTCTAGACCATGTGGGGCATCCAACGTCTGACATCACTCCCCTATATCTTATTTCTTTAAAAACAAGGAAAAAGGGTATTTAACAATGGAATCTTATGAAAATCATATCTCTCTCCTCATTTAATATTTTTCACTCAAATTTTAGAGGAAACTTTGTCTTGGAATTATACTCATGTATTAAATTAGAAACCCAAATTCCAAACGAAGAGGTTATTTCCTTCATAAGCAAGTTATTCTTTAATAAAACCAATTTAATTGGTATTTCCTCTTTCTTAATCTTTTATTTTCTTGATTTTGATTCCTTTTTCCATTAGAAACCATGTGGACACGAAATCTTATCCAAGATGGGTCCATTATCCATATATCCACATATTTCTTGTAATATCATTGTTATCTCATATTTCCTTCTTAATAAAGCAATATTTAATTGATCTTTTCTCTTTCTTGTTGCATTATCTTTGCAACTTGGACTCCTTGGAACCCAAGGAACCCTAAAGGCACGAAATCCACCTTTGGAGAATATTACCTAGCCTTCTAGAGGCTTCTACCTTTTTCTCTTCTCGCTTTCTTAATATATATTCTTTTATTAACTGAATTTCTTTTTCTCTTTTATTTTCTTTTTCTTGTTATTGGGCCCAATAGCCAATAATGCCCACAAAGCAACTAAAAAGGCTATTGTAAACGAAATGCATTCATTCAAATCAAACCACACCATTATTTCTTTATATATCTATATTAAGAGAAATTGCATTTCTCACCAAAAGAACCCAAAATATTGGGGTTGTAACATCCTTCCCCTCTTATAGGAAATTTTCCCTCAAAATTCCACCAAACATACAAACAAATAGGATAAGTCTTTCTCATGTCCATCATAGCTCCCATGTGGCTTCACCCTCTCCATGGTGCTTCCCAAGAACCATCATCATCTTATATTCTTACATCTGAGTTCTCTCTCACCTTGGTATCTTGTACCCTTGTATGGATACCTCACATAGTGCTCTAGATCAAACTCTTGGAACACATCATACATCACATGATCTTGAGGGGTAAGGCTAAACATAAGCATCTCCACCAATCCATCTCAAATGGACCAATGTATCAGGGACTCAGCTTTCTCATCTATAACTTAGAGGGGTCAGATTTTCATATCACATATTTTCCCATAATGAACTGCAAGTCAGTCTGTCTCGCATCAGCTCATGACTCATGTCATCTCGGGGCTCTCTCAGCCATCACACGATTAAAGCGACTTCATCTACACACACTGTAGTCTCTCTGACCTTCCCAAGGTCTTTCCAATGACATCATCTTCATGAAGTGATGACCGAAATGACCTCCCTTACAGAGCTTCTTACATCCCAATAATGGCTATGGTGGCTATCATCACAACTTTCATAGGACAAGAACTATCTCCATGTGTCACCCTGAATGAGCATACACACTCTCATCAGACCCTATAGTCTGGATCATACTAACCATCAGTTAGGGGTGATAAGTTGTACTAGCATCGAGTTCTTAATGTACCTACTTCCACCACATGGAAGTGAATGTTTAGGTCATACAAAAGAACCTTTGTACTCACATCATGGTGTAGTTGAACCATCTCTCTTTCTTATATGTAGTTCAACCGGATATGTCCCCTGACAAAACTCTCTCTTTCTCTTAGATTATGTCATCTAGGTAAGGCGATCCACCATACCACATATTGCATCTTGACCTTCCTCAGTCCATTGGAGACTCACCACAACGTCCATGGTGATCAACTCACATTCCCTCTCAAGGACTCTTTATCCTCTATATCAACTCACTGGTTTATTGGTATTCGTCCTTCACCTCCTGGCAATGATGGCGACAAGCCACATGCAATTCTTGAACTTCTTCATCTTAGGCATCCAAAGTACTACTACAATCTACTATCTTAATAGTACCATAGTGTATGGTGAACTTAAAATCATGATCTCCTGCATGTCATGATTCCTCAAGGTTGGTTCCTCAGAAAAATCTAAAACAATCTATATAGGGGTTCCATCACCTTCTTATCCAGAGAAGTGCATCTGAGGTTCTACAACCATCCTTCCATCTCATCAAGCTCTTGGCTAGCTAACCAAGCAGCCACTAACTCGACCAATAGGTTTGGTTGTATTATAGGGGTAGCCCTATATTTCTCACAAACTTAGGATTTACCTGACCACCTCTGCTAGCCTCTCTACATCTTAGACAATATAGCTGTGTTTCAACTAGAAGCATCCATTATTACCTTATATGCTTATTTTCTACATAACAGTGAAGACATAAACCTTCATATACACCACTCATCATCATCATTTCAGATTTAAGTCTAACTGAGTCAAGCAAACTCTGAGCTCATCAAACTCAAACTTATATAACTCATAAATTCCATATAGCTCATGATAAGAACGTCCTTATAAGATGACTACCTTAGTTCTCTTGGTGTTTGTAACCTATCCATACATCGTACTCTCCACAAAGGTACACTACTATCTTTATCCTCATACATCAAAGCAATGTTTCAACTCGTATCATCTTTATCCTTAGTGTATGTCATGCGTACTGCCCTATCTCTCACCCCCATAATGAGTAGAAATAAGCATTTGGTGGTCGTCCAAACACAAAGTTCTTCCCATTCCAAGAGTAGAGATGGTGCATCCCACATCGCCAATACACTTCCAATCTAAGTTGAAACGTGTAACATATGTCTCCACATCATAAACATATCGATACCAAGGTTTCTTCCATGGAAAACTGGTCTCAAACACACTTGGGTTACCACACAATCCTTAGTCATTTCCCCTAGGTATATAGGGTGCCGGTACTTTTGGGGTCATCCCTCTTCCCTTATTCAAACAGAGAGTGTCATCCTCATTTTCCCTTTGGGTCCCATGAGTTCATGAAGGTGATCAATCTCTTAACGCATGGTCGTCAGACAATGATAGTTGTTACATCCCGACCCTATGGTCTTGTGCAACTAGGGAAGTAGGCAACTACTACTCCCATCGGTCTTATCCCTACTTGACCCTAGAATAGATTTAGGATTCTAACATGGTACATATCAAACTTCAAACCTAACCCAAAACTCCATCATCTCTCTCAGCACATGTGGTCAGACTTACATCCTTTTATAGGGATCATGGCGACCTACCTACCTCAGTCAGGCCCCATACAAGTTACCTCCATGGCAACACATCCACATGCCCTTAGAGATGGTCATCTATGGGCCTTATAGGTTCGTTCTCATACTATGTACTCCCCACATAGCTCCTCAAGCTCCTATGAGACCTATTTAGGTTCCCCGAACCTAAATAAAATGTTACACTCACCCTACAGAAGGGTCCTTCCCCAGGATGGGACAAAACTATCTCTTGATAGCAAAAAAGGTCACCAACGTCCCTACGTCTAGGGTTTACATCAACATGAGCATGTTTATCCTTATCAAGCTACTAAGGCACGTAGCTAACAAGAAGACCACCTACTAAACCATGCTAGGTCTCCTTGGTATGTCATACTTCTTTACATTCCTCAACATTGGACCAAGATCAGACATGCATATATCACCAACCTATATGTGAGGGTTTCATCAAACATGTACCTTAGTCTAAGGGGTTTCCTTTTCCTCCAAACATGAGGGGTGAAATGCTCGAATCTATAGGAACTCAAACATGGTCATGAGCATTAGGTGCACTAGGTACTACTACTTCCCCTCTTAGGTCTAGGAACCTTAGGTTCACTTCTTATGCATCAACTGTTCAACCACAAACCAAACTGGTACAAGGTATATCATGCACTTCCTACTATTCTTCCGCGTGAGAAACACTTGAGAGTCCTACACTAGGAAAAACATTAGGTGCAAGGCCTCACAACTTGATACTATACCCCCCTTAGGGTCTAAGGAACTCTTGTTACTATCCCTAGAAGGTAAGGTAGGCACCTACAACTTCCATAGATCAGTTCAAGAAGTCTCTTTCCTTTTCTAGGATTTGGTTCCTCTAAAGGCAACGAAGATACCACAGGTCTCCAACGATCATGCACAAGGCAACCACCACTATCCACTTAGGTCGTCCATTCTAGGTTAAAACATACCCGACTTCTCATTGTTCCTTATATCTCAGAGTCTAAGCTTCCAACCTTCTTTCTTGGGTCTTAAACTCTCTCTCTCTAGAGGTAACCATATGTAAAGGCCAAGTCTCTACTAAAAACCATGGCAAACAAAAACACCAATTGTGTAGCAGCGGAAGATTAAAACTTGAGTTTATTCAAAATGTATAAAGAGTATTATACAAAATTTTCCCAAATGGGGTACATCTTTATAAAAGAAAAAGGATCTAGGTAGAGGAAGACTCAAAATAATACAACTTGTCTCCACAAACAACATAACAAAACTATATGCAACTAGTCCAAGCTAACTAGATGTGCACGATCTCCTTAGCCTTAGGCAGGTTCACCAAGCTTCCCATGTGCACTCTAATCCTAATCTGGGTGGTTGGGATCACCCATCCAGAGAAAGATAAAAATGTATGTGTCAATAAAGGATAAAGACAATTATAAAGCTAAAGCATTGCATATTAAAAAGAATCCACTATACTAAGGGATTTCAAGAGTATGAGGCAAGTGATCAAATAAGAATTGGAAATTTGCCATAGTTCAACCTCAACAATTATCACATTGCATGAATATATTATGACACAAACTCATCTCAATGTAGGATGAGGCACCTACCATACCTCACCATATATAAAATGGAAGGGGGACTAAAACCCCAGTTCATGGCAGGAGGACTAAAACCTCAGTGCCCAGTATAAAGTGGTAGGGGGACTAAAACCCCAATGCCTATGGCAGGGGGACTAAAACCCCAGTGCCCTATGGGTGGTTTGTACTCATGTACACTACATTGTCATTTGGCCAATAAATACATCATGCATAAATAAGTCACTTGGCAACAGTGAAAGATATAAATAAAATTGCATCATAGAAAATGGGAATAATTTCCAACAAACATTCCAATTAAGCAAGCCAACATTGGCATTTCAAGTAATGTACAAGTATTTCCATAAAAGAGCCAACATGGGAATTTGAAGCATCCAATAATGAATAGAGCCAAGAAATGGCAGTAGAGGGATTACAAGGATAGAAATTTAGTAATGTGGGGTTGGATAAAATCCCAACTGAGAAATAGGTGTATTTGCTCATTAATCATTCCACAATCATTCTTAACAATTATTATAGGGATCATATTCATGAATATGGCCAACACACTTAAATAGGAGTCACATACTGAAATAGGGCTCACATACATAAATAGGATTCACATACCTTATTGAAGATTCTTAATCATCATTATCACTGATAAGATTGTATCCAAGATCATTTTCCCTAGTTACAAATATTTCACATGAATTAGTATTTATTAAGCATAGAGTATAAAGGAAAACTCATTTTAGACCTTATTCAAAAAACCACTGATTTAGGACTCAAAACTAGGGCCAAAATCTCACTTAGGTTTCACTGATTAAGAAAACATACCTAATTTACCGATTTGGAGTTAAAATGAATTCATTATACATTTTAGACCATTTAATATAATCGAATAGGTATCCAAAGAAAACTTTGAAAAAGGAATCATAATTGGGACTCAAGAACCATAAAATCATATTCTACATGAAAAATCCTTTCCAACGACTGATTATTTGTATTTTTCTGACCATGGATCGATTTACTATGAATTAAGTAAAATTGGCCAATCAGAATGCGAGAAAACCAAAACGTGACAGTAATTTAAATGAAAATGTAAATTGATGTAAATAGTAGGTGAAATGACCAAATTTCCCATGTGTTTAAAATGAAATCAATAAAAATATTGAGGGCACTACTGTCATTCGCATGTAACATAACTCGTTGGCGAGGAAAAATAAAACAAGAGGGAAAGGATGGAAATGCCCATGCCAAATTAATAGGCAGATTGAAGGGGGCAGGGGTGCCCTTGTCATTTGCTTGTCAGGATTCTACCTGCTCTGGCCATGGTGATGGAATTTCTTCAAGCAGGCTATTGGAGCTTGAGCTCCTGGATCAACTCACCTCACTGGGCTAAACCTCGCACAAGGAACAAGGAAAAAAGGACCTCTGAGGTCCGGCGAAGACGCCAGTGCATCAACCTCAAGGCGAGGACCACACAAACCATGAAATTGACCGGCGATGGTCGGGGAAATAGGGGAGAGAATTCCAATGATAAAATGGATCAAAGCAAGGATGAAAAACCACGACAAGGGTTGGAATACAATTGTGGGTAAAAGGTGAGCTCAACGGACCCCTTGCCAAAGGCGGGGGTACACTTGAACCCCAAAACCACATGGCACCAGCGAGATTCTCACCGTGGTCCATAGGACCCGGCACATGCGGGCACCACAAGAAAAAGTAAAGAGGGAGAAGTAAAGAATAGGCATCGAGGATACTCACCCAGGAGGTAATCGAACAGAAGTGGCCGGAGGAGGATTCTCCAGGCTGAGGTCGCCGGAGATGCACTTTGAGTAGGTCGAGGAGGAAGAGGCCAGCTGGGAACAAATTGAGACAGGAGGAGAAAAGATTAAGGTCTAAGGGTTCTCATAGTGGTCTTATATAGGCGAGTGAGAAGCTAGGTCTCACTCTATAAGTTGCGACACAGAGGGGGAGATGAGCCCAGTTGGGCATTTATTACACAGTGAAGGGTAGAAGATGAGCAACCCCTTATTGGATGCGTATTGGAGAGACAAATTGTGTGGAGGAAGAATCGAGTGAAATGGTTAAGCATAGAGGGAGAACAAGACCGGGGCAGGACGGGGGTCGGGAGCAGCCGACGGCCAGAGGTAGAAGACAAAGGACCTACCGTCGGATCCAGATCGACGGTGCAAAGATGTCGCTCGAAGCGCGTGATAGAAAAATGAATCGAAATTGTAGCGTTACAAAATAAAATGCATGATATTCAAGTAGGAACTTTGGTCACACTTTACTCCAACTCATAAATTTGATTTGAAAGGTTAAATGAAGTCCAAATGGTACCAAAATTCAACCACATGCATAAATTAATGTCTAGAATCATGTTATACAATTAGATTCTTGTTGCACCCATTATTTGGCCCTTAATTAATATATTTCTCATTAAGTTGTATTTTAATATATTAAAATGAATGAGTTATATGAAAAGACTTCTTTTAATGGATTATATGAGTGAAATTCGAGATATCCAACCATTATTAACTTTAACAGCAAAATGTCACCATTATATTCGATTTTGATATATTATTATCATTTTTGAGGAGAGGGAAGGAAATTAGGTTAATTACACCCATAATTAATTCTATGACATATTTTTGCTCATATCTTATCCAAAAAGATATAAGAGCTCCAAATTAACATTATCCACTTATTATCTCTCATTAAACTTCGTTTTGCATTATTAGTCCTCAAATATTACCTTAAGTGGGTTATTTGTGCAAATACCCCTTTATAATCATAAATGAGGGTAAAAATAGAATTTCACCACCATTAATGCTCAAATTTCATATAGAGTCCAAAAAATGATTCAAAAGTATGGGAAATTTATGAAAAAGGTCCAAATGGACTAGAAGGCAAAGAAAAGCTCAAAAATGGGTAAATTGCAAGGAAAAACCCTAGATTTCAGTATCTTACACCCTACAACTGACCTTACCACTGGAGGTTCTCTCTCTAAGAAGGTGGATCAAGGTCACATGCATACACCTTCATGGGAGAAACGTATGATCAAACCTATGTTCACTCAAGATTAGCCATAGCTCTTCATGCTTATCTCATAAGCTATCCAACATTCCCTTCTGGCCTAAGTTCCAACCTACTTCCAGCACTTCTGACGTGCTCTCCTACATAGGGGCATGCTCATCTATAATCACATATGCCCATCAGGGTTTCTATATGGTCATCATTAACCTTATCAATGAAGGAGTTATCCTTCACCCTAACATGCACGAACCTTCCCAAGTTGGGTCACCCAAAAGGCACTAGGTCAACCAACCTCACATAGCTCATATTTCTCATAGGTACTCAAAGCCAACATGCATGTCAACCCACCTATATGATCAACCATGTTATCTATCTCATCATGCCATCTCTCTTTGTCAACCACTTAGGGTTAGGGTTAGCATCATCCTCTAAGGATGCGCCAGGTTTCTACCTCTTCTTGGAGACCTCTGCCTCCAAGGCTACCTCTCTACTCATCCTCCTGACAAGAAGGTCTAACCTCAAGTCTCTCCTGAGGACACGACAACACATTTCATGCAACCTTAGCATGCAAGTAATCTTTAGTTTGTGCATAAACTGTTAAACTTATGTCCATGACATCTTGTTTACATGCTTTTCATTAATTTGATGGAGGATTCCTTAATCTTATCATACACACCCTGACCACAAGAGGGTGGGGAAGAGATAAAAAACCCTAAACCTTAGAATCCATAATTGAATTAGGGTTGATAAGGTAAGAAGATAGATGAGAGAGTCCTAAAGGATCTTATTTCGAGTCAAGATCTCAGACTTTGGCCAGGCAGTCACACTACATCCGGGAGTCCTCGTGCCCGACTAGCGAGGTGGAGGAAAATATTGCCAGCCCCCGGACCATGATCCTTTTCTAGACACCTCTGTCTTTTAGATAATCCTCTAATAACTCCCTCGGTTCTAGAGTGTTTTTTAACTTTAATAATTACTAAGGATTAAATGAGGAACCAATGCTCTGATACCAAATGTAACGACCCCACCTCCTATTAACCCCCAATTAAGCGAGACTAAAAGGTCAGAGTCGTTATTCCAATTTTTTAGATCAATGGTTTGACAAATAATCAATAATAATTACTAAATTCTACCAAAAACTATACTGAAAAGCTGGAATAAAACAAAAATTTGCATACCTTTTTAAAATCTTAGATTTCCTAAACTTCTATCCATAACTGTAGTCTATTCTAACTAATCCTCCTTGTACTTTAATTCATGTATTCACAATGTACCACTATACTATTTGTCTTTTTCAATTTTTGTACCTAAATCGACGACAAACAAAACGTCAGTCACTATTATGAATTATACTGGTATGTGGGGTAAATACAAATTATACATTTAATTTTAACAACCTATCGCAAAGCAATTATGATTTAACAAACAAACTTTACACTTTAAACATAACTACTCAATCCATACATACCCTAGCCTCTGCGTTGTCCCTATAGTGGACCTGGATACTACCTCTCATATTGTAGATCCCAATTAACCCCCATGATCCTACCTAACAGGTAGATCAATACCTAGGGTTGAAGAGTCGCATGGCACTACCCTTAGGTAGCCAAATACCTAACTCATAATATGCTAAAGAGTCACATGGCACTACTCATAGATAGCCCAATCACTGACTCATGATAACTTGATGGTCGTACCAAATAGGTAGACCATGTACTAGGTCATACTTATAATTAGAAAAGCCACAGAGGAGGACTAGGATCTGAGCTAGTCATGTACACTTATTTATCGTGATAGTCATAGGGAAATACAACCAAGCAAGAACATATACACAAGAATCCTAAAATAAATATACAAATTCCTTTTATCAAGATTTATCCAAGCCCATCTTGCTTCTTAGGATTTCTATTCCCATGTAGGGTTTGTATCCCTTTTTAGGGTTTCTCTTGCAATTAGGGTTCTGCCTCCACTTTTAGTATCATAAACCCTAATTAAAAAAAACTACATAAAAACCCTAAATTTCTCATCTTTTCTCTCGTAACAAGTTTATGATCATTATTTAATAACATATTTCCATAATTCAAATTAAACATGGTTTTCTCTTCGTTTTCCCTAAATTAGGGTTTCTAGATGCATTATCATACATACTTGGTTTAAAACCCTAAAACATGAAATTATTCATCTAAATTAGGTTATAATCTACCATTATCATTCAACAAGTTAATAGTACTCAAATTAACTTATTATGCATCATATATTCATTCATTAACCTCAATTAGGGTTTCTAACAAATTTTAATACATTTTTTATCAACTTAATATACTTTTACAAAACGAGATGGAATTAGGTTACCAATCCATTTTTATCTTGTTCCTCGTATTTTTATGATCAACTTTCATATATAAAGTTTATTCATCCGAGTTTTCTAACAATTTCTATGAATTTTATAAGGAAAAGCATTTTTCTGGAATATTCGAGCAGAGAGGGTGATTTACCAAATATCCGGGGCCGCTCGATCAGAAGTCTACTGGTCCACCCTTTGGATCCGACGCTCCACGTAGTGCACCTCCACTCATGAGGAAATTAATCCGGCCAAGCCTGAGACTGTCAGATATCTTCTGGAGACCACGGTGGAATTTGATCGGACGATCGCTGCTCGTCATCCTCTACCTTTCCTACACTCGATCCACGGCGGTGCCACGACGGTGCTCTCACCGGAGAGAAGCCAATCCAGAGGGATAGAGAGATCTGGGACTCATGAGGTAGCCATATGGGTCCGTGAGCAGGTTAGGAATTGAGATGGGGGTCTATTTATAGGATTTGGGTCTCTACTGGGGTTTCCCTACCCTCGCAGCCTGTCCTTCAGCCCAATTGGGCTTTTCCTATAGAACCCTCGAGACACCCTAAAAATAGGGTTGGTCGGGCATGAAAACCCCTCCCAAAGACCCTCATGGTCTTGGATTCTTTGCAGGTGAGGTAGGATGTGAGGAATTCGCATTGGGAAATCACAGTTTCCCTCTTGCTTTCCTTCTCTGACTCGAGGTGGGTGATGTACAACCACCCTTGGATCCGTGATCCTCTGGACCACGCGGGGCATCCAACGGCTGGCATCGCTCCCCTATTTCTTATTTCTTTAAAAATGAAGGAAAAAGGGTATTTAACAAAGGAATCCTGTGAAAATCATATATCTCGCCTCGTTTAATATTTTTCACTCAAAGTTTAGAGGAAACTCTGTCTTGGCATTGTCAATGGAAGAGGGTATTTCCTTCATAAGCAAGTTATTCTTTAATAAAACCAATTTTATTGGTATTTCCTCTTTCTTAATGTTTTATTTTCTTGATTTTTATTCCTTTTTCCATTAGAAACCATGTGGACATGAAATCTTATCCAAGATGGGTCCATTATCCATATATCCACATACTTCTTGTAATATCATTGGTATCTCATATTTCCTTCTTAACAAAGGAATATTTAATTGATCTTTTCTCTTTCTTGTTGCCTTATCTTTGCAACTTGGACTCCTTGGAACCCAAGGAACCCTAAAGGCACAAAATCGACCTTTGGAAAATATTACCCAGCCTTCTAGAGGCTTCCACCTTTTTCTCCTCACTTTCTTAATATATATTCTTTTATTAACTGAATTTCTTTTTCTCTTTTATTTTATTTTTCTTGTTATTGGGCCCAATAGCCAATAAAGCCCACAAAGCAACTAACAAAGCAATTGTAAACGAAATTCATTCATTCAAATCAAACCACACCATTTGTAACATACTGAATCTCAGGGTCTTCCATGCAATTTACCCACTTTTGATCTTTTCTTGACCTTCGAGTCCATTTGGACCTTTTCTATAAATTTCACATCCTTTTGGATCATTCTTGGACTCCTTGTGCATTTTGAGCACAATCTGAGGTTGAAATTACTATTTACCCTCATTTATGTAAATGAGGGGGGTGTTTGCACAAATAACCCACATTAGGAGATAAGTTAGGGTTAATTATGTAATTTGGTCATTTATGGGATAATATATTAGATTATATTTATTTGGAGCTTTTTGGATACATATATTATTAATAATGTGTATTTGAGTTCATATATGTGTATATTAACCTTTATTGTTTCTCTCTCCTCAAAATATGATTTTAGTTCACATTAATATGTTATTTTGTTGAGTAATGAGTATTTGTACCCTAATGTGTTTTATATGTCGAATTTAATCACATGTTTCTCATTAAATAGCCTCTTCATATAATTCCTTGATTTTAATATATTATTATACTCTTTTATGAGCTATATATTTATTAAGGGTCTTATTATGCATTAAACGAGAAAGTGATTGCATAGCATTGTAATATGCGTCATGATGAACCCATGCTCCAAATTTGGTGGCTTTTGGAGTTCATTTGACCCCTCAAATGGATTTTATTAGCTTTTAGTATAGTGTAGTGCTTTAATGGATTCATTTATTCGATTATAACATTATAGTTCAGCTTTAATTGATTCTGTCACGTGCCCCCTCCACCTGCGAGCCATCCAACGGCCTAGATTAGATCTCCACCTTGATCGGACGGCTAGATCTTCATCATATGACCTTATGCCCATATCCGACGATCAGAGCATCGTCCCTTACCTCCCGCTCTCACGCGATCCAACAGTCACTTCACGACAGCTAACTCCCCCGGACCCGTTCTCACTCCCTCCTCCACCGTTTCACGTGATTCCTTCGCCGTTAGCTTCGTTTCTCTCAGACGGTTGTAGCGAGCCCTAACTCGTTCCGTCTCCTCCACTCTCTTCGAAATGCCCAAACCCGTAGACTTGCCTCTCTCCACCTCTGTGTCGCAGAGGCGACTGGAGTTCTCCTCCGACCTATTTAAGGGGCCGTGGAGCACCCCTTGGCCTCAAGCTTTCCCTATCCTCCTCCAATTTGTCTCGAGCTACTCCCTATCTCCCTGATCTACTCCATCTTCAGTTGCGGCAACCTCGTCCTACAGCTCACACCTCCGACCACCTCCATTCAATTGTCTTCTAGGAAAGCATCCTCGATGCTTGTCCTTTAATTTCGTTTGATGCCCTTGCCTCGCGATGCCCCCTGGTGCTCGGCCCTATAGACCCAGATTCACCTCCTCACCGGCGCCGACTCTTCTCGCTCTTTGGTACTCCTCCACTGTGGAAAGACCTGGATTCGGCCCGTCCCGACTCCGTGAGTGCGTTGACGGCCTCACAGGTAGTTTCTTCTTTGTCTTCTTTGGATTCTCGTTCACTTTTTCTGCCCTGTTTCCCGACCTTCTTCGGTGTGCTTTTTGGTTCATGAGGTCCTCGCCCTGTGGCGAGTGCTCCGCTTTACTCGCCGGAACCCGTCGGTTTAATTCGTGGTTCCAGATTGTAGTATAGTGGCCAGACATTGAGCAACGACCCTGGAGTCGAAGCAGGGTGTACCACCCTCGCGCCATGGCCAAGGCTGAAGAAGCCTGGCCGTGCAATGACGCCCGTGGGCATGCCCATACATTTGGGATGATCAATCATCCAGGGGCATTAGCGTCATTTCTCCCATGTTCTTCTTCGCTTGCGCAACCAATCGATAGTTTCAATTGACCGGTTTGCCCTCGCAGGATTAATCATTTCAATTGGACCACCAGGGGTACTTTGGTACTTTCAGCCTTACTCACTCGCCTTTGACTTAGGTCAGCGAGAGTGGACCTGCTGATGCGGCCAATTCTGATTGGTCCGCGTCAGCGTGGGCCCGGCCTCAGTGGCCCAATTGTTTTATTTTGCCTATGTGGCTTTTTCCTAATTTCTGATTGGTCAGGTTTACTTAATTCATAGTAAATCAACCATTGGTCAGAAAAATATGAATAAATAGTCGATGGAAAGGATTTTTAACGTAGAATCTGATTTTATGATTTTTGAGACCTGATTCTCAAGGGTTTTCCGAAGTTTTCTTTGATTGGCATTTTTAGTATGTTAAATGTTTTAAAATACATAATTAATTCATTTTAACTCTGTTTTATATAATAAAATATGTTTTCTTAATCAGGAGATTATGAGTAATTGTTTGGACTTGGTTTTGAACTCTAAATCGTAGTTTTGTAAAATTAGGGTTTTTCCTATGATTTATATCTTTATATATATTAATACATGTGTTATGTTTATAACTAGGATATATGGATGGTGATACTATCTGTTTGATGGATATGATGGTAATGTATTTAATCTAAGGTATGTGAAACCTATTTCGTATGTGAGCCCTATTTTGTATGTGATTCCTATGTATATGACCCCTATCTTGTGAATGATTATTGTGCAAACAATCCTAATCTCTCAGTTGGGCTTTTATCCAACCCCACTTATCATTGTGCTAGCCTTGTTATCCTTCTAATTTCATTTATTAGCTCTTTACTTAGTTTATGCCATTGTGGCTTAATCATTTGAATCATGTGAATCATGCCTCTACATGTGATGCCTTCTTTACTTGGAAATGCTTTAATCTTGTTGTTGCCTATGTTGGCTTATCCTTTTGAAATATTTGGAGCATTGTATAATGTTGATGCTTGTTGACTCTCTTAATTCTTGGAACTCTTAGATATGGTTGTGACCTATGATGGTCTTACTATTTGTTTATTCTTGGGTTTTATTCCCAATGCTATGATGTTATTTTGTTCTACTTTTCACTATGTTGCCAAGTGAATGTTTATGCATGATATAGTTATTGGCCAATTGACAATGTAGTGTACATGAGTACAAACCACCCACAGGGCACTGAGGTTTTAGTCCTCCTGCCGGGCACTGGGGTTTTAGTCCCCCTGCCATTTTATATATTAGGCACTGGGGTTTTATTCCCCCTGCCACTTTTTAGGCACTGGGGTTTTAGTCCCCCTGCCATTGGTGAGGTCCGGTAGGTGCCTCACCCTACATTGAGAGGATGTTGAGTCATAATTTATATTCATGCAAATGTGATAATTGTTGATATTTAAATGTGGCAGTTTCTCTTTCTCATATTCATATATTTTCCTCATTTCTTTTGAAATCTCTTATCGTAGAGAATCTTTTATATTGCAAAGCTTTTTATTATTATTTGTCCTATTCCTTTTTATTAACACATACCTTTTATCTCTCTCTTGCTGGATGACCCCAACCATCCAGGTTAGAATCAGAGTGCGCATGGAAGCTTGGTGGACCCAAGGCTAAGGATAGGATAAGAAGAAAGAAGAAAAGAATCATATAGTTGGCTTGATCATAGTTTCTTTTATATAGTTGTTTGGTTTGGAGACAATGTTGCATTAGTTAAGTCTTCCTCTACCTAGATCCTAGTTGTTTGTATAAAGTTATACTCCCAATTGGGAAAATTTTATAATGTACTCTTTATACATTTTGAATTAAGTCAAGATTTTATTCTTCCGCTGCCATACTTTTGGTGTTTTTGTTTATCATGTTTAATAGTAGAGACTTTGGGTCTTTACAGCATGGTATCAGAGCATCAAGGTAGTCGGATTCTTGACTAGTTCAAAATTGTCTCCTAGATAGAACCCTTATCTTATATAGTTTTCCTTTAGTTAGTTTTTCACCTTAGAGTTGACCTAGCATGAAAGTTTGATTTAGGATTATAATAATTTCTTATTAGAAATAAAATTTGTAAACTTTTTGGTGAATTGTCTAATTGAGTAACTATTAGAGCAAGAACTTGAAGTGATGGTGTCTAGAAAGGGTCAGAGCTTGGGGGCTGGCAATATTTTCCTCCGCCCCACTAGCTTGGTAACGAGGACTCCTGAGCTCATATGACCTGGCCTGGCCTGATCTGAAACTGACAACTCGAAATAGTCTACCCTTAGACATATTACCTTATTGTTGAGTAACCTTTGTAACCCTTATATGATTATTTGATTTCTTTTCTCAAACAAAAATCATCTTGTAATCCCTAAGTATCTTATATGAGTCTTAGATTTCCATGTTTAGGGTTTGGTGTACCCTATGCCTAATGTTATACCTTTAGTTTGGAGGATAGTGGATAGTAAGACTTTCATGTTGGATCTTATACCCTTAAAGTAGTTTGACTTAGTCAACCCTTTGAGTGGAAGAGTAGTATTAGTACCTTGATAGATGTTAGAGTTGTTGATTTCGAGGATGAAATCCTCTTTAGGGGGTTGGAGTCCCTCAATGCCTTGAAATCAAGTAACCATAACTCCTTAGACATGGGAATAGAGAGCTTATATGTTTAGTGTTGAACAAACCTTATATGATTGTAATTCATCTTGTTTTATAACTAATGGATAAGTCATGTAATTCTCATGCTTGAACCTTAATATATTCTTGATGCACATAATCATTAATTATTCATATGTGGATATACATAGTTTGGGTTAGTCACCCTAATGATAAAATGTGTATGATAAAATACACCCTAAGGATGCTTTAATATGTAATGGTCATGTGGACCTAAACCTTAATATGTAATCATCTAGCCTTGACAACATGTACATATATACCCTTCATGCCTTTCATGATACTTTAGTGACATTAGGTGTAATCACATGATATACCTTAATGCATGTAAATGGATTATAATCACTTCATCATATTTGTGACCTAATTATCAACACATGTTAGGCATATCACCTTGTTGACTAAAATACATCTCATTGATCATCTTATTGGTTTATGAATCAAATCAGTAACATGATAATGAGTAATTAGATTCACATAATGTGAGGTTAATTCATAGTAATTAGTGTTATAAGAGAAAATGATTAATGATGTCATGGATATGAGTATGTTAGATGTTGTGATAAGCCATACACCCTTAGACTTGTTATTAGATTAATAATTTGTTGGATAATATTATATGGCTCTCACCCAAAATTATATGGCATAATCCCACATGATGTAGTTAATGGATAATAATATTGAGTTATTTTGGTTTTGACCTAATACATTAATTGTTGTTGGGAATGGTTTAGTATAAGTTGAAATGGCCTTGTAAACCCTAATTGTGCTTAAAACCCTCGATGAGGGAAATACATATGATATTATATTGAGATGTAATTGTTTTGTAATAAAATGGGGCACAAGTGATAGTATAATAGATATGATGTCTTTTCA
This sequence comes from Alisma plantago-aquatica, assembly GCA_963693085.1. Taxonomy (NCBI): domain Eukaryota; kingdom Viridiplantae; phylum Streptophyta; class Magnoliopsida; order Alismatales; family Alismataceae; genus Alisma; species Alisma plantago-aquatica. Next base: position 971,665,092 of record OY856412.1, on the reverse strand, counting down.
TGATAGAGTTTATGCAACAAGATGTTATGTTGGGTTTGATAAAAGACTATAGGTTTTGTGGTAACCTTAGTAACACCTGACTCATGTAGATTTTGTGTTGCACCCTAGATTAAGGGTTATAACCTAGTGTTTAAGGTTGGGTTGTTGCACACTCACCCTTTCTTTCCTCTTGTTGTGATTTCGGGGACGAAATCCTCTTTAAGGGGTGGTGTGCTGTAACATACTGAATCTCAGGGTCTTCCATGCAATTTACCAACTTTTGATCTTTTCTTGACCTTCGAGTCCATTTGGACCTTTTCTATAAATTTCACATCCTTTTGGATCATTCTTGGACTCCTTGTGCATTTTGAGCACAATCTCAGGTTGAGATTACTATTTACCCTCATTTATGTAAATGAGGGGGTGTTTGCACAAATAACCCACATTAGGAGATAAGTTAGGGTTAATTATGTAATTTGGTCATTTATGGGATATTATATTAGATTATATTTATTTGGAGCTTTTTGGATAAATATATTATTAATAATGTGTATTTGAGTTCATATATGTGTATATTAACCTTTATTGTTTCTCTCTCCTCGAAATATGATTTTAGTTCACATTAATATGTTATTTTGTTGAGTAATGAGTATTTGTACCCTAATGTGTTTTATATGTCGAATTTAATCACATGTTTCTCATTAAATAGCCTCTTCATATAATTCCTTGATTTTAATATATTATTATACTCTTTTATGAGCTATATATTTATTAAGGGTCTTATTATGCATTAAACGAGAAAGTGATTGCATAGCATTGTAATATGCGTCATGATGAACCCATGGTCCAAATTTGGTGGCTTTTGGAGTTCATTTGACCCCTCAAATGGATTTTATTAGCTTTTAGTATAGTGTAGTGCTTTAATGGATTCATTTATTCGATTATAACGTTATAGTTCAGCTTTAATTGATTCTGTCACGCACCCCCTCCACCTGCGAGCCATCCAACGGCCTAGATTATATCTCGACCTTGATCGGATGGCTAGATCTTCATCATCTGACCTTATGCCCATATCCGACGATCAGAGCATCGTCCCTTACCTCCCGCTCTCACGCGATCCAACAGTCACTTCACGATAGCTAACTCCCCCGGACCCGTTCTCACTCCCTCCTCCACCGTTTCACGTGATTCCTTCGCCATTAGCTTCGTCTCTCTCATTCGGTTCTAGCGAGCCCTAACTCGTTCCGTCTCCTCCACTCTCTTCGAAACGCCCAAACCCGTCGACTTGCCTCTCTCCACCTCTATGTCGCAGAGGCGACTGGAGTTCTCCTCCGACCTATTTAAGGGGCCGTGGAGCACCCCCTGGCCTCGAGCTTTCCCTATCCTCCTCCAATTTGTCTCGAGCTACTCCCTATCTCCCTGATCTACTCCATCTTCAGTTGCGGCAACCTCGTCCTACAGCTCACACCTCCGACCACCTCCATTCAATTGTCTTCTAGGAAAGCATCCTCGATGCTTGTCCTTTAATTTCGTTTGATGCCCTTGCCTCGCGATGCCCCCTGGTGCTCGGCCCTATAGACCCGGATTCACCTCCTCACCGGCGCTGACTCTTCTCGCGCTTTGGTACTCCTCCACCGTGGAAAGACCTGGATTCGACCCGTCCCGACTCCGTGAGTGCGTTGACGGCCTCACATGTAGTTTCTTCTTTGTCTTCTTTGGATTCTTGTTCACTTTTTCTGCCCTGTTTCCCGACCTTCTTCGGTGTGCTTTTTGGTTCCTGAGGTCCTCGCCCTGTGGCGAGTGCTCCGCTTTACTCGCCGGAACCCGTCGGTTTAATTCGTGGTTCCAGATTGTAGTATAGTGGCCAGACATTGAGCAACGGCCCTGGAGTCGAAGCAGGGTGTACCACCCTCGCGCCATGGCCAAGGCTGAAGAAGCCTGGCCGTGCAATGACGCCCGTGGGCATGCCCATACATTTGGGATGATCAATCATCCAGGGGCATTAGCGTCATTTCTCCCATGTTCTTCTTCGCTTGCGCAACCAATCGATAGTTTCAATGGACCGGTTTGCCCTCGCAGGATTAATCATTTCAATTGGACCACCAGGGGTACTTTGGTACTTTCAGCCTTACTCACTCGCCTTTGACTTAGGTCAGCGAGAGTGGACCTGCTGATGCGGCCAATTCTGATTGGTCCGCGTCAGCGTGGGCCCGGCCTCAGTGGCCCAATTGTTTTATTTTGCCTACGTGGCTTTTTCCTAATTTCTGATTGGTCAGGTTTACTTAATTCATAGTAAATCAACCATTGGTCATAAAAATATGAATAAATAGTCGATGGAAAGGAGTTTTAACGTAGAATCTAATTTTATGATTTTTGAGACCTGATTCTCAAGGGTTTTCCGAAGTTTTCTTTGATTGGCATTTTTAGTATGTTAAATGTTTTAAAATACATAATTAATTCATTTTAACTCCGTTTTATATAATAAAATATGTTTTCTTAATCATGAGATTATGAGTAATCGTTTGGACTTGGTTTTGAACTCTAAATCGTAGTTTTGTAAAATTAGGGTTTTTCCTATGATTTATGTCTTTATATATATTAATACATGTGTTATGTTTATAACTAGGATTTATGGATGGTGATACTATTTGTTTGATGGATATGATGGTAATGTATTTAATCTAAGGTATGTGAAACCTATTTCGTATGTGAGCCCTATTTTGTATGTGATTCCTATGTATATGACCCCTATGTTGTGAATGATTATTGTGCAAACAATCCTAATCCCTCAGTTGGGCTTTTATCCAACCCCACTTATCATTGTGCTAGCCTTGTTATCCTTCTAATTTCATTTATTGGCTCTTTACTTAGTTTATGCCATTGTGGCTTAATCATTTGAATCATGTGAATCATGCCTCTACATGTGATGCCTTCTTTACTTGGAAATGCTTTAATCTTGTTGCTGCCTATGTTGGCTTATCCTTTTGAAATATTTGGAGCATTGTATAATGTTGATGCTTGTTGACTCTCTTAATTCTTGGAACTCTTGGATATGGTTGTGACCTATGATGGTCTTACTATTTGTTTATTCTTGGGTTTTATTCCCAATGCTATGATGTTATTTTGTTCTACTTTTCACTATGCTGCCAAGTGAATGTTTATGCATGATATAGTTATTGGCCAATTGACAATGTAGTGTACATAAGTAAAAACCACCCACATGGCACTGAGGTTTTAGTCCTCCTGTCGGGCACTGGGGTTTTAGTCCCCCTGCCATTTTATATATTAGGCACTGGGGTTTTATTCCCCCTGCCACTTTTTAGGCACTGGGGTTTTAGTCCCCCTGCCATTGGTGAGGTCCGGTAGGTGCCTCACCCTACATTGAGAGGATGTTGAGTCATAATTTATATTCATGCAAATGTGATAATTGTTGATATTTAAATGTGGCAGTTTCTCTCTCTCATATTCATATATTTTCCTCATTTCTTTTGAAATCTCTTATCGTAGAGAATCTTTTATATTGCAAAGCTTTTTATTATTATTTGTCCTATTCCTTTTTATTAACACATACCTTTTATCTCTCTCTTGCTGGATGACCCAAACCATCCATGTTAGAATCAGAGTGCGCATGGAAGCTTGGTGGACCCAAGGCTAAGGATAGGATAAGAAGAAAGAAGAAACAAATCATATAGTTGGCTTGATCATAGTTGCTTTTATATAGTTGTTTGGTTTGGAGACAATGTTGCATTAGTTAAGTCTTCCTCTACCTAGATCCTAGTTGTTTGTATAAAGTTGTACTCCCAATTGGGAAAATTTTATAATGTACTCTTTATACATTTTGAATTAAGTCAAGATTTTATTCTTCCGCTGCCATACTTTTGGTGTTTTTGTTTATCATGTTTAATAGTAGAGACTTTGGGTCTTTACACCATTATTTCTTCATATAGATATATTAAGAGAAATTACATTTCTAACCAAAAGAACCCAAAATATTGGGGTTGTAACATCCTTCCCCTCTTATAGGAATTTTTCCCTCAAAATTCCACCAAACATACAAACAAACAGGATAAGTCTTTCTCATGTCCATCATGGCTCCCATGTGGCTTGACCCTCTCCATGGTGCTTCCCAAGAACCTTCATCATCTTATATTCTTACATCTGAGTTCTCTCTCACCTTGGTATCTTGTACCCTTATAGGTGATGAAGTACATTTCATCCTCTCTTGAAGCTTAATAGGTTCATGGCTCAACACATGTCTTGGGTACCTCAAATAGTGCTCTAGATCAGACTCGTAGAATACATCATACATCACATGATCCTGAGGGGTAAGGATAAACATAAGCATCTCCACCAATCCATCTCAAATGGACCTATGTATTGGGGACTCAGCTTTCTCAGCTATAACTTAGAGGGGTCGGATTTTCATATCACATATTTTCCCACAGTGAACTGCATGTCAGTCTGCCTCGCATCAGCTCATGACTCATGTCATCCCGGGGTTCTCTTAGCCATCACACGATCAAAGCAACTTCATCTGCACACATTGTGGTCTCTCTGACCTTCCCAAGGCCTTTCCACCAACATCATCTTCATGAAGCGGTGACTAACACTGCCTCCCTTACAGAGCTTCTTACATCCCAATAATGGCTATGGTGGCTATCATCACAACTTTCATAGGACAAGAATTGTCTCCATGTGTCACCTTGAATGAGCACACATGCTCTCATCAGACCCTCTAGTATGGATCATACTAACCCATAGTGCGTCGTCAGTTTTCCATCCGAGTCTGCTTTCTTTCAGCTTGCTACTCAGTTTGAATCCCTCCATCCGTTCTCTTTCTCTCTCGAACCATGTCTGGACACGGCAAAGGAGGCAAAGGGCTTGGCAAGGGCGGCGCCAAGCATCACCGGAAGGTTCTTCGGGACAACATCCAGGGCATCACTAAGCCCGCCATCCGGCGCCTCGCCCGCCGTGGGGAGTCAAGCGCATCTCCGGGCTCATCTACGATGAGACCCGTGGTGTCCTCAAGATCTTCCTTGAGAACGTCATCCGGGACGCCGTCACCTACACAGAGCATGCCCGCCGCATGACCGTGACGGCCATGGACGTCGTCTACGCGCTCTAGAGGCAGGGAAGGACCCTTTACGGGTTTGGCAGGTAGAGAGAATCACCATAATAGAGCTACAACCCGGGATCAATTCTCTCGTTCTTTTCCGACTAGAACCCGGGTTCCTGGCATTCGGTTGCTTCTCTGTAAATCATGGTGGTTGTTCCTGGAACCTTATGTAGTGGGCATGTTGTTGTGTATATGCAGAAAAAAAAATGTTGTACTAGCATCGAGTTCTTTATGTACCTACTTCCACCACATGGAAGTGAATGTTTAGGTCATACTCAAGAACCTTTGAACTCAAATAATGGTGTAGTTGAACCATCTCTCTTTCTTATATGTAGTTCAATTGGATCTAGCCCCTGATAGTACTCTCTCTTTCACTTAGATTATGTGATCTAGGTAAGGTGATCTACCATAACCCATATTGCATCTTGACCTTCCTCGGTCCATGGGAGACTCACCACAATGTCCATGGTTATCAACTCCCATTCCCTCTTGGGGACTCTTTATCCTCTATATCAACTCACAGGGTTACTAATGTTCATCCTTCACCTCCCGGCATGCATTGCGACAAGCCACATGCAACTTTGTACACTTCTTCATCTTAGGCATCCAATGTACTACTGCAACTTACTATCTTAATAGTAGCACGGTGTATGGTGAACTTAAAATCATGATCTCCTGCATGTCATGATTCCTCAAGGTTGGTTCCTTAGAAAACCCTAAAACACTCTATACAGGGGTTCCATCACCTTCTTTTCTAGAGAAGTGCATCTGAGGTTCTACAACCATCATTCCATATCATCAAGCTCTAAGCTAGCTAACCAAGCAACCACTAACTCGACCAACAGGTCTGGTTGTATTAGAGGGGTAGCCCTATATTTCTCACGAACTTAGGGTTTACCTGACCACCTCTCCTAGCCTCTCTATAGGTTAGACAAGATAGCTATGTTTCAACTAGGAGCATCCATTATCACCTTATATCCTTATGTTCTAGGTAACGATGAAGACATAAAACTTCATATACACCATTCATCATCCTCATTTCGGATTTAAGTCTATCTGAGTCAAGAAAACTCTAAGCTCATCAAACTCAAACTTATATAACTCATAAATTCCATACAACCCATGATAAGAACGTCCTTATAAGATGACTACCTTAGTTCTCTTGGTGTTTGTAACCTATCCATACATCTTACTCTCCACAAAGGTACACTACTATATTTATTCTCATACATCAAAGCAATGTTTCAACTCGTATCATCTTTATCCTTAGTGTATGGCATGCGTACTGCCCTATCTCTCACCCCCATAACGAGAGGAAATAAGCATTTGGCAGCCATCCAAACACAGAGTTCTTCCCATTCTAAGAGTAGAGATGGTGCATCCCACATCGCCAGTACACTTCCAATCTAAGTTTAAACGTGTAACACATGTCTCCACATCATGAACATCTCGATACCAAGTTTTCTTCCATGGAAAACTAGTCTCAAACATACTTGGGTTACCACATAATCCTTAGTCATTTCCCCTAGGTCTATAGGGTGTCGGTACTTTTTGGGTCATCCCTCTTCCCTTATGCAACCAAAGAGTGCCCTCCTCATTTGCCCTTTGGGTCCCATGATTTCATGAAGGTGATCAATCTCCTAACCCATGGTCCTTAGACAATGATATATATTACCTCCCGACCCTATGGTCTTGTGAAACTAGGGAAGTAGGCAACTCCTACTCCCATCGGTCTTATCCCTAACTGACCCTAGAATAGACTTAGGATTCTAACATGGTACATATCAAACTTGAAACCTAACCCACAACTCCATCATCTCTCTGGGAACAAGTGGTCAGATTTACATCCTTTTATAGGGATCATGGCTTCCTACCTACCTCGGTCAGGCCCCATATGAGTGACCTCCATGGCAACACATCCACATGCCCTTAGAGATGGTCATCTATGGGTCTTATAAGTTCATTCTCATACTATGTACTCCCCACATAGCTCCTCAAGCTCCTATGAGACTTCTTTAGGTTCCCCAAACCTAAACAAAAGGTTACACTCACCCTACAGAAGGGTCCTTCCCCAGGATGGGACAAAATTATCTCTTGATAGCAACAAAGGTCACCAACATCCCTATGTCTAGGGTTTACATCAACATGAGCATGTTTATCCTTATCAAGCTACTAATGCACGTAGCTAACAAGAAGACCACCTACTAAACCATGCTCGGTCTCCTTGGTATGTCATTCTTCTTCACATTCCTCAACATTGGACCAAGATCAGACATGCATATATCACCAACCTATATGTGAGGGGTTCATCAAACATGTACCTTAGTCCAAGGGGTTTCCTTTTCCTCTAAACATGGGGGGTGACATGCTCGAATCTATAGGAACTCAAACCTCATCATGAGCATCAGGTGCACCAGGTACTTATATCTCGGAGTCTAAGCTTCCAGCCTTCTTTCTCGGGTCTTAAACTCTCTCTCTAGAGCTAACCCTACAACTGACCTTACCAGTGGAGGTTCTCTCTCTAAGAAGGTGGATCAAGCTCACATGCATACACCTTAATGGGTGAAACGTATGATCAAACCTATGTTAGCTCAAGATTAGCCATATCTCTTCATGCTTATCTCATAAGCTATCCAACATGCCCTTCTGGCCTAGGTTCCAACCTACTTCCAACATTACTAACATGCTCTCCTGCATAGGGGCATGCTCATCTATGCTCACATATGCCCATAGGGGTATCTATATGGTCATCACTAACCTTATCAATGAAGGAGTTATCCTTCACCCTAACATGCATGACCCTTCCCAGGTTGGGTCACCCAAAAGGCACTAGGTCAAGCAACCTCACATAGCTCATACTTCTCATAGGTACTCAAAGCCAACATGCATGTCAACCCACCTATATGGTCAACCATGTTATCCATCGCATCATGTCATCTCTCTCTATCAACCACTTAGAGTTAGGGTTAGCATCATCCTCAGAGGATGTGCTAGGTTTCTACCTCTTCTTGGAGACCTCTGCCTCCAACGCTACCTCTCTACTCATCCTCCTAACAAGAAGGTATATCCTCAGGTCTCTCCTGAGGGAACGACAACACATGTCATGCAACCTAAGCATGCAACTAATCTTTAGTTTACGCATAAACTATTAAACTTATGTCCATGGCATCTGGTTTACATGCTGTTCATTAATTTGATGGAGGATTCCTTAATCTTATCATACACACCCTGACCACAAGAGGGTGGGGAAGAGAGAAAAACCCTAAACCTTAGAATCCTTATTTGAATTATGGTTGAGAAGGGAATAAGATATATGAGAGAGTCCTAAAGGTATCTTATTTCGAGTTAAGACCTCAGGCATTGTCCAAGCTGCCACACTACATCCGGGTGAGGAAAATATTGCCAGCCCCCAGACCGTGATCCTTTTCTAGACACCTCTATCTTTTGGAAAATCCTCTAATAACTCCCTCGGTTCTAGAGAGTTTGTAAAATTTAATAATTACTAAGGATTAAATGAGTAACCAATGCTCTAATACCAAATGTAACAACCTCACCACCTGGTAACCCCCAATTAAGGGAGACCAAAAGGTCAGAGCCGTTATCCTAATTTTCCAGATCAATGGTTCGACAAATAATCAATAATAATTAGTAAATTCTACCAAAAACTATACTGAAAGATGGAATAAAATAAAACTTTTCATAACTTTTTAAAATCTTGGATTCTTAAACTTCTATCCATAACTGGAATCTATTCTAACTAATCATCCTTGTACTTTAATTCATGTATTCACAATGTACCACTTTACTATTTGTCTTTTTCAATTTTGTACCTAAATCGCCAACAAACAAAACGTTGGTTAGTATAACGAATTATACTGGTATGTGGGGGAAACACAAATTATGCATTTAGTTTTAACAACATATCACAAAGTAATTAAACTTTACGCTTTAAACATAACTACTCAATCCATACATACCCTAGCCTCTGCGTTATCCCTACAGTGGACCTGGATGCTACCTGTCATATGGTAGATCCCAATTAACCCCCATGATCCTACCTAACAGGTAGATCAATACCTAGGGTTGAAGAGTTTCATGGCACTACCCATAGGTAGCCCAATCCCTAACTCATAATATGCTAAAGAGTCGCATGGAACTACCCATAGATAGCCCAATCACTGACTCATGATAACCTAATGGTCCTACCTAACAGGTAGAGAATGTACTAGGTCATCCTTATAATTAGCAAAGCCATAGAGGAGGACCAGGATCTGAGCTAGTCATGTACACTTATTTATAGTGATAGTCATAGTCACTTTATAGTTGCATGAAATAATAGTCTTCCAAGTAGTTATATTCATGCAACCGATAAAACATCTGGGAATCACCATGAAACTAAAGTGATTTAATCATAAGTGTAACCACATACCTGTGATGCAGACTTTTGAGATAGAATCAATCAAGTAGAGAAATCCAACCAAGAAAGCAAGTATACAAAAGAATCCTAAAATAAATATACAAATTCCTTTTATCAAGATTTATCCAAGCCAATTTTGCTTCTTAGGATTTCTATTCCCATTTAGGGTTTCTATCCCTTTTTAGGCTTTCTCTTGCAATTAGGGTTTTTCCTCCACTATTAGTATCATAAACCCTAATTAAACAAAACTACATAAAAACCCTAAATTTCTCATCTTTTCTCTCCTAACAGGTTTAGGATCATTATTTAATAACATATTTCCATAATTCGAATTAAACATGGTTTTCTCTTCTTTTTCCCTAAATTAGGGTTTCTAGATGCATTATCATACATACTTGGTTTAAAACCCTAAAACATGCAATTATTCATCTAAATCAGGTTAGAATCTACTATTATCATTCAACAAGTTAATACTACTTGAATTAACTTATTATGCCTCATAGATTCATTCATTAACCTCAATTAGGGTTTCTAACCAAATTTTAATACATTTTTCATCAACTTAATATACTTTTGCAAAATGAGACGGAATTAGGTTACCAAACAATTTTTATCTTGTTCCTCATATTTTTCTGATCAACTTTAATATATAAAGTTTATTCATCCAAGTTTTCTAACAATTTCTATGAATTTTATAAGAAAAGCACTTTTCTGGAATATTCAAGCAGAGAGGGTGATTTACCAAAAATCTGGGGCCGCTCGATCAGTAGTCTGCTGGTCCACCCTTTGGATCCGACACTCTGCGTCGCACGCCTCCACTTGCGAGGAAATTAACCCGGCCGAGCCTGAGACAGTCGGATCTCTTCGCGAGACCACAGTGGAACATGATCAGACGATCGCTGCTCGTCGTCCTCTTCTTTTCCTACACTCGACCCGCGACAGTGCTCTCGCTGGAGAGAAGCCAATCCAGAGAGATAGAGAGATCTGGAACTCAGGAGGTAGCCGTCTGGGTTCATGAGGAGGTGAGGAATTGAGAGGGGTGTCTATTTATAGGATTTGGGGCTCCACTAGGGTTCCCCTACCCTCACTGCCGCTTGTCCTTCAACCTGATTGGGCTTTTTCTCTAGAACCCTGGAGACACCCTAAAAATAGGGTTGTTCATGCACGAAATCCCCTCCCAAAGACCCTCGTGGTCTTGGATTCTTTGTAGGTGAGGTAGGATGCGAGGAATTTGCATTGGTAAATCTCAATTTCCCTCTTGCTTTCCTTCTCTTACTTGAGGTGGGTGATGTACAACCACCCTTGGATCCATGATCCTCTCAACCACGCTGGGCATCTAACGACTGACATCGCTCCCCTATTTCCTATTTATTTAAAAACAAAGGAAAAAGGGTATTTAACAATGGAATCTTGTGAAAATCATATCTCTCTCCTCTTTTAATATTTTCACTAAAATTTTAGAGGAAACTCTATCTTGTCATTATCTACTTGTGTATTAAATTTGAAACCCAAATTCCAAAGGAGGAGGGTATTTCCTTCATAAGCAAGTTATTCTTTAATAAAACCAATTTAATTGGTAATTCCTCTTTCTTAATCTTTTATTTTCTTGATTTTTATTCCTTTTTCCATTAGAAACCATGTGGACACGAAATCTTATCCAAGATGGGTCCATTATCCATATATCCACATATTTCTTATAATATCATTGTTATCTCATATTTCCTTCTTAATAAAGCAATATTTAATTGATATTTTCTCTTTCTTGTTGCATTATCCTTGCAACTTGGACTCCTTGGAACCCAAGGAACCCTAAAGGCGTGAAATACACCTTTGGAGAATATTACCTAGCCTCCTAGAGGATTCTACCCTTTTCTCTTCTCCCTTTCTTAATATATATTCTTTTATTAACTGAATTTCCTTTTCTCTTTTATTTTCTTTTTCTTGTTATTGGGCCCAATAGCCAATAAGGCTTACAAAGAAACTAACAAGGCTATTGTAAATTCATTCATTCATTCAAATCAAACCACACCATTATTTATTCATATATCTATATTAAGAGAAATTGAATTTCTCACCAAAAGAACCCAAAATATTGGGGTTGTAACAGTCTCGATCATGGCACCTTCCAGGACTCTAAACAAAATCTTCCCCATGATGGATTTTGAGTGAAAGATTGCTTTGAGTGCTCGTCGTCGAATGGAGAAGTATCCGTCACTCCAGAGGATAACTTCTTCTTCTATCTATGGCCTCAGGACAATATTCAACAATTGTTGGTCCCAGATCGTCAAATAGCTGATGGTGCGCCTGTCGAACTCGACCATCTCAAAGATTGGAATCTCAGACGGTATAGAGAATGCATCATCCGCCGAAATCTTCACTCTTGGTGGTTTCTCAACAAGCGGGCGATACATATCACCCCCTTCTCCCTCAGATGAATCATCTGCTAGGTCTTCAGACATTTCTTCTTCTTCTTTGGTTGGCTCTAGCAGTTGTAGAGGGGTAGAAGTGTCAATGCCGTGGATACTCCCTTATTCTGTGGGGGGCATGTCGGTAGTTTTGTTGGTCGTCTCCTCCTCAAGAGTTGTTGAAGGCCTGCTGGTGTTGAAGGAGGACAAAGAGCTGGAGGAAGAAGGTGATGATGGCGGAGAGGAGGGCATCAGTGGTGAAGGCGATCTCTAGGAATGCCTTGAGTGGTGGTAGGTGTCCCTCTTGCCGAGTCTCTACTCGATGGAATCTAGGAGTTGGAGTGCCGCCTGTATTGTTTTGTTTGTTGCTTCTAGTTGGCCGGGGAGACCAACTAGGGTCAGCAGCTGACACTCCTCTTCGCCCAACTGTTGTTGGAAGACCTAAAACTTGTGGGTTAGGGAAGCAAAAAGTAACATTGTGGTAGCGTGTTACCTCTCACAAGTTATCAAACTCGAAGACAAAGGCTTTTCCTAATGAGGAATGGACTGCTGCCAATTGACTTCGGCTCTTCGTAGCACTCCTTGTGTTGGTGGTGCAGCCCATTGAATCTGCATCGTCTGTCAGGGATGAGTCCACCAGGACAGTATGAGAGAGCGTGGCCTTCAGGCGTAGCATTGGCACCTTTGTGTCTACCTATGTCTCCTCAGCATGGGGCCATGGAGAAGGTGGTAGAGTGGACGGATGTTGATCGACCACCCGACTCTTGGCTTCCTCCTCCATGACGACTGCTGGTGTCATGGGTGGTGGTGTTGGGGTCTACTGGACAGACTTGAGCTCCGCCTCCAAGAGCTCAATGAACATCTCATCGTTGTTGTGAGAGGTATCCGGCCACACCAAGGGGGTGGTTGCAACTTCTGACGTTGTTGGTAGGGCTGAAGCTTGCGGTGCTGTGGCAACTGCTTCCTTAGTGACTACTTCTTAGGCGACAACCGTTGTAGTGGCCTCAGTTGTGTCGATGACCTCCCCGATGGTCAACACTTCTTCTGTAGCTGCGGCGGACATCGTTGTGGTTGCCATGGCTGGTTCGGTAGTGGCAGTAGTGGCCACCAGAGTAGCGGCTACTGGTTCGGTGGTGGTGGTGATTGGCTCGACAATGGCGGCTATCGGCAAGTCCTCAAGGATGACTACTGATGACTTGTCCCTCCAAGCTTCTGTGGGTGCATGCCTCCTTGTTGTAGCTATCCTTTCTTGGATGGTCATTGTGGCAGCGTAAGTTGCATCGACGTTTTAAAGACTAGCTTTTATGCATCATAATTGATGTAGTTTGGGAGGGGCAGGAGGATATTGGTCCTCACAAACTTATAGAAGAGGCGGTAATCCTCCTTGTTGATGATGTTTTCCCTTGTGAGGAACTTTATATCTATTTTATTGTCCCCCCTGGTTCATGACAGACTGAGTGGCTCCTTTGGGTACCCAAGCTCGGCTTCTATCAGGTTGACAACTCCTCCCATGTTGTATTCTTTCGTGGTGTCCTTTATCGGATGTAGATGATTGAGCAGGAAGCGCCCCAAGTTGATTGGCTTGCCTACCATTATATACCAGATAAGGTGCAGCTCTTCAGTGTAAGGTTGCACGTCTCATATTTTCTGAAGAGTAGGCTGGCCACGATCTTGTGGATTATACTCCCGAAGTTGGAGTGTACCACCACCACCTTGCTTCCTGGTTTGAAGGAGGACTCGCCCGTCAGCTTCTTCCACAGCCTAACCGGGTCAAAGCCATCGATGTTGCTGATTTGGGCCCCATTGTTGAGTAGTTCTCAGTCAACCACGCTGGAAGAGAAGATCTCATTATGCGGCCTCTCTATTATCTCATGATCTGTCGTACCTTTTTCTTTCCTCTGGCATGTTTTGAACCCGACAGAGGGAGGAGATGAACTCCTTTGTCAACCTGGTGTAAGAGGTTGAGAAGTAAAAGCAGATCTTTCGGAGTCTGGCAACTTCCAGGATATTCTCCATCCTATCAAAGATGCCGATATGCCGGAAGGATGCATGGTAGAAGAATTGGGTTGGGCGGTAGACTTTCACCGTCAACTTGTTGTAGCACCTCTGGTGCTCTTCGTCCCTCGGCATGAAATGCCCTAGGGAGTGAGCAAGAACTTTGGGTTTTGCCACTGTGGTTGGGGTTTTGCTGGCCTCGACTCAGGGTTGCTTCTCGGCCTCAGAGGGGCCAGATGTTGCTGGGTTGGGGCATTTTTTCCTGGAGGTGGCTTCATTTGTGGCCTCGTGGTTGATCCTCTTACCCTACTTGTCGACCTGAACGAAGGTCTCCTTGGTATGTGCCATTTTCTGAAAAGATTAGATAAGGACATTAGATCAAAACTATGTTCGCCTGATACTTAGGATTGGTTATAAATGAGAGTTAGTAAGAGTGGTACCACCCGATATGGGTTGGGAGATACACACAAAATCCGTTATTGGTTTGCAAAAGCTCAACGTCAGGCTAAGGTAAAACCTTTGGGAATCCTGGCGCACGATACGTAAGTGCACGATATACTGAGAAACCCGACACACTTTTTAAACGATACTCAAGATAAACCAATATCGGGTAGAAGGGAAGATGATGTGTTGGTAAAGTCGGCAGCAAAGGAACATGATATGGTCTAAGCAATACATTGCACGACACTTGTAGAGTATCGAGTAGCTCTGCTTAACTTAGTCTCCACGATAAGGATGCACGAAAATGTGTCATGCGATATGCATGTCGTGCGGTACAGGTGAAAGTGTGACAAGATCTCTAAACAATAGAGTCACCGAAACGTACTCAAAGTCTTGCCCACTGGGAATGTGATATTTGTGTCGTGTGACATGGGTGAAAAAATTGATGCAAAATAAGTGATAGAAAATCCGATACGCTTGACGTGATAACTGAAAAACCCGATATGCGTTCAAGGTTCTACCTGACACTGGCAAGAACACGATACATAATGTGCGATATACACTAAGCATTATCGGTACATGTCATGGATGGGCGATAAGGCTTACGTGACACACCAATTTATGCAACACGGGTCAGTACCTTGTCAGGCAGGAAGATGATGAACACAGCACGTGTTACGACCCCATCTGAGCTTAATTGGTAAACTAGGGTTTACCTAGACAATTACAAAGATTAATTGGAATAATCATTCTTGAAATCTAATTAATGACGATAACACAATTAGGATGTTTTAACTATGATAATAAGTCTAAATGTTCTTTTGTCTTGAGAATTAGGGTTTGAGAAACATAAACCCTAATTGGCTCAAATTAGGGTTTTGATGATACATGAATACAAAATTTGATAAGTAGAATGTCTCACTAAATGATTTTTAGTATTTTATGTGTAACTCTGATTTATCTCAAACTTGGATATTATTTGGATATATAAAATTTGAACAACATTGGAAAATATCAGAATTTTTGAAGAATGTTCTGACCTGTTTATCGGCCGAGTTTCAAACTCGACCGATCACATTTCCAGATTTATACAGCAGTGTGGTAATTGAATTTTATCTTTTTATTGGTATATCCAATTGATCTCAAATTTTAACTGTGCTTGAAAAACACAGTTTTAGACACTCTTTTAAATTGGCGTAATTTTTGGATGACTTTTTGATCTCTACAGTAAGGGTGTCGGTCGAGTTCTGTGCAGGACAAACTCGGCCGAATATTCTGCAGACTGCAATATAGCAGTGCACTGTTAGATTTTTAATTAATTATTGGTAACCAGAAATGATCTCAAATTTTTACTGGAGGTCTGAAACTTCATTAGGAATAACATATAAAATTTCCAGAATTTTTAGAGCTTCTGTTAGCTATTCAGTAGGCGAATTACAGAAGCTATTGTGAAACTGAATATTCAGCCAATATAATTAAAGTTGAGTGTTGGGTCAATATGCAATTGACCCAAGCAGCTCAAATTGACTTATATGATCGACCACACACACACACATCTCTCATTCTTCGTCATTCATTCCAGAGAAACGAGCTCCTAGAGAGAGAGGGAGAGTTAGGGTTTGAGAGAAGAAAGTGGGGGAATTGCTGAATTAGGGTTTTGCGATTCCAGGAAGGGTGAAATCAAGTAAGTTTGGATTCTTTGCATAGACTTTTATGGTGAATCTTCTCTCTCATGTCAAGATTACGTCCATGCTCTGATTTGATCCAAGATGATGTCGAAATTCCCTCTTTTCTCACCCTTTCTTCATAATCCCTCATTTTCAAGGTTCCCGAGTTGAATGGAAGAAGAATTGGGAGATTTGCTAGGGATTTGATGTGAGTTCGAGATTCCCTGAGTTGAGCTATAGTTTTGAGGTGTTTTAACACCTTAGGGTGAGTGGGTTCTTCCTTCAAACAGTGTAATGCATGAATTTGATTATAGCATCCAAATCCCTAATTGCTTAGTATGTGATTCTAAAACCTAAAATGTCCGTTTGATTTAAGATTGTTGCAAATTGATATGATATGGATTCCTTCTCTATTTTAAATGATTCCTAAATGGTAGATTCATATCAGAAACGTATACAACACTTCCTAGTGAGAATGCTTTTCAGATTTATATCAAATGATGTAATTAGGGTTTAACCTAATTGAGACATCACTAGAGTTTCAGCTTTATTGAAAAGGACTAGTAATCCTATAAGTGGTTAGGATGTACCTCATGGGTTATCTTAATTGAATTTATCCTTGATACATGATATTTCAGTGAATGGTATGGGAAACCTAAATTTAGTTAAATTTTCATGGTTTCATATCTATATTGATTGTATATGATTTGTTGAAAACAATCTTTATTTAGTGAATGCTTATATCCTATGAAATTCTTATGAGAGCCATGTGACAAGTGATGAGGGAAATGAAACCCTAAGAGTAGGGTGATGGCATGTGATGAATGAATAAGGCAAATTAAACCCTAAGGATAGGGTTTTCAATGAATCATGTTAAGGTGATATGAAAGGTTTTGATATGAGACGTGGTGATGCTTAATTGTTGAATTGTATGTTTCTAGTGCATTTAACTTTATATGCTTGTTCTCTCTGAGTTGATATCTGCATACTGCACGGTTTCTTATTTTCAATACATATCTCGTAAATTGCAGGTGATGAGATATGACATGCCCTAGAAAGGGATGTTACTGAGACATGATATATGTTGAATACATGAGTTATGATGCTTCTTATGATATGATATGGTAGGCCGTGTGAGCCTTGTGAGAAATGTTAAATGAATTATGATTTATGTTTAAAATGTACCTATAATGTTAATGTTAGACTTAGGTGCCCTGAACACCGTAGAACCCCTTTGACAGGTCTGCTTCTTAGGGGTGAAACTCGTGTCCAACATCAACGCGTGCGATGTCACGGTGGCACGAGGATGGAAAGACAGTGTTCAACAACAACGCGTGCGATGTCACGGTGGCACTGGAGTAAATAGGGGTTATTCAACAACAACGCGTGCGATGTCACGGTGGTAACCCAGACCTCCTGAGCCTTTGTACTCAGGTTAGAGGAGGAGTTCAGAGCACTCGATGTAGTGCAGTGAGGCCGATGAGCCTGTGGTCCTGTAGCAGAACAGGGCTGGCGTCAGACTTAGCATTTCCCGGGTGTGTCGCTAAGTCTTGTACGGTGTGGTCGTAGTGCACTGTGAGTCTCTATGCAGAGTACACTGCATAGATCAAGGCATAATCTAAAATATGATCATATAGGTTCACAGAGTCCCTTATAAATGAAAGAGTTAAGGAAGACTAGAGCATAGTCTTCTAGTATCTATTCTTTGGATGCAATATTTACATTCTTTACTATTTCAATTATATTGTTTTAGAACTGCTCAGTGTAGTATTTATTGTTGTTAAATTTCATATTGTTTACTCAAATCATATATGTAATCACATTAGTGCATTAGTCTGTTTCCATGAAGTACTCATTCACTGAGCGAGTAGGCTCACCCCTCTACTCAAACATTTTTAGGGTTAACCGCGTGGACTTGAAGATGGTCAGAGCATCAGTGTAGATCTGCCACAGGAGTCAAGTATGAGATTAGTTGAGTCAGTCGGTCCTTGTCACTCTAGGTCCTCAGTAAGAGTTAAGAGAGAGAGTTGAAATTACAATGTGTAATATTGTTCCTCTTTGATATGTATGCTAATTAGCAAGGTTCATGTGCATAATGTGTGAGAGACATCATGAATGTTTATACATGTATCTTTCTATTAAAGTTTGATTAGTAAAGGAAATGTTCAGATTCCCTTGTTAAGATGTTTTATGTGGTTCAATGCGAAGAAACAAGAGTTTTTAAGAAAAGAAAAAGTTAAGGGTGTTCTTTGTGTTACATATAAATCCTATCTTATGCCCTAATCTCATGATTTGAGGAAATTGTGAGATCGGGGTGTAACAGCTTGGTATCAGAGCTTAGGGTGAGTTGTCAAGGACCATTAAGTTAGTAAGTTAGAGTCCTAAGTGTGGCAGATAGGAGATGTTTGATGTTAGCTTTGGGGATTTGAGTATTTGGATATCCTGGCCCGATATCTGAGTACTTGGATCAGCCAGTACAAGCTACTCTGTCTATTCTCTCACGTATACCCTGGCCAGGTATACAGTGGAAGAATGGGCTAGAGAGGAACCCTAGAAATGTTAGGGTTAGAAAACGAGAAAAGAAACAAGAATTAAGAGCATAAATGTAAAAGGAGATAGAACTTACATTTCATAATGTTGTTTTTGTTGGAAATGTATAGAAATGCTCTTATATGTTTGAATTGAAATATTCAATACTTTGAAATATGGGTCTTTAATATCTGTTGTACACTATGCAATTGTAGCATTTATTGATTTCATTATTTGTAACAAGTAGACTAGAATTGACCTTTGAATGAGCTTTTGTTTCTATGGTTTTGCCCGCTGATTCGAGTGAAATTGACATCAGCAGGTCTGTTTAGGTTTTCAGTCTGTACACGATTCGGCCGAGTTGTATGTGATTCGGACGAGTTTCCTTAATAGGCAATCGAACAACAAACTGATCGGCCGAGTTGTATGTAATACGTCCGAGTTTCTTTTTCAGGAAATCAAACAGCAAGTTGATCGGTCGAGTTTCAAGCGGATCGGCCGAGTTGTGAAGCAATCGGCCGAGTTTCTGACCAATCGGCCGAGTTTCTGAGCTGTGAGTGGCAGTTCAGGAAGAATGTAATCCTTTGTAGTTCTTGGCTTTAGGACTTCAGGTTTGGCCTGGTCCGGTTGGCAGGATGCGTTACTAGGATCTAATGAATCCTATCAATAGTATAATAAGAATAGAATTTGAATAATTAGACCCACATCAGAGTAAGAATGTATATACAGTAAGATGTTCAAACAGATGGGCAGGATCAGAACAACTAAGAATTAGTTGAAACTGATATGTGAGGTTCAACTTTGGGGTCTCAAATGTGAAACCCTTAATTGGGAATAATAGAACATGATATGAAGTTCATGATCAGTTCATTGATTGATATTACATGAAATATACATATGAAATATAGAAAAGATATGTGAAATGTATGTATGGTTCAAGATAACAAGAATCAATCATGAAGAATGAATCATACAATAGAGTATAATGCTTTTATGAACTCTAAAGCAAAGGCTAAGTAGAGAATAGGGTTGAGCATTCAATAGGTCCATAAAAGTAATGAGGATCGTATGAACATGTAATTCATAAGACTAGAACAACAAACTAGTTTCTAAGAAAAGAACATAGGTATAGTTTAACGAATGAATAAGTCATACAAAGGTGGACTGTATTCAGAGGAGAAAAACTTGATTGAAAGAGAAACTATGTTTGACCCATGCATGATCCACTTGATTTAAAAAAATGAAAGAATATGTAATGTATTCAACATGAGGAAAAACTAATAGCAGGACTATTAATTTAGAACGTTAACTTCACAATAGTATAAAGATAAAGGAGGAAATATGTGCAACATGGTATACATGACCATACATATGAATAAGCAACATGGTCATAAGAGAAAAATTTAGAATTAAAGATGACGGGTTAAAGAGTAGTATATGGTAAGAGGACTATGAAACATAAGATAGGGTTTGAAATATGATGGAGAAGTTATAAAATAAAGAGGTTGTGAGATTCAGGCAAGTGCTAATTAATCAAATATCTCTGTTGATAACTAAGTAAATCTACATACGAGAATGTATTAAGGGAATGTTTGAATACAAGTATTCCAAGTCTTAAAATCATCTTCTCTTTCATATATTCCTTAATGAGAGCAAGGTGGGAATGAAATGATAAGATAAAATGAATCATATATGATGCATAACTACCTTGGTGGGGTCATCTAGTGAATGTAATAGTAACATTCAATATGATGAAGTGTGATAAGAAATAAATTCTTGTGTGATAACAAGAATGATGAATAATCTATTCCTGTCTTAAATGCTTCAATGTTAATGATGTTTATTGTATATAATCATATGAAAAGGATAGGTAGCAAAAAGTATAGAAGTAATGAATGAGCAGAGAGATATGGGAAAACACTAGCTTTGTGTAATATGTGAATTTGTTTTTACATGTATGATTTGTTGAAGGCATATTAAGGTATGAAAGTTGGTTCTACATATCATTTCAGTGTATTTGTCCAAGCTATATGTTAAATTAAAGGCGTATGATAGTTGTAGTAATTCATACCTGATATGCATCTTACTATTGTGTATTTGTGATATGGTGATACGGTTTGGATGATGTCAGAACACATGGAGAGATACCCTGAACAAGGTAGTCATACTTATTCACTCATATTAATAGAAAGGGGTGATAATCAGATTGTCTGGACAAGTAACCCTAATGAGGTGTAGCTTGTTATACCTAGCTCTAATATAACTGAGTGATGGTAATTGAGTATGATTAATGCTTGAATGACTAATACAATTGTGGATTACCTTATTACTGTTGTTGAAACCCTAAAATGATATACTACGATGGTTACACTTTGAATTGTGTGTGGGCCCATAACCCACAGGTCCCAGGATCGGAACAGGATAGTATGGAATGAGTTGGTAATGCTTCACCTCATGCATCCATGACCCAATGGGGATGCCAAGAGTAGTATTGTGCAATTGATTGTTGAATCTAGTCTTTTAATTTAAGACTGTTTTGCTATCTGAGTAGCATGTTATTAAAGTTTAAAACAGCATGGTGAACTTGCTTTTGTCACCTAAAGGTGATACAGAACAATAGAACTCTCTGAGCAGCATAAGTTGAGATAGTTGTATCAGAGTATCAGAGTTGCGCAGTGAAAGCGTGGTGGTTTATCTTTGCATTCTATGTTTGACTGTGGCATAAAGAATTTGCTTGATATCATTGAGAACTATTTGAAATATGTTGAGATTTAGTAAAGAATTAAAAGATCTAATGTTGAAAACTACATTCAGGTATGAAATACAAGAGTATAATGACATGGAAGGCTTTAGAAGCTTAGAATAACCTTGAATATATCTTTCTTGTAGGTTTATGTTTTGAGGACGAAACATTATAAGGGGGGAAGAGTTGTTACGACCCCATCTGAGCTTAATTGGTAAACTAGGGTTTACCTAGACAATTGCAAAGATCAATTGGAATAGTCATTCTTGAAATCTAATTAATGACGATAACACAATTAGGATGTTTTAACTATGATAAGAAGTCTAAATGTTCTTTTGTCTTGAGAATTAGGGTTTGAGAAACATAAACCCTAATCGGCTCAAATTAGGGTTTTGATGATACATGAATACAGAATTTGATAAGTAGAATGTCTCACTAAATGATTTTTAGTATTTTATGTGTAACTCTGATTTATCTCCAACTTGGATATGATTTGGATATATAAAATTTGAACAACATTGGAAAATATCAGAATTTTTGAAGAATGTTATGACCTGTTTATCGGCCGAGTTTCAAACTCGACCGATCACATTTCCAGATTTATACAGCAGTGTGGTAATTGAATTTTATCTTTTTATTGGTATATCCATTTGATCTCACATTTTAACTGTGCTTGAAAAACACAGTTTTAGACACTCTTTTAAATTGGCATAATTTTTGGATGACTTTTTGATCTCTACAGTAAGGGTGTCGGTCGAGTTCTGTGCAGGACAAACTCGGCCGAATATTCTGCAGACTGCAATATAGCAGTGCACTGTTCGATTTTTATTTAATTATTGGTAACCAGAAATGATCTCAAATTTTCACTTGAGGTCTTAAACTTCATTAGGAATAATATATAAAATTTCCAGAATTTTTGGAGCTTCTGTTAGCTATTCAGTAGGCGAATTACAGAAGCTATTGTGAAACTGAATATTCAGCCAATATAATTAAAGTTGAGTGTTGGGTCAATATGCAATTGACCCAAGAAGCTCAAATTGACTTATATGATCGACCACACACACACACAGATCTCATTCTTTGTCATTCATTCCAGAGAAACGAGCTCCTAGAGAGAGAGGGAGAGTTAGTGTTTGAGAGAAGAAAGTGGGGGAATTGCTGAATTAGGGTTTTGTGATTCCAGGAAGGGTGAAATCAAGTAAGTTTGGATTCTTTGCATAGACTTTTATGGTGAATCTTCTCTCTCATGTCAAGATTCCGTCCATTCTCTGATTTGATCCAAGATGATGTTGAAATTCCCTCTTTTCTCACCCTTTCTTCATAATCCCTCATTTTCAAGGTTCCCGAGTTGAATGGAAGAAGAATTGGGAGATTTGCTAGGGATTTGATGTGAGTTTGAGATTCCCTGAGTTGAGCTGCAGTTTTGAGGTGTTTTCAAACCTTAGGGTGAGTGGGTTCTTCCTTCAAACAGTGTAATGCACGAATTTGATTATAGCATCCAAATCCCTAATTGCTTAGTATGTGATTCTAAAACCTAAAATGTCCGTTTGATTTAAGATTGTTGCAAATTGATATGATATGGATTCCTTCTCTATTTTAAATGATTCCTAAATGGTAGATTCATATCAGAAACGTATACAACACTTCCTAGTGAGAATGCTTTTCAGATTTATATCAAATGATGTAATTAGGGTTTAACCTAATTGAGACATCACTAGAGTTTCAACTTTATTGAAAAGGACTAGTAATCCTATAAGTGGTTAGGATGTACCTCATGGGTTATCTTAATTGAATTTATCCTTAATACATGATATTTCAGTGAATGGTATGGGAAACCTAAATTTAGTTAAATTTCCATGGTTTCATATCTATATTGATTGTATATGATTTGTTGAAAACAATCTTTATTTAGTGAATGCTTATATCCTATGAAATTCTTATGAGAGCCATGTGACAAGTGATGAGGCAAATGAAACCCTAAGAGTAGGGTGATGGCATGTGATGAATGAATAAGGCAAATTAAACCCTAAGGATAGGGTGTTCAATGAATCATGTTAAGGTGATATGAAAGGTTTCTATATGAGACGTGGTGATGCTTAATTGTTGAATTGTATGTTTCTAGTGCATTTAACTTTATATGCTTGTTCTCTCTGAGTTGATATCTACATACTGCAGGGTTTCTTATTTTCAATACATATCTCATAAATTGCAGGTGATGAGATATGACATGCCCTAGAAAGGGATGTTACTGAGACATGATATATGTTGAATACATGAGTTATGATGCTTCTTATGATATGATATGGCAGGTCGTGTGAGCCTTATGAGAAATGTTAAATGAATTCTGATTTATGTTTAAAATGTACCTATAATGTTAATGTTAGACTTAGGTGCCCTGAACACCGTAGAACCCCTTTGACAGGTCTGCTTCTTAGGGGTGAAACTCGTGTCCAACATCAACGCGTGCGATGTCACGGTGGCACGAGGATGGAAAGACAATGTTCAACAACAACGTGTGCGATGTCACGGTGGCACTGGAGTAAATAGGGGTTATTCAACAACAACGCGTGCGATATCACGGTGGTAACCCAGACCTCCTGAGCCTGTGTACTCAGGTTAGAGGAGGAGTTCAGAGCACTCGATGTAGTGCAGTGAGGCCGATGAGCCTGTGGTCCTGTAGTAGAACAGGGATGGCGTCAGACTTAGCATTTCCAGGGTGTGTCGCTAAGTCTTGTACGGTGTGGTCGTAGTGCACTGCGAGTCTCTATGTAGAGTACACTGCATAGATCAGGGCATAATCTAAAATATGATCATATAGGTTCACAGAGTCCCTTATAAATGAAAGAGTTAAGGAAGACTAGAGCATAGTCTTCTGGTAGCTATTCTTTGGATGCAATATTTACATTCTTTGCTATTTCAATTATATTGTTTTAGAACTGCTCAGTGTAGTATTTATTGTTGTTAAATTTCATATCGTTTACTCAAATCATATCTGTAATCACATTAGTGCATTAGTCTGTTTCCATGAAGTACTCATTCACTGAGCGAGTAGGCTCACCCCTCTACTCAAACATTTTTAGGGTTAACCGCGTGGACTTGAAGATGGTCAGAGCATCAGTGTAGATCTGCCACAGGAGTCAAGTATGAGATTAGTTGAGTCAGTCGGTCCTTGTCACTCTAGGTCCTCAGTAAGAGTTAAGAGAGAGAGTTGAAATTACAATGTGTAATATTGTTCCTCTTTGATATGTATGCTAATTAGCAAGGTTCATGTGCATAATGTGTGAGAGACATCATGAATGTTTATACATGTATCTTTACTATTAAAGTTTGATTAGTAAAGGAAATGTTCAGATTCCCTTGTTAAGATGTTTTATGTGGTTCAATGCGAAGAAACAAGAGTTTTTAAGAAAAGAAAAATTTAAGGGTGTTCTTTGTGTTACATATAAATCCTATCTTATGCCCTAATCTCATGATTTGAGGAAATTGTGAGATCGGGGTGTAACATCACGGAATGTCGATAGGCTGGGAAACTGGCATGAGAGCTAAGCTAGAAGGAGGTTGCACGATATAGGAGCAAGAGCTTTGGTAGCTTCGGTAACCTGACACGGTTAATCTCGAGCTGCTCTATATAGCCATCCGTGAGCGGGGTTAAAAGGTAAAAATGGGGACACACGTCACGCATGCTCACAAATTGCCTTCCAAAGTAAGGTAAAACCTTTCTAATCACATCGCGTCGTGAGGTTTTTGAGAAAGTGGTGCATCGGTCGACATGTGTGTCGGGCGGCAAGCATGTGTTGCCTGATAAACATTGCCCGGTGCACCCCTTACGTGCCATAGGTATGCACAATATATGCATCACACGGTATGGGTGAAATCCGACTGACACACTGGGCAAGATACGTTCCCGACACATCTGTGTGAAGTCAGTTAACTTCAAAGATGTGGGTAAGAAACACATTTAGACGATATGGGTTGGCCAACATGGTGACCCGATACGCTGATCATAAGCAATAAGCAAGGTCATCGTTCATGCCTGACATATTTGAAATCAAAGAACTATAATAATTTATTTAAGGATGAAATCCAAATTAAAAAGGGTGCTTGATATGTAAAACATCACTGGCATAGGTGTGAACCTCACCTCAGCTAGTATAAAACTAAATCGGTGGCCCAGAAAATGGGATAGTCAGTGTGTGTGGCGCAGGCACAGACTCGGGCCTTATTATAATGAGAGTGTTCATAGTGTTCTTTGCAGGAAAAGGAAATAACATCATATTCTAGGATATTAAAAACTTAGGCTGCCTCCCAAGGAGTTCTATGGTTTCTGTTGTTAGCTTGACATCTTTAGATCTTGCTATGCTTCTTTGGTAGGTGCAACTTCGGCATCGTGCAGGGGAAACTCAGACCGCCTTATGAAAGCATCATCTTCGTAGAACCTTTTTACTTGGTGTCCATTGACTAGGAAGACCTTCACGGGATCATCTTTGTCATACATCTCCATCATTCCCGATGGGTACATCTTCACTACCACGAACGGTCAATACCACCTAGTCTGCAGTTTCCCTGGAAAACGTTGAATAGAAGATTTAAACAACAAAACTTTATCCCCTTCCTTTACGTCTTTCTTCCGTAGGTGGGAATCATGCCAGACTTTTGTCCTCGACTTGTAGATTCTTGCATTCACGTAGGCGTGAAGCCTATGTTCTTCAAGTTCTTGGAGCTGGAGGAACCTCTTCTTTCTGGCCATGGATGAATCCATATTAAAACGTTTAATGGCCCAGAATGCATTGAGCTCCAACTCAAAAGGTAGATGACATGCTTTCATGTATATCATATGATAAGGCGTGGTGCCGAGCGGTGTCTTGTACGCTATCCTGTATGCCCAGAGAGCATCATCAAGCTTGGCTGACCAGCCTTTCTGGGACTTTCTGACTATTTTTCCAAGATCTATTTGATTTTATAGTTAGAAACCTCAACTTGACCAGATGTCTATGGATGGTATGATGTGGAAACTTTGTGTCAAACACCATATTTGCACAGAAGTGACTCAAATTTCCTCTCAGCAAAGTGAGATCCACCATCACTGATAACTATTCTTGGTACTCCAAATCTTGGGAAGATGATCTTAGTAAAGAGCTTTATAATTGACTTAGCATCACAGGTGGTAGTGGGTATGGCTTCTACCTACTTGGTGACGTAATCCACCACAACAAGAATGTACTTGAAACCGTATGATGAAGGGAAAGGTCCCATGTAGTCTATCCTCTGTACGTCAAAGATTTCCACTTCAACCCATTCGAACATGGGCATCTCATTCCTACGGGAGATATTCCTGGTTCTTTGACACTCGTTGCAGGCTTTGACAAAGGCGTGAGCATCCTTGAATAGGGTGGGCCAATAAAACCCAGACTGGAGAAACTTGGTCGTGGTTCTTTCAGCACCCAAGTGCCCTCCATAGGGAGAGGAGTGACACTCAAACAAGATCTTTGGGGCTTCGTCCTCAGGTATGCACCTCCTATATAGGCTATCAGTGCAATGCCTGAACAACAGAGGGTCATCCCAGTAATAGTTCTTCAGATCAGAGAATAACTTCTTCTTTTGATTGTATGACATTTCTAGGGGTAGTTGTTTGTAGGCTAGATAGTTATAGAAATCGGCATACCATGGCCCTTCAGGATTGGCCATCTGGGCAACATAGATTGCCTCATCAGCATAGCTTTCATTGATCGATAGCGAGTGGTCATCCTCCACCCTAATCCTCGAAAGGTGGTCGGCGACCACGTTCTGAGAACCTTTCTTGTCTATTATCTCGTGATCAAACTCATGTAGCAGCAATGCCTAGCATAACAACCTAGGCTTAACATCTTTCTTTTGTATTAAATATTTGATTGCTCTGTGGTCGGTGTGAACAATCACCTTAGAACCCACAAGGTAAGATCAAAACTTATCAAATGCATAGACAATTTCTAGCATTTCTTTCTCAGTGGTGGTGTAGTTCATCTATGCTTCGTCTAACGTGTTACTGGTGTAGAAGATCACATGGTGCTTTTTATCTTTCTTTTACCCAAGGACTGTGCCTATGGCAAAATCACTAGCATCACACATAAGCTCAAAGGGAAGATTCCAGTCGGGAGACTAGAGAATGGGTGTCGAGACCAAAGCATCCTTCAAAGTGGAGAGGGTCATCAGTCACTCATTTGTGAAATCAAATTTCACATCCTTCATCAGTGGAATTGAGAAAGGCTTTGCAATTTTCGAGAAGTCCTTGATAAAGCTTCGGTAGTAGCTAACATGCCCTAAGAAACGTCTGACTCCTGTTATATATGAGGGTGGAGGAAGCTTTTCTATCGCCTCCACCTTAGATTGGTCAACTTCAATGCCTTTACTGGACACTTATGTCCCAGATGTATCCCTTCCTATACCATAAAATGGCACTTTTCCCAATTAAGGGTGAGACTCTATTCTTCACATCTCCTCATTACCAAAGACAGGTTATTTAGGCAATCATCAAAAGAGGTACCATAAACACTAAAGTCATCCATGAAGACTTCCATCTTATCTTCCAGGAAATCTGTGAATATGGCGTTCATGCACTGCTGAAAATTTGTGGGTGCATTGTAGAGCCCAAAGGGCATTCTTCTTAAAGCAAAAGTTCCATAGATGCAGGTGAAGGTAGTCTTCTCTTGGTGATCATCTGGATGAATGGGGATCTGATAGAAACTCGAATACCCATCCAACCAGCAAAAGTAAGAGCGGTGGGCTGGGCGCTCAAGCATCTGGTCGATAAACGGGAGAGGGAAGTGGTCCTTGCGGGTGGCGATATTTAACTTTCTATAGTGTATACACATCCACCAACTAGTGACGGTCTTGGTTGCAACTTCGACTCCGGTATCTCCCTTGATCAATGTTATGTCTCCCTTCTGTGGAACTACCTGAATGGGACTCACCCACATGTTGTTTCTAATGGCATAATTGATTCCCGCATCATAGAGATTCACAACTTCCTTGCTGACCACCTCTCACAGCTTCTCATTCAGTTTTTGTTGTGGCTGGGCATGAGGCTTAGAATTTTCTTCCAGGATGATCCTATGCATACACATAGAAGGGATGATCCCCCTTAGGTCTCCAATCGAGTAACCTAGGGATTTCCTCTATAGCTTCAGCTCCACAAGAAGTTGTTACTTCTGACTATCGATCATCTCAGAGTTGATGATGACAGGGTTCATCCTTTCTTTGTCCAGGAAACGATACTCCAAACCTTTCGGAAAAACCTTCAACTCGGGCAGGGTCTTTTCTTCTTGTTCTTCAGCAGGATCTCTTCGTAGGGCAGCATACATTACTATCTCCACTGGGTCTTCTGCTTCAGACAGATCTTCAGCTTCTAGAAACACTAGCAGTTCCTTCACTTCTGGGTCCTCGACCACCTATGCTTCGCTAGCTAAAGCGCGCATCAGCGGGTCTACCATAACTGTTTCTTCCCTTACTTCATTACAGAGCTACTAATAGCTTTCGATGAAATAAGATGACTCAAAGAATGAGGGGGATTTCATACAATCACACATGTTGAAGTCGATGTGTTCTCCTCCAACTCAGATTGTTATCATACTCACTTTCATGTCAATGAGTGCTCTGCCAGTTCCAAGGAAGGGTCGCCCGAAGATAATGGGGCAGCTAGGGTCTTCCACAGTGTCAATCAAAATGATTTCACAGGGTATAAAGAACTGCCCAACTCTAATGGGCATGTCTTTGACCACTCCAACCAGCATGGTGAAGGTGTGATCTGCCAGTTAGATTCTCATATTTGTACTTACCATATCGGTAAGTCCTAACCTTTTTGTAAGGGACAAGGGCATTAAGCTTATACTTACTCCCAGGTCTGCTAGACCTTTACGTGTCATGTTGTCCCCAGCTTGAAAGGGGATGACAAAAGCCCCATGGTCTTTCTTCTTATAAGGCATACTTGCCTTGACAAAGGAACTGCATATTTGTGCTAGCTTTACGGTTTCAATGTCTTTTCCTCTTCTCTTTCTCGAGATCAAGTCTTTCAAGAACTTTGCATAGGCAGGCATCTCCTTGATAGCATCCAAAAATGGGATGTTGAGGTGCAACTTCTTTACTGCAGCCATGAACTTCTCATACCTCTTCTTCAATTGTGCCTTTACCAGCTTGTGTGGGAAGGGTAAGCGAGGTGCATACCTATCCAGATGCTCCTCAGAAGTTGCATCGTCATCTCCTCTAGTTTTTACTTTCTTTGACTTTGTAGGCACTTCTCTTGATCCTTTGAGGGTTACATCCTCAATTGGTGTTGTTGCCGTTGTTGCTCTCTTCTCAACTGCTAGCTGCACCACTGTGCCTGACCTCAAGATGGCCATCTTTGGGGTTTCGTTCCCACGCGGATTCACCTCAGTGCTATAGGGGAATTGCCCTACTTGGTGGTTGATACTCTGGTCTAGGCTTGCCAGCTGCTAGTCAATCTGTTTGTTGTGCTGCTGGAGCTCTCCTATCTGAGTGAAAAAACTTCCCATCTATTGTTGCATCAACTTGAGCAAAGTCGTGTTGTCCACAAAACTTTTGTGCAACTTTTCATTCAGATCGTTTTGCTTCTTAGCAAAAGACATCAACTCTGTCATCACTGACGGTCGTTGTGGCTGGTCCTACTGGTAACTTCTCTGTTGTGGGAAACCTTCTTGGTGTTACTAATTTTGTGGTCCTCCTAAAGAGTTCTGCCCAATAGCTGATGAGAATTTTCAGCCGCGCTGGTGTTCCCGTATGAAAAATCAGGGTGATCGGGACGTTGGTACTGAACGTAACTCACATTCCCTGTGTTGTCTTCATCAGGTTCACCTTGAATGGACATGTGTGGGTAGAAGTTAGATAGGTGGTCTGGCTCCCCACAAGCGATGCAACTTCTCACTACCTCTTGCCAGACTTTACCCTTATATCCCTGCTCCTTCAATGTTTGGACGTCGGTTACTATCATGTCCAGCTTATCCGCCAATGCCTCCATCACCTTCGATTCTCCAGGAGTGATGTGGCTTGTTGACTCTCTATCGTACTCACTATCTTGGTGATTTTTGGCCATATTGTCTATAATCCCTCTGGCCCTTTGAGTACTTAGCCCCATGAAATCACTGCCAGCTGCAGCATTTAGGGATTTGCTTTCTCCGACACACAACCCATTATAGAAAGTAGTGATCAGCTTGGGCTCAGAAAAACCATGGTGTGGGCACTCCCTCTGATAGCCTTGGAACCTCTCCTAGGTCTCATGTAGGTTCTTTGAGACTTTCTAGGAGTACCTACTTATCTTGTTTTGGCATTTGATCGTTCTCTCTATAGGGAAGAACTTGGTAATAAATGCATTGGAAAATGTTCCTAGTCGGGGAGGCTTCCATCCTGTAGACTTGTATACCACTAGAAAGCTTTGTCTCTTAGAGAGAAGGCAGACACTGGATGTGGATGTGAGATATTGGGACTCTATTGATCTTAAAAGTCTTGCAAGTCCTCTTGAACATTGTAAGGTGGTTGTACGGGTTCTCTACAATGGTGTTCCCTTCAAACCGATTATGTTGTAGCAACTGGAGGAAAGCGGGCTTCAACTCAAAGTTGGCAACATTGAGTGGGTGCTCAACTACCAAATTCCTCTCTTTATTTGCTCTGACTTAGAAAAAAGAGCATAGGGACCGAGCTTCAGGAGCCTGCTCAGCCATGTCTTGTCAGATATAAGGATGGCTCGAAGAGATGAAGAAGTACATGAAAAGAAGAAGTGTGAAAGTGTGAGTGGGTTTTATAAATCATGTGCAGTAAACATTTATAATATTATATGCATATGTACAAGGTTTTTGGCAAAGTGCAAGTAAATCTTGAGTTTATAGAATGGTATTCGTTGTCGAATCCCTAAAAATGGTGCTAAAAAGTTGACAAGCCTTAAACATGAGTCCAAAAATAGAGAAATGTCTAGGTCATCAGACTTTAGTGATTTATAATACCTGAATGTTCAAGACTCCTACAACTAGCACAGGGTCGAAGTAGTTCGGGGTCAAACATAGGGATTGGAAGAATAGCATTTTGGAACTCAAGTTTTACTTGTCTAAGCACGTCGAAAAGTTGAAAGATAAGGTTTGATGTAATGAGAAAGAATTATAAAGAATCAAACTAAAAACATATCTCCAAAGGGAGTTACCAGAAAGATTAAGGTTTGGGGTTTAGCAGTTTTTATGGAGGTTTTTATATAAAGGACGAGGAGATAAGACTATCTTTGGAGTATTGCATGAAGGAAAAAACCTAATCATAACAAGCGGCGATGGCATACACCCTGCACCTTCTTCTCTCGAAGAAGGTGCCAACTAGACATGCACTGAGTTCCCTCTCTCAAGGGTACCAGACATGGACTGGTGCGGAAAGATAGGCTGGGGCAGCCCAGATTTTGGGTACTCTCATACACCCAAGTCATACCAAGCTCTAGAGTTACGACATCCCTCTCTCAAAGGAGTCAAAATAAGAAACACGATTCGATAGCTAGTCAAAATCATGATCTAGAAAGAAGAGACTAGAACTCAAATCATCCAACAAAAAGAAGCCATACACAGAACAATATGAGATAAGCTCCACATATTCCAATAATCACAAAGAGACATAATGGTTTAGTTTCAATATTGTAATTAAAGGAAAGTAAATACTGAAAAAGGGAAGATAGGTATCGGTCTCCCTAATTTAGGAGATCGAAGTACATAGCGGGATACACTTAAGATAATGTCAACCCGGTATTGGGTAGGGGCCCTATTGGGATACGACCATGTCAAGTTCTTGATTGTGTTGGGTCGTGAACCGTGATAGATAAGGGGTGTATCGGGATTGGGTACTCTACCTGATATGGTCGTGTTGAGCTACTGGCCGTGTTGGGCCGCAACCATGATGGGTAGACCATATCAGGTTGGGTACCGTGTCAAGTAGGATACATATCAGGTAAACATTATCTTAAGGTTCTCGGGTTCCTCGTGTCGGGTATAGGTGGGCAAGCCATCTTGGGTTGACGCCTAGGTAAGGGACCTGACATGTTGAAGTATCCTTGAGGGTCATGTCATGTTGCATGCTACTACCAGAATGGTTTCTAAGTGAACTCCTCTCATCCCTCTTGGGTTGGGGGTGTGCTCACCTAGTATCGCCTGACAAACTCTGGAACTCAACGCACTAGCTTCTGTGCTCTAAGAGTTAGCTCTCGTAGGGTCTGACCCGTCCCATCGTAGGCTTGTAGCTGCTATTTATAGGCAACGAGTTAATCGGGGTCATGACTTTTATTGGACCACATGTCCTTCATCCCGACATTGTACTCGTGGCTTCGGAGGGGCCGATATGTTTGTCACCCGGCATGCATGTCGGGCCATCAATCGTGTCAGGCGGCGAGTGCACCGTGCACAGCTGTGGCAGGTTAGGATTTTGGTGGGCTACTACACCGATGGGTAGGCATATTGTATAATCGACGTCATCAATTGGGTGAACCATGACGAGCAAGGCACCATGTCTGGTAAAGAGTTGCAGTGGCCAAGGCTCCCATGTGACACATCCATGTCGGGTTGCTATTGTTTCGAGCAACAACCATGACGGGTAAGGCAGGTGTGTCGCCTTACACGCTACTGGGCTAAGACAGGTACTTCATTGCTGATGGGCCTGAAGGGCCCATTAATGCTCTTTTTGTGGAAAGATAAGAGAAACTCTGCAAAAGATGGGGAATATCATCAAGGGCATAATGGGCATTATTTCTTTACAACATATATGATAAAATGAAGAGGAAGTTAGGTTTGGAGGTTGTTTTTATAGTAAAATATAAGCTCTAGTAGCCATAAAATAGGTGTTGTCATATGTCTTATGGTATCTACTTGTTAGAACATGAGACTAGTACATACAACGTAAATACTAAAAGGCTAAAACTTGACAACTCAAACAAAACATACTTATGGCATTGTCGTCTGGGCATATAAATGAGAAATGCATATCTAGACTCCATAAGGTTGGTTATCTAGACACTTTTTATTTTGAATCATTAGAGACATGTGAGGCTTGCTTATTAGGAAAGATGACCAAGACTCCTTTCACTGGACACAGTGAGAAAGTCGGTGATCTGCTAGGGCTCATACATACTGATGTATGAGGGCCTTTTAGATCAAATCCTAGAGGAGGCTATCAATACTTCATTACCTTCACTGATGACCTCAGTAAATATGGCTATGTGTGTCTTATGAAGCACAAGTCATAAACTCTTGAAATGTTCAAGAATTTCATGAATGAAGTAGAGAAGCAACTTGGTAAGAGTAATAAAGCACTCCGTTCTGATCGAGGTGGCAAATACTTAAGCCAAGAGTTTGAGGACCTTCTGAGGGACTGTGGTATTGTATCACAATGGACTCCACCTGGTACACCACAACATAATGGTGTGTTAGAAATAAGGAATCATACATTATTATACATGGTACGATCAATGATGAGTTTAGCTGAACTTCCAATATCGATCTGGGTATATGCTCTTGAAACCACATCGTTTACCCTTAACCGTGTACCTTCCAAATTGGTTCAAAAGACACCATATGAGATATGGAATGGGAATCATCCTAATTTGTCCATGTTAAAGATTTGGGGATGTGAAGTGATGCGATGATTTTGAGTTGCTTTTATAGACTTGTTTTACATGTGTTTTATGTGTTTATTAGTCACTTTGGTTGTTAATATTGCATGATTCATTCACTTTAGTCTATAATCTCTTTCTGTATCAAATCTCGCATATTGT
Organism: Alisma plantago-aquatica; assembly: GCA_963693085.1. Taxonomy (NCBI): domain Eukaryota; kingdom Viridiplantae; phylum Streptophyta; class Magnoliopsida; order Alismatales; family Alismataceae; genus Alisma; species Alisma plantago-aquatica. The sequence goes on along the minus strand of OY856412.1, from coordinate 971,631,022 downwards.
ATCTTTTCGATTATAAATGATCATATTGACGCATGTTAGCATGGCTGATTTGGCTTTGTCTTGCAATTTCAGGAAAAATGCATATATACAACTGTCGATACCATCGACATACGTCGATTGTATCAACACAGTCACAGATAGACAGACACAAGGAGCCAAGAAGTCGCGATACCATCAACTGGGAAGTCGATGCTAGTGAGTTACCTTCAGGTTGCCAGCGATCAGCCGGTCGATACTATCGAAAGAAAAGTCGATACTATCGACGTTCTACAGTTTTAGTGTCAGAAAGGTGATGAACCCGATGCCTAAAGGTGTCGATATGATCGACATGCGTCGATGGTATTGAGTCGGCATCAGGCGAATCATCAGAGAAGAAGGAAAGATTGCCGATATCATGAGGATTTGATACCATCGACTCGCGTCGATGGTATCGACGCCGTCAGATTAGTTTTTGTTCCAGATCGGCCCAATCCAACAGTGGTGATATTTCGACGATCTAAGTTGGTGTTTATACCTAATGACGACGGCCAGGACCCAGGGGATCACGTCATAGCCACTGCACACATCCCAAGGAGAGTTGGAGAGGAGAACGGAGCCCGGAAGCATGCCCCGATCGTTCCGAGAGCCGTAGAAGTCATTTTCCACTGCTGGAAGGCTGTAGATCGTGCACTCTACGTCGAGGGACGCTTGGATCTCCTCCGTTCAGGGGTTTACATCACTTCATCCATGTTTTCTCCATGTTTTCCCTTTCTTCCATAATGTCTTTCTTTGAGATGAACATGCAGGGCTAATCCCCTTTGTCTTTAGGACCAGGAGTAGCCAGGGTAATCGTTGTATGACGTTTTTATCATAGTAATTCATATTTTGTCTCTTAAATCCGTGGTATGATTTCATTTTCTCCATTATATCATTATGCTTGATCACCCTAATGATAATCTAATTCCTTTAATTGCTTTGAAAGAAGAATTAACGGTTGAAAAGAGGCAAAATTCACATTAACTCATAAATTCCTTGAATAAGGTGATGTATGGTTAATGGTGGAAACCCAGAGGTTGATTCTAATGCACCTAGTTTAGGGTATAGGTTACTACGACAGTGGAACCGACCTAGATTAGGTAGTGAATTGTATCACGACAGTGAACAATTCTGACTACAGGCCACTACCCGAAATAAGAGACGAATTTGATTAACTATATAGGAATAAATACAACAAGAACCCGCGGTGAAACTGCAATCCTAAAGATTCCCATCTAAATTGTTAAACTCAACATTTAATCGATTGCTTTGCTTTCTTTTATTTTATTTTTCTTTTTAATCAACTCTCAAAACCTTTTTAACTGGTCTAGCTGATTGTGAATAGTTAGTAGTAGTCTACCGATAGTTCAGTGTCCTTGAGTTCGACTCGGGCCTCACAAAGGCCTATATTACATTGACGCATGCACTTGCGTTATACGTACGGTAAAATTGTGTCAAGTTTTTGGTGTCATTTCCGGGGACACGACAATTGTTGGCACTATGAGTGCTGCAAGCGGCCACTCTAGGCCACTTTTTATTTTATTATTATTTTTTAAATTCATGGTTTATCTTTCATATTTAGTAATCGTCTAGCACTGTACTGAATTAAAGTTATTACCTTGCAGGTGCTTGTGCATGGTGAGGATACGTAACATAGACTACACACAACCATCACCAGAGGTTCCACTGTTGGGACCAGACGACGAAGAGAATAATATTCATGATCAGCCTGAGGATATAGATTCAGACTTTGAAGAAGAAGCCATGGATGAAGAACAGACAATCTGGGAGAAGATAAAAGCTTCTTCCTCGTCAGCATCAAAGGGACCAATAAAGAAACAGGTAGTCAACATTCCCACTTATAAGATTGATCTGGCACTGATAAACTTGGTCAAGTCTCAAGCATTTCACGGGCTGAAGAATGAACACCCAGTTGCACACATCATCAGATTTGTGGAAAATTGTGATATGATCAAGATAGACAGGTTTCCACAAGTGACACTATATTTGAAGTTGTTTCCCATCTCTCTTGCAGGTAATGCATGTGAATGGTTGCATAACCTAGATGATGAGACTGTAGAGACTTGGGATCAAATGATCAAGGTCTTCTTCGAGAGATTCTTTCCACCGGAGAAAACTAATGACCTAGTACGGAAGATCCACAATTTCTGTCAAAGAGCTGGCGATACATATTCAGATACATGGGAGCACTTCCAAATAATGTTGTGGAAGTGTTCACATCATGGGCTGGACAAAGAAAAACAAGTGAAGATTTTCTACTTTGCTCTAAATGAGCATGACAGGAGCAATCTGGACTCGGTAGGTTCCGGTTTCTTCTTGAACAATATCGGCACTAGGTGTTGGGAAATTTTGAAAAATATGGCCAGGAAGCAATCATGGGGCGACAGAGACATAGTAGAGAAGGTCTGAGTCACAGGTGAGTCAAAGGCTATCAAGGAGCTAATGAGAAGATGGACCTTCTAGCCAAGAAATTGCTAGCAAAAGAAGACGCAAAATTTGATGATGAAGCACAAGTGAAATTTATGTGCCAGCAACAGGGGTACAGAAACAATGACTATTCTTGGAGGAAAGATAAGAAATTCTCATGGAAGGACCCAAACAATTTCCTGCAGGACCCCGATGCAAAACCACAACCGTCGGTAGAGGACAAGAGCAATGAGTTGCTCAATCAAGTAATCAAGCAGAATCAAGAACTCATGAGCATGTTTGGCCAGCAGATTAAGCAACAAAGTGACTTTATGAATCAATTTGGGCAGACATTACAAAGTCATGGGGCTCAGATGAGGTCACTCAAGACATCCTTAGCGCAGATGGCAGTAGAGATTTCAAGCTTGAAGAAGCCAGAGCAACAAGGTTTTCCCAAAAATACAAACATTCCAGGAGGAAACTAACAAGCTAAGGCAATTCTGCTACAGAGTGGCAAGAAGATTTTAAACCCCAGAGTCGATGAACCGAGCACACCCCAGCCAGAAACCACATGTGAGGCACCAAAGGAGGTTACAATCACAATATCGATAGAGGATGCGGTAGAGGAAGCTACACCAGAAAACATTGTTGAGGAAGAAACTCCAAAGAGGACACCATATGTGCCGCCACATCAAAGGGCATAGACAGTCCCAGTGTTGTATCCAAACCATTTTAAGGCTAAGAAAGTGGACGCTCAGTTCAAGAAGTTCCTAGATAGCTTTAGGAAACTTTCTGTCAACATTCCACTACTAGAGGCAATAGAGCAGATACCTTCCTATGGAAAGTTTCTTAAAGATATAATTACAAAGAAGAGGAAGATTCCTGATACTGAAGTGGTGGTTCTTAAGGAGCAAGTGAGTGCCTTCATTATGGGCACATTGCCACCTAAAAGACAAGATCCGGGCTACTTCAATATTTCATGTTACATTGGTAAGGTGAAATTTGGAGAAACATTGTGTGACTCTGGGGCAAGTATCAATTTGATGCCTCTTTCTACTTTCAAGAAGCTGGGACTTAAAGAATCGAGACATAGCAACATGACGATTCAGGTAGTGGATAATTTTGTGGTAAACCGGTATGGTATTTGTGAAGATGTTCTTATTAAAATTGACAGGTTCATATTTCCAGCAGATTTTGGGGTAATGGAAATGCAAGATGAACAAGGAAATGAGCTACTCCTCGGATGACCCTTCCAAGCTACTGTAGATATGATACTTGAGATGGGACGAGGCCATTTGACATTGGGAATCGCGGATGACCGATTTAAAATGGTTATGCCCCCAAGAACAACACAATCAAAAGCGAAGGAGCAGTGTCGCATGGTGAAACATTTTGATCAGAACATTTCTCTTTGTCTAGGGAAGTCATTTCTAGATATGGCTCATGTAATGACCAAGGTAGATAAGGGGACACTGGCTGTAGACATTATGGAACAGACCAAAGTTGTTTCTCTTTGCAGGGCTGTGGGTTTTCTAAATGATGAAGAGGAGGAAATCCCTCTTTCTACTGAAGATGATGCAATAGCAAGTTCTGTCCTTGATGCATATCCAGAACTGCCTCTTGAAGCTTGCCTTGTCAATATAATGCATGACTGGATGAGAAGAAAGTCGTTACAAGAATGTGTCAAGATGCTTCAAGTGCTGACGTGCTATTATGCCAAGTATTATGAAGATCTTGGGCCACTCCCACCACTACTTCAGTCATCTTTGATCAGTCCACCAGAGTTAGAATTGAAGCCACTGCCACCTCATTTGAAATATGCATTCTTAGCCGATGGTGACAGACTACCGGTGATTATCTCAGCATATCTGAGTGCCGAGGAAGAGGATCAATTGATGATCGTGCTGAAGAACCACCATGATGCATTTAGGTGGTCAGTTGCGGATATCAAGGGGATCTCCCCTACACTTTTCCAGTACAAGATCCGACTCGAGGAAGGAGCCAAACCTGTAATTCAGCCAAAGCGCAGACTCAATCCAAGCTTGATGGATTTTGTCAAGAAGGAGGTGATCAAGCTCCTTTCTGCAGGCATCATCTATGCTATCTCCGATTCGACGTGGGTAAGCCCCACACAGGTAGTCCCTAAAAAGGGGGGAATTACTATCACTTGCAACTTGTTAAATGAGCCGGTCACGACCCGATTGGTAACTGGGTGGCGGGTGTGCATTGACTATTGCCGATTGAACTCTGCTACATTGAAAGATCATTTTCCTCTTCCGTTCATCAATTAAATCTTAGAGCGACTAGCTGGTCGATCTCATTTTTGTTTTCTAGACAGATACTCTGGCTACAATCAGATTTCCATTGATCCTAAGGACCAAGAGAAGTCTACCTTCACTTGTCCCTATAGAACATTTGCATATCGTCGTATGTCTTTCGGTTTGTGCAACGCACCATCAACCTTTCAGTGCTGCATGTTGGCCATTTTCTCTAATATGGTTGAGCGTTGTTTATAGGTCTTCATGAATGACTTTTCCATCTATGGTGCATCTTTTGATGAGTGTTTGTATAATTTAGATAAAGTTTTACAATGATGTGAGGACACGCATTTAGTTCTCAACTGGGAAAAATGCCATATGATGGTTAGTGAAGGGATTGTGCTTGGACATAAAGTGTCTAGCAAGGGGCTGGAGCTGCATCCAGTTAAGATTGAGGTTATTTCAAAATTACCCCCACCTAATTCGGTTAAAGGGGTAAGGAGTTTTCTCGGTCACGTAGGATTTTATCGCCGCTTTATCAAAGATTTCTCGAAAATTGCTAAACCTTTATCTGAACTGCTTGAGAAAGATGCGATGTTTGACTTTAATGAGAAGTGTTTGCATGCTTTTAATGTACTCAAGGAGAAGTTAATATCTGCACCGGTTGTTCAAATGTCGGATTGGATGAAGCCTTTTGAGCTAATGTGCGATGCTTCAGATTTCGCGGTAGGGGCTGTTCTCAGGCAACATTTTGAAAACAAACCCGCTGTGATTTTCTATGCATCCAATACTTTAAATGAAGCACAACTTAACTACCCCACAACTGAAAAGGAACTTCTCGCCGTCGTGTTTGCATTTGAAAATTTTTGGCAATACCTAGTAGGGTCAAAAGTTGTGGTATGGACGGACCACGCCGCCATAAAATATTTGATGGAAAAGAAAGATGCCAAACCTAGATTGATTAGGTGGATCTTATTGTTACAAGAATTTGACATTGAGATTAAAGATAAGGCGGGGATTGAGAATGTTGTTGCGGACCACTTGTCTAGGTTGGAACGGGTAGATGAGAAGGACATTAATATACCCGTTACTGAGACATTCCTTGATGAGCAAATCCTTTCTGTAAAATCCAAGGATCCATGGTTTTCATATATTGTTAATCATCTCGCCTGTAAAATAATCCCAGATGATTGGACTTCCCAAGAGAAAAAGAAAATTTTGCATTCTTTGAGATATTATTTCTGGGATGATCTCATTTTGTTGAAGCAATGCAGGGACGATGTTTTGCACAGGTGTGTACCGAAGATAGAATATGATAGTGTACTTAGTCACTGTCATACACTACCAACTGGTGGTCATCATGCGAGCTCCAGAATGGCAGCCAAGGTGCTAGAGAGTGGTCTTTATTGGCCTACACTCTTCCGGGATGCCTATGACTATGTGTGCAGATGTGATTCCTGTCAAAGGACATGTAATATTTCCAAGCGATAGGAGATGCCCCTCAACTTGTTTCAAGAACTTGAGATATTTGATTTGTGGGGTATTGATTTTATGGGACCCTTTGTGTCCTCGAATTCTAATTTGTACATTTTATTGGCTGTTGATTATGCATCAAAGTGGGTAGAGGCAATACCCACAAGGACTAATGATGTTGTTGTAGTGTGCAGGTTTGTAAAAGATCACATTTTCTGCAGATTTGGTGTGCCAAGGATGATTATCAACGATGGAGGTACCCATTTCAAAAATCAAAAGTTTTCTGTGTTGTTGAGAAAGTATGGGGTAAAGCACAATATTGGTACCCCATTCCACCCGCAGACATAAGGGCAGGTCGAGGTGTCCAATAGAGAAATCAAGAAAATTTTGGAGCGCACCGTGGCTTCGACAAGAAAGAACTGGAGTACTTTGCTACCGGATGCTTTATGGGCATATAGGACCACATTTAAGACACCTATAGGCACTACACCGTTTAGGTTGGCTTATGGGCGGGCCTGCCATTTACCGGAAGAGTTGGAGCATAAGGCGCACTGGGCACTAAGGAAGCTTAACTTGACTTATGATGAGGCAGGGAAGAAACGAATGCTAGAGCTCAATGAGCTAGATGAGATGAGGATGAACGCCTATGAAAACTTGAGGATTTACAAGGAGAGAACAAAACTCATTCACGATCGACACATTCAACTACGTGTCTTCAAGAAGGGAGATCATGTGCTATTGTTCAACTCGAGGTTGAAGCTGCATCCCAGGAAATTGAAATCCCAGTGGAGTGGACCTTTCATTGTAGAGGAGGTACGGCCACATGGTGCCATCATGGTGCGTGATGGAGAGACGACATTTCTAGTAAATGGACAAAGGTTGAAGTTGTACTTTGGCGAGGACTACATGAGGAAATTGCATGAGGTCAAACTCATAGCACTTAAGGATGCATGATAAGCTTGATTTTGTCTAGCCTAAGACATTAAATAAGGGCGCTTGTTGGGAGGCAACCCAACCATTGGTAGTTTCGTCCATTTTCTTTCGCATTTACAAGTTAGTTTGGTTTAATTCTATTTTTTTAGTGTAAAAATGATGCCTTGATCATTTGTTCAGTTTGCAGGTCTGAGTCAGAGTCGATACCATCGACCACAAAGTTGATGGTAGCGACATGGGTACAGGTAGGCGAACGCAGAAAATTTTCTGAGTCGATACCATCGACGGCCTCATCGATGGTATTGACCTACCATCAGTGACGCTGAAGAAAAAGCCAGATCGGGGTCGATAATATCGACACGGATGTCGATACTCGTGAGATCCCTGAAGATTTATAGACGATTTTGTCTTAGTGAAGTCAATACCATCAACGACCTTTTCAATGGTATTGACCCGACAACAGTCAGAAAGCGGCGGTCGGGCCTCGCGAAGGGTGATTGATCCATGAAGAGTCGATACCATTGACATCCCGTTGATGGTATCGACACGACACGTCACTGATCTGCAAGTAGAAATCAATGGCGGCTGCTAAATCAAGGAAGTCGATCCGTGGGATGGGTTGATACCATCAACACCCGTCGATGGTATCGATGCGTCATCGATTCGGGCCCCCACATCAAGCAATCGACAACCGTCGATACTAGCAAAGACCTAGATTGTGCTACAGGAGTCGATACCATCAACATCTCGTCGATGGTATCGACGGAAGTACAGAAGCGATAGACTCAGTTATAAAATGAAGGGTTGATTGTCAAATCTCTTCACACCTTCAGAGCTTCTTCCTTCCACTTGTGCATTGAGCATTGTTGAATGACCAGAGGCCTTCATCGAGCATCCAAGGATCGGGATATCTTCACCGAGCTCTACACCGAATGGAGATCGTCTTCTCCGATCTTCACCGAGCTCTATCTCCTATTCCCTTTCTCTCTGAGATGATGGTGCAGACAGAAGGAGCATCTTCTTCAAGGGTGGTCCTGATGGAGATTCCGAAGTTTGTTCCACCACCACCTAGATCGATTCCTCATCCAAGGATTGTTCATCCTTCCACGGAAGTACGGAAGGTATATGAGGAGTTGCTAAAAAGGAAAAATCGAGCCAACCCGCTACGTCGATCGGACCATGGTTCGCAACCTTGGGTTCGAGACCAATCTTGCTTATGTCCATAAAGGGAAAGCAAGGAATACGGGCAGGAGGCCCGACGAGATGGAGTTCCACGCTAACGGCCAACCCTTTTTTGGTGAGTGGTCAATATACAAAGAGCTCGTTGCAGAGTTCATGGTGTCACTGGACATATGCATCATGCTGAATGATCTCATCGCCACCGATCGGGAATGGATACAGGGTCGCATTTCTTTCTGGCTCTACAACAACAACTACAATCTCACCCTCAAGAAATTCAATTCCATCTACAACTGGAATCATGGAAGAGACCAGCACAGGAGGCTGGACAACCAGACCGATTACGATGCCATCTTCGCCCAGCTGGTGACCGTGCCTCTAGGCAAGTCTTTCAGCTACCACAACGCAACCGTCGCCAACTTTGAGCATCTGTTTGTGAGGATTCTGCACCGCATGTTGTGCACTACTCTTTTTGCTCGGAGCGATCTCTCGCTTAGTAAATTTCAGGAGACAGACTTGTTCTTTTTGTATAAGCTGTTGAAGTGAGAGGAGCCCAATTGGGGTGCATTTTTCTTGATGTGTGTGTTGGCTGTGAAGAGGAGTACACAAAAAGCTCCTATCCACTTTGGAGGTCTCATCACACCGTTGTCTCTCTACCTTGGGTTGGACGTTTCCCAACTCGCTCCACTTTCCAACAGGAATAAGGTCAACATGCATCATCTACACTGTTCCAATCTCCTTATGCTCTGTGATGGTGTGGCTTATGCACATTGCCATGTCAATCATGAATATCAAGAATGTGCGCTTCCAGACCTCGTCTTCAACATCGAGGGAGCTCAGCACATCAGGTGGCCCATCAGCACCATCGATGACTCCGACGAAGACGACGGTACTGACAACAACAATGATGACGACGACGAGCATGAAGAGGAAGAGGAGGCTTTCACTCCTCTTCGGGCACGAGTGGCACCGCGGAAGCATCCCCGCTTCCACCCAGGTGCATCATCTTCTTTGCAGCCTCCGCCACCTCAGCCCTCTCAACAAGGAGAGGATGCCTATTCGATGCAGGGGATGTACTCATTGTTGTAGGAGATTCAGCAGACCCAGCAGCAGCATACTACTTCTTTCGTCAGTATTCAGGATACCATGAACCGGCTCTTCTTGAATCAGTAGGCCATCTACGAGAATGAGTGACTCCTCCTCGCCTACTAAGAGAATATTCATGACAGGTTGCATAGGATGGAGATGCAGCAACAACCTTTTTACGACAACTATTGGAGCCAGAACTATTTTGGGGGATATCATCAACCTCTGCCCATGCCCCCATATCATCTGAATTTTTAGGGGCATTATCCATCATGGGACTGTACTGCTCCGCAGTACCCCCCACCACCTGACCAATGATCGATATCACTGTTCCACCTTTTAAGGTTGTTTTTGACTATGAGGCCATAGTCGAATTCAAGCTAGGGGGGAGATGGAACAACTTCTATCTTTTTCTAGCTTCTACTTTTAGTTTTTAGCAATTATTTGCCTTTCTGTTGTTTTAGCAATTTTCTTAGTTTTTAGGATCCAAACTCTATCTAGTGTATCTGTGGATGTCTAATGTAATGTTTCATCTCTTTGTTGGTCATATGGGAATCAGGGGTCAATTTGAAAATTTTAATGAATTTACAAGCTTGTTTGTTCAAACTTGAGCACATGACTTATGAAAATAATTGGGTTTGTCAACTTTAAAATAGAAAACCACAACTGTACATGCCTGTGATTCATGAAAAGTGGACGAAATTGGTTGTTTGAGCCTAAACTGACCAAATGGTAATGAGACCTTAATCTGAAATAAGAGAGAGAAACCTCTTAATTGTTACAAATGTCAGTAAGGAGGGACATATAATATTTTCCAATGGTTCGGGCAATTAATCTTGTGATCTATCCACCCCATTGTTTTCACACTCCACCATAAGAATTGGAAGCACATTACGGTTTTCATCTTTTGACTGCATAGCATTTAGGTAGGATTGCATTTTAGTTCGAGTTTTTGCATTAAAAAATGGAAAATGAAAAAAATTTGTAGATGAATCATGCATGCACAAATTCTTGTGTGCATGTCATCATAGTTGCATAATTGATCTCATATAGTTTCATTTTGACATATCTTTGCGCGTATAGGACAATATGTGCCTTATTTCTTATGAAAAACAAGAGAAGCGGGTGACTCATTCTATACTCTCTAAAATTAAGTTGTAATGCCTCAAGGATAACCGTTATGTGAAAATAAGCCATAAATGAAAAACAAAATTCTGAAAAATATTTTACATTTTGCATTAGCCAATTTGAGAGAAAGAAGGGCTTTGAAAAAAAAGAAGAAAAAAAGAAGGCTAGTTTTAGAGGGAGAAAAGATCTTGTCTCACATGTATAATAGGAAGAATAAGCACATTATGTAGTTTGTAGACATTCTATCTTGCATGAGATGGGATAGTAGGAACATGCATCATTCCACCCAAATGTAGGCATTAGGGCATTTTCATTTCCATATGCATCATTTAGGTCATTATTATTATTTGTGCATGTTAAAACTGTATTGTGTTTCTATTTCTTCCACAGACACCAATTCCATCCACTTGTTGCTCAAATTGGTAGGCCACCGTGATCATCTCCTCACTCATTAATATCAGGAGAGTTTCTTCCATTTAGATGGTAGGTAGGAAACGAGCAACGTAGATAGAAGATCACAAAGATGCACCAAGCCTGAACCAGAGGATTTGGTTATGTTAACTTCCTTATGTGATAGTGTTCATCAATTTTGAGGTAGATATCTTTTATGCATGATCATTGTCGCCTTGAGGGTAATTATCATTATGTGGTTAGCGAGGGTCGAAATGTGAATGTCTGGTGGGTATCATATGGCAAAGTCTGTTGTGATAATATGTTCTTTAGTTGACCCTCGCAATTCTATTCTAAAAGTTTTGTTGCTCGAGGACGAGCAATGTTCAAGCTTAGGGGAGTTTGATGCGAAGATTTTGAGTCATTTTTATAGACTTGTTTTACATGTGTTTTATGTGTTTATTAGTCATTTTGGTGGTTAATATTGCATGCTTCATTCACTTTAGTCTATAATCTCTTTATGTATCAAATCTCGCATATTGTATCTTTTTTATTATAAATGATCATATTGACGCATGTTAGCATGGCTGATTTGGCTTTGTCTTGCAATTTCAGGAAAAATGCATATATACAACTGTCGATACCATCGACATCCATCGATAGTATCGACACAGTCACAAACAGACAGCCGCAAGGAGCCACGCAGTGTCGATACCATCGACTGGGAAGTCGATGGTAGCGAGTTACCTTCAGGTTGCCAGCGATCAGTCGGTCGATACTATCGACAGAAAAGTCGATACTATCGACGTTCTACAGCTTCAGTGTCGGAAAGGTGATGAAACTGACGCCTAAAGGTGTCGATACCATCGACATGCGTCGATGGTATCGAGTCGACATCAGGAGGAGCATCAGAGAAGAAGGAAAGCTTGTCGATATCATGAGGAGTCGATACCATTGACTCGCATCGATGGTATCGACACCGTCAGATTAGTTTTTGTTCCAGATTGGCCCGAATCCAACGGTGGTGATATTTCGACGATCAAACTTGGTGTTTATACCTAATGACGACAGCCAAGACTCTGGGGATCACATCATTATCCGTTGCACACATCCCAAGGAGAGTTGGAGAGGAGAACGGAGCCCGGAAGCACGCCTCGATCGTTCCAAGAGCCGCAGAAGTCATTTTCCACCGCCGAAAGGCTATAGATTGTGCACTCTACATCGAGGGATGCTTGGATCTCCTCCATTCAAGGGTTTACATCACTTCATCCACGTTTTCTCCATGTTTTCCCTTTCTTCCATCATGTCTTGCTTTGAGATGAACATGCGGGGCTAATCCCCTTTGTCTTTGTGACCGAGAGTAGCTCGGGTAATCGTTGTATGACGTTTTTATCATAGTAATTCATATTTTGTCTCTTAAATCCGTGGTATGATTTTGTTTTCTCCATTATATCATTATGCTTGATCACCCTAATGATAATCTAATGCCTTTAATTTCTTTGAAAGAAGAATTAACGGTTGAAAAGAGATGAAATTCACATTAACTCATAAATTCCTTGAACAAGGTGATGTACGGTTAATGGTGGAAACCCAGAGGTTGATTCTAATTCACCTAGTTTAGGGTATAGGTTACTATGATGGTGGAACTGACCTAGATTAGGTAGTGAATTGTATCATGACAGTGAACAATTCTGACTACAGGCCACTACCCGGAATGAGAGACGAATTTGATTAACTATATAGGAATAAATACAATGAGAACCCACGGTGAAACCACAATCCTAAAGATTCCCATCTAAATTGATTAAACTAACATTTAATTGATTGCTTTGCTTTCTTTTATTTTATTTTTCTTTTTAATCAACTCTCAAAACTTTTTTAACCGGTCTAGCTGATTGCGAACAGTTAGTAGTAGTCTATCGATAGTTCGGTGTCCCTGAGTTCGACTCGGGCCTCACAAAGGCCTATATTACATTGACACGTGCACTTGCGTTATACACATGGTAAAATCGTGTCATGAAGCTTATGTTAGGAAACAATTTCTTGAAAATATTGGACCCAAATCTAAAAAATGCTATTTTGTTGGATACCCCAAGGAAAATTGGGGATACTACTTCTACACACTGAGTGACAACAAAGTGTTTGTTAAGACTGTTGTATTTCTTGAAAAGGAATTTATTTTTAAAGGAATCAATGGGAGGAATGTAGAGCTTGAAGAAGTTAGAGATCAACAAGAAAGCATAGAACCCAAGGAGGTACACAAGGAACATGAAGACTCACAAACTGTTGTGGAATTTCTTTTTCTTTTTAATCAACTCTCAAAACTTTTTTAACCGGTCTAGCTGATTGCGAACAGTTAGTAGTAGTCTATCGATAGTTCGGTGTCCCTGAGTTTGACTCGGGCCTCACAAAGGCCTATATTACATTGACGCATGCACTTGCGTTATACACATGGTAAAATCATGTCATGAAGCTTATGTTAGGAAACAATTTCTTGAAAATATTGGACCCAAATCTAAAAAATGCTATTTTGTTGGATACCCCAAGGAAACTTGGGGATACTACTTCTACACACTAAGTGACAACAAAGTGTTTGTTAAGACTGTTGTATTTCTTGAAAAGGAATTTATTTTTAAAGGAATCAATGGGAGGAATGTAGAGCTTGAAGAAGTTAGAGATCAACAAGAAAGCATAGAACCCAAGGAGGTACACAAGGAACATGAAGACTCACAAACTGTTGTGGAATTTCATGTTCCAAATGTAACACAAGAACCTCGTAGGTCTAGTAGGACACAACTTGAGCCTGAGAGATTTGGATTTCTCATGACTCAAGACAGTGATGAATTGGGCATAGCAGATGAGCCAGCTTTCTATCTAGAAGCTACTAAGGGACCAGAATCTGAGAAATGACTCAAAGCTATGAGATCAGTGATGGAATCCATGTACACCAACAAGGTATGGACCTTGGTGGATCCACCCAAAGGGATAAAATCCATAGGGTGCAAGTGGGTCTTCAAAAAGAAGACTGACATGGATGGAAATGTTCAAACATATAAAGGTAGATTGGTTGTGAAAGGATTCTATCAAATTCAAGGTGTTGATTATGACGAGACCTTCTCACCAGTTGCCATGGTTAAATCCATCAGGATAGTGCTTGTCATTACAGCTTATCATGACTATGAGATTTGGAAGATGGATGTTAAAACAACATTCCTTAATGGGAATTTACTTGAGGATGTGTATATGACACAACCTGAGGGTTTTATCAATCCAAAGGAAGGCAATAAAGTTTGTAAGCTACAAAGGTCAATCTATGGATTAAAGCAAGCATCACAAAGCTGGAATCTATGTTTTGACGAAGTAGTCAAAAAGTTTGGATTTAGTTAAAATGAAGATGAACCTTGTGTTTACAAAAGGGTTAGTGGGAGCACAATCATATTTCTCATATTGTATGTGGATGACATACAATTGATGGGAAATGACATCCCTACTCTTTAGATAGTAAAATCTTGGATGGGGAAGACCTTCTCTATGAAGGATTTAGGGGAAGCATCCTATATACTAGGAATCAAGATCTATAGAGATAGATCTAGAAGGATGCTAGGCCTAAGCCAGTGCACATACATTGACAAGGTACTAAAGAGGTTTAGCATGGAGGGTTCTAAGAGAGGTAACTTGCCCATGTCCCATGGGGTTACAATATTGAAAGCCCAATGTCCTGGTTCATGTGATGAATGGGTGTGCATGAGTAAGATTTCATATGCATCAACAATTGGATCTATCATGTACGCAATGTTATGTACTCATCCTGATGTGGCGTATGCTTTGAGCATGACAAGCCGGTATCATTCAGATCCAGGTGAATGTCACTGGACACCCATAAAGAACATCCTTAAGTACTTGAGAAGGACTAAGGATCAATTCTAGGCATACGGTGGTGAGGAAGAGGTTGTGGTAAAGGGTTACACCGATGCTAGCTTCTAAACTGACAAAGATGACTATAGATTGCAATCTGGATGTGTGTTTTTCCCAAATAACAGAGTTGTGAGATAGAAGAGTTCCAAGCAAGAGATAGTTGTGGATTCTACAACAGAGGATGAATATATTGTTGCATCTAATGTTGCAAAGGAAGTTGTGTGGATCAAGAAGTTCATTTCTAAACTTGGAGTGGTTCCAAGCGCTAGTGAGGTAATTGATTTGTTTTGTGACAACAATGAAGCAATTGCACAGGCTAAAGAACCAAGATTGCACCAACTTTCCAAACATATTCTATGGTGGTTCCATCTCATACGAGAGATCATATAGTGAGGAGATGTGAAGATTTGTAGAGTACCTACATAAAGCAATGTGGCTGACCCACTCACAAAAGCACTTTCACAGTAGAAACATGACGAACATGTTCGATCACTTGGATTGAGATTCATGAGTGATTGGGTATAAGTGTAAGTGGGAATCTGTTGGTATGTATGCCCATAGAGACTATCATTTGATGATTGTAATGGAATACTATGTAACCAATTTGTAATACTACATTGATCATATCAATAAAGGCAAGTTTCTAGTTTCTATGTTTGTGTTTTATATTTTGAGATGACCACAAAACTTATAGATGTTTACAGAATAATATACTCAATGACATATGTTTTGAGGTGATTACCTGAATAGTGAGATCATATGTATGCTAAGAGTATGTATTCTTGTTTTGTCCCTAATCAGTTTTTATTGTGGAAATATCCATAGACATCAATAACACATAATATTAGAATGTATGTTGGTTGATGGAAGAATCTCATTATCCATGATATGGAGATATCAAACCAAATACATAGATACTTGTTGGAGAACAGTGTATCAGACAGACCCACATTGAGAGTGACACATGGATGCCATGACTGGTAGATACAGTTACATCTCATATTGATGGTGGTGATTGTGGTTCTTAGACCTTAAGTCACTACACTTATCACATGTCGTTCCATGTACTTTGACATCATCCACCATGGTCCTGAATAAGGATTGCCATAAATATGGTGCTTGGGTGCATTGCGACACATGGGGATGACTGTGAGTGATGTAGATGGAATTCACCCTTCCTACAAGAGTTTGATATTTTGGCCACTTGATAAGCGAGACCGAGAAATGCATGGCCATGCTGATGTGAGTCAATATGTGATATTGAGCTTACATATATCTCGAAAAGTCTGCTCTAGTTCAAGAAACATGGATTGAACGTTGAAAAAGGATAAAAGTTCCATGACTCAAGTTCAATCCAGATATCAGTGACAAAGGAACTATACAATCACTGTAACACCAATCATGAATGATAGGTTAAGTTGTTTTCCAACTTCTCCAATTACTTGGGTGGCAATGAAATCTTTGTAGATACCAATCATTACTTGTGAAATCATAATATGATTATGGATATCACTGCCAACATAATTTGGAGCCTACCGGGTCACACACATAGGATGTGTTGGAATAGGAGTATAATTGTGGATTTGATTGGAATTTCTCCAAATCACATTGATTACTAAAATGTTTATGTAATCCATTAGAATAATATTGGAATGTTTGAGCCAATTCATTGGAGTGGCTAGCTCTGAGTGCAAGTGGGAGCCTATTGGTAAATATGCCCATAGAGCCATCCCAAGCAATTGCATGGAGTTACATATTAATTAATCAAATAATATGATTATTTGGTTAATTAATTAATTCCATAATATTCTAATTAATCCACAAGAATTTTAATTAATGCAATATTTATGTATATCGATGGGTTTAGGAAACCTTGCCTCCTTTCGTCTCCTATTTAAAGGGGCATGACGGTCGATATCTATATAAGATACTGAGAGAGGCTTTTAGTTTACACTTACATATGTAAACTCTATCTGTCACCATCCTCAGGAGAGAAAGGAGACCATCATGATGCTAGCACATCGCCGCAGAGAGATGACTCCTTCCCGCCGATTTAAAAAGCATGATGTGGAGTTCCAGTCCATCCGCATGGACAAAGTAGAGACGCAGACACTGAGACTCATGCATTCTGATGACGTCAACGACTATCCTTACATGCTACGAGCGGCGTACATCACCGCACGAAAGGAGCGCCGCCGAATATTCTTGCGATGCACTCAATGAATGGGAGAGAAGTTATGTCTATGTAGGCCAGCAACGTTGCACACCATCATGCAACGGGACATCACCAAACTTACTTCTTAATAAGGTCTATCCCATAAACACTCTTTCTAAATACATTGTTGTCGATGAGATCCTAATTTAGGTTACATGGAAATTTTTTTGTTGCTTCTACCACACATGTTTTCTCCACAAAATCCAACAACACCATCTATCAAAGAGTTTCATATGATGCAATTGGAAAAAGTTGTCTACCTAAAGAGTCATGTTGTGGGTGATCAACTAAAGCTGAATCATTATGTGATGAATATATATATCTTGGCTCACAAGAAGGTTGTACGAGGGTTATCAATTTGAACAAAATAGTGATAGCGAAATTAAGTAAAGGCCTAATTAAATATTGTTAGATCTTATTTTATCAAATAAAATCAAAAGTGTTTTGACAAATTACAATTTTCCCTTGTAGAATCAAATGGTGATAAACACCACATTTTCCTTGTGATCGGTCCTTTAAAGAACAAGTTGAATGAGAATAATTTCCACGACTTGTTGAGGATGCTAAGAATTGTTCCCACATAGGATCACAAGCTCTGTGTCTCTGAAATACCAGAGCTTGATGAACCTATTCCTAATGATCCCAAGGATAACATGAATGCTTACAAGAAGCACTCTAAAGATGTCATTGATGTCAAGTGGCTGATGTTGTTCTCAATGAACTATGTGCTATAGAGACAACATGAAAACATTGATGTGATTGAGATGGTAACACATCTTAAGAACATGTACCAAGATTAGGCAAGAAAACAGAGATATGATGTGTCCAAGAAGTTGTACAAATGTAACATGGAAGAAGGAGATCTAGTAGGTCCCCATGTTGTCAAGCTTATTGGGTATGTGGAGAAGCTTTCTAGCGTGGGATTTCCTTTGGGTCAAGAGTTGGCCACCGATGTGATTCTGCAATCCCTGCCAGAGTCATACAACTAGTTTGTGAGAACTACAACATGAACAATTTTGACAAGCAATTGTCAGATTTGCTTGGTATGTTGAGAATTCTAAAGTGCGGATGAAGAAAGACAAGCCCAACTCTATGATGATGATCAACAAAAAAGGAAAGTCAAAGGGCAAAGTAAAATCTAAGAAGAGTTCTCAAGCTAGCCTAAACCTTGAGTCTTCTACACTCAAAGCAAAGGGAGGGTGAATAAGGGAGAAAATTGTCACCACTATCACCATCTTGGACATTAGAAGAGAAATTTTCCTCTCTACCTAGAGTAATTGAGGAAGAAGAAGGTGGGAATAGAGATCTCCACTTTAGGTATATATGTTATTAAGATAAATTTGTTACTTCTTCATATTAGGCATTGGATACTAGATGTGGATCTCACGTATGCTCGAATATGCACGATCTGAATAGAAGTAAGACTTTACAAAAGGGTGAGGTTAAACTGTGTGTTACAAATGGAACAAGAGTTGATGCCACTATAGTTGGAACCTATAATTTATCTCTACCAACAGGGCTTGTAATAGAGTTAAAGAACTTCTAGTTTGCACCTATCATAAATAGATACATTATTTCTGTATCTTGTATGGATATGAATTTAATATTAAGAGTGTTCAATGTTCTATTTCAAAATATGAGGTTATTTGTGGCAGCGCCCCAATATCTTATGGTCTTTATTTATTAAATCTTGAGACGAATGTTTAAAATGTAAATATAAAAAGTTTAAAACTTGATAACTAAAAAAACATATCTTTGGCATTGTTGTCTAGGGCACATCAATGAGAAACACATTGCTAGACTCCATAAAGATGATTACCTAGACTTTTTTTATTTTTCAATTAATCGAGAGTCGTGAGTCATGTTTGTTGGGCAACATGACCAATACTCCCTTCACTGGCAACAGTGAGAGGGATAGTGATCTATAATGACTCATATCAACCCTTTTAGAATTAGTACTTTATTACCTTTACTAATGACTTAAGTAGGTATGGTTATGTTTACTTGATGAAACATTAGTCAGAAACTCTTGAAATGTTCAAGGATTTTATGAATGAAGTACAAAACCAACTTGATTAAAGTATTAATTCACTTTGATTTGATCGAGGTGGTGAATACTTAAGCCAAGAGTTTGAGGACCTTCTACGAGCCCATGGTATTGTATCACAATAAACTCCACCTGGAATGCCAAATCACAATGGTTTATCAGAAAGAAGGAATCACACATTGCTAGATATGGTGTGATCAATGACAAGTTTTGCTAATTTGTTAAATTCATTTTGGTGATACACTCTTGAAACCGTAGCATTTACACTTAACCAAGTACCTTCTAACTCAGTTCAAAAGACACCATATGAGATATGGACTGGGAAATGTCCCAAAATGTCTTTTATGAAAATTTGGGGATGTGAAGCTTATGTCAAGAATTTTTTTCTCAAAAAGCTTGACCCCAGATCAGATAAATGTTATTTTGTTGGTTATCCCAGGGAAACCAAGGGGTAATACTTATACAACCCAAATAACAACAAAGTGTTTGTTGTTAGGGATGTTGCATTCTTAGAAAAGGAATTCATTTTAAAGGAATCAATGGGAGGAAGGTAGAACTCAAAGAGGTTCAAGACCAAAAAGAAATCATTAAACCTATAGAGGTATAAGAGCAACATAAAGAGTCACAAACTGTTGTGGAATCCCAAATTCCTCGTGTGAAATAGGAACCTCAGAGATCTAGTAGGACACACCTTAAGGCAATTATATTTGGTTATATACTGACTCAAGAAGGAGATGAATCAGTCATTGATGATGAGACAACTACCTGTCTAGAAGTTGTTAAGGGGCTACAGTCTGAGAAATGGCTTGAGGCCATGAGATCTAACTTGGAATCCATGTATACCAACAAGGTATGGACCTTGGTGGATCCACCTGAAGGTGTAAAACCCATAGGGTGCAAATGGGTCATCAAGAAGAAGACCGACATAGATGGTAATGTACAGACTTACAAAGGTCAATTGGTTGCAAAGATTTTCAAACAAGTTCAAGGTTTTGATGATGATAAAACATTTTGTCTAGTTTCCATGGTTAAGTCCATCAGGATCATGCCTGCCATTACAACTTATCATGACTATGAGATTTGGAAGATGGACTTTAAAACTGCATTCCTTAATGGGAATATTCTTGAGGAAGTGGACATGACACAATATGAGGGTTTTTAAATCCAAAGGATGTAAATAAATTTTTTAAGCTACAAAGGTTCTATGAATTGAAGCAAGCATCTCAAAGCTGGAATCTTTTATTTGACAAAACCATCAAAGAGTTTGGCTTTAGTTAAAATGAAGATAAATTGTGTGTTTACAGGAAGGTTAGTGGGAGTATGATTATATTCCTCATAGTGTATGGGGATGACATACTATTGATGGGGAAAGACATCTCTATGACATACCTACTTTATAGAAAGTAAAGGCCTGGCTAGCAAACACATTCTCTATGAAAGACTTAGGAGAAGCATCCTACATTCTATCAATCAAGATCTATAGAGATTGATCTAGAAGGCTTCTTGGTCTAAGTCAGAGCATATACATTGACAAAGTGTTAAAGAGGTTCAGCATGGAGAACTCAAAGAGAGGCAACCTATCCATGTCTCATGGTGTTACCATCTCTAGATCTCAATGTCCCAATTTTTGTGAAGAAAGGGAGCACATGAATAAGATTCCATATGAATCTGTAGTTGGATCTATTATGTACACAATGTTATGTACTTGTCCAGATGTCTCGTATGCTTTGAGCATGATGAGAAAATATCAGTCAGATGCTAGTGAAGGTCACTAGACTTCTATGAAGAACATCATTAAGTACTTGAGAAGAACGAAAGATCTATTTCTTCTCTATGGCAGAGAGGAAGAGTTGGTGGTAAAGGGTTACACCGATGCAAGCTTCCAAATTGACAAATATGATTATTGATAGCAATCTGGATTTGTGTTTTGCCTCAACAACGGAGCTGAGATGGAAGAGTTCCAAGTAAGAGACAATTGCAGATTCTACAATGGAAGTTGAGTATATAGCTACATCTAATGCGGCATAGGAGGTTTTTGGATCAAGAAGTTCATTTCAAAACTTGGGGTGGTTCCAAGCATCAATGAGGCAATTAAGCTATATTGTGAAAACAATGGATTGTGCAAGCTAAAGAACCTAGATCGCATCACCGTTTCAAATATATATAAAGGTGATTCCATCTCATATAAGAAATCATACAATGTGGAGATGTGAAGATTTGTAGAGTACCAACCGAGAGCAATGTGGCTGACCCCTTGACAAAAGCACTTTCACAGTAGAAGCACGAAGGTCATGTCAGATAACTTGGGATTAAGTTCATGGGTTATTGGCTCTAAGTGCAAGTGGGATTATTTTGGTATGTATGCCTAGAGAGCCAATCATATGATGATTAGAATGGCATATATTGTAAACAATTTGATTAATAATAAAGACAATCTTCCAATTTATTTCGTTTATTCAAGTATGAGATAATGATATAATATAATAAATGTCTAAATAATGATATTACTCATTGACGTACATCTTCAGGTTGAGGGCCTAAATGATGAGATCATATGAATGTCAAGAGTATATGCATTCTTGTTATGTCCCTAGTCAGATGTTATTGTGGAAGGCAAATAGACAACAATAACACTTAAGACTAGAGTGTGTTGGTTGATGACATAATCTCATTAGTAATGATATATGATATCAAACCAAGCACATAGATACTTGTTAGAGAATAGTGTATCATACAAACCCACCTTGAGAGTGACACATTGAAATCATGAATGGTAGTCAGAGTCATCTCTCATAGTGATGGTGATGATTGTAGTTCTTAGACCTGAAGTCACTACATTCGTCACTTGTCCTACGGTGTGGTTTGACATCATCCACCATGATCCTAAATAAGGGTTGACATAAATATGATGCTCAGGCACACTATGACATATGGGGATGACTATGAATGATGTAGATGGGACTTGTCCCTCCTAAGGGAGTTTGATATCCTGGCACTTGATAAGCGAGACTGAGAAATGCATGGACATGTTGATGTGAGTAAATATGTGATGTTGAGATTATGTGTATCTTAGACAGTCTTCTCTAATTAAAGGAACATGTATTGAATGTTGAAGATGATGATGATTCCATGCCTCAAGTTCAATCTGGATATTAGTGACAAAGGAATTATACATTCACTGTAACACCATTCATAGATTGTAGGCTAAGTTGTTCTCCAACTTCTCCAATTACTTGGGTAGCAAAGAAGTATTTCTAGATACCAATCATTTCTTATGAAATCATGATAGGATTATGAATATCACTCCCAACGTAATGTGGAACCTACCGGTCACACACATAGGATGAGATTGTAATAGGAGTATAATTGTAGACGTGATTGGAAATGTTCCAAATCAAATTGATTATTAAAATGCTTAGGTAACCTCCTATAATAATATGGGAATATAATCTGAGTTAATTAGTTTATGTGTTTAAGCCGATTAATTACATTCCATTGTTAAGTTGGGAGTCATTAAATAGAGATGGATAATGAAAATAAATTAATCAATTAAAGTGATTAGTTGGTTAATTAAGCGTTCCAGAATATTCTTTTAATTACCCATGAGTGACCCATTTTAATGAACCCACAACCTTTTGTTTTCCCAAGGGTTTTGGGAAACCCTACTTCCTTTCTTTGTTATTTATATGGGTATGATGGTCGGCTTTTTAGTAACTCTAATATGCTTATGTTAAGTTTACATTTTTGTCCATGAAACCTATTCGTCATCGTCCCCAAGCAAGAGAGAAGGAGAGGAACTGACTCTAGCACATCGTCAAGAAGAAGTCTGCTCTTTCCTTCCAGCTTAAGAAAGTGTGACATAGAGTTTCAGTCCATCTGCATGGATGAAGTAGAGACACAGACACTGAGTTGCATGCATTCAGATGATGGATGAGGACCGTCAGTGCACGCTAGGAGTGATACACATCACTGGGTGAAGGTACGTTGTTGGACTTGCATTGGGATGAGGGATATCCATGCACCCTCCTTCCAAATACACTATTGTCGACAAGATCCTTGAGTAGTGTATATGTGGATAATTTTTTATTGCTTCTGTTGCGCATGTCTCCTCCACAAAACCCAACACCCAGGTCACTCTACGATGAGTTCCATCATGCCATAGAAATGTTAAGAACCAATAGAACCTATGTAGGTCAAATTAGTGAGGACTTCATACAGTCTAAAATTATGGGCCAAAAAGTCATAAGGTTTAATAATCTATATATGCATCTTGCTATTATGGATTTCTTTCAGAATACTTGGGTTATTTCTTGCTTCATGTCTTAATATTGTTGTCTTATATTGGTTGCAAATTGTGTACTTGTCTTCATGTGTAGGGAAAAATCTAAAAAAAAGACCTAAAATAAACAATCTTCAACCAAAAATCTCCACTAAAAAATCTTCAATCAATAATCTTTGATAAATAATATTTTTCAAATTTATTTTCAATAAAATCAACATTATTTATTGAAATCAAATCAATAATATTTTAAAAGCTTCATAATCTTTCTCTAAGGAAATTTACAGTCAATCTTTCTCTTAGATTAACAATCTTTCTCTAACAATATTTCAAAAGATTAACAACGTTTCAAAAGAATTGTTTACCACATCAATTCTCATTGTGTTAAAATACAACAAATTCACCTTTGGGGCTATGTTTGGTAACCTAGTTAGGTATATTTTCATCTAGAGACATATCAAGGTCGAACCTGGGATAGCTTGAGCCATCTGAGAAATGGCATCTTGAAGAAAAGAAAGGGAGATACTATTTATTCTTAGTTATCTCCAATATACTAGTCGCTTCATCTCCAAACTCACACCTTACATGTAATCTCATCTCCAAGTTTCTCCCAAATATTCTGACTTACAATGGAATGAATAGTGTGAGGAAGCACTACGGAAGACCAAAGACTGTCTTGCTAGGATGCATGTCCTAAAACAAGTGATACTAGGATATCCTCTCACCCTTCTATGTTCAATATATAAAACATTCTAAGGGGATTCTTGACTCAATAAATAGCCAATGGAAAAAGCAAAAGAGGATTCTAGTTTATTATATGTCAAAAAAATCAATGACTCTGAAGCCCGCTACACTAGAATTTTGAAATATTGTCTAGCCTTGATATATGCAATAGGGAAGATGTTTCACTATCTAATGACTTGCCTTTATAATGGATTGTAAATCATGAGACACTCTACTAAACATCATGTGAGGATTCTTGAGTCAATCAATGGTGGAGTGCAAGGCTTCCATCTAATACATGTCCAGAAAATTCAAGGCAACTGTGGCCCACTACACTAAAATGAGAAATATTATTTGCCTTCATATATGAAACAAGGAAGAAATGTCACTATCTAGTGACATATTATCTATAGTTGTTTGCAAAGAATAATCCACTTTGCTACAATATGATTGAGAAATATTATCTAACCTTGATACATGCAACAAGGAAGCTATATTACAATTTAATGACATAGTTATTATAGTTGATTGTGAACGCCTACACTCTCTAGAAAATGTGCAAAGTAGAATATAATGCTAATAGAATTTTAAATCAAATATCTATCAATGGAAGAAATCAAATCACAAACTTTAGCTGATTAGATGGTAGATTTCCCACTTCATGAAGAACCAATACACGGGTACAAATTCCCACATGAAGATATAGGAATAATCGGCCACTTATCATCATTATTCCCTCTAGATGATAACTTATGGACAATCTACTTCGATGGATATGTCAATGATAATGGAGTTGGAATAGGAGTAATCCTTCAGGATCCACACTAAGATAAATGACTAGTATCCAAATGACTATAGTTCAACTCCACCAATAATGTGTCTAAGTACAAATCCCACAGCTTAGGACTCAATATCCCCAAGTAGAAAAGGACACATCATATTCAAGTAATAGGTTATTCCCTACTTGTAATCCCAAATATAGAATGGTTGGAGGACTCCACATCAGATTCCAATCCCTTGTCTATAATATTGGTTTTCCTTTTCTCAAGACTTAAATCATATTTCCTCAAATTTATTGAGAAGGGAACACAGTTCTTTCTAATTGCCTTGGCTACAATCGCTTCTTGGAATGACATCTTAGGGGACCAGAGCTTCTCTTTTGAAGTGGGAAACCTGCCTACTATATGATCATTGATGTGCATTCAATAGTGAGAAAATTCTTATTTTATGACATTAAAGTATACATGAAGATCCAAGTCATCCATGAAGGTATCTCCCTATGAAACTTGTAGACTCTCAAGTGACAAGAAATGGCATATGTCCTACAGGAATGATATCTATAAAGTAGATCTTACAACTATACTCTCCTAAGTGTGTTGATAAAACAAAGGGGAAGTTGTAATGAAGAAAGTCAATAGAGGATCATGTGGAACACATATGAGGGATTCATGATAAAGAATAATATATAAGTTTTAGCATAGTACGAGAACTCTATGGAGATATATTGTTGTCAATATGTCTGTGAATGTTGAGTACGCCAAATTCTTAGTGACTACATTCACACACCTTCCAAGCATCTATACAACATGTCCATGCCTTGGCATTTTTTTAGGGGAATTAACATAATGGACAGATAAATCCTAAAGCATCAAATGGAGATTGATTCATAACTTTTTCCATCGACTACTTAACCAAATTAGTTGAGGTTGTTTCTATTACTAATGTCTTGTTTAACAAGTAATCAAATTAATTCCTCAAAATAACATTATAAACCAGTACAATATACTACATGTGATTGTCTCCAACATTGGTACAAACTTCATAGCTAATATTGTAAGAAGTCTATGAGCTCTTTGAGGATCTAGCATCACCAAACATCACTCTAAGACCCTTGACCTCTATTTTGGGGTAACCCTATTTGCTTTATCTTGATTATGTTATTAGAACCTTGCTCTTATCCTTTGAGATGATCTTAGAGCTTGTGGAGAGATTAAGTCTCCAGTTTGAGCTTGTTTGGATATTGTTGTTTGTGCTTTGAGTGCTTGTTTTGGTGCAAATTGAAACTTACCCATTTGTGGGGGTATTCTTGTAATTTTACACCTATAGAGTGTTCATTCTCTCCCTTGGATCCATGAGAGAGAGTATGATGCTTTTGGGCACCTTGTTTGACCCTTGATTCAGTGCTTTCACCCCTAGTGGTGATTAGGGCTTCTAGGGTTAGTGTTCCTTGACCTTGTGACCCTTGTTAGTTTGTCTCAACCTTGGTCGCAACTTAGGGGTTGGTTGTTGGGTATCGTGGTCGATACACCTCCACTAGGGGTGGTAGTAACGACCTAGATGGTCTTGTATTGGGACAATAGCTAGGTGTGGAGTGTCTCAACATAGGTTGTGTGCGGTGACCCCTTGTCGCAACCTTGTCGTGTTGATTGGTGTGTCGCAATCATGGGTAATTCCATGGGTGGTTCGCGACCATGACATAGGTGTTGGGTGGCCTAGGTGGTCAAATCCAACATGGAGTGTATCACCATTTCTTGCATATGGGCTTTATGTGGTTGCATGTTAGTTTCTTGAGTGGACAAGTGTCCCTTTAGAGCCCTACCTTGTTGACACCTTATCCCTTGCCTTACCTCTCTCCTCCTTTGTTATATAAACCCTCTTTTCTCCTTGCAACTAATATTTTTTGGCCATTTTATTCCTCCCTTCCCTTGTGCTCATCCTTGGATCTTGGTGTAGCAATAAGAAGCTATTCTTGCTGCTTTAGAGGTGGTTCAACCTTGCATGTGTAGTTTGTGGTGATCCTTCATCATCTTCAATTTTAGTGAGTGCTTATCTTTCCTCTTTGGTGTTTTCCTTGGACCTTATACCCCATATTCTTCTCTTTTATTGGCCCTAAACCATGGTCCTCAATGGTGGTCTTTTTGGGAGAGAAACTCCTCATCACAGGGGTCATAGACCATGTTTTGACAAGGTAGACCCAAGTGTGGGGAGGGTTTCTTCTGTCTTTCACCTTTGTCTTTTGGCTGAACCTAGAGCTTTTTAGCTCTCTTTTCTTGGTTGATCTTTGACCATGGTGTCTTATCATTCTTGAGGTGTTCTTGTGGCCAAGAGTGGAGCTTTTAGTTGATCTTGATCATCCTTGGTGATCGTGTGCTTGGAGCTTGCCTTCTTTGGAGTGATCTTCCTTAAGGTGGGGTATATAAAACTTAACCTTCTCTGTTAATACACATTTATTACGTTCATGTTGTTTTTTTATCTCTCTAAATGTTCCCTTAATATTCTAGTAGATGAAAATAAGCTCTAGAACTTGGATGATGTTGATATTATGCTTGGTTTGGATAAAATCTTAAACCCTAATTTCCTTTGTACTTGATTTTTGGTGTTTGAGGTGCATGGTGGTTTCTCCTTCCTTTGTTGACCTTGGCTTGAGTTACATGCATGATGATCGAGTATTTTTGTGTTATATGAAGTCTTGGTTCGGTTTTAGTGGTCATGATCTTGGTTTCTATCTCTTGTTGAGGTTTCTATTCATGGTGGTTTCTTGGAGTCTATTTTAGGGTTTGATGACCATTTTTACATGAGGTTTATCCTTCATGGTGACGATGGGTTTTCCTTGTTTTGTCTCCTATTTTAGCTGGGGGTTATCCCTATTTTGACATTGGATAATTTTGGGTTGGATTTGGCCCTGGGTCTTGGTGGTGGCTCAACCCTTAGTGGTCCTTGTGCCTTGTTTTTGTCTTGGGTCGTAACATCATTTGGCATGATGGTTTTGGGTTGAGATGGCTGACCTTGTGGAGGTTGCGACGTCCTCATCCTTGATGGTCATGACATCTACTTCCTAGAGGGTTGAGACACACCCTGGTTTTGGTTGAGACATTTCCTTCTCCTTTGGTTGGTTGCAACATGGTTGGGTTTTGAGGTCAAGACATGTTCTTGTCACGGGTCGTGGTGAGTCCTTGTTTTTGGATCACGACATGGTCTCCCTTGGGTGGTTGAACCCTAAACATAGTTGTATGTGACCTGTTTGCTTGAGGGTCGAGGCACAGTGCACCCCTTTGGTGGGTCGTGATTGTGACATGAAGGTGGTTGGTCGTGGTCGTGACACCATGGGTGATGTTCACTGTGACCCGTGTATGGGGTTGGTCGTGGCATACATGAAGTAGATATTGGGTCACATGCTTGAATGTTGCATCATTGCACTTGTATGAGTATTGAATGGGCTAGGTGTGAGCGACGTGTAGTGCTACATGGATAAGTTGTTTCTTAACCCTTATGATGATCCCTAACCCTAAAAGTATTCTAAGAGTGTGGGAGACATCCCACCTAGGGCTTATTTCTTATACATCTACAAAACCCTAATTAGCTAAGTATGTAGTCCTAAATGGGCATTATGAGTTGTGTTTGCTTTTTCTCTATCATAATTTGTTCATCATGTGTAATGCTTCCTCTCTTTTCTTGGTTTATTAGCCCATAACCTAGCAAGTGATATGTATTCCATGGCTTGTTTATGTTGTGGTAGTGATTATGTGAAACAGGGTGGTTCTTATGTACATCAATGAGGCATAATATGTAGGGCTTAATGTGGTAGGTCCTACGACTCAGTGACTGCTTGATGCCTATTGATAGGTAATATTCTCAAGTGATGTGATTAAAGGATTTATATCCCATGGTGATATGTGACTTTGGTGATTGCCGTGTGAACGGAAGAGCAAGGTGTTTCATGTTATGATGGTGCGATAAGTTTGTACCTTGTACATTTTATATCTTTTGAAGTTGCAACACACCCTTATTATTGTAGAGTTTGTTTTATCCTTATACATAATTGATTGATGTTAAAAGTCACCCAATCATCTAACTAATCAAGTGAAACCTAATCATGTAGTTTCCCTATGCCATAGATCCATTCCAGTGTCAGCTTTATTTTTTGGATTGGTGAAATGAGTGTAACTCGAAGCACATATTTTTGTGCATCCTTAATTATAGGTTGTGTGAGGTGGCCATGCGTGAGCTGATCATATTTTTATATGGATGACCATGTGTGAGACAATCATTCTTTTAAGAACGGCCATGCATGAGCCTATTCTTCTAGCATTGTTACTTATACCAAGGTGGGCTAGGTGTTTATATATGGATGGCCATGTGTGAGCTGATCCTTGTGTTGACTGTATGTCATTCTTTTGCAGTTGATTGATATGTCTCTGTGGTGTTCTCTTGAGTTGACCAAGAGGTGTGGGAGAGGTCGTGGATTCTCACTCTTTCATGGACCTTATATGGCATTGATTTTGACTTAGCAGTTGTTAGTTGTGTATTTTGGTGGTATGACTCAAATCCTTAGGGCATAATAAAAGATGTAACACAACCTTGTAGTATATATATGCTTAGGGTGACATATGTCTCACATTGGTTCAGCCTTTGCCTTGTCTTTTTATTGATTTCTTGAATTATAAGATGGTAAAAGAAGTCAGTTGTTATACATGTTATTCATATTCCTTTTAGAATATAACTTGATCTACTCCTCAGTGGTTGCTACCTAATCTTGTTTAATCTACTTTACCTATTATATACATATCAATTAGCTAAATGTACTCATCTTCTAGGATTTTTTTTACCATCTCAGTTTACCTATGCTTCAAAAGAATTGGTAGAGAGTTATATCTCTCGTTGGGACATTTAATCTCACCCCTTGGGTTACCAAATCTTTTAGGTGAATGTGCACAAAGAGGTAGAGTTCGTGCATCTGAGGAAGAGAAGTAGCAAGAGCAGCAGATGATAAGGTTGGATGTGCTGCTAGTATTTTGGTGTTAGAGTCCTATAGTCGTCCCTCTACATCTAGGTCCTTATGGTGTTTTTGATATGTGTTCTGGTTATGTAATCGATTTGAGGTTTTTGGCTTGTATATATGTGGAATATGTATCTTATGTAATAGGATGATGACGTGAATGTAGATCTACAGTGATGTAAGCACCATGTTACATGTTATACCCTGCATGTGGCGAGCTTGTGGACTTTTATATAATAAGTTTATGGCTTATGGTGCTTTAATGAAATTAGATTTAATTTCCCATGTTTTCTGGTAATTCTGTTGCTTAGTGTTGTTTCATCTTTTGGTTTTGAGTAATCTCACTTTGTATGGAAACAAGGCGTCACAATCACCATATCGACTCCATATAAATGGACCCATAGAAGTTTCATATAAAACATGTCAAAGATCCTTAATTAGACAATAATCTACTTTGTCAACTGGAATAATCATCATGCAATGGCTCTATTAGGATGTCAAACTTTTATAATAACTTTGAAAGGGGCCATGTCATACTCACTTGTGTGTAGGATGGTGGTAGTTTTATCAGTGCATATCCATATCCCATTCTTACGCATACTACAAGAAGAAGAAATTCCTAAGATAGAGTGGGCTCAAATAGGATCTATTCACACAAGGCACTGTGAGAATGGTGAAATAGAGCTTTACATTTCTCGATATTATCAATCAAGAGTAGCTCAAACATTCAAAAAGAAAGTGTTTCCTTGTACATTCTAATAGGGTGATATAGTGCTTCATATCATCCAAAATGCTAATTTTAGGAACAAGTTCGACCCCAACAGGAAAGGGCCTTACATTTTTCATGACATCTATGATTGGAGTGACCTGCCTTAGAAAGACATGGATGGGAACATTCAACTTCATCACACTATGCCAGCCTTTCCAAGCACTACTATTGCTGACAATTGAGCATCAACAACATTGGCCCTGACAAAGAGCCATGTAAGGGAGTAAAAATCCCACCCATGGAAATAAAAGTAACTTTTAAGTAAGTAAATGAGCGTGTCTCTCATTCCCCTATAGATGGGCGGTCAAAGTAGAACCATAGGGACATGGACAAATAAATCATGTTTGTTATCATTTTTTGGATCTTTGGGCGCTATAGTCCGGTGAATAAGGCTAAAAGCACTTAAATAAAACACATTAGTCCTTCAGAATATTTGCTAAAAGATATTTCAATATTGAAAAGAAAGGGATACAAAGATTGATAAAATACAAAGTAAAGGCTAAGATGTACAATGGTTCCAACCTCCCAATTACAACATGTACATCAAATACCTAGAGGGATCAATCTCTAGGATTTGCAATCATGTCATGCCTCTTATATTCCATAATCAGAGTTACAACATTTAGTCCACACTTTTTAAGAACAAGGGATAAACTAGCATTCCATTTAGGGTCAACAATCCAATAACCATTACAAATGTTTTACATATCTACCTACTAAGAATCTTCAGCATTCTCTAAGGTCTTACCTATTCTTGTATAAGATCTCAGTCTCTGAGCATCCTTCCTTCTTTCAAGGAAGTCCAAATCCTTCTTGATGGAAATGATCTTCAAGTCACCACTTTCCTAGAGAGAGGTTGGGAAGAGGAGTGCATAGACTCACAAGATGTACATTGGTACATCTCTCTTATAAGAATCCTAACTCACTCAAATTGTATATAGAGTAGTAAACTAGCTTGAGGGAGATTAGGGCTCTTGGAGGTAGAAGACTCAACTATAAAAAGGGAGCATAGAAGGAAAACTTGGAATGAATTACAAGGGCCCCGTTCTATAGTTGATGTTGGCTACTAGCTAGTAGTGACACTTAGGATCAAATTATAGCCATTTTAGGTGTTCTAATGGATATATTTTTGAGTTTTGCAGAACTCCAAGAGATAGTAACACTTTTTTTCACCTTTTCATAAAATGTTGTCGACTGAGTTATCTTTTGGGTAACTTGACCGATATCATATACGACAAAGACAAAGTGCAAGGTGTTGGTTGAGTTTTTTCCAAGACAAACTCGGCTAACCCCGGGCAATGATAACAGCTAGAGTGGGTGTCAGTTGAGATTTCACCAGAACAAACCCAACTAACAAAAAATCATGTGGTCACTTTTGAAATAACTCAAAAAGTGTTTAAACATTCATATTAAGTGCTATAAATTTCCATCAAGTCATACATTCAATACAAATGATTTACACCATTATTCTAATGGAGATAATATTTATTCTTCAAAACTTGGATTTGCATTGATTTTGACTTGGTTCCAAAAAACTAGAGTTTGCTAATTTCATCCTCTTCATGTATCTAATACCTAAAATTGATATCAAATAGACATATTAGATACACATGAATGGAATGGTTAAGTCATCATCAAAATATGAAAAATGTATAATTATTAGGTTAACATTTTCCCCTTCTTGAAGATGACAAATCATTCCTTAACATATTGAAACAAACTAAAATTTTAAGCACTTTTACCTATGATGCACGAGGGGTACATGAATGTACGATAGCAACTGCTCCCCCTTAATTTATGCATACATTTACCTGTATGGTTCATTCCTCCAGAACTCAACCAAAATATACATATGTGCTATGAAATTTTTAGAAAGCAAGAGGACTACAATTTTAGATCAATTTCCATATGGATCCAAACTATTTCTCCCCCTTTGTCATATAAAAAACTAACGGGGTAGAAGTCTGGTCATATCCAACTCACAAGCATCATATAAAAGTACCAAGCACAAAACATCTAGAGAGAACTGATAACATTAAGTCATAATCAAAATATAAGAGTGCATACATTGAAAGAAATATAGGGAATGTTTTGTTTAATGCAGTTGCTGTATTGGATTGTATTACTTGACCCATCAACACAAATAATAGGTTTGGTTCTTCAACTATAAAAAAGGATAGATCCTACACTTCTATGATATACAGTGAATGTGGATGACTCTTTCCTTCTCAAATTGGTGGAACACCATCATACAGCTGATGCCAGCCCCTTTCCTACTGTGATAGACTATCCACAGACCATAGTTTGTTTTTTCTCTACTAATATCTACTTCTATGGATTGAGGGAAAAGCCCAAAAGTTATCAACTTCTTCTTATGTGATTCATTCACACGATCTCATATGCTGAAAATACATCTCAATTAAACAACCTTTGGTGAATCATTATTTTTGAAATCCTACTATATTCTTGATCTATGAATTACCAAAGTGCATGATTCTTAAGAATCATAACAAATCTCTAAACCCAAACTTTCTCATAGTCACAAATCAAAGAGTTGAGGGTACATAAGATAATGATTAATAAACCATACTACCCTAACTGGGATAGCTCTGCATGTGAGTGCCTCTAGTGATAGGGTCGGAGACACTGGTGAGCCTCTGACTGGATTTGATGAATCGATCACCACATGTGTAGAGAGTTTCCCCTTCACTCAACCTCACTCTTATCCTCGTGGTCCTAGATTTGTTCAAGAAATCCAAGTATCCAAGGAAGTAAGGGGATGGTCAGATATTTGTAGGAGATCTAAAACTATTGAAAGAGTGATTCAGGAAAAAGAGCTAAAACTAGTAGATGGAGTAGTCAAGTACTTGCGTTCTATTCCTAAGAGAAACATCACAAGATGGAACAATGCCATGGAAGAATATGTTATTGGATTAATGCCTCACTGGCCCACGTTACAACGTCACCTTGCACTGATCTGGAAGACCAAGGGAGATTTCAAGATATTATCTAGAGGAAACGACTACTTCATTATCAAGTTCTCAAATCCGGAGGATATGAGGACTGCTCTTGAACAAGGCCCTTGGCTTGTTGGGGGGTAGCCTCTAATCTTGAAGAAATGGTAGTGAGGAGAACCACTGGAGAAGCTCAGGCTGATGGTATTCCTAGTTTGGATCTAGATCTATGATCTTCCTTTGGGGTTATGGGATGAATAAGTATTCAATATGATAGGAAGTTACATTGTCACGCCATTGAGGCCATATTTTCTTACTCATAAGTTCAAGAGGTTGGACTTTGCAAGAATCCAAGTGCTAGTTCCAGCTACTTCATCTTTTCCAAAAGAGATTAACCTGATCAACGATGACTATATGAAAGATTCAGTTAGAATTGAATATGAATGGTTCCCTTTGTGTTGCAAAGAATGTGGGACATTTGTCCATGGACAAGGTGAATGTTCAAAAAACCTGATTCAAAAGAAAGTCAATCAGGTTTGGGTCAAAAAAGATAGAAGTGATGTTGATAGTTTCAATGTTTGTTCTGTGGGAGTTTCTGATAATGCCGAGCAGATGAAAAATGAAGAACATACAGTGTAAGATAATGATCAAAGTACTCAACGACATTTAGAAGTTGTTAACTCATAAGCTATTGTTATACTGAACAAAGAAACCTCTCCTGAAATGATGATGGTTCTTCACAAAGAGACTGTGATTGATACACCTAACTTTGACGAAGGTTGGAGTAAGTAAGACAAGAAGCGTAGGCCTGCACCTAAAAATGTATCTAAAGTTTAGGATGTGGGGATCCCTATTCCTCCTAATATCTTTAGAACTTTAGAATTTGTTGACGATTCTGAAGGAGAACTGAGTATGATTAGTAATCCCACTGATGGTATTTCAATCAAGAGTAATGCCTCTTCCTCTACCTTTTCTAATGGTTTATCCTTTCATGGAATGTGAGGGGTCTGAATAAGAAAGGTAGACAGATAGCTATTCGTGAGTTGATACAGAAGAACAATGCTTCTGTTATCTGCATTCTAGAATCAAAACTAAGAAAAAGGAAAATTGGTAAAGCTATCAACAATGTCTAGTGAGGAGCATCTTGGATATCCAATCATGCCTCTCACCCATTAGGGAGAGTGATTGTTGTTTGGTATCCGGGAATTGTTAATATTATTAAACTTAGTGAAAATGATCAGTTTATTCTGATGGAATTTCAATATAAAGGTTCTTGTTTCTCTCTTATTACTATCTATGGACATAACTATGAATATAAGAGGATTGAGCTATGGAATAATCTCACTCTTCTTAATATTAACTCTCATCTGATTCTTATGGGAGATTTCAACTTAGTTAGACTTTCTTCAGAGAAGTTTGGTAAAGGTGAACGATGTACCAATGCTATGAGTCAATTTAATGACTTCATTAATAATAATCATCTTATTGAGCTTGACTTGGTTGGTGCTCATTTCACCTGGGATAACAAACAAGAGGGTAGTAATCTTGTTATGCTAAAATTTATAGATTCGTGTATAACAAAGAGTTCATTGATCTTTATCCTAAAGTTTGGGGGAACATTCCTTTATCTATTCACAGTGATCATAATAGTTTGTGTATCAACCGGGATGATACTAAATACAAGAAGAAAACTCCTTTTCACTTCATTAATGCTTGGGTTGATGTTCCTGAATTTTTTGATTTTATAAAGGAATCTTGGAATGAAGATGTTGATGGTAATCATACTTTTAAATTGTGTGAAAAGCTCAGGAAAACAAGAAAAGCCTTATGTTTATGGAATAAGTTGAAGGTTGGTGATATCAGTGAAAATAGGAAAATCCTTGAAGCTGAAGCCATTATATATCAAGAAAGAATGGAAGCTAATCCATCTGATGTTTTGTTTTGGATGTCTTGAATAAAATAATGGAAGCCATCAAAGCTTATGAAGCTGAGGAGTCTTTTATTCGTCAGAAATCAAGAATCAAGTGGCTTCAGTTGGGTGACAAAAAATTAAGCTTCTTCTATTCCTCTCTTAAAATAAGGAGAATTAGGAACACTCTTAATTGTCTCAATATTAATGGTGAAATCTATTCTGATGAAGATACCATAAAAGATCATATTGTTCAATATTATTCCTCTCTCTTAAAGAAAGATGGGAATGTTAAGAATGATTTGAATGACAACTAGAAGCTTCCTAAGAAAGGTGAGGATCATTTTAACCTTCTTTGTAGGAAGTTTACGAACAAAGAAATTGATGATGTCATTCACAATTCTAATGGTGAGAAAGAACCAGGTCCTAATGTATTCAACTGCTTCTTTTTCAAAAGTTTTGGGACATTGTTGGAGAAGATGTGAGGAAAGCAGTGCATAATTTTTTTGATAGTGGTTGTCTTCTTCATGAAGTAAACCAAACTTACATTTCCCTCATCCTTAAAGTGAGGAATGCTACTGATATTAGAGAATGAAGACCCATTTCTCTTTGCAATGTGGTATACATTATCATTTCTAAACTAATTGCAAATAGATTGCAAGTCATTCTGCCTGAGGTTATTAGTCATACACAATGTTCTTTTCTTAAAGGTTGATCAATTTTTGATGCTACTCTTCTTGTCAATGAAGTCCTTAAATGATATTATGAAAAGCCAAAGACCTAAACTTTGTTCCAAGTTTGACCTTATGAAGGCTTATGACTCAGTTGATTGGAACTACATGAACATTGTCTTGAATAGAATGGGTTACCCTTTTTGCTTCATTCATTAGATCAATACATTCCTGAATACTACAAGATATCAAGTTCTAATTAATGGAATCCCATCTGAGCCTTTTTTTCCTAGTCGGAGGATAAGACAGGGGGACCCCATTCCTCCCTACATCTTTATCATAACTATGGAGGGTCTTACTGTAATGTTGAACAATGCTACTAATTCAGGGGCTTTCAAACCTATTAAATCTTCTAATAATCTTTCTATCTCTCACACTATCTTTGTTGATGATGTAGTTCTAATTTTTGAAGCTAATGATGAATCCTTGCATGGTATATGCAATGTTCTCTCTGAATTGGTAACATTTTAAGTTTGAAAGTTATCAATCTTAAATTCCATGTCTTCTGCAACAATGTTGTGGACAAGACGAAGGTTCCAATACTTCAAGCATGTAGATTGGGACTCTACCTATGAAATACCTTGGTTTGCCTTTATTCAAAGGAAGGCTTTCCAGGAACCTTTTCTCTCCTATCATTGATAAGATTAAGACCAGGTTGGAGGGATGGAAATCACACTAACTTTCTTATGTAGGTAGATGTGAACTAGTGATCTCTACTCTAGCCTCTTTTCATCTGTATTGGGTGGCATCCGCCCCAATTCCTTACAGTGTCTCTGAGGAAATCGATCAACTGTGTCAAAATTTCATCTGGGGAGGGGCTAAACTCAAAAGAACTATTCATACAATCAGATGGGATCATATATGTGCCCAAAAGATGAAGGAGGTTTGGGTATTGAATGTACTAGAGACAATGTTAAAACATGCTTGATTAAAAAAATTGGGGTGTGGGCATAAAAAAGATAGTATGTGGGTCAAATGGGTGAATGAAAGATACCTAAAAGATGACTCTATGTGGAGAGTGAAATGTAGAAGTTCAGCTTCCTGGCTTTGG
This sequence comes from Alisma plantago-aquatica, assembly GCA_963693085.1. Taxonomy (NCBI): domain Eukaryota; kingdom Viridiplantae; phylum Streptophyta; class Magnoliopsida; order Alismatales; family Alismataceae; genus Alisma; species Alisma plantago-aquatica. Next base: position 971,593,764 of record OY856412.1, on the reverse strand, counting down.
AAACAACTGATGAGTGTTCGTGATTCTGTTAAGGATAGAATCTTTTACAAACCTGGTAATGGCATAAATATCCTTCTATGGTGAGATCCTTGGATAAAAAATGTGTTTCTGTGATAATATTCTCTCTGTCAAAGATATCTCTAACTTGGGGAGAGGTAAATTCTTATATCTTAATAGTGTTATGGATTTGAACTCATTTTATAAATCTAGACATTGTAGTCATATTATTGAAAGCATTAAGAATATGTTCATACCTAATATGAATATGGATGGGTTATCTTTGGATGATATTGTTCCCAAGAAGTTGAAGGATTTTTAGGAGTGTTGTAGAATTAAGCACGACAAAGTGCCTTGGTACAAGTGGGTTTGGAAGTCCAAAGCACCCAATCGTTGCAAATTTCTTCTTTGGAGACTTGTTCAGAACAAGTTGTTAACACATGATCAGATTATGAAAAGAGGTATTTCCCTGGCTTCTTTTTGTATAATGTGTAGGAAGGATGGGAAGATTTACATAACCTTTTTTGGTCATGTAAATGGGCCAAAGGACTCTAGAATCGAGATGTGATGAGTAATTTTTTGGATGATATCCCCTCTGACCTGAATGAGATGCTCCAGTTCAGGAAGGGAAATATTGTCACTACGAATCTTGTTTTCTATGTAATATGGAAGGAAATAAATGTCATAGTTTTTGAAGATAAATCCAAAGACTTTGAGTCTATTTGGTCCCACATTTATGCAGATCTAGAGGCTATGAAGTGATTTTTTTTCTTTTCTCTAGTATTTCAATAGAGGTTTTTTCTGCTTGTTTTTCTTTACACTCTTCACATGTTATAAATATCCACGTTGATATATACAAAAAGAGAAGCAAGCTTTAAAGGATTAAAAAAAATAATGATTACAAAAGAAGTAAATAGGTCATGATGAAAATAGAAAATTGGGAAGAACACCATGAAAACATAAAATATTAGCCTCAGATACATGTTCCTTATGCAAATACATGCTAAGATCAGAAAATGGTAGATACATGGGTACTCTAATACCTAAGAACTAGACCTCTAGATCATCTATATCCAAGTCTTCTTGAGCACGGACATAATCATCATTACTGGCTAGCTCAGGTCTTGTAGAAGATGCAAGAGTATCAACCTAATGACCATCACCATTAGATTCTTATTTCTCATCATCAATATCATCATCATCACCCTCAACCTCTTCACTAGCTTCCTCAATAGTATCCATATCCTCAGTAGGAGAAAAGGAGCAAGTAGTTGGCCACCGGAGATGTTGCTCATGACGGATGATCCCAATTGCAAGAAAGGCAATATCATTCTCATATGTGGGTGTAGAGACCTCATCAAAATAAGAAAGCACATCAAAGGTATGGTCATATGGGAGGAAAGCAACTGAGTTACACTTGGTTGTGGATGAAATGTAGTAAGGGTTAGGTCCAACATCATAGGTTGGTTGTATAGAGGAAGAAGAAAACTGGTGGGATGGATAAAATTGATCATATGCATATGTGGAATAGTTAGTGGTAGAAAAGGATGGCTGGTATGAAGATTGGGGTTAGGGAAGGATGAGTTCATGTTTGACATGATGTGAACAAGATCCTAGTGAAGATGGCCTTGAACATGTGAATAGTTATTCTAGTACATCATGTAACCCATGAGGGCCTCATTTGACATAGAAAAGGAATCCCTATCAGGTTTAGGTGGTGGAGGAGAAGCACTAGGGGTAGAGGATATAGAGGATTGGAAGGACTTCTTAATTTTTGTTTCACTAATACATACACCTTTCCTGTTCTGAGAGTAGTTAGGTCTTTGAAAAGTGATTTCTCAGTGAGGAATTGAAATAAACTATATATAATATTTGGATAAGGAGGATGGGAGGCATGATTTTTCTTTTCTGAGTCAAAACTGGTCATGTGATGGAGAATGTAATGGGTCCATTTCACTCAAATACCCTAAAGGACACAATACGCAATCATTGTTGAGTTCTATGCAATGTGTGTTTGATTTTTCTTAGGATGGATATTACAATTAACAATGAGATCAATTATTCATGTTTTGAGATACAAGGAAGAGGATGGTAGGATGGATTTTTTCCTATAGGGTAGATTGAATATCTAACAAAGATAATTTAGGGGCAAAGCTTTTGTATAAATCTTGGGGATAGAGCATGTCAAGCTGATTAGCATAAGTAGGCATCATACCCAAGGATGTGAGTGGTTGGATATATGGTGTCCCTATATGAGGATCTTCATTTTCGCCTACTGGTCGTCATGGAAAATGAGAAGGTAGAGAATTAAAGAGAGTGAAATTACAATCTCAATCGTTAAAACCACCTGGAAACCACCCAAAATGATCTAGAATGGGTTAAGGGAGATGATGCGAGCTAGGATAGGCTAGGATAGAGGTAGGATGGGGTCTAGGATTGGAGGATGAACTCAAAAGGGGGTTTTTCAGTCAAATTCCTCAAGTTGAGAGGGAAGAAATTGATCAAATGACTTATCAAACTTGAAATAGTATTGTTGGTCGAGTATATGGTTTGGGTAACTCAGATGACGTTTTGTGTATTTTAGTCCTCAGGTAGCCTTTCATTCGAGTTAAATGAGGGCAAAATCAGTCGACAAGAAAGATTATCACAAAGATAAGAAAATTAATTCTAAGGTCCTAGATCTCTATGAAAATGCATTTTACTAGCTTATCATATATATTAAGCATATATAGACACTTTTTAGTCATCATGGGCTACTATTTTGCAATAAAATGAGTGTATGAAAAAAAAGTAATCATTTGAGAAAAGCAAGGAATTGAAACATGTCATTTTACGAAAAAAGAAGCACATGATAAGCATTTTTTGAGGAAAAACATAGAGGAGTATCATGAATATTTTAACTAGGAGACATAGAGATATCATCAAAGGCAATAATAAGCAATTTTGATCTAATAAAGTTGAATTTCTCTATAGCTAGAGGTTTAGTGAAAATATCTACAAGTTGATTTTTTGTGTCCAAATGAGTGATATATATGTCTTTCTTATCAATGTGGTCATGATGGAAATGATAGCGGACCTCTATTTTTTTATCTTCACTATGCAATATAGGATTGTGTGACAAATCAATTTCACTAGTATTGTCGCAAAAGATAGGAGAAGCATTATCACCAATATTAATGTCTTGTAGAATTTGATTCATCCAAAGGACTTGGGCACAACAACTACCAGCTGCAATGTATTTATCCTTGGTAGTTAATGGAGCCATGTTGTTTTTCTACTTAGAAAATGAAGACACTAAACATGGTCCATGGAGGAAGAAAGTGCCACTCATGCACTTTCTATTAACTAAGAATGTGGCATAACCCGGATCACTATAGGTTATAAGAGTAAAGTCCCATGACTTAGGATACTAAAGTACAAAATTTTGGGGTTTGTCTAGGTATCTTTAAATATTTTTAAAAACTACATGATGAGTTTTTTAGGTATTTATTGAAATATAGCACACAAGCCAACACTAAACTTCATATTCAGTCAAGAGACAGTTAGATATAGTAAGCTACCAATCATACCTCTATAGAGTTTTTCTTTTACCTTTTCACCTTCTTCATCCTTGTCAAGTTTGGCAGTGTTGGACATGGGAGTATCCATTGTCTTTGTGTTCTACATCCCAAAGCTCTTCAAGAGTCATTTATATACTTTCTTAGGTTGATGAAATTTTGGTATTTTGTTTGCTTGATTTGGAAGCCAAGGAAAAATCTGAGCTCCCCCATCATGCTCATTTCAAAAAAAATTCTTCATGAGAGAACTAAACTCCTTGAAAAGATCGAGATTAGTCCTGCCAAAAATAATATCAGAAACATAAGTAGTAATAATTAAGAAATTGTTAGAAGCATGTTTTACAAAGAGGTTAGAGTCAACATTTCCATGACCTATCCATTATCAATTTAAAAGTTTCTTAATTTCTAATACCAAGTTTTAGGGTCTTATTTGAGTGCATAAAGAGCCTTTTGTATTAGATAAACATGGTAAGCATGCTTTAATGTTCAAAGATAGGATTTTGTGCTACGTAGAATTCGTCCTCTATTTCTCCATTCCAAAATACACTCTTAACTTCCATTTGGTAAAGCAAAAAGTTTGTATGACTAGCAAAGGCAAGTAGCATTCTAATGGATTCAAGTATAGCAGATGGAGCATAAGTTCCATTAAAATAGATACCTTCATGATGGTTGTAACCTTGTGCTACTATCGTCTTCTTGTTCCTTACCACCTTACCACTTTCATAAAGCTTTTTTGTGTAGACCCATTAGGTACCAATGATCTTTCTGATCACTTGGTCTTGTCACTAGAGTCCACACCTTGTTCATTTCTCAAGCTCTTCTTTCATGGCTAGGATCCACTCATTGTCCTCAAGAGATTATTTGACATTCTTTGGCTCACGTTCAGTGATTATGATGTTGTCTTCTTGTTCTTTGTGAAAGTTACCCACATTTTCACCTTTTCAAAGGGGTTTCCAATGATGAGCTCTTTTGGATGATCTTTTGCAATGTAGGGAGTGGGATCCTTCTTTTCATCTTCTTTTGGTCCTTCAACTTCATCCACCTCTTTTTTTATGTACAATTATTTTAATCTAGGAATCATTTCATCTACAACGTCACCCTTCATAACATTCTTGGGAATAATGGGGTTAGTTTCAATAAAGTTAACATTGATAGATTATTTTATTTTAGACAGTTCAATATTAAAAGCTCTATAAGATCTACTAGTAGTGTTATATCCAAGACAGAAAAACTTACATCAAACTTATCAAGAGAATCTTTGGTATTCGAAATAAAACATGGACAACCAAAGATAAGAAAGAATTCAATAGAAGGCTTTCTACCACACCATAACTCATGGGAGGGTTAGCTAAGCAAAGGATGTGTGAAAACCTAGTTTTGAACAAAATAAGTGGTGCTAATGGCTTTGGCCCAAAACTTCTTGGGAGTGTCATACTCCAAGAGCATTTTCCTAGAAATCTCTTTCAGTGATCTATTGTTCCTATCAACTACCCCATTCTTTGAGGTGTACACGGGAGAAAAGTTGTGCATGTAGCCGGATTTTCCACAAAATCTTTTGAATAAATTATTTCGAAATTCTCCCCCATCGTCACTGTGGATAGAAAAGATTGGACAAGAAGCTTCATTTTAAACTTGTTTGCAAAAAGTTGAGAAAACATCAAGTATATTACTCTTTGCAATCAAGAAGAAAGTCCAATTAAACAAATAGAAATCATCAACAATCACTAGGCAATACTTGGTACCATGAAGCATTTGAGTTCTCATAGGTCTAAGTAGATCAATTTGAAGAAGTTTAAGAACTCTCTTGGTTCTAAGGACTCCTTTGGTTTAGAGGAGTATTTGGTTAACTTTCCTTGTGTGCAAGGTTGGCGTGCTTCATCCTACTCAAAGCCCAATTTGGGAAGTCCTTTGACCAATTTCTTTTTGCTCAACTTCTACAATTGATGCATATTTACATGACCAATACAATGGAACCATAAAGATATATAATTCTTATCAACAACTAGGAATTTATCAAGAATAGGAATAAGAGAGTTAAGAACAATAATATCGATATTTCCTCTTCTAGTTCCCTTATATATTACATAGTAAGTGAGGGAATCTAGAAGCAAGCATTCATAAAAAGTAAAAAAAACAAGATATCATTGTCACATAGTTGACTAACACTAATTAAATAGTGATATAGGCCACCCATAAGAAGAACATTCTTTGTGCATAGAAAATCACCTACATCACCCTCACCTATTACTTTGTCTTTCTTGTTGCTCCAAAAGTCATTGAGCCTCCTTTTCTTTTTGTGAAGATGTTGAGTGGTCCTTATCACCGGTCATATTCAAGGAGCATCTACCAACAATCCATTTTCCTTTATATCACAATGAAAGGAGAGTTTAGTGTCCAATTCAAATTTTGGGAAACAGGGTTAGCTAGGGGACCCATTCCATGTTTGGGTTGCCCGCCTTCTTCTTGTAAGGACAAAAAGTAGACCAATCATTATCACCCTTACAATGAACACAAACAGTTGATGTCTTAGAGCCAAATGTCTCTCCATGATATATTTGAGGTCTCTTGCTCTTTTTCTTACCTTCATCATTGCTCTTTGGGCCTCCCTCATAATGCAAACCACTACTACTCACTTGTCAAGTAGATTGTTCTAGGAATTCATTTAGGGACTTTTACCTCTAAGGAATCTTGCAAGGATTCTCTTAGCATATAGTTATCATCAGTAAGAGTTATGACTATAGAAGAAAGACTAGGAAGATCATCTTGAGCATTCAATAAGTTGGCCTCCAAATAGAGGGCTTTAGTTAGATAATAATTATATTCAAGAGTTTAGCTAGCTACTTCTTTACTAGGCAATATAGGTCTCGATTCAAGATCATTAACTCCAGAGATTTTGAGTTATAAGCATGAAAAGTTCATCAACATAAGTTTCATTTTCACCTTTAAGATCTTTCATTTTCTTATCATATTGAAGTTCAAGATTAAGGAATTTCTCATGCAAAGAATATATTCTTTCATTATGAGTTTTCTCTTTTTTTTCAAGAACTTCAATTCTAGCATATAAATCATTTATGATTTTCCCTAATCATTTCTTTTTGGATTCGCACTTTGAATAAGAAGAATGTTAAGCATGATTGATAAAAGAATCTTTTGAAAGTACATTTATGCTTACCTTTTTCACTTTTTCTAGCCATGAGGGCTATGTGGCATTCTCCTTCATTTAATCTAGAATGACTAGAATAAGACTCCTCCCAGATGACATGGGAAACATCTTTGCCCCTTCTTCTTTATTCTTATTCTTATTCAATTTACTCTCTTTGTTGTAGTCCTCCTTATTTCTTTGGGTTCTCTTATGGTATGACTTCTTGGCCTTTGGACATTCGTTTTTGTAGTGTCCCTTTTGACCACACTGATAATACCTAGGAATAGAGTAGGAGGAGGGTTTACCCTTTAAGTGATTTCCTTTTGAGTAATGAGATTCAAGATCCCTATAAGGTTCATCCTCACTATAGGATGGAGAACATTGGCTAATAACTTGTTGACACACTACAACTTCAATTTGAGCCTTGAATGAACTTTCCTTATTCTTCGTAGATTCTTTCTCTTCTAGATTTTTAGCTTCTTGTTGCTTTTCAAGCCTCACTTTAAAAGCTTGTAGATGTCCTATGCGTACTTCAATAGGAAATTTCATCAAGTGAATTTGTTTCTGAAAAAACACTAGAGGGGGGGTGAATAGAGTTTTAAAGATATTTTAACAATTATTTAACTCAAGCAATCAACCACAAGAATATTGGACAAGGGGACAAGGATATAGAGTGGTTCCTACCTTAGCAAATACTAAGGTAGTCAGTCCACTACCCGGTTGCTTACCCAACCATGATTTGGAAAGAATTTAATTTTATTACCTCACAAGGACTTTACATAAAATTACAATTCTCTCCCTAAACCCTTCAAGCAGCCTTCACCTTGAAGTAATTGCACCACCTTGAAGCAGCCTTCACCTAGAAGTAATTGCACCAACTTTGAAGTAGCCTTCCTCCTGAAGTAGCTTCCCGTTGCAATAGCCTTCTTGAAGTAGCTTCCCGTTGCAATAGCCTTCTTGAAGTAGCTTGAAGTCCACCTTCTCTTCCGAGAAGAACCTTCTCCAATCCGCAGCCTCCAACCCTAGGAGTAGAAAGGAGAATACAAAGAATAAAAAGAACAAGAAGGAAAATAGAAAGTACAACTTATCCTTTGAAGCACAAGGCTTGATTTTCCTATATCAAGCGTATTGATCTCCTAACCAATGAGTGTATAAGTGTAAGTGCTGTGGAAAGGAGATGCTAGCCTATAGGACACGAAATAGGAGCAATGGGAATGAATAGCCAATGTTGGAATTGCTCTATTGCTCAAAACAGATTGCTAATGAGTATTCAATCTCAATTGTAGCACAAGTGTAGCTTAGGTGTCTTTAGGTGTCCTAAGGCATGTCCTATTTATAGGAATGACCTACAAGTGCTTAAGGACGTTCTAGACACTTTCTAGGGGGTTCTAAGTGCTTAACTAGCCGTTAGATATAAGTTAGTTGCTTTAACAACGGCTAATTAATTAATTCTACAGTTGCTGTCAGAGACCATCTCGGTCGACAATTTCTCGACCGAGATACCTACTCGGTCGAAGTTTTGTCGACCGACAGGCTCTCTGGATCAACGTTCATTTCCAACTGCCAACTACTTTGTCAGCTGTGTCTAACGACTACTTGGGTCATTCTCGGTCAAGAAGTTTGTCGACCGAGAGTGTCTCGGTCGAGGAGTTTGTCGACCGAGATTGACCCTGTTTCAATCTTTCAATTTAAGGCACTAAGTGTGTGTATGAGTGTGCATATGTGACACTATTGAAGGGGATGACCTATCTAAGTGTGGTGTTTAGCTAGGGAAGATCTAACGCTTGATTTACATGAAGTCTGAGTACTTGTACATTATATATTTGTACAAGTTTACAATTGATTACATTTCATGACATTTACAATCATTCAATCATATAGATTCCCTAGTGCTTTGTCATCCACCTTATTCCTGCAACACTCAAGTAGCACGTTAGATTAACAAGAATGAAATGTTTGTCATCATCGAAACAAAGGGATTTATCATAATGTCCAATTTATCCAACAGTTTCTTCAATGGTAGTCACCTTTGTTTTCCTCCTTTTTGGAAGAGATCTAATGATCTTGCAGTTGATCTTTCCTTGATCCATAGGATGGCCCAATGTTGCAAGCCCATTCACAATAGTGTTGAGTCTTGGATACATTTCAACAACTATTTCCTTCTTCCCCATCTTGAAGTTTTTAAGAATACCATTGAGAATATACACCTTGGATTCTTTATCTTTCTTGGTGCCTTCATAAGTGATGCAAATCTTGTTCCAAATCTCATAGTTTGTATCCCAAGAATAAATTTGGTTGAATTTGGTTGGAGTGAGGTCAGAGTGGATGATGCTTATTGATTTACCATTGAGTTAAGCTTATTCAAGGTATCCCCATACAAAGTAGCAACTTCACCCTTCATCTCTTTTTATGGAAAGACAACAACCTTCCAAACATCATAGCTCATGCATTGGATGTAGAATCACATTCTCCTCTTCAAATATAGGAATTTTGTGTCGTTAAAGATAGGTGGACACTTGAAGAAGCCAACCTCCAAGTTTAGAAATCTCAATCGATTTTCTTCCATCTTCTCTACTCGTTCATGTACTTAGTTGGAGAAGACCAAGATCTGATACCAATTGTTGGATGTATGGTCTCTAGAGTGGGGTGAATAGAGCTAAAAGCACTTAAAAAAAACACATTAGACCTTCAATATATTTGTTAAAAGATATTTCAATATTGAAAAGAAAGGGAAAGATAGATTGAGGAAATACCAAGTGAAGGCTAAGATCTATAGTGGTTCCAACCTCCAAACTAGGAGATGTACATCCACTACCCAGAGGGTTCAATCACTATGATATTCAACCATGTCGCACTTTTTATATTCCATTATAAGAGTTACAACATACAAGCCACCCTTTTCTAGTATTAGGGATAAACTAGCATTCCTTTTTGGGTAAAGGGGAAAATAACCATTGCAAAGGATTTACCTATCTACCTACTAAGAATTTTTAGCCTTCACTGAGGACTTACCCATTCTTATAGAAGATCTTTATCCTTTTTTCACCCTTCCTTCTTAAAGGAATTCCACCTTCTTTTTTAAGATATCACCTTCACGTCACCACTTTTTTTGATAGAGGTTGGGAAGAGAAGTGGAGAGCTTCACAAGATATACATTGGAACAACTCTCTTACAAGGATCCTAACTCACTCAATTTGGATGTGGAGTAGTAAACTAGCTTGAGGGATATTAGGGGATCTTGGAGGAAGAAACACTGAACTATAGAAAGGGAGCATAGAAGGAAAACCAGAAATGAAGTCTAATGGACCCTTTTTATAGTTGAGGTTGCCTACTAGCTAGTACTGACACTTAGAATCGAATTATAGCCATTTTGGGTTATTCCAACAGATATATTTTTGAGTTTGGCAACACTCCAATAGCTAGAAATACTTTTTCTATACTTTCTTGTATACTATTGTCAGCTATGTTATCTTTTGGGTAACTTGATCAACAACATTATATGACAAGTCAAAGTGCAGGGTGTCAGTCGAGTTGCCACCAAGACAAGCTCAGCCTACCCTGGGCATTGCCAAGAGCCAGAGTGGTTGTTGGCGAGTTGTCACCAGGACAACTCGGCCGACAAAAAATCCTATGATCACTCTTGAAAAATACTAAAAAATTGTTTAATAGTTTGAATTAAGTTCTTTAAATTTTTGTTTAGCTTATTATAAGTTATACATTCAATAAAAATGATTTACAACATGATTCTGATAGAGATACTATTAATTCTTCAAAACTTACATTTTCATTGATTTTGACTTGATTTCCAAAAAATTAGGGTTGCTAATTTATTCCTCTTCATGTCAACCTGAAACCTGAAATCGATCCCAAATAGACATATTAGATACACATGAATGGAATGGTTAAGCCATCATCAAAATATGAATAATGTATTACTGTTAGGTCAACATTCTCTACCTTTTAGAAGAAAACCACTCCATAACATCTTGAAAAGGATTGGAATTTTAAAAATCATTATCTTTAATGTGTTAGGGGGTATATGAATCTATGATAGCAATTGCTCCCCCTCAATTTATTCTTACCTTTACGTGTATGGTTAGTTCCTCGAAAAACCCATCACTATATACATATGTGCTATTAAATTTTCAATAAGCAAGAGATATGAAATTTTAGATCAATTTCAATATGGAGACAGGTTATTTCTTCTTATTTGTCATATCAAAAAGGGAGGGTGTAGAAGACTTAGGTTTGGTCTTATCCAATTCACAAGCATGATATACAAGCACCAAGAACAAAATAGCTACATAGAACTAATAACATTAAGTCATAACCAAAATATACAAGTGCATACATTGAAACTCATATAGTCACAAAGCTAAGAGTTATGGGTATAGAAGATAATGATTACAATAAAAGTAAAATAGTTCATGATGAAAATAGAAACCAGTTAAGAATGGCATGAAGATATAAAATAGTAGCCATATATAAAGGTGACCTATGCAAATACATGCTTTTCTCACAAAATTACAGATATATGGACACTCTAAGTCCTAAGAACTAAACATCTAGATCATCTATGTTAACTTCTTCCTGAGTAGGTTGGTAATCATCATCACTGGTTGGCTCATGTATCATAAAAGATGCATGAGTAGTATCCACCTCATCACCATCATCAGCTCCATCATCATCATATCATGCTATCACACCATCAATACCATCATCATCATCATCAACCTCTTCATCAACTTCCTCGATAGCCTCCATACCCTCAGCAGGAGCAAAGAAGCAAGTATCTGGCCACCTAAAATGTTTCTCAAGTCGGGACATCCTAGTGGAAAGTAATGTCATAGCTTGCTCATATGTGGGTTTCAAGACCCCATCAAAATCAACAAGCACAATAGAGTCAGGTCAAGGTGGGAGGGAAGTAACTAAATCACACTCAGCTATGGATGGGTTGCAGTAGGGATAGGTCTACAAAGAAGAAAGCAAATTGATGGGCTGAATAAAACCGATCATATGCATAAGTAGCATAGTTAATGGTAGAGAAGGATGGTTGGTATGAAGAATAGGGGTTAGTATAGGATAAGTTCATGTTTTACGTGATGTGCACAAGATCCTGATGAAGATGGTCCTAAACATTCATCCGATAGGCATTATGGTACATCATGTAACCCATTAGGGTCTCATTTGACATAGAAAAGGAATCCCTATTAGGTCTAGGTGGTGGGGGAGGAGTCTAGGTGGAGGATGAGGCACTAGGGGTATAGATCTAGAGTAATGGAAGGACTTCTTAACTATGGTTTCACTGATACATACACCTTTCCTATTTTGAGAGTAGTTCAAGTCTTTCAAAAGTGATTTCTCAGTGAGGAATTGAAATAAACCACAAATAATATTGAGATAAGGAGGATGGGAGTCCTGAATGTTCTTTTCTAAGTCAAACAGGTCATGCGATGGAGAATACAATGGGCCAATTTCTGTTTGATTTTTCTTGGGATGGATATTTCAATTCTCAATGAGAGTAATGATTTGTGTTTTGAAGTCCAAGGAAGGGGATGGTAGGATGGCTTTCTTCATATAGGGTAGATTAGGATTCTTTAAGACCTTGTGAATATCTGATAGAGATAATTTGGAGTCATATATTTTATAAAAGTCCTCAGGATAGAGTATGTTAATGTGATTGGTATCGATAGACATGCAATTGTGGTTAGAGAAGTTTCCAATCAAGTAGGCATTGAGGGTTTCCTCAGTGAATGTAAGTTGTTTATAAGCAACTATGGATGTAAGAGTGATCTGCATGATAGTTGGAGGTATAAGGGTGGTGTAGTTTCATGTTAGGTTTGCATAGAACTCATTGAAAGCCTTAGTGCTATCATAAGAATTCTAAAAACAATATACTTCAACACAAAGAGTTCCATGACATTGTCCAAGAAAGAGTTTCTTGACACCCTTCAAGAATTCATCCTTAGTGTCAGCCAAAGGTCAAAAAGCAAAAGAGAAACAAGGAACAACTCCTTATACCAATTTATAGCTTATGTGGGTATAAAGTGAGCGCCATCATACCCAAAGATCTGAGTGGTTGGAGTTGTGGTGCCCTAGCTGAGGAGCTTTGTTTTCTCCTATTAGTTGCCATGGAAAATGAGAATGTGGAGAAGGAGAAGTAAAATTAGAAGCTCAGCCCTTAAGACTAGCAACAAACCACACAATAAATAAACTAGGGTTGGGTTATGGGAGATGATATAGAATGGGATAGGCTAGGAGAGAGGTAGGTTGGGGTCTAAGGTTGGAGAAAGAAATCAAGTGGGGGTTTGTCGATCGATTTCCTCTGGTTGAGAGGGAGGAAATCAACTGACATAACCTACTTATCAGACATGGAATAGTGTTGTCAGTCAGGTTTGCGGTTAGGGTAATTCATCCAATGATGTGTGTCATTCATTCCTTAGGCATCATGTCGCTCGAGTTACCCCAGGGAATACTCAATCGATAAGAAAGTATGTCACTAAGATAAGAAAATTAGTCCTAGGGTCCTAGAGGTCTATGTAAATGCATTTTACTATCCCATCATGTATTTTCATCATATATAAATATTTGTCATCATTATGGGATACTATTTTGTGATAAAGCAAGTGTTTGTGAAAAAAAGGAATAACTTGAGCAAAGCAAGACATTGAAACTTGGCATTTTAAGCAAAAAAGAAGCACATGATAAGAATTTTCTACTAAAAAATAGAGGAGCATATGAAGATCTTGGATAGGAGATATACATTTATCATCAATGGTAGTGATAAACAATTTTGAACTAATAAAGTTGAATTTTTCTCTAGCTAGAAGTTTAGTAAAAATATTCACAAGTTTATTTTTGATGTCCACATGAGTGATATATATGTCTTTCTTAGCAATTTGGTCATGAGGAAATTATGGTGGACCTCTATGTGTTTATATATACTATGCAACATAGGATTAAATGACAAATTAATTGAACTAGTATTATCACAAAAGATAGGATAACATCATTATAATATTAAAGTCTTGGAGCATTTGCTTCATTCAAAGGACTTGGTCACAACAACTACTAGCTGCAATGTATTCAGCCTTGGTTGTTGATAGAGCCACTCTACTTTTCTTCTTAGAGAACCAAGAAACTAAACATTGTCCTAAGAGAAAGAAAGTTTTGTTTGTGCACTTTCTATCAAATAAGAACTCGACACAATGTGCATCACTATAGTCTATAACAGTAAATTCTTGTGACTTAGGATACCACAGTAAAAAAAAATTGGTTTTGTCTAAGTACCTAATATCCTCTTAACAACTATAAGATGAGATTTTCTAGGGCTTGATTGAAATATAATACACATGCCAACACTAAACATTATATATGATCTAGAGGAAGTTAGATATAGTAAGCTACCAATCATACCTCTATAGAGCTTCTCATCTTCCTTTTGTTCTTCTTAATCTTTGTCAAGTTTGGCAGTGTTGGACATGGGAGTATCCATTGTGTTTGTGTTCTCCATCCAAAAGAACTTCAAGAGTTGATTTATCTACTTGGTGATGAAGCTTCCACCTTTTGTTTTCTTGATTTTAAATCCAAGGAAGAATGTGAGCTCCCCCATAATGCTCATATCAAATTCATTATGCATGAGAGAACTAAACTCCTTGCAAAGATCAATATTAGTCCTGTAAAAAATGATATCATCAACATAAATTGGAATAATTAAGAAATTGTTAGAAGTATGTTTTAGAAAGAAAATAGAGTCAACTTTTCCCATGACATAGCCATTATCGAATAAAAAGTTTCTTAATTTCTCATACCAAGTTCTAAGGGATTGTTTGAGCCCATTAAGAGCCTTTTGTAATAAATGAACATGGTTAGCATGCTTATCATGTTCAAATCGAGGAACTTGAGCCACATAGACTTCCTCCTATATTTTATCCATTCAAAAGCACACTTTTAACATCCATTTGGTAAAGAAAAAAGTTTTTATGACTAGTAAAGGCAAGTAGAATCTTAATGAATTCAAGTCTAGAAACAAGAGCATAAGTTTTATATGAATCAAACCTTCCTATTAGTTGTAACCTTGTGCTACTAACCTTGCCTTTTTCCTTACCACCTTACCACTTTCATCAAGCTTATTTTTGTAGGCTCCTTTGGTGCCAATGATTTTTTTATCACTTGGTCTTGGGACTAGATTCCACACCTTATTCTTTTTATATTTCTCAAGCTCTTCTTGCATGGATAGGATCCACTCATTGGCCTCAAGAGCTTTTTTTATATTCTTTGGCTCAATTTGGGAGATGAAGGTGCCAAAGTGTCACTTCAATAATTGAAGCATGTACTTGTTATGGATAGCTATGCTAACGAATGTCGTGATTATAGTCCATTGGGGGTGTCTCTGACACCTAGAACCTTGGCCCAACTGGGCAGAGAGTTTCCTCTTATGCACCAGTTACATGGCATAAAGTTAGCCCGTAATTTGACATCCTGGGTCAGTAGTGCCCCTGATCATCTTCTCCCCTAGAAAGAGGGATCCTCTTGTGGAAATTAGGCTATGGACATTTCAAAGGAAGAACTTCCTGCCAGTAGAAGATTGATATTTGGGATGTTCTTGGAATTTCATCCCTCTAACTCTATTAAGGGAACTAGATGAACAAGAGGTGAATCCAAAACAAATGTCATTTCTCTAAATTTCTTAAACTCATAACCATCCTTGACATGCCAATCATGTAGGTAGGAAACCGAAATAAGCCAAGGTTACCTATAGTACCTAAAGGACCGTATACTACTTAGTTTCTCAAGGTCAACTGGAAACCAAGTTCCTAGCATGTTGGACATTGTTGAGGAAGTACCTAAATCTGATTCTGAATACCATGATAAGAGAAAAAGAAACTTTTTTTCTTTCAAAATGAATATCTTACAAATTATTACTTCATGCTGACCAAAAAACTCTAAAATAAAGGAATTAAAAGCATCACTTGCACACAAGTACTCTGCAAGGATGACAAGTCATTGTATCCAAATAGGACAACACAAGACACTCTAGGTATTCTAGAGAACATTTCCTACTAGTAGTAAACGTGTCATAAGTCATGCTCTTACAATTCAACCACAACTTTGCTACCTTTCCATTTATTCCCCGTGAGTCATCAATTAGTTTCCTAAAGAAGGAACTAAGTTCCTCAATTATGTACACACTAGAAATGGTAGGATTGTCTCAAAACTTACATAGGGTAGTGCACAACACAATTCTCCAACCCTAGAAGAATGACCAACCACCAAAAGCCAAACATCAATATTCCATGTTGTAATATTTAGAGGAAACTTAAGGGCCCTAACATCTTTCTATTTATGTATGGTTTGTTAAATTACTCATACAGCTCACCCAACATCAAGGGGACAATACTTTCCTTTCACGAGATCACAGTTACGAAACCAACAACATCCATCACCACCAGACCAACAACTTATCCAAAGAACAAGTTAGTCATGATGGTCAAGTATTCACTCACAAACGTGTCATATTTGGAGATCCAATAGCACGACGTGCTTCGCTCTTAGAAAAAGTCCCACAAATAAGCCAATTGAATCTAGAGATCATCTTCAATCAGCCATTTAGAAACTCTATGCCTTTCCATGCCTAGCAGATATTCCAATTCTACAATCCAACTTGATGTCTTCCAAATACTTTGCCAACAATCATGTATAGGAACTTGATTGATCTTAGTCATGTACTCAACAGTGGGAGTCAGAAAGATATCTGGAAATAGGAACTAGTGACTTAAAGGGCCTTAGAAGGAGATCACCACCTATATGAAATCTTTTGTAATAAAACTTAGGCTAGATGTTGTAGGTGCTGAGTCACGACAAAACATTCCAGCTCAACCTCTTCCATCCTAGAATTTTTTGTGATACAACATCACACTATGGATATATTCATGGGAGGATGACTTGGGAGTAGAACTTTACTAATCATTAGGCATACTATGTTTTTAAATCTGAATAGATCAAGGTGTCAAATAATCTCAAAAAGTTATTATATTAACAGAGTTGTACATCATCTATCTAAACAGACATGTTTCTTGAGAAAATTAGGATTCCAAATCCAGATCACTCCCTGAACAAAGAACTCCATAATCAGAGCACGTTCCTCAAAATGTTAGAATTTAGGCTAGATCCAAACCTTTTACAAGTCTGATTCTACATGTGACAATTAGAATCTAAAGTAAACATTTCTAAATTATGAAATAGATTTGACTCTCAAATTCGAGTGTTAGTTCAAAATTTCATACAATTATAAAACCATGATAAAATTACATTGATACATAATCTTCATGTCCAAAGGAAAAAACGTGTAGAGATAAATGAGCATAGAATGATGAATACATTTAGTTCTTCAACTTCTTCATCAAACATAATGGCAAACACTTTGGAAAAGGTCAATGATAAGAATAATAAAATCCCAATGACTAGTGTTGTGTCACTACTACAGAAATGACGTATAACATCACATTTCGAAGCGTCGGTTGTATTCCTAAAACTGACGCCTAAAACCTACAATGTCGGCTGAAAACACAAAGTGACATCTATATGTGAAGACCAACCGATTTTCATAAGACACGGGTATTACTTTTTATTTAGTGTCAGTTGCGCAACAAGAAACCAACATCTAAAATCACCTGCCAAATCCATTTTTTCCAGTGCAAAAAAATTACCTCCAAAATTTCACATACGGCATCAGTTGTTGAACAAGTAACCGACGACTAAAGGTTTTTCGTGATACAGAAATCGGCCCCATTTTTTTCGTCGATTTTCTTAAAAAAACCGAGGTAGATGTGTTTTCACGTGTTGTCCCCATGAAAATTTTTACCCCCAAATTGCCCAATTGGCATCGGTTGTTGACCAAGTAACTGACGACTATGGTCATAATTCAAGAACATTTTTTTGTCGACATATGTAGATAGACGTTAGTTTTTCTAGTTGAAACCAACGACTATAATTGAACATAGGTGTCGGTTTTTTGTGGTGACCGACGCTTGGTGAACATAGGTGTCAATTTTTATTAATAACTGATGTAGATACTTTACTTAATAGCACCCGTGAGGCCGCACGAGCCAGGCTCTTTGTTTCATTGCACCGTCGACTGTTCGAGTACCTAGGTCTCTGGCAATTCTCGCCGCCGTCGATTGTGATGTTGTCGCTGTCGCTACTGTTGTTCGACTGAGCTGCTCCTCTTCTTCCTCCATGAGCTCACTATTGATAGGTACATTTTCTTCTACTCTTCTCCCTATTTGATCATCCTCCTACTCTTCTTCTTCCTGCTCCTCTTCTTCCTCCACTATCTTCCTGGCATGTGTTCCCCTTCTGTCACACCCACAGGTCGATCGAAGGTGGCTACCTCTGCCTATGGCCATCCTACTCTTCTTCTTCCTGCACCTATGGCCTTGACGCCAGAGGTGGCTGTCACTGCTTGTTCCAGAACAAGGGAGGTGGTTGAACCCTACTCCATCACTGACGATGATGAAGAGGACCTCTTCTTCTTCCTCCACTCATCTTCCTACAATCTTTCTCCTCTCTTCTACCTCCACTCTTCTTCCCTGTTAATTCTTCCTGCTCCTCTAAAATTAATGCTTATTGACACCTAATTAATTCATTATAACATAATTGTGTTGATGTACTTGTGATCTTGGGTTGAATTGAGTTGTTGTGTCATCCATTTGCGTTGTTGACTTGCATATATTTTTCTTCATCATTCAAGAGAGGTATAATCTCACTCTCCCAATGTGCCATTAGGCTTCATTTTGATTCAAATCTTGTGCTTACATATATTTGTGCTTCTAAGCCTCATGCTTGACCTAATTCAGTAAATTTTGATGCATGTTGAAATAAGATTCAAACTTGTCCATTCTAGCATCCTAATTTGATTTGATTATGTGCTTTGAACCTTGAAACATGTGTGTTAAAGATACATCGATGTTGAATCTCAAACTTAACTCACATGTGGGTCTTCAATTTCTAAAATGATTATGTGAACTCCTAAATCAGTAACATATATTATTCTTTATGCACCCAAATACCTTGTGAATCATGTATGTGCCCTAAGGTGATTAAATGCCTAAATCTTGACTTGAAATATGACCTAGTATGTATGTTGATATATGAAGCTATAGTCTCTTGAAAGTCTTGCCCTAATGACCACCCCTACTGTGTAATGATCTCCAATCAGTATCTTGATGTTTTCAATGACACATAAAACCTAGGATATGAATGATGAAACTATGATCATATATATAGTAATGACAACATATATACATGTATTTTGTTGGCCTAGAAACCCATCCAAGATTTACTCATTAGGAGTAAATCTTGGATAGTCCCTAGTTTGGGACTGTTCTTGAACACTTAGTCTCACTTAGGATGTAAGTGTAAAATGTTTATTGGGTTTTCAAGAAAATTTTGGTAGCATTTCCCCATTTTTTCTCTAAGTACATATGTACTTGGAGAATAGTGGGGAAATGCTGCCGAAATTTTCTTGAAAACCCAATACACATTATACACTTACTAGTGAGATTATGTGTTCAAGAATGGGATAGGTGGTACATATTTATTATATATAAGACCTTAAACCCTAAACTTTTAACCATAAACCCTAATCTTTTAACCCTAGACCCTAATCTTTTAACCCTAAACCCTAATATATACTTGTATTCTCTTTGATCATAGAATGGATAGATCATGGATGTCCATTCCAAATCGCTGCACCTCAGAGTTTATTTCTGGTCTTGATCAGTTTATTAGATTTGCCGAGGAACATAGGAAACAACCTGGAGATAGGTTCTACTGTCCATGTAGGCATTGCGGTAACAACTTGAAAGTCAGCACTGGTGATGAAATCCAAAGTAATGTCATGTGCAACGGGATTGTACAAGGCTATACAGAATGGCACTGGCATGGAGAGATTTCAAACCTGAAATCAATGGATGTCGATAGCAGTGCTTGTGTGAAAGAAGAAATTGCCTCCGATGACGTAGATGTGAACGAACCAGTTCCATTAGACATCGTTGATGTGATGATAGATAGTTGTGGGGAAGAGCACACCGATCCACCTCCCATGTTTAGAAACATTGTGCATGATGTTGAGATACCGTTATACACAGGTTGTACTAATTTTACAAAGCTTAGCACTATGTTGAGATTGTAAAAGGTGAAAGCTAACAATAGATGGAGCGACAAAAGCTTCATGTCATTGTTGTCTTTGTTGAAAGAAATTCTTCCTGAAGGAAATGAGCTGCCAATATCAACATACCAGTTAAAGAAATTGTTGTGCCCAATGGGAATGGAGGCCAAGAAGATACATGCATGCCCGAATGATTGTGTATTATTTCAACAGGACTATGTTGATTTGAAAGATTGTCCAAAATGTGGTCTGTCAACGTATAAATGTAATTGGGTTGATAAAACCAAAGGAGTTATAGCAGATGTATTGGGTTTCACATTAGTGAACTTTAAAAAGATTGGCGAGAAGGGTGAACCATTCATATTGGCATCGCAGGTGAAATAAGTATTTTATATCGATGATCCTACAAATGATAAATGGTCGGTTGTTGTTCGTGGTAAAAGACAGTTCATTGAAGATCCTATAGATAAAGAAGAGTACTATGATAAGTATGATGAGTCTAGTCCATTCTCAGTTGGGTTGCCAACACCACCAAATATTGAAGCTAATGATGACGTGTATGTGCGTGGAGATCACAATGAAGGATTGGTAATTGATAAAAGATCGCAATATTAGAGATGTGCATGTTTATATTTTTTATATGTTTTATTTTTCTGAATGTGAACTTTACAATGTTTTATTATCTTCTAGTTATGTCAAATGCTATATGTTTGATTTTTTAATGAAACTTTCAGATGGTTGAGCATGAGCATGATGACTGTGATGATTATTACCATGAGGGTGAGGATATCAATGCGCCACCTCACAATGTAAGTTTTAAAAATATATCCTATATTTCTTTCTATATGTCCATTTATAGTTATATCTTGTAAGTGTTTTTATTTTGTCAAATTTTAGGTTTATGATGTACCCCCTGAAGAACTTGGGGCACTTGATGAGCAACAAAATTTTTTTGAAAAAGTGAGGGGCATCACTATGTTGAAGAAGTTACTACAACAAAGGGGCAATGGACCCAAACTGGTTGTGGATTTTGATCATGTAGGAAATCCAGATGGAGTGAACCGCAACTCATTTATTTCATATCTTGGGGTTCTTAATCGTAGCCATTGTAGTCCTAATGTAGAATCTTGGCATAAAGTTCCTAAGGGGAAGAAAGACTTAGTATGGAAGGAACTATGCATGAGTTATTATTATTTGCAATTCTATTTTGTAGAGTACTAATTTTTAAGATACTAGCTAATAGCAATTCTATTTTGTAGAGTATATTTTAACTGGATGAAAAGCTACATCGTAAATGTGTGATGCAACGCTGTGGGAGGGTCCTAAGGAACTATAGGACAAATCTCACCTGAGATTACATACGAGATGCTGAGAAGAGGAAGAAGCCAACCACTGAGCAATGGAACTACCTAGACACCAATGACTGGGAGGAGTTTGTTACCAAAAGAAAAACTGATGAATTCAAGGTATTAAGCGCCACTCCCAATTTAATTAATATACGTTCTTATGTATTCACCTATTCAAGATTAACCTTTAGTGTTACTAACCAAATCAATGCGCTTACTAACAAGGCTATCAGTGATGCTCAAAGAGCAAGGTGTTCACTAAATGTGCATGACCACACGATTGGTCCAAAAGGCTATGCAGGCATTCGCCAAAGACTACAGGTTGAGTCTACTGCTCAGTCTACTGCTACTCAAGAGACTGTAGAGTCCTCTATTATTTGTCCCACACCTCTATCTCACCATGCTATGTGGATAACTGTGAGGCAAAATAAGAAAGGAGATATAACCAAGCCCACAACTGCTGAGGCGGATGCAAAAATGATAAAATTCAACTCTTAGAGCAATCGATATTCATTATTATTATGTTTACTTACCAACTTCTATTGATGGTGATTAGCGGGAGCTTTACGACTAGAATAAGGAAGGCAAGTTCATCCTTAAGGGCACAAGGGATGAATTGACAGTTGCTCTGGGTAACACAGAGCATCCAGGATGCGTTAGGGGTGCAGGCGCTGGTGTGGGCATAAAAATGTTCTTTGGGCAATCACAATGCAAACATGTCCCAAAAGCGAGATTATCAAATGTTGAGGTAACCTGTTCTTTTTTTAGAATGTTATTACGAAAGGGAATTCAATAATCAAAATTATCATTTCTTTTGTCCATGTATAGGTAGATGAGTTAATTAATAGGAGATTTGAGGAAGCACTTGATTAGAGACTCCATGAAGCAATTAGCAAGTGAGGCGTCTCAGACTGCCACTCAGATAGTACATGTGATGTGCTACTCTTCTCCTACTGTAGAGGTGGTTGGGAGTAATCTTGTAGACCCACCACCTAGCACGCATACGGTAAGTATTTTTATGACATAGTAGCTAGTCTTTTCAAGACGATATTTTTATGTATATATGTATATAACATTATGTACGTAAATTTGTAGGGGTTGAAGCCATGCAGTCTAAAAAGTCAAGAATATATTATTGCAGAGGCTGAGGCTTACCCACCCCTTCCAGGGGACATGTTTCATGGGACTCTAGTACCAGATGGTGTGATTCATGTGAGCCTGATACATGTACTTCCCGATTGGAGGGATCTTACATTGGCATATGCCCACCCAGATTTTGAAATGCTTGGTGAGGCAGAAGGCAGAGTGATATTGTGGCCCAAAGCTGATGTCGTCTATACTAATATTGTATGATAAATTTACATTACGCTAAATTGTTAGTGTGTATATATGAGTCAAATGATCTAAAATAATATATACAGGTCAAAAGGAAGACACTCATGACCGGCCTAAATCGTGCGTCCTAAAATTGGGGGCGGATTTGAGGTAGTCGAGCTTTTACATTTATAAACTCGAATCCTTCTAGGCCCCCGCAACTTTGTTTACGGGGTCGAAGTAGATATACAGGGTCGAACACAGGGACAAGGGGGGTAGTGTTGAGAACCCAGAATCGACACGCTACACTCCGACAGGTATAAAGAGATGATAAACTCCCCCGGAGGGAAGCATAAAGATGTCACAAACAAAACAAGAAAACTATCTCCAAATGGAGTTACTAGAAAGATTTAAGGTTTTAAGCATTTAGCAGTTTTTAGGGGTTTTCATACAACAGAAACAGAAAGATAAAACTAGAGCTAGAGCAAGGTACGAAGGACAAAACTACTGCAAGACAAGTGGTACCGGTACCATCCTGCACCCCTCCTCTCAGAGCGGGTACCTCTAACCAAGCCACGACACCCCTCTCGAGGTTGCTGGGCTCAAAGTTAGAGTTGAATGTTACAGAAACAACTCTGTTCCAGGCACTCTCGTACTCCAGAATCGGACCAAACACTAGAGCCACAACACAGCTCTCGAAGTTGTTGCGATAGGAAAACACGATTCGGTAGCTAAGCGAAACGCGATCCAAAACATGCAAGCTAGAGTTCGGATATCAAACATAGAAGTCATCCAACATATTGTACCAAGCATAGAGCAGCAAGTAATAAAGCTTTTCTATTTCTATAAGCATTAAAGGTCTTAATTACAATGCATAAGTAAAGAATTAAATAACAGAATTAAAGATAGGTGTCGCCTTCTTGATGTAGAAGGACGACAGGATACAGTAACCATCCCGCCCGATATCGGACAGGGGCCTAGCCCGATACAGTCGTGTCGGGCGGCACACTCTCTCAAGCGGCACACCGCGATGGGCGACTGCATCGCCCAAGGACCTGGCCGATATGCTCAAGTCGGGCGGCACGCATGACGGGCGGAGCGTATCGGGTTCGATATCGTGTCGGGCATGGAGCTGCGTATCCTGCTGCCGGGCACTGGTGTCGGGCACTCATGTCACGTATCTACATCGGCCGATATCGGCTCCCAGTGTCACCCGGTACAGTCCTAGGTGAACCAGTCCCCTCCCTCTCGGGATGAGGAAGAGCTCACCTAGTGTCGCCCGGTACGAACACTGGAGCACGACATGCCTGCTCTCGTAGTCTCCTCCGAAGATCACTCGACTATCTGAAACCTGAAGTGACCAAGCTTGTCTGAACTGTCTAAACTGTCTTTTTGGCTCCCTGTAGTTGCTATTTATAGGCAGTTGGTCGTGAGAAGATATGGTGCTCGAAGCGCCACGTGTCCTCCTTTCCTCCGTTCAGTTGGTGGTCGGCTGTCGCGGGTATCGCCCGGCACAAGGAGGTCGGCTGTCGGGCGTCGTGGCGAGAGGCACCTACCGGTGGGTGGCTGATATCGCGCGGCACATGGAGTAGTTGCGGCATGCTCGGCTCCCTATCGGGTAAAGAGGCGTGTCGTCCATCGGTACCCTCTCGTGCGGCATTCTTGCGTCGCGCGTCGTCGTATCGCGTAGCCCCGCAGGTTAGCGTGCGTATCGGGCGTCAGGGGGCCGAGACAGTCTTGGACTTATTTACGGGCCGGAACAGCCTTATTGGTGCTAAATGGGCCAAAATAGGAGGAAACTCTGCAAAAGATGGAAATATTGGACTGAGAGCATTGCTTGGCTAATTATTGCGAAAATGCATATAAAATAGAGGAAAATGGCAGAAAAGGGCAGTTTTGATAACAGAATAAAGGCCAAAAACATCACGAAATTTGGTGTTATCAACTCCCCCAAACTTAGCATTTTGATTGTCCTCAATCAATATTTAAACTTTATTTAGTGATGCTTCTTCTTGCGTAGTATAGTTCTCAGGCTAAGGGGTAAAACAAGTATTGTAATGCCTTTAGAGATAATGTTGTCTCATTACGAACAAAAGATTTTTGTTTTTCCTACCTTATTGTTTAAGTAAGATTCTTCTCTACAGCTTTGGCGAGACGTTGTTGTATGATTCCGAAGTTAGCTTACACACCAAATAGCTTTATTTTCAGGGCAGAAAGTTGTGTAAAGGGTAGGCTAAGGCTTTTTGGGTTTTCTTCTTGTTCCCCATCAATCCATCCAAGCAAGGGTCCGTTAACGGGCAAGTGGTCCCTGCAGTCCAAGCCAGTTGGCTTTAGAGTAGTGATTTCACATCCTACGTACCACTGCCCCAGATCTACCATGCCTAAAGATGGGTACTTTTGGAAAACAAGTGTGTGTATATTTTTTTCTTTTTCTTTTATTGGGCACAACTCTCATGCTTTTATTCACTCTCACAAGGTCTCTCTCTCTTTTTAGGATTTTTGTCGGGTAAGGGAAACCAAGAGATTCTTTCTGTTTGGGCAGATTTTTCGTTCTCCATACTTGTCTCTTAGCTATTTGTGAGATTATTATATTTTTGAAAATTTTGACATGTAAAAACGTAATCTTCTGTTTGTTTGAAGCAGCATTATCAGAAAGATATAACAGAACTTGCATCACATTAAACATACAGAAAACAAACTTTTGCAAGCAGTTGCATCAGGTTTTTACTAATGTAGCGACTTTATACATATGTCTGGGAACAGAATAAGGAACATTTTTCAAAGTTTCAAAAATTTATATATGGACATGTATATGTATCCAAGAGTTTTATATGAACAAGTATATGTATACATGATAAAGAAAAGAATTAAAAGATCAAGTTAGAAAATTTACAGAGCTTTGTACCTCCCTCACTGGTACATGGTACCCCCCCAAACTTGCTCCACACTCTGTCCCAGAGTTGTGAAGTAGATTAGGTGAGGTAATGTTTATTCCAGTGAGGTTGCGTCTGCGTCAGACAGAAGCTCCCACACATATTCGCCTCATTTGTTGTGATAGCTGATGTGGTTGAGCTGGTCCGGCGTCTCTTTATTCACTATCCATTCCAGGATGTGGATGTCGTAGTCATTGGATAAGGGAGTTTGCTGTGGACTGCGGTGGTAGAACTGGAGTTCGTGCCATTTGCCTCCTTGCATGTCCATGAATGGTTGGATCATCTTTGTCACCTCGTCGTAGTATTTTTGGGCTAGGCGTTCGACGGGTGTCAAAGGTTCTGATGTACACGGCACCGGATGGTTATTGTTGCTGTCCGAGTTGTTGTAGAAAACTCCTACTCGCTGCCGGGTGTACACAGTTAGGAGTGTCCAATGATTGTAATGCAGAATTGGCAAAAACATAGTGCCTGGGACGCCGCCTCTCAATCTTGTCAGAAAATTTTGCTTCGCTCCCGTTTCGTCGGCGAGGTAGATGTCGTTGAAAAGCATGGGCTGGGCTATATATGCATGTTCTAGTTTTGGCTGTATGTACTTTATGTAGGCTGTTGCAACTGCTATAGCCAAGCACCCTCCTTCTTTCACCATGCCCCTTAGATCTTTGACCGGGACTACGACATTGCATGCCTGAAAGGCGACAACCAATGGGGAAGAGTCGGCTAACTTCAGATGGATTATATTGACCTGCTCCTGTGTGAGAGTTGTACACGAAAAGCGGTCAAAATTTGAGATCAGCCCTTCTGGAGTTTTAGGCGAAGCAGCGCCCTTCATCCTGTGTATTTTCTTAAGGACCATCAGTTCCTTGCCTGCCCCATGTTTGACAGTTGCAACTTCTTCTTCTTTTTCTGAGGGGCTGCTGGACTGAGAAGAGTCTTCATCTAGGTCACTGTCCAGCAGCTGCTCCGGTACACTTATGTCCCGGAAATAGCACTTGTCCTTGATCAGCAACATGGCGTAAATGCCCCTGCGTTGATAGAAACAATGGCCCCTAAGGGCCTTCAAGTTGCCAAATGTACTAAGAACCTCAATAGCACTTAAGATGATTAGGGAGATGTTTCCGCTTCCCTCTTCAGCCTGGACGGGGAAGTTGCGAATAGAAAAGAAGTTCCAAATGCCACCGTGGCGTTTGGCTCCTCGCTTGATAACTCTTTGAAGACGCACCGGTAGAAGCCTCAAATTTTTGTCTTCCGGGCGGCTGAAGGCAATCCTGGAGTGCGGCACCTCGTTGTGGCTGCAGTTCAGGAGCCATATTTCGTGGTTCCTTAGGTCTGCTATGCAGAGGAACCATATGTCACGGTGCTCGTACGGTGCCAACACGAAGTTAGGGTTATGCTCGTCAATGTGCTGCAACATGTTGGACACCGCAGAGGAGTCTAGTTCTCCCCACATCAACCTTCTCGCCAACGTCGGGGTGGCGCAGTATATTTTCTTCCGACCTGTCCTACTATCGATGTTTTCTATTATATCATTCTCGAGGACCCTGAATAGCCTTTTTCCGACGACGGTCGGTGAACGGAACATATTGTGGAGTGTTCCCCGTCGTACGGATAAGTAGATGTCGCTCCAGACGACGTCTTCTTCATCTGCCTGCGATCTTAGGACCCTGTCTAGCAGTTTCTGGTCTCTAATCGACAGGTAGCCGATGGCCCTTCTGTCGAAGTCAGCCATCTCGAAGGAAGGTATCTCTGATGGCTCACGGAACCTGTCCGCCATCGAGCGTCTTCCTCGGGGAAAGTGTCTTTCAGTGGCAGCATACACGTCCCCCTTTTCTCCCTCCGACTCGTCAGAAGAGTCCGCCCCGATGTTGACATCTCCGTTATCATCTTCAATATCATCCAGGGGGATTGAGGGATTTTCTTCCTCGGGACCTACGGAGCTCTCCTGTCTTGTTGGAGCACCGTCGGTGGACTTCGGCTGCGTCCCCTCCTCGGGCGTTGAGGATCGCCTGCTGGAGGAGGAGGGTGGCGCTAATGTCGAGGAAGGTGCTGACGGAGATGATGGAGAGCCACGGCTAGGGGGTGACGGCGACCGTCTCGGCTTCCTTCGGCGCAGATGGTCGTACCCTCTGTCCAGCCTCTCCTTGATCTTGTCGAGGCGTTGGAGAACTTGCTGCATTATAGAATTTACGGCCTCGAGTCCGCTCAGCAGCTCTCGCTCTTGGCTGCTCAGCCTGTCTTGAAAAGATGCATATTTGCGGGTTAGGGAAATACAAATGTCAGAGTTGGTATCTGTTACCTCCCGCAACCTGTCGAGCTCGTGCCCGAGCGTCATTCCGAGTGACGGGGAAGCTCCGGTAGATCTTCCTTCTGTCCTCACGACCTCTTTTTCTTGTGATGGTTTACCAGGCGTGGAAGACTTTACATAAACCGTTTGCATTTCCGATGCCGTCAGGCGAGGCGACGGCGCTACTTCAGCAGCTATCGCCTTGCCTTTTCATCGGGGAGGGGACGGCTGTGGTGCGGGCGAACTTCGGTCCACCTCCGCACTGTCGGCGATCTCCTCTCCTGCTATAAAAGACGACACAGGCTGCGGCGTAGGTGTCAGCTGAGCTCCCTCGAGCTCCATTCTCAGGGTCTCGGCGAACACCGCATTGCTGGTGTCCAGCTCAGGTTCTTCTTCTACCTCTACAGGCATTTCAGGGATGACAGGGGTTGCGGCCGTCTCTTCCGCGACAGCTCCCGAAGTCTCTGTCTCGGTGACCCCAACGATCATCAGTTCTCTGTCGGCTACCACCCTTCTTGTTGATGCGGTGGCTGATATAGCTGGGGCGACGACAACCCTACTGGCAGTTGTAGCCAGTAGCTCTGGAACTGCCCTTTCTCGGGCCTTGGTGGCGGTGGGGGGGGCTGCGCCTTTTGCTACAGCTTCAATCTCGGCTGTAGTGAACACCAACTTGTCTACGTCATAGTTGGCATAGCGAGGGAGCGGGAGGAGTGTATTTGTCCTTGTGAACTTATAGAAATAGTCTCTCCCCTCCTTCCTAATGATGTTGGTCCTCATCAGGTACTTGGTGTCGAAAACCTCATCGCCTTGCATCCTTGAAAGGCTGCGCGGCTCCTTTGGGTACTCGAGTCCTACTGCGATTAGGTTGACGATGCCACCCATGCAGTATTCCTTGGTAGCTTCCTTCATTGGATGTAGTCTGTTCAGCAAAAATCGTCCGAGGTTGATCACTCGGCCCTCCATTATGTGCCACATGACCTGGAGCTCCTCCGTGTATATGTTGTTGGATTCGTACTTGCTGAACAAGAGGCATGCCACCAGTTTGTGCACTATCCTCCAGAAGCATGAGTGCATAGCAACTACCTTCTTTCCCAGCTTGAATGAAGATTCGCCGGTTAACTTGTTCCAGAGCTTCATGGGATCGAACCCGTCTCCTTCGGTGATTCTCTCACCGTTGTCAATCAGATTCCTCTCCTTCTCGCTTGAAGAGAAGATCTGGTTCAGAAACTTTTCGGAGATTGTGCACTCCGAGTTGTAGAGTTGGGCTTGGAGTCTGTCTGGCCCTCCGAACTCTTTTCTCTCCGATGGTGAATTTCTCACCCGGTGGAGGGAAGATATGAACTCCATTGTCAGCCTAGTGTACGAGGAAGACCTGCTGAAGCAGATTTTCTTCAGTCCCGCCGCGGCAAGGACGGCCTTCAGCCTCTTCTCGATTCCCAGATCAGCAAATGAGGCTTTGTGGCAGAACCTGCTGAGGTGGTAGATTTTGGGAACCAGCTCAGCATACCGGCAAGTATGCTCATCGTTCCTTGGCTCGAAACTCACCGCCAAGGCTTACGGGATTGCTGCTGCTGCTGGGGGCGTTGGAGTTAGAATTGGAGTTGGAGTTTCCGCTTCTCCAACCCTGGCCCTCTTTTCTGTTGTAGAGGCCTCGACTGGTCTTGGATTCGGTCGCTTCCGCCCTGCGTTGGAGGTTTCAGCCGTAGTCTCGAGGTGGATCCTCCTACCCTGAGAGTCAACGGGGACAATAGTCATCTTGGTGCAGGCCATCTCTGTAAGACAACAAAAGATATACTTTGATTAAATATGTTGGCCCTTGAAAGAAGTATATAATAAAGAATAAATGTGTGTCCCTATGTTTTTCTGTACAAAGATTGCCTGCCCCCCCCCCCAGTATCGGGCGACACATAAGGTTCTGAGGTGAAGTCATGTGGCCAATACTAGGGACGGGTATCGCCTGATACGAACTAGGTGATAGGGTGACAAACGCGCGGCCGTATCGGGCGATAAAAGATGCCTGATACGGCTCGTATATATAAAAGGGAAACAGCGTGTCGCCCGGCACAAAACCTTCGGGATGATACAAAAATGGACGACGCGACTATCGCCTGACATGGCATATCAGGCAATAGTTACTAAAAGATATGTTGCGCGATATGCATATCGGGCGATACAAAATCGTTCAGTTAACAAGGTTGATAGTCTATACATGTAAACAGAGAACGTGTCGGGCGGCATAGACTGCCGCGCGACATGTCTACCGGGTGATAGGTCTGTTAGGCTGTACCTCACAGAGTTCGGGACTTCTACACATTACGAAGGCAAGAGGGGGTGTCGCGCGACACGGGAGAAAAAAGCATAAAGTCCTTTGCACGATATGGGAGTACGAACACAGTAATTCAGGTAGCCCGACACGGTAAAACTTGTTCGTATATATATAGCAAACTCAAACTTGGTTATTTGACACGGTAAAAACATGGCAAGCAAACCAGGGCATGCATCGACCGATAGGGCAAATCATTCCTGAGACGGGCAGTCCATCCGTCGGCCTAAGGGTGATCAGTCCTTTGGCACGATCGTTACAGGCTCATGCCGTCTAGTAGCATCTTTTGTCATGGCTTTTAGCGATGCCCGAAACATTCTTTGCACGATTTTGCGCATATCCTGCCAGTAGGGTTGGTTCCCGTTACGACCTTCAGAGCGAAAGCTAGAAGAAAGAAAAGAAAACTTGAAAATGAAATCGGGTAACTAAAGCGGTTGGGGAGTAAAACATCACTGGCCCGAAACTAAGGTCCCGGCCTCATCTAGCATTACCCATCCCGTCCTATAGAATACTTTGGTGACCCATAAAACAGAGTCAGCGCATGTGGCGCATGCACTGACTCGGGCCTTATTACATCCCAAAATGTTTGTAATGTTTTTCTTATAGGAAAGTAAAAACGTCCTATTCTAGGAATTAAAAAGACAACTCGGGTTGCCTCCCGAGAAGCGTTGTGTTTCTCGTCTTCATCTAGACGCTCAAAGTTTCTTCATCCTGCATCTTCATCCGTGCTTCTGCGGTCATTTTCCTATTCTTTTCGCCGGTTCGGTATTGGACGGAATCCTTCCCGATGGGTTCTTCACAATTTCAGCCAATTGAGCTAGCTGCTGGTCGATCTGGCGTTGGTGCATGTGCATGTCTGCCAGTTGTACCTGCAACGAGTTCAAGACACCGGAATTTGATAACGCACTCTGCCCCAGTTGATTGTTGATCGTATCTTGTTTCTTAACAAAATCAAATAACTGGCCAATCACGTTTGTTTGGCCCGTGCCTTTGCTTTGTTCTCGGTTAGGCCCTTGATACTTCCCATGTACTTGGAAGTTCCCCTTGTTTGATGGGAAATGAGTGATTTTGAGGTATTGGCTTGGTCCTCCCCTTTGCTCAAAAGCCTGAGGTTGCTTGGAGGCGCTTTGTAACTGATGCGAGTTTTCAGCCGCATCCTTGTTGCCATAACTAAAGCCAGGGTGGTCCGGCCTTTTGAAGTTTACGAAAGCCACCTTCTCAGCTTCCTCGGCTTCAGATTCAGAATCGCTCGATGCGTCTGGCTGGGTGTAGATGCAATTGTCTACCCCGTGGCCGCCTTCTCCACACGTTACACATTTCATTACCTTTTCTACCTGCTTCTTACCCTTTCCGCCAGATTTTTTAGCTACTTTACATCCGTATCTATCCTCTAGATCTGAGAAGTGATTGTCTCCAGTGCCTTGGATTCAAAAGAAGGTCCTTCACTAACCTTCTTAGCTTGGCCCCGGTCAAATCTGTCATAGTCAGTGCCGGCTTGCAGCTCGGCCATGTTCTTGATGATTTTCTCGGACCTGCTCGGCTTCTTCCCCAGGAAGTCACTTCCGGCTGCTGCGTTCAATGAAACCCTTTCTTCGGGAGTTAGGCCGTTATAGAAGGTAGTGATCAAGAACCCTTTCTTGTAGTTGTGGTGAGGGCAGTCCCTCTGATATTCTTGATACCGCTCCCAGGCGTCATGGAGATTCTCATTAGGCTTTTGCATGAACGAAGTTATCCTTTGTCTGTTTCTCACTGTCTTCTCAGTTGGGTAGAACTTATTTACGAATGCATCCTCCAATGCCCCCCATCCGTTCAAAGACTGGTGGGGTAACCCTAGGTACCATGATAGAGTTTTATCTTCCAAAGAAAAGATGAAGCCCTTGCAATAGATTACCTCCTGGGGAACTCCCCGCATCTTGATAGTATCACAGATGTTCTTAAAAGCATCCAAGTGGTGATAGGGATTGTCATTCTTAGAACTCCCTCTAAACCTTTTGTTCTGAATCATGGAGATGACAGACGGCTTGAGTTCAAAGTTTGCGACGTTGAATCGCAGAACGATGACGGGGCATCAGGAGTTGTTGGCCTTTGTGGATGCCAACTCTCTCAGCATCTTCTCCTCCTCCTCGGAGTCGTTGCTGTCGCTAGCCTCGCGTTGCTGTTCTTGGTCCTGGTGTTGCCTGTGTCTATGATGGTGACGATGTCAGACATGGGGGTGGCCTTCCTCGGAGTGCTCTGATTCCTGATCTTCCTTCTGATCATTTTCGTCGTAGCGATCGTTGCCACTCGGCGGAGGTGATTCATCCCTAGGCCTTCCCTGTTGTCCCCCTTCAACGTGTTGCGGGTTGACATGGGGAGGCATGATGTCGATGACTGTACTCGGTCGAACGGTTGAATGGTGTTGGAGCTCGGTGGAACAGTGATCTGTCCTTCAGGGTTCCTGAAAGAATGGCACAAAAAATCAAGTCAGAAAATTGAATTATTTAGTTTAGGCTAAGAATAATAGCAGTAAAAGGAAAGAAAAGAAAAGAAAAAGGGTGATGTCAAGCTCGTTTACCAAGCTTAAGGCACAGGAGTGTAGTTAGTGGATTCAGATTCGTCTACAGTATCGTGTTTGCCTTGTCACCGGCAACGGCGCTAAAAAGTTGACCGGCCTAAATCACGCGTCCTAAAATTGGGGGCGGATTTGAGGTAGTCGAGCTTTTACATTTATAAACCTGAATCCTTCTAGGCCCCCGCAACTTTGTTTACGGGGTCGAAGTAGATATATGGGGTCGAACACAGGGACAAGGGGGGTAGTGTTGAGAACCCAGAATCGACACGCTACACTCCGGCAGGTATAAAGAGATGATAAACTCCCCCAGAGGGAAGCATAAAGATGTCACAAACAAAACAAGAAAACTATCTCCAAGTGGAGTTACTAGAAAGATTTAAGGTTTTAAGCATTTAGCAGTTTTTAGGGGTTTTCATACAACAAAAATAGAAAGATAAAACTAGAGCTAGAGAAAGGTACGAAGGACAAAACTACTGCAAGACAAGCGGTACCGGTACCATCCTACACCCCTCCTCTCAGAGCGGGTACCTCTAACCAAGCCTCAACACCCCTCTCGAGGTTGTTGGGCTCAAAGTTAGAGTTGAATGTTACAGAAACAACTCCGTTCTAGGCACTCTCATAATCCAGAATAGGACCAAACACTAGAGCCACAACACAACTCTCGAAGTTGTTGCGACGGGAAAACACGATTCGGTAGCTAAGCGAAACGCGATCCAAAACATGCAAGCTAGAGTTCGAATATCAAACATAGGAGTCATCCAAAATATTGTACCAAGCATAGAGAAGCAAGTAATAAAGCTTTTCTATTTCTATAAGCATTAAAGGTCTTAATTACAATGCATAAGTAAAGAATTAAATATTAGAATTAAAGATAGGTGTCGCCTTCTTGATGTAGAAGGACGACAGACTACAGTAACCATCCCACCCGATATCGGACAGGGGCCTAGCCCGATACAGCCGTGTCGGGCGGCACGCTCTCTCAAGCGGCACACCGCGATGGGCGACTACATCACCCAAGGACCTGGTCGATACGCTCAAGTCGGGCGGCACGCATGACGGGCGGAGCGTATCGGGTTTGATATCATGTCGGGCATGGAGCTGCGTATCCTGCTGCCGGGCACTGGTGTCGGCACTCGTGTCGCGTATCTACATCGACCGATATCGGCTCCCAGTGTCGCCCGGTTCAGTCCTAGGTGAACCAGTCCCCTCCCTCTCGGGATGAGGAAGAGCTCACCTAGTGTCGCCCGGTACGAACACTGTAGCACGACACGCCTGCTCTCGCAGTCTCCTCCGAAGATCACTCGACTATCTGAAACCTGAAGTGACCAAGCTTGTATGAACTGTCTAAACTGTCTTTTCGGCTCCCTGTAGCTGCTATTTATAGGCAGCTGGTCGTGAGAAGATATGGTGCTCGAAGCGCCACATGTCCTCCTTTCCGCCGTTCAGTTGGTGGTCGGCTGTCGCGGGTATCGCCCGGTATCGCCCGGCATAAGGAGGTCGGCTGTCGGGCGTCGTGGCGAGAGGCGCCTACCGGTGGGTGGCTGATATCGTGCGGCACATGGAGTAGTTGCAGCGTGCTCGGCTCCCTGTCGGGTAAAGAGGTGTGTCGTCCATCGGTACCCTCTCGCGCGACATTCTTGCATCGCGCGTCATCGTATCGCGCAGCCCCGCCGGTCAGCGTGCGTATCGGGCGTCAGGGGGCCGAGACAATCTTGGACTTATTTGCGGGCTGGAACGGCCTTATTGGTGCTAAATGGGCCAAAATAGGAGGAAACTCCGCAAAAGATGGAAATATTGGACTGAGAGCATTGCTTGGCTAATTATTGTGAAAATGCATATAAAATAGAGGAAAATGGCAGAAAAGGGCAGTTTTGATAACAGAATAAAGGCCAAAAACATCACGAAATTTGGTGTTATCAACTCACTAAATCTCGACCACCACCTCCACCTCCTGAAGTACCATTTTGGCTTCCAAGGGACCTACATGCTTTGTTAGGTCCTAATTGTAGGGGTATGGAAGTATGGATAGGAGAACATGATCCAAATTTCCCTATAAATGTTTTTATTCCGGAGGATGCTGCAGGTCAATCATACGATAACAATCTATTATACAAGATATTTTGGAGTTGTTTCATTATGATTGGTTGAATACATCTATGATAGAGCTATGGATATGGTGAGATCTTATTTATACATCCATATACCTTTTTTTATATATGGTGATCTGGTTTCTTATATATTAATGCATATGTAATACATGTTTTGCAGCCACTTACACACAATATGTACATATTTTTCATTTTCCCATGTGGGATTTTTGGTTCCATCTTTGATTAGTCTTGTAGATAAATACCCTTCATCAGTTACTTCATACTGCTCTTCTACTTTTAAATATTTTGGTAAAAAAAATGAAGACGGTGATAATAGCTCCATTCAATGTTGAGTAAGTTTGCTTATAATTTGGACTTAAGAAAATTACATTTTTATTGTGGATTTTGAGTTATTAATTTTTAACTTTCTAACCTCTAGTGGTAGGCATTGGGAGTTACTAGTTATTGTCCCCAAGACATTCACTATCTATTATCTAGATCGTGTGGGTAAGGAATTGAATATATTATATGGACACACAATGAAAAGTTTATTATTCCCGTGAGAAATATTTCATATTTTTATATCCGTTAACATATGTTATTACATTACTATTTAATTATGCAATTTAATGTGTTACATTAACATATAGGGCTTTACATGAGTTCAAAAAAGCTAGAGGAAAGGTCCCTAAGAAAAAGAAACAACCACTAATTTGGAAGAATGTGAAAATAATTTCCTAACTCCAATGTATATATTATTTATGTAAACTGTGCTTATTTGTATTTTTGAATATTTTGTATGTTTCAATTTATAGTTTGCTACACAAGACAACGGTTGGGCATTTTCATACTATGTGATTCAATATATGGACCTAATTATCAAACATGCCATAATGGAAATCAATATCATACATCAGTTATTATAAATAGTCTCATTAGATAATATGAAATATATCAATCTTATTATATATTATTAATTATATATATATATATATATATCATTCTCTTTGTAGGTGTTTAAAACTGACTTCACTATAGGTCAAAATTTATTAGATGTACATACTCCCTATACGATGGAAGACTTAAATGATGTAAGAGAACAATGGGCAAAAGCCCTACAAGTAGTGGGAATTTTTAAATATGATTGGGATATTGATGGAGATAATGATAATGATGAATAAATAATGATATTTCTAAACTTTGTTCTCATAATTATTTTTGTGTGAATGTGAATGAATTTTTATGAATTGTCATATGTGTGACTGTGAAGATGATCAATACATGAATGTTTCTACATGTGTCTGAATGTGAAAAGAGATTAAATGAATGGTACTACAGGTTGCTAAATGTGTGTGAAAATGGATGAAATTTGAAATGGAACTACTGGTTTCTACATGTGTGTGATGAAAAATAATATGAATTAAATGTGCTTATACATGTGTGTGACATAAATTGTTGTCCATCTTGTTAATTTTACAGGTTTGTGGCTTGTTATTGGCTGATATCAATGGATGTTGTAAACTTATAGTTCAGAACTGATAAGAAAAAAAAATCAGAGCATAGGCGGAAGTTATTAGTATAAAACCGACAACAAAGACATACAACATCGGTTATTAGCAAAAATCGACGTCTATGTGGCTAGATACCACGGCAGTGCTGGGAAGCACGGTCGTGGTGGGGTCTCCATGGCACTAGGGATATGGCATTTGTTAAATATAAAAATTGACGCTGATGGTGCCCTTGTTAGCTGGTTTTATTGGTGGCGGGAAGGGTTATGATGTCAGTTTTTGTGAAACACCAACGTGTTTGACCTAGATATAGTTTTAGTTTTATTAAATAACCAATGCCTATAGTGCCCTTGCTAGCACATTTTTGGTGGCGGGAAGGGTTATGGCGTCGGTGTTAAAACTAACGCTGAAGGTTTCGACTTTTAGCGGTGCCCACTTGGGTGTCGCTTTGAAACTGACACCAAAGGCCTTAAATAACCGACACTAAAGGTCGGTTCTGTACTAGTGTGTTCTTATGTCAACACGAATAGCGTTGTAGACCATCAATGACACAAAAATGAGCAAATAGATTGCACATCCACACCCAATGAAGCATCCTAATGATGAGGTGAATCTGTTGTGACACTTTCCAAAGATGGATCCATAATACTACATGCCCTCATGGGTCCATAGCAAAGACTGTATCCTCCATAGGGAAGACACTCATGCTAGTACTAGAACCAGAATTATCCTAAGCTTCATGAAACTGTGGAATATGTCAATATCTTGGTAGGATATTTGATGCAAAGAAACATCCCATTGCACTCATACCATCATCATTCTTGTGTAAGAATCAAGTGTTACCAAAAACATCTAGGATAGTGACATGAGCCCCCAAGGACAAAGTCATGTGAGGTTGTAGCCCTAGATAGGAATTGAAGCCCTAATCAACAACATGTAAAGAATGATGAGTCTATAGATAATTTTTTCCTAAGGAGGAGGTGGAAATCACAAAATCATATCCAAAGTCTTGTAGCTTAGAGAAATCATAATCAATCACATATGAAGAACATATGCTAAAATACTACAATCAAGAAAACTAATCAGAATGGAAAAAAAATACTTACCAAGTGAGCATGTTCTAGATTATCATATGCCTCCTATGACAAAAACAATGGTGTATCAATAAGGTAATACTACCCTACATACACAATATATTCCACTTGGCATCTCATAATTTCTTATGCATATTGATTGATCTTGATACTTGAGGAAATAAATCTTGGAAGAGGGTCAAAAGGAATGTGCCAAGAACCAAACCACATATAAGAAACACACACACTCACCCATGTACATGACCTTCACTCAAACCAAACCCTACATGCATCCAAGGACAAGGTGCCAAAGTTGGCAGCACATTATGTGCTTTCCTTTCCATGATGAAACCTTGAAAAGATCCTGAATACAAATTGGAAATCAATGAAAAAATAAGCAATCAACTAAACCACATATGTGTGAATTAGACCACATCAAAAATAAGTGCTACACATAACTCTCCAAAAGGCACCCTCTCAAAGTCACATCTACACCACTCACAATATACTCTATTGTTGTGTCCATACCAATTGTGAAAGGTGGGTAGAGAAGCATGCATATAGACATGAGGGCCACTGGAAGTGACAAGTCTATTGAGTAAAAAATTCTCATCCCCTCAAATATGCAAGAAATAGATCAGTGAAATTGTTCACAATAAATATCTCATGTTAAGTAGAAAATCAAGAATAAATTGACATCTTAATTTATCCTATGAAGACACTACAACTCTTGCCAGCCCTAGAAGTTCCCTTTGTGGAGAAATTGCCAGCAAGGAACCTCCTCAAGCATGTTAATAGGTAGGAATATACACCTTCACCCTATTCAAAATAAGGGACTCCCTCTAGGTAAAGAGGAGAGGAGATCCATCCTATCTCGTCTATTTTCCCATCATTTTTACCAAAAAGGCAACCGATAACTCACACGAAAAGAAATACCCTAACTTACAAGGCAAAGAACCAAGTACAACTCGCACCCCTTCACTCCCCTTATATAGATAGTTGTATCTAATTTCATACCTCAAAGATGTATTAATGTCAATCCGATATAACCCCAATATCTTGGCAAGGTGCAATCTTCACCAAAGTTGTCAATATGGCAACCCAAGATTAAGGATGTCATTAAAACCCAACATCATGATCCCAATGAACTTGCTAGGGGTGTTGCACTACTGACCAAAAGAAAAATTGTAGGTATTGGTTTTGAGGAAAAAGTTCTAAATCAAGTTACTAACATAATTCATATCTACAATCACACAACAAAAATTACTCTGAAAACTAGTCTCCTCCAACAACACCAATTTGTTGATAACTAGCTTAGCATACAACATACCCAATTCACTCCAAATTATTCTTGGATAAGAATTTCTGACCTCGAGTCCCTAAAAGGTGGATCAAAAGATGAAGTCCAAAATCATTACCATTGAAATATCACAATCAAAAACCCAATTAATTTTGACAATCCAATGAATATAACACGAGGTAAAGATTTTAATACATTGTTTCCTTCTCAACTTCCTCGATGATGGGAATTAATCCACGATAGGTCTAGGTATGTCTCAAATTTCTAAGCTAAGAGAAGCTATCCAAAATATGGTTTGTACCATCATTGCGGATTCTAAGAGCAAACAAAGTTAAAACATTTCCTAGCCTAATAGGAATTCAACAAATAAAGACAACACAATATACCCTAGGTGATCTTAACCCCTATATCATCACCAGTCCTACTCAACCATGATAGTATACCCCTTAGGAACATTGACGTCCATCAACTAGCACCATTTTCTAGACTCCATCTACAAATTCAAAACCACAATGAAACCAACTTCTTACATCTACTCGAATTGGTGCAATCATTCACCAAATGCTCACAATAACATGAAAAAAAATTTGAAACAAAAACCAAATTTTTTATTTGATTATCTTCAACCTCTAGGCTATGAAGGACACCAAGAAACCCCAAAATATAAATGTATCTTCCAAACAATAAAATGGCAAAAATAAAGCTAAATGATGAAAGTTATACCTCCTAGAAAATTAATGGAGCTGAGAACCACTAAAAATATTGCAAATTTTTCTTGTCTAAAGCTTCAACAATGCCATCATTTCCTATCGCACCTTGCAAGTTCTACCATAGAATAGATAAATCCACTTGGGTGGACCCATTTTTAAATTTGTATCCCATAGTTAGTTTTGTCTCTCCTCCCACTATTCATTGCGATGTTGTTTGCTTAGACAAACTTTGAATTGACACTGCATTTCCAAATTTAGGAAACAGTGAGGATACTCACCTCCCCTCCTTCCCTTTTTTTAAATATGTTTTTGTGAAAATTATGAAGATCCTTATATTTTTAGCGGAGTTTCCAGAATCTTCTAAAAATCATATACTTTTATAGAAAATTCACTAAAAATATAAATATTAGAAATTTCTAAATCCAAAGATCATAAATAGTTCCTTAAAAGCTATAAATTTCACTAATCTAAGGATGATAAATGCCTTTGACTATCTTGAATATTTATTTCCTTGATAGTGAATCATCAACCAAGATCCATGCCCCCATATTCTTAATCCTAATGATCTTCATTTCAATATAAACCCTTTTGGAAATAGTTTTTCTTTCTTTTCCTGAAATGATGGTTTTGTACTATGACATTAAACTAGACCACCTAAAATTTCCAATATTATTGATTCTTGGACTATGACCTCAAAGTAATCTCACTTCAACTTCAAATCTTTTTAGAACCAAGATCGTGGCCATAAACTATACCATAATGGTACTAAATCATGACCTTAAACTAAACCACATGGGCCATTTAAAAGATACATGTCATTTTTAATTTTTTTGGGTCCTGGATCACGACCTTAAATAGTGACATTTTCATACATATAATCCCATAATGTTTTCTTTAATGTATCAAACCTCACTTTTTCCACCACTGTAAAGCATCTTGCACTCAAACATGGTAGTGCACTAATGAACATGTACTTATCTACTTATGGTCATTGATCTTGGGTAATTTCTCACATCATTGTTGGATAATTGTTTGGTATCCAATTTTATCTTTTTGAGAACTTTGCTTTCAAAGACCCCAACAAGCAATTTGTAACTCTTTAAATAGTCAAATAATGCTCTAATAAATTGATAATTAACTGGGTATAGTCATTGTCCATAAAGGTCACCTAATGAATATATTATGTGTTCAAGTTATAAATTCATGAGACAAAGCATGAGAACAATAATACATGGAAACATTTGAGAAAGTAAACAAGAATACATACATATTGAGTTGCAAAAATGAAAATCACAATAGTAGGAATATTTGAAGCCCATATAGTGATACAAAGATTCTTAACCCAACTTTTTCTTGACCATCTAGTGACAAGTATCGCCTAGTTAAGAACAATATTACATACATATATTTTAATATCGTCATTAACACTAACTAGTATGATTTTAAGGTTTTGCCGAGTTCGGTTGAAAGTTTCTAATTAATGCATTTGATGATCTTTTACTAATTTGGGGTGCATTATGAAGGTGTGGTAAGCTCCATGTCATTCCAATGTTCCATCTATATTATGGTATTATTACAAGATTTATGTCACTAATGTTCATTTCAAAGTCAAAAACTCATATAGAACAACCAAGATCATGATTCATCAATTCAAGGGGTCCAAACATAAAAGATGATTTAGATCATTAATATTAGGATGTAAGAAGAACAAATTAGTATTAGATGGATGCCCCCTCGAGTGTAAGCATCATATAACCAACATCACGTATTGACTTTTCAATCATACATGTAGTCATCGATGTAATTGACCTCTAGCATTTGTGTTAAACATATGATTTTGTGGGACACCCAAATTAAGGGATCATAAAGGTGATAACAACTCTAAAGGATAAGTCAAAAGATAAAGATCAACATTAAGAAATAGAGCATAAGAGAACAATGTAATCAACATATGCCACATAAGAGCTTAAAATGGGTGAAATAGGGTCACATACACCATTGCATGTAAAGGGGGGTTGTACCTAGACAAAAAGGTCACATACCATCATCATATTTATTGATTTTAGAGACTTATTACAGTTTGATGCATATGAAGACCAAAATTTCACATTTGATTTAGTATCATCATGTGTCATCAAGTTGATACATACCTGAATACTTAGGGTCATATGGAACAACCAAATTAAAAGGGGATTAGGGATGATATTAAAGTCATGGCGAGGTGTACATTATTGATTTTAATGTCTATCAAGAACTAAATATAATTAATGTGCAAGGTAAGAAATTTAGGCCAAGGTACATCATTAATGTCCAACTACAAGTCACTTTATTGAGCTAAAGTCATCCATGATCAATAGGGATGATTAGAACCTTGATCTAGTTCAAAAGTACAAAAAAGATACTAATTTGATAATTAATTGTGTAAAGGTGCATTCTTAGTTCATGTTTCATCATAATCATGCATTATGTATGGTCAAACATAGTCAAAGGTCATTCTTTTAGAAAAAAAGAAAATGCAAATGGTTTAGTGTTCAAAACCATGTCCAAGTTGTAGGCTTCTTTAAGATTACTAATTTGATATGTTATTTTACCTAATTTGGACTAAGGATGAGAAAGTTGTTGAATTTCTATTTGAAATAAAAACTATAGAGTCAGACAAGGGTGTTACATATATTGTTTTGTGATGGAAGCGGATCATGGATCTTTGATACAATGGTCAAATTGGATGCGCACCTCACCCTCTCCTATGGGTGGTCACTGTGCGCCACTTGAGGCCAACAAGCCTTGATCGTGGACGTCGTGAACTCCTCGAAGCACTCATGTGTGCCACTGGGGGATGTTAGTGAGCTCCATGAACCACTAGAGCCAAATCCAACTGTCATTTTAGCATGACCATCTTGGTCCACATGATCGGTTTCTAGGGTAGTCAACCCTCTTGTGTGCAGACCCCTTTCATTCCTAAGACCTAGGCATGGCAGTGCCATTGCTGGACCAAGGAGCTTTGCAAGCTCCACGGCTCACAAGGCTTGGGAAAGAAGTCGACCGACCATGATGTGACCCAAAGGGGTCGATGGTGAGCTCATACCAATATGGGAGGGCTGGAGAGAAAACTCCCAATCTAGTTGTTGGAAATAGCGCCATTAAATTATGGAGGAGAACAATAATATGAGCGGGTGTTGTTGTGTACAAAAAAGGGGGAGAAGAGAGGGGAAATGACTATGGAGAAGAAAGAGAAAGTATATATAATAAATTTGATTAAAGTTTTGAGGGTGAAGTTTATTCTTTGCTCACAAAGGTACTAGTACAATATCAGGTGCATTATATAGACCAAGGAAAAATAAGTTCTTAGGGGCCCTTGGATCCCTAATCCAAGATCAAATGACTGAGAATGAAAATGCTTTAAGGTTAGGAGAAGGAAGATGTGGCAGCTGGGTAACACACCTTCTTATGGGCCCTAATGGACTAGCCCAGAAGCATCAAAAGGGAAGATGAAATTCATAACTTGGATATGAAGGTTCGATTAAGGAAAAATTTATTTCATTGGGTTCGTAATTGAAAAGTACAAAAAATAAATACATTATTGAGAAAGAATCTCACATTCAAGAGGCTCAATTTCAATTGAAAGATGGTGACATACTAAGGGATTGAAGCTTAGGTACATATGAAAATTAATGTCACCAAATGGAAAGCCAAGTACAACAAGATCAAATTATATATATACACCCTCAAACAATTTAGTTAAACTTTAATTGACTGAGGTGGGTTAGTAGTAGAAAGAGTATAATTGATGAGAGAAAAAGTTAGGTGATTACAGTGATCTTGAACCTAAATTGTCTCACTCAATGGGTATCATGATTTCCTCCACACTGAGTAATCTAATCACAAAGGAGAGAGACAATAACATTCCCAAGCTCTTTTCACATTCACATATGTTCTACGATCTTTATTGATTACAACTTTTGTTTTAAATAGAATCATCTTGATGAACCTTAGTCGTGTTCAATCCACTATTGCATCCACATATTTTTCTCTAAGGATATAACCTAGTGAGATAATCAAACATGAATGGAATAAGGAATAGAGAGGCAAAAGAGACACTTCAAAATATAGGAGGTATAGATCCCTTTGATTTCTCACAAACAATCTAGAGGGACATATGTGTATTTAGGTCATGAAGGCTATACTCATCACTTGATAAAAATATGTACCTAACCTTATTAATTTTATGAATGGTTATCTTACTAATTCATCCCTATAAGGAGAAGAGTTCACCTACTCTTATTCACCCTAGTGTAGCTTTAACCTTCACCTTTCCCTAACATAGACGATAAATAGTGAGAGATTAAAATATAGGCTAAATAAGAGCTAGAGCGACGGAGGAAAATCTTTTGAAGCTATGAGATCTTTGATACTTTAGGGAATAGATGAGAAGTAGAGAACAATCATTGGTCGTGGAGTCCACATTTATTATTGGATGTTCACTTATATAAGTCTCATGATCTTTACAAATGATTATCACACTTATCCATCCTTAGAAGGAAAAGGCATCACAGATGATTACCACCCTCCATGAGGTTCACTGGAACATTCTTGATGGTTCTTGCCGTTTTTGTCTTCATGGACAAAAAGTGTGGCCATACATGGCTCAATCATACAGATCTTACTCTAATATGAAACTCTATATGGAGAGGAAAAATATTGACAACCCATTTGTTTCTCACTCTATGGAAATTCATCATAATTTTTGTTCTTTGGCTAATGATGGAGTTCATTCCATTATTTATCATTCTCAATATTTTTTCAACATCTTCCACATATATATTCTACTCAATTTCACCCATTTTTGCCCAATTTGGGTTTATATACAAAATTGTTCTTCTATAGAATCAAGC
This sequence comes from Alisma plantago-aquatica, assembly GCA_963693085.1. NCBI lineage: Eukaryota > Viridiplantae > Streptophyta > Magnoliopsida > Alismatales > Alismataceae > Alisma > Alisma plantago-aquatica. The sequence continues at coordinate 971,549,576 of OY856412.1, read as the reverse complement.
GCAGTTGTCCCTTAACTATGCCTATTATGAGCTATTGTCCATAAGTTGCCAAATTGTATAATCCATAATAAAGTATTCATTTTTTTATCCAATGGATATTCAATGCATTTATCCCCCCCCCCAAAAAAAAATCCATATCTTATTGAATTATAAGGTAGGTAAATCCCAAAGTAATATTTTACTATCCTCCTTCATTATTTTATTGAATTTTATATAAGTTCACACTTTCAATTCATATAATCTAATTATTCTCCATAATGAATATGAAATATCCAATTAATCAGAATCAGAGAACCCTACTTCATCGTGCTTGGAGATATGTAGCGGATTACATTCATTTATTGAGTGCCACGTGGAAAATCAGTGTGATTCTTACACCTGTAATGTAGTTCATAAGCATAGTATTCCACACTTCCATCAGTAATCCTTAACTGTAATTATGTCCTATATATAGACCCTCATACCCAACAGATTTTTCTACACCTTTGTGATTCTTCATAAGCCAGGGGATCAAGTAAACCTTAGAGGTAAGGACATTTGTGACCTTCGTTGCTACCAAGAGATGGTTTTCTCCCTCATTGGAAGGAACCCTTCATTTAGAATGAGTACCAATTTTTGTTCGTAGTAACCTAAAGAGGTCTCTTATAAGAGTTTGATGAGCTAAGTGTAAGAGAACATAGTATGATTTATAGACCCATGTGTGACCATCTCTAAAGGGGCATGAAGATATGTTTCCATGGAGGTAACCTATATGGGGCCAGACCAAGGTAGGTAGGTCACCATTATTCCTTTGAGGGATGCAAAGTTAGTCTTGAATGCCCAGAAAGAGGATGGAGATTCGGGTTAGGATTAAAGAATGTGATGTTCTATGATGGAATCCTAAGTCAATACTAAGGATAAGACTTATGGGAGTAGGAGTTATATGTTCCCTGAATGCACAAGACCATAGGGTCGGGAGGTAACAGCTACCTTTGCCCAAGGCCCATGGGTTAAGAGGTTGACCATCTTCATGAGTTCATGAGGCCTAAGGGGTAAAAGTGAGAAGAACTCCTTAGATGCATAAGGGTCAGATCACCCCAAAAGTATTGGCACCCTAGAGACCTTGAGGTAATTACTAAGGATTGTACATAAGAGCAATGGGAAGACCCAAGAGTGTTTGGGAATAGTCTTTCTAGGGATGTAAACATAGATTGGAGATGTTTATGATGTAGAGATGAGATGTATGTTTCAACTTAGTTTGGAAAGTGTAATGGCGTTGTGTGATACACCATCTCTACTCTTAGAACGGGATGAACTTTGTATTTGGACTGCATCCAAATGCTTATTTCATCTTGTTATGGGTGTGAGAGACTGGGTAAAATGCATGCCATATATTAAGGATGGAAGTGATATGAGTTGAAACCCTTCTATGATGATTGAGGATAGAGGAAGTACAACACCTTATAAGAGTACATTGGAAAGATGGTTTGAAAACATATGGAGAACAAAGGTGATATGAAGAGTGTACCTTCCTGAAAGTAGTTGGAATCTATGAGTCATAAGTTTGGGTTTGATAACTGAGATGATGAGCTCAAAGTTTTCTTGACTCACTTAGACCTATACCTGAGATGAGGATTATGAGTGAAGTATAGGAGGGTTTATGGCTTAACCATCACCTAGCATGTAAGGATGTTTATGTGGTAACAAGATGTTCTCAAAAAAATACGGCTCAGGTGTATATCTATCTTGCATAGCCAGTAGAGGGACTGGAAAAGGTTGCTAGGTGGACCCTACACCCATTAGAGGATCAGACTTATGTGGCTAACACTCAGATATAACATGGCCTGTTGGTCAAGTTAGTGGTTACTCAGTTAGCCATCCCAGAGTTTGATGAGATAAAAGGATAGTTGTCAGAACCTCAGATACACTTCTCAGGAAAGGAAGGTGGTGAAAACTGCTACAAGAGTGTTTTAGGGTTTCTTAGGAGTCATCGTTGAGGAATCATGTCATGCCATAAGCTCATGGTTTTAAGTACACCGTACATCGTGGTACTACCAAGATGCTTAAGGATTGTATTTGGTCCTTGATTACCAGGGATGAAGAAGGATATAGTGTTGCATTTGCCAATTTCCATACATGGCAGAAGATGAAGGTCGAACACCAGTGAGTTGCTACAGATAATGAGAAATCCCTGAGAGGGAATGGGAGTGGATCACCATGGACAGTGTGGTGGGTCTCCTCTAGACCAAGAGAGGTCATGATGCAATATGGATAATGGTAGATCACCTTACATTGCCTAATAGAGAGACCTGTCAGTATGACAGTTTTGGTTGAACTATATATATGAGAGAGAGAGATAGTTCAACTACACCATGATCAGAGTTCAATATCTTGAGTATAACCTCAAGTTCACTTCCATGTTGTGGGAGTAGGTGTAAGAAGAACTCGATGCTAGGTTGAAGTTGAGTACCGTATATCACCCCTGATTGGGGCACAATCAAGAGAATATGAGCCAGACTCTAGAAGGTCTGATGAGAGCATGTGTGCTCGTTTAGGGTGATACATGGGAGCAGTTCCTACCCCTAGATGAGTTGGCATGTTGTGATAGCCACCATAGCCAGTATCGCGATGTATGAAGCTCAGTAAGGTAGGATGTGTCAGTCACCACTTCACTTGGATGATGTTGTTAATGAGGACCTTGCAAAGGTCAGAGGGACCATAGTGTATGAAAATGAAGACACTTTGATCAAGAAATGGCTGAGAAAGCCTAGGAAAGATAGGAGTTGTAAACCGATGCAAAGTAGACTGAAATGCAGTTCATTGTGGGTAAACATGTGTTATGAAAACCCAACCCCTCTAAGCTATAGCTGAGAAAGATAAGACCCCGATACATGGGTCCATTTGAGATGGATTGGTGGAGTTGCTAATGTATAGCCTTACCCCTTAGGATAATATGATGTGTTCCATGTGTCTGATCTAGAGCACTATGTGAGGTACCCAAGTAATGTGTTGAGCAATGAACCTAGTGAGCTCCTGAGGGAGGATGAAATGTCCTGAGTCACCTGTGAGGATTCTAGATACCAAGGTGAAAGAACTCATATGTAAGAATATAAGCTGATAAAGGTTCTTTGGAAGAACCATGGAGAGGATGAAGCCACAAGGGAGCCAATGATGGATGCAGAAAAGTCTTATCCTGAACTGTGTGTATGTTTGGTGGAATTTTGAGGGCAAAATTCCTATAAGAGGGGAAGGATGTTACAACCCCAATTTTTGGGTTCATATGGTTGGAAATGTAATTTCCCCAATAAATATATGATTATGGGAATTTGTATGAACTATATGTATTGGATGGATTCCCTTTGCAATATTTTATTTGTGCATGTGATTTTGTGGATCATAAGATATTAATGAGTCCAATATGATTAAAAGAAAAAGAAGAAATCAAATAATGCATTATTAAGAAGGAAATTTGAGATAATGATGAAAATATAAGAAATATGGATAATGGAATCATAATGGATGAGATTTTGATTCCACATGGTTTCTAATGGTAAAAGGAATCTAAATAAATGATATTAAAGAATAGGAGAGAGAAAATATGCATAAAATATGCCTTAATAAGTGATAACTTGCATATGAATAAAAGTACCTCATACTTTCGAGTTTGAGTCCCAAACATAGCACACAAGTAGATTAAGTGATCATGGACTTTCTCCTAAAATTTGGGAGTAAAAGGATAAACGGATTGGGAGATATTATTTTTATAAAGTGGGAGGAATACCATTAAATGTCACAATTTATATTCATACTAGAATTGTTTCTATCAACCTTTTTTGGCACATAAAATGAGGACCATCGATCTGATATCCAATGGTGACACCATCTTCACCTACTCAAAGTTGAGAAAGGCAACCCGGGTACAGTTGGCTCCTCTCTATTTTGTGTGTTGCTCTCACCACAACCCATATGAACCAATGAAAACTTTCTAATTGCCAAGAGGAGATAATTCCGAATCGATTGACCCACATTTTGGGTACCTTTGGAAATAATTTACCACTTTCCCCAAATAACTATAGGGGTCAAAACTCAATTAAAAATCGATCGGTTAGCCACCACTATAAAAGGGTTGGTAGACTCCTCACAAGGCTGGTAGGTATCCCTTCATAGTACTAAGAAGCCGAATCTACCTTCAATTCCAACCACCAGATCCCAAGTCTCCTCTCTTGTTCTCTGAACCTTGCCTGGAAACCTCCTTCCTGACGTCCCTGAATGAACCATCCCCGATGGAATTGAATCCACCAACGAGTTCGGTTGGACAAGGCGGCAGTTTTGGAACCTTGTCCCGATCTCCAGTGCTTTGAATTGCAAGGTCAACCTTTGATTGACCCACCCAGGAACAAAGCGGGAGCCTGGACGCAACTCGGGAGGAAGAAGAGGATGAAGGGGGAGAAATACCAACGTTGCCCCCGAGAGTGCATTGAAGAGGAAAGGGTAAACACGTCTTTTAGCCCATTTCTAGCTTTATTTTTGCTGGGATGAGTGGCTGAGTTGGCCACGGGCCATTGGCTGGGCATGGCCCGCTTGGAAAAGAAAAAGGTGGGACGCATACTGACGTGGCTCTTTGCTATTGGTCCAAAGGAAACTTATTTAGAAAAATTTTAGTTAATTATTGGTAACTCCGATGAAGTCATATTATATATGAATTTTGATCATAAAAATGTGTATAATCCAATAAAAATATGATCATGATCAATATATGCTTCTAGTTTGAAAAGAATATAAAGTTATCATCTTTAATGGTTTAATTTATGAAATACCCTAAGAATTGATGATAATTGGATCTAATGATGTTCTTTAAATGTTTTGAGAAAATAATAAACTGTTAATAAAAGGAATAATTAGATCTAAAAAGATGATCTTTATGCATAATTGGCATAATTTAGGGTTCCATGTACATGAATATGCATTAATGGGCTTAGAAACCCTAATTTAGGTGATGATGACTTTTAATGGTTTTAATTGTGTAACTCCATGAATAAAATAGAGATATATGTTCTAAATTTAATTTGAATAAGAAAGATTCTTAATGTTGATAGTTGGAGCAATTGGGGTTTTTATGAGTCGAAAAAGTATTTTAGGGTTTGCTGACCTAAAAAGGACAAAGTTAGAGAAATTGATCTAAGAAACCCTAATGAATCCTAATGAAACATAGAAATCATAGAAAGGTGTCCCAAGTCAATAAGGAGTCATTTGGGATATGTTTGTGACAATTAGACACTATACATGTTTTTAGGATCAATGTTTGCTTGATTGATTGATTGGCTTGCTTGATTGGACATCTAGTTGGATTTGGATATATTGCTTCTTTGAGATCTCCAAATGAGGTAAGTGGTTACACTAATGGTTAAATCGCTTTAGTTTCACGACGATTCCTGGGGTTTTATCGGTTTCTTAGAAATAATTGCTTGATTGACTTTTATTTCATGAAACTATAAAGTGACTATAACTATCACTATAATTATACATGCATGACTAGCTCAGATCTTGGTTCTCCTGTGTAGCTCTAATGATGATGAGATAGATGACCTAGAACATGGACTACCCGTGAGGTATGTTCATCAGGTTATCATGAGTCGATGTGTTGGTCTACCTATGGGTAGGACCATACGAATCCATGACCCTATGTATTGATCTACTGGTAAGGTTGGGTCATGAGGGTTAGTTGAGACCTACCATATGAGACGTAGTATCCATGTCCATTGCAGGGACAGCACAGACGCTAGGGTATGTAAGGATTGAGTAGTGAAGTTTAAAATGTAAAGTTTGTGTTGTTAAATCATAATTGATTGCAATTTGTTGTTCCAATTAAAAGCAAGATTATTGGTTCCCCCACATACTAGTATAATTTGTTATAATGATCGTCATTTTGTTTGCCGACGTTTTAGGTAATATCTAAATATGGACAAATGGTAAAGTGGCACCTGTGAAGATTAAAGTTAAAATAATAAAGGAGGATTTAGGTAGATAGAATCCTACTTCAGGCAGAAGTCCCAATAACCTAGTTTTGAAGGTATGTTAAAAGAAATTTTTTATTCAAGTTTTCAGTTTAGTCTTTAGTAAAATTTATTAATTATTTTTGATCATTTGCAAAACCATTGATCCTGTTTTGGGATAACACCTCTGACTTCTTGGTCTCCCTTAATTGGAGGTTACTGGGAAGCAGGGTCATTACATTTGGTATAAGATTCGTGGTTTTCCATTTAATCTCTAATAATTATTAAATTTTACAAACTCTATAGAACCCAAGGGAGTTATTAGGGGATTTTCCAATGATGGAGGTGTCTAGAAAAGGATCATGATCTAGGGGCTGGCAAGATTTTCCTCTACCCTGCTAGTTAGTCTACGAGGACTCCAGGATTCTGTGTGACTGCCTGGCCAAAATCAAAGGATTTGACTCAAAATAAGATACCTCTAGGTCTTCTCATCTAATTTCATCCCTTATTTACCTCTTATTTCTAGAAAAAAAATTAAGAGATTTGGGTTTCTCTCTCTCTCCACCACCCTCCTAAGTTTTTTGGGTTAAGAATGATAAGGATTAAGGAATCCTCCATCAAATAATAAAAGGCATGTAAGAAAGATGTCATGGACATTAGTTTTGATAATTAGAAACTCAGATTGAGTTTAGTTACATGCTTAGGTTGCATGGCCTATGTTGTTGTGCTCTTGGTTACCCGTCAGGAGAACACTGAGGTTAAACCATCTTGTAGGAAGAGGAGGAGAGAGTTAGTCTTAGAGTAAGAAGCCTCTAGGAAGAGGAAGAGACCTGACACTTCCTCTGAGGACAATGCTAACCCTAAACCTAAGTGGTAGTTAGAGAAAGAGGAGACACAATGAGTTGATAGTTGACCATGCATGCACATATGTGGGTTAGACATTCATGTTGTATAGAGGTTTCGAGTATCCATAAGAAGCATGATCTATGTGTAGTTGGTTGACCCTAGTGCCTTGTGGCGACCCAACCTTGGGAGGGTCGTGCCTGTTAGGGTGAGGGGTAGCTCCCTCATTGAGGAGGTTAGTGGTAACCATATAGGAACCCTAACAACTATATAAGAGTAGATAGGAGGCATGCACCTACATAGAAGAGAACAGAAGCAAGGCTGACAGTGGGTTTTAGACCTAGACTCGAAGGGTTATACCTGATGTTCATGAGATGAGCATGCATAGCTTTGGATAATCTTGGTAGAACATAGGTTTTGGATCATACTTTTCACCCAAGTAGGTGTAGATAGGTAACCTTAAAAAGCTTGAACCATCTTCAGAGAGAACCTCTAGTGGAAGGACTAGTCGTAGGGTTAGCTCTAGAGAAAGGGCGAGACCCGTTGAAGGAGGTTGGAAACCTTGACTCTGAGACTTGAGGAATCATGAGATATTGGGAATTATATGATTTGGGTTAGACGACCCTGAGTTGATAGATGTGGTTGCCTCATGCATGATCCTTGGAGGCTTGTTGTACCTTGGATGTTTTTGAAGGAACAAAACTCTAGAAAGGGAATAGGATGAACGTGTAGAAGATAAGAGTACCTACCTTTTAGGAGCGTGAAGAAGAGTTCCTTAGACCCTAAAAAGGTATGGTAACAAGTTGTGAGACATCGTAACCAGTTGACTCTAAAGGTTTTTCATGTGGAAGAATGGCAGGAATCATATGCCATACCTTGTACATGTTTATTTTGTGGTTGAACAGGTGAACATGCAATTAGACGGCTGATGCATAGGAAGTGAACCTGGGATTCCAAAACCAAGGAGGGGAAGTAGCAATACCTAGTGCACATGATTCTCAAGACGTCGTTTGAGTTCCTAAGGATTCGAGTGTGGAACCCCTCATGTATAGAACTAAAGGAAACCTTACTAGGACTAATGTATACATTTGAGGAACCATTTGCATAGGTGGGAGACATATGCATGTATGATATTGGTCCAATGTGGAGGAAAAAGAATGAATATGACGTACCAAGTAACTTAGCATGGCTTAGTAGGTTGTCTTCTTGCTAGTTATGTGAATAAGTATCATGGTAGGGCTAAGCATGTACATGATGATGTAAGCCTTGGAGATAAGACATTTGTGACATTTGTTGCTATCAAGAGATGGTTTTCTCCCATCCTAGGAAGGAACGCTTCATGTAGGATGAGTATAATTTTTGTTCGTAGTAACCTAAAGAGGCCTCTTATAAGAGTTCGACAAGCTAAGTGTAAGAGAAAATAGTATGATTTAAAGACCCATGTGTGACCATCTGTAAGGGGCATGAAGATATGATACCATGGAGGTAACCTATATGGGGCCAGATTGAGGTAGGTAGGTCACCATGATTCCTGTAAGGGATGCAAAGTTAGCCCTGAATGACCAGAAAGAGGATGGATATTTAGGTGAGGATTCAAGAATGAGATGTGCTATGATGGAATCCTAAGTCAATACTAAGGATAAGACTGATGGGAGTAGGAGTTATATATTCCCCGAATGCACAACACCACAGGGTCGGGAGGTAACAACTACCTTTTCTCGAGGCCCTTGAGTTAAGAGGTTGGCCACCTTCATGAGTTCATGAGGCCTAAGGGGTAAAAGTGAGAGGCACTCCTTAGATGCATAAGGGTCAGATCACCGAAAAAGTACTGACACCCTAGAGACCTTGAGGTAATGACTAAGGATTGTACATAAGAGCAATGGGAAGACGCAAGAGTGTTTGGGAAAAACCTTTCTAGGATGTAAACATAGATTGGAGATGTTTATGACATAGAGATGAGATGTATGTTTCAACTTAGTTTGGAAAGTGTAATGGCATTGTGTGATACACCATCTCTACTCTTGGAACATGATGAACTCTGTATTTGGACTGCAGCCAAATGATTATTTCATCTTGTTATGGGTGTGAGAGACTAGAAAAATGCATGCCATATATTAAGGACAGAAGTGATATGAGTTGAAACCCTTTTATGATGATTGAGGATGGAGGAAGTACCACACCTTATGAGAGTACGTTGGAAGGATGGTTTGAAAACATAATGAGAATGAAGGTGATATGAAGAGCGTACCTTCCTGGAAGTAGTTGGAATCTATGAGTCATAAGTTTGGGTTTGATAACTGAGAAGATGAGCTCAAATTTTTCTTGACTCACTTAGACCTATACCTGAGATGAGGAAGTATAGGAGAGTTTATGTCTTCACCATCACCTAGCATGTAAGGATGCTTATGTGGTAACAAGATGTTCTCAACAAAATATGGCTCAGGAGTACATCTGTCTTGCATAGCAAGTAGAGGGATAGGAAAAGGTTGCTAGGTGGACCCTACGCCCATTAGAGGACTAGACTTATGTGACTAACACTCAGATATAACCTGGCCCATTGGTCAAGTTAGTGGTTACTCAGTTAGCCAGCCCAGAGCTTGATGAGATAAAAGGATAGTTGTGAGAACCTCAGATACACTTCTTAGGAAAGGAATGTGGTTAAAACCGCTACAAGAGTGTTTTAGGGTTTCTGAGGAGTCACCGTTGAGGAATAATGTCATGCCATAAGCTCATGGTTTTAACTACACCATACACCGTGGTACTACCAAGATGGTTAAGGATTGTATGTGGTCCTTGAGTACCTGGGATGAAGAAGGATATAGTGTTTCATGTGCTAGTTGACGTACATGCCAGTAGGTGAAGGTCAAACACCAGTGAGTTTCTACAGATAATGAGAAATCCCTGAGAGGGAATGAGAGCGGATCACCATGGATAGTGTGGTGGGTCTCCCCTAGACCAAGAGAGGTCATGATGCAATATGGGTCATGGTAGATCGCTTTACCTTGCCTAATAGAGAGCCCTATTAGTATGATAGTTTTGGTTGAACTATATATATATGAGAGAGAGATAATTAAACTACACCATGATTCGAGTTCAATATCTTGAGTATAACCTCAAGTTCACTTCCATGTTGTGGGAGTAGGTGTAAGAAGAACTCGATGCTAGGTTGAAGTTGGGTACCGCATATCACCCCGGACTGGTGGACAGTCAAGAGAATATGAGCCAGACTCTAGAAGGTTTGATGAGAGCATGTGTGCTCGTTCAGGGTGATACATGAGAGCAGTTCCTATCCCTAGTGGAGTTTACTTGTCATGATAGCCACCATAGCCAGTATCGGGATGTATGAAGCTCTGTAAGGGAGGGTGTCATTCACCACTTCACTTGGATGATGTCGGTGAAGAGGACTTTGTGAAGGTTAGAGGGACCATAGTGTATGCGGATGAAGACACTTCGATCGAGAAATGGCTGAGAAAGCCCAGGAAAGACAGGAGTTGTGAACCGATGCCATATAGACTGAAATGCAGTTCACTGTGGGTAAACATGTGTTATGAAAACCCAACCCCTCTGAGCTATAGCTGAGAAAGCTAAGACCCTGATACATGGGTCCATTTGAGATGGATTGGTGGAGTTGCTTATGTATAGCCTTACCCCTTAGGATAATATGATGTGTTCCATGTGTCTGGTCTAGAGCACTATGTGAGGTACCTGAGTAATGTGCTGAGCAATGAAACTAGTGAGCTCCTAAGGGAGGATGAAATGTCATGAGTCACCTGTGAGGATTCTAGATACCAAGGTGAAAGAACTCAGATGTAAGAATATAAGATGATAAAGGTTCTTTGGAAGAACCATGGAGAGGACTAAGCCACATGGGAGCCAATGATGGATGCAGAAAAATCTTATCCTGAACTGTGTGTATGTTTGGTGGAATTTTGAGGGAAAAAGTCCTATAAGAGGGGAAGGATGTTACAACACCAATTTTGGGTTCATATTGTTGGAAATGCAATTTCCCCAATAAATGTATGATTATGGGAATTTGTATGAACTATATGTATTGGATGGATTCCCTTTGCAATATTTTATTTGTGCATGTGATTTTGTGGATCATAAGATATTAATGAGTCCAATATGATTAAAAGAAAAAGAAGAAATCAAATAATGCATTATTAAGAAGGAAATTTGAGATAATGATGAAATTATAAGAAATATGGATAATGGAATCATCATGGATGATATTTCGAGTCCACATTGTTTCTAATGGTAAAAGGAATCTAAATAAATGACATTAAAGAATAGGAGAGAGAAAATATGCATAAAATATGCCTTAATAAGTGATAACTTGCATATGAATAAACGTACCTCATACTTTCGAGTTTGCATCCCAAAATTAGCACACAAGTATATTAAGTGATCATGGACTTTCTCCTAAAATTTGGGAGTAAAAGGATAAACAGATTGGGAGATATGATTTTTATAAAGTGAGAGGAATGCCATTAAATGTCACAATTTATATTCATACTAGAATTGTTTTTATCAGCCTTTTTGGCGTGTGAAACATGGACCATCAATATGATATCCAATGCTGACTCCATCGTCACCTGCCCAAATCCAAGGAAGGAAACCCTGACATAGTTGGCTCCTCTCTATTTTGTGCGTTGCAATCACCAAAACCCATATGAACCAATGAAAACTTTCCCATTGCCATGAGGAGATAATTTTGAATCTATTGACCCACTGTTTGTGTACATTTGGAAACAATTTACCACTTTCCCCAAATAACTGTAGGGGTCAAAACTCCATTAAAAATTGGCTGGTTAGCCACCACTATAAAAGGATTGGTAGACTCCTCACAAGGCCGACATGTATCCCTTCAGAGCACTAAGAAGCCTAATCTACCTTCAATTCCAATCACCAGATCCCACGTCTCCTTCTCTCTTCATCTTTGAACCTTGCCTGGAAACCTCCTTCCCAATGTCCTTGAATGAACCATCCCCGGCAGAATTGAATCCACCAACGAGTTCGGTTGGACCAAGCGACAGTTCTGGAACCTTGGCCCGATCTCCGGTGCTTTGAATCATAAGGTCAACCTTTGGTTGACCAACCCAGGTGCAAAGTGGGAACCTAGTCATGACTCACGAGGAAGAAGAGGATGAAGGGGAATAAATACCAATGCTACCCCTGAGAGTGCATTGAAGAGGAAAGGGTAAACACGTCTTTTAGCCCATTTCTAGCCTTCTTTTTGCTGGGACGAGTGGCTGAGTTGGCCACGGGCCGTTGGCTCGGCCTGGCCCACTTGGAAAAGAGAAAGGTGGTCCACATTCTGATGTGGCTCCTTGCTATTGGTCCAAAGCTAACTTATTTAGAAAAATTATAGTTAATTATTGGTAACTCTGATGAAGTCATTTTATATATGAATTTTGATCAGAAAAATGTGTAGAATCCAATAAAATATGATCAGGATCAAAATATGCTTTCAATTTGAAAAGAGTACAAATTTATCATCTTTAATGGTTTAATTTAAGAAAAACCCTAAGAATTTATGATAATTGGATCTAATGATGTTCTTTAAATGTTTTTAGAAAATATTAACCTATTGTTAATAAAAGGAAGAATTAGATCTAAAAAGATGATCTTTATGCATAATTGGCTTAATTTAGGGTTCCATATACACGGATAAGCATTAATGGGCTTAGAAACCCTAATTTAGGTGATGATGCCTTTTAATGGTTTTAATTGTGCAAATCCATGAATAAAATAGAGATATGATGTTCGAAATTTAATTTGAATAAGAAAGATCCTTAATGTGGATAGTAGGATCAATTAAGGTTTTTATGAGTAGAAAAAGTATTTTAGGGTTTGTTGACCTTAAAAGGACAAAATTTGAGAAATTGATCTACGAAACCCTAATGAATCCTAATGAAACTTAGAAATCATAGAAAGGTGTCCCAAGTCAATAAGGAGTCATTTGGGATATGTTTGTGACAATTAGACATTATACATGTTTTCAGGATCAATGTTTGCTTGATTGATTGATTGGCTTGCTTGATTGGACATCTAGTTGGATTTGGATATATTTCTTCTTTGAGATCTCCAAATTAGGTATTTGGTTATGCTTATGGTTAAATCACTTTAGTTTCACAGCAATTCCCGAGGTTTTATCAGTTGCTTGGAAATAATTGCTTGATTGACTTTTATTTCATGCAACTATAAAGTGACTATAACTATCACCATAATTATACATGCATGACTAGCTCATATCTTAGTCCTCCTCTATATCTCTAATGATGATGAGATAGATGACCTAGTACATGGTCTACCCGTGAGGTATGTTCATCAGGTTATCATGAGTTGATGTGGTCTTCCTTTAGGTAGGACCATACGACTCCATGACCCTATGTATTGATCTACTTGTATGGTTGGGTCATGGGGGTTAGTTTAGATCTACCATATGAGAGGTAGTATCCATGTCCACTTTAGGGACAGCACAGAGGCTAGGGTATGTAAGGATTCAGTAGTGAAGTTTAAAATGTAAAGTTTGTGTTGTTAAATCATAATTGCTTGCAATATGTTGTTACAATTAAATGCAAGACTATTGGTTCCCCCACATACCAGTATAATTCATTATACTGACTGTCGTTTTGTTTTTCAACATTTTAGGTAATATCTAAAATTGGGCAAATAGTAAAGTGGCACTTGTGATGATTAAAGTTAAATAATAAATGAGGATTTAGGTAGATAGAATCCTACTTTGGGTAGAAGTCCCAGTTACCTAGTTTTGAAGGTATGTTAAAAGAATTTTTTTTATTCCAGTTTTTAGTTTAGTCTTTAGTAGAATTTATTAATTATTTTTTATTTTTTGCAAAACCACTGATCCTGTTTTGGGATAACGCCTCTGACTTCTTGGTCTACCTTAATTGGGGGTTACTGGGAAGCGGGGTCATTACAACAACCTAAAACCATCCAGACTTGAGATCATAGAAAGAAGGTTCAATACAGATTTACCAGACATCATAGAGGTTCTAACATCATCCCCACTCATAAAAATATTTTTGAATTCAATTTTTAGCTATATTTTCATCTTTTTTTCCTTATATGCCCATGGGTGGAATCAAAAATTGGTTTTCTAATATTGCTTATTTAGTTGTTTGTCTTGTTTTTTTATCATTTTATGATTGAAATGTGGTAGTGACTCTGAGCTTATTCTTTTTATAATTTTTTTTGTTTTTAATCAACCATCAAATTATCTTCCTCAAATAATTTCTTGAACAGGTATAACATTACTACATATTTAGTTACACACAAAACTTCATAATATTATTAAAGTTGGAGTGTGTGAATTTTTATATCCACATGATAATGGAAGCTCAAATACGTGTATATGTATGATGTTTCATTAGTGCTAACAATCTAATTTGTTAATTTTCCCTTTTTTATTTTATTTATATTTTTTTGGGGTCCTAATATGAAGTATGCAATTTTAGTTCATTTTGGTAATTGTTTCTCCCGTCTATATGCTAATAGGAGTGTTAATACATGTTTTTCATTGACATGTCCATATAATTGTTTTCCAAGTGTAGTAAACATAGAACCATACCCAACTTTTTAATGTCTATTCTAGAATAAACCTAAATTCCTAGGATTCTTGAACCTACTGAAACAATAATAAAATATATTTATACTAACATATTATCAACTACAAATATATAATCTGAATATAATATCAATTTTTATATACATAATTGCAAAAATATTTAAAAGGATAATATGTAACCATTTTATACCTTCATTAGATAAAGGATTGTGCGTATATGTGAGATCAACATTACGATATTACTAAAAACTAACATATAACTCACGAAATTTTAATTTAGACATCAACTTCGGAATTCAAATTCACTGATATTGACAAAATCAAACTCAAAACCAATTTAGTTTTGGTTTAAGTTAGGTTTGGGGGCTCAAACACCACGTATGTAGTCCTAAGTATTCCACTACAACCTATAGGTTTAGGTTATTTCAATAGGTTCTACAAACCTTTAAGTGGAGGGCCAAATAATGTTCCTATTTTTTTGAAACATATTGTAGTTTGAGTGGGGTTGGATTTGGGGATTACACTCTTGTGTCGGGTCATGTCAGGAGTTGATGAATCTTGATTAACTTCCATAGACCTTCATGTGCAAGTTTTTAAACTTATCTTGACATACCTTGAGGTGGATCATTCAAGAATTTTGATCATTAGTGTCAAATATGTGGTATTACTTAAGAATCTAATACTTACATAGTATGGATTAACCACATTATATTCATGTTAAACAATATTCATTTCATGAATCTCTCATAGTCTTAGTGAAAGGGGTAGCTAATAAGCATGAAATATAAAACCTAATAAATTAATGTGAAATGATGTATAGAAATTGATTGTGTATCATAGATTGATGACGAGAGTGGAAATATAAAGAACATAAGTCGAACATATGTCTGCTACACATGTTATACAACTTATTTCTTTGGATTTCTTTACTTTTCTAGAATAGATACACCTTCAAATTTTGAATTTTTCAAAGTGAGTACAGATTGTGTATACGGTTTGGGTCATGCATTGATTTGAATTTCTTTTATAAGTATGTTTATTATATGGTGCATGCTAAGGAACATTTAATTTCATTCTAACATATTAATTTTGTTAAAATCCATGTGTTTATTTTCTTGTAAAACTAGTTGTTTCTTATGTGAGAATCATGTTCATTATTATGTTCATGTTTTATGTGTTTACCTTGTAGTCATGTTCTATTCCTATACATATATAGGTGAAACTCTTTATACATTGAGCACTTGGGGATATTTGTTGTCGTGGAACAACAAAGGTCTAAATTGATCTATTGGTAGCAGATTAGACTACATATGAATATGCCCCTATCAAAAATTTCTAATTTGAACTATTTCCATTGTTGGATATCCAAAAGTAGGCAAAAGTTTATGTATTTACATGGTTATTAGGGCTGATGTTGATGCGTAATTATGTTTATTAAATAAGAATAACCCTAAGTTGGAAACATTTACTGGTAAGAAGTATGACACCTTATATATCTTTGAGACCCCATGTATTTTGGATCCAACTTTTGATCACAAAAATATCTTTTGAATATATGATATGACTGACCGTGTTCATTTAAAGAAGTCGTTATATTAATTATCTTGATGTATCAAATTCATGTGGACACAATAAAACTCAAAATTTAGTTTCTTAAAGTTTCACCTATTTTACTTAATAAGCCCATTCTAACATTGTGTTAAGAGATTTTTCTTCATTTTTTAATTATATTCTAGACAATTATATGTATATATATCATAACATAGATAGATGTTAAGGGGATCAAGACAACATTTTTCTGAGTAGAATATGCCACCACCAAAGCAATTTGTTGTCCATGAAATTCTCAGTTGATAATGGAATCAATGTCATGATAGTTGAATCTTCTGAAAAGCTTTTGAATGCGTAATGCATATACTTTGACCTAAAGAATGGATATGTATAGTGTTTTCCATGTACATTGTGTAATAGTGGTAAAATATAATGTCCTTCACATGTACACTGTTTCATTTTGTACACAAGTGAAATAGTTGACATATATAGGCATACCTAAATTATAAATATTTTTATCTAATATATATATATATATATATATGTGTGTGTGTGTGTGTGTGTGTGTGTGTGTGTGTGTGTGTGTGTGGGTGTGTGTATGTATATATATGTATATATATATATATATATATATATATATATATATATATATATATATATATATATATGTGTGTGTGTGTGTGTGTGTGTGTGTGTGTGTGTGTATGTATATATATGTATATATATATATATATATATATATATATTATATTTATATATATATATATATATATATATTTCAAACTAACTTGATATGTAGATATTTTAATACATCTATCACTTTTTTCTCCAAATTGACTACATAAATAGATTTTTAATAACTATGCCAACATGTACAATTGTATACACACATATAATTTTAGAAAAAACTTTATCTATATATTAATGTGGAGTTGGTTGATTATGTACCTATAAATGTAAAAAAAATACAACCAAAAGAAATATAGAAGAATATTATTCACATGCTTTATATCTATTAATATATGTAGACAAAGCCTTCATCTACAAAAAAGTGATTTTTCCACATCATTTTATTTTTAAATTGAAAATATTTTCTCTTGTACTAGAGAGATCTTTTTAATATCGTATTGTATGAATAGTCTAGGCCAAAGCAGAACATGTAATTGAGTGTATATTTTATCAAGAACCCTATTCCCACATGCCCTTTGAAATTTCACTACATGGGAGATAGTAAATTGTGATCTTTTTGAGTTATTTGGAGGCTTGACCTCCCTTGGTGTGGGGTTGGACCATAGTAGTGGTTTTATATCTCCATGCTAGTTTTATAAGGATTTCTTGTGTTGAATTTCCACATATAACATGTACGTGTAAGATGATAGAAGACATAAATACTTATAATAAGGGAGGCTCACCATCTAGTTTCCTTTATATGACATAATTTTATAGTGATTCAGTGCATATTTTGTTCTCACTACCATTGTTTCCAATTAATGTCCAAGAATGGGAGGTTAATCTAACACTAGTAAGTATACTTATGTTTAGTAGGTAGATTTCCACTATGGTGTCCCAATGATGTTTGTCCTTTTCCATAATTTTGCTTGAGTTAATAGTAAGGTGAAGATGCATGATTTACTTGTTACTTTTTCATGGCAATGGGAATCCCAAAAAACTATAACACCTATTGGTTACAATTGTATGACCACTATCCTTATTTGTTTCTTGTAAATTCAATCGATTCCCATCATCTTATTGTGATACAATTTCTCCTTTTGAATTTACTTACAGATTTTTATAAACTAATAAGATGATAGAACCTTACAATTGAATAAATGCTCTATCTATATCCTAAAATGAAACACAACCATTTTTAGACATTTAAGAATTATAAAATGTTAAATATCAACTTTTTTAAAATGGATATCTTGTGAATACACTACGATTATCCATAGTATAGGTTCTTCTTATGTGATTCTCCTCTCCCTTGAAATCTAATTAGACGTGACTAATAGTAGACCTGATGTTGGCTAGACTGATGTTGAAGAATTATGCTTCTCAATTTGATGGGACTATAGAGATAACTTCGCCTATGACATGTTAATGGGTTCCCAGCTCATTGTGAGCCTATGCATATAGCAAGAACATAAATTGTACTTCACTAAATGGAATAGTAGTATTGGAACCTAGAAAAAGTGGAATAATATAATAATATAAATTGGATTAATATAAAATATCTTCATTAATTTATTTCAATTGATATCATTGGTCACTCTTAAATATTATTTAATGTAACAATGTTAAATATTTTAAAAAATTTATGACAGTTTCATACTAATTTATTGTTAAAAATTTATTATTTGGAAGATATGTGAAGGTTTTCTAAAAAATTGAATGAATTCCAAATCATCATGTTGATTATGTACCTTTATTATGTATTTAATTGAGTAGGTGTCAGTTATCCATACCAATTAATTTCAACACCTAAGTATTACTAGTCCAGAAAATATGAATATCGATATACTTAGAATATTTAACTCAAGTGGTGTTAAATAGTATGTAAATATATTTTGTATTATAAATTTCTTTAATTTAATTTATAAATATTTAAATACATAATGATAAAGAAGAGATCCTATATCATGTAATTTTCCTTTTCCAAGATTTATAATATGTATGTGGAAATGGGTCCTTGTGACCAATCAGAGGGTCCAAGGTGAGGGGATATTAAGAACCTTTTCTGATACTAGTGGAATTCTAAGTGGGATAATATAATAAGAAACTTGGAAGGTCCCTAAGATATGTATTTTTGTTACACAACAACAAAATGAGAGTTTTAATCTTCCCAAACAGTCAATTAGTTAACTAATTGTACGATTTAGTGATATATGTTGTCAAAGAGAATTCCACTAGTTTACCACTACTTGTTTGCAAATAAGTTTTTACCCATGCACCTCGGGCATATGGACCTAGTTGTAGTAATTATGGATCTTCTATAGATTGAAAACACAAGAAACCATGTGGAAGGCTAAGGTTATTTAGTTAGTTGGTCTTAATATTTTGGTAACTCTTTTGACGTGAAATGAGTCACTAGGGGAATATAACTTTTTGGCATCAATCTAGTAGGTATGACCAATTGGATTCATAGATATAATAAGCAGGTTAGCATAATTGAAAAGTGAGTCTAAATCATTTAACTAAATAAAATTTGACCCAACATAGACACTTCTAATGATTTATCAAAATTTGATTCAACACTATTTAATTTATAGTTTTTTAAACATTAGATACTTTCAACTTTCTTAATGTGCTTAATAATCATCCATAGGTATATTTAGCTTAGATATATGAATCATATGTCTATCAAGATATAACATTTATTTTTAAGTTTATTTATTCATGTTGTTGGGATATGTAAATTAATTGTAAAGATCCCCACTTTCATAGTATTAGATTAACAAGTATACTATTTATTTTCATAGGGAAGGGGACAAAGGAGGCCAAGGGTCCTAAACGTATAAGAATCCTATAAAGTAATTATCTGAGGATCCTTTTTGAAATGTATGCATAAGTGTAGATTAGTATTGTTATATGTTCTTTAGAAATTGGGTTCCTAGTGTTGTATCTTGCATAAGTTGTTCTATGTACATTGTTGTGTGTCTCTAGATTACACAAAATACAAATATTGAAGTTACTTAGACTATGAATCTATCAAATAAGAAATTACTATGTTAGATGAAAAAGAATTGTTAATACTAGATTTAACAAGGGTCAAGTGTAAGAGATAATCCATTTATATGATTGTGACTTCATAAACTTCTTGGATTTTTGTTTCCAATTTTCTATTATTTCTAAACCTAAAAAGTAGAGAACTGGTGGTTCTTCAACTGGGTTCTACTAAGAAAACATTAGTGGGTGAAACACTTGAAAAGTTCTAGCATTACCATCCATCATAAATATTGTGCAAGATAAAACATTCAATAATGATTTTAATATCA
Organism: Alisma plantago-aquatica; assembly: GCA_963693085.1. Taxonomy (NCBI): domain Eukaryota; kingdom Viridiplantae; phylum Streptophyta; class Magnoliopsida; order Alismatales; family Alismataceae; genus Alisma; species Alisma plantago-aquatica. The sequence continues at coordinate 971,529,630 of OY856412.1, read as the reverse complement.
ACATTAAGGAATTAACATCAAACATTGCAATCATCGTTATGTGATATGGATGGTACAACCATTTTCATAACCTATGTAAGCATGACCAATGTGCCATAAAATACTATTCCCACATTCACCCTACCTAGTATGTCAAGTACAAATATCTTGGGCTTTAGCATTTGAGTTAGACATGACTTCAAATGAGAACCAACCACAAGAATTCTATCTAGTTATCGTGATGGTGTTTGTAGAAATTTTATACATTGAAATATGTGTGACATAGGAGCATAAGGCATGCAACAAGCTATAGTGTTTGACTAGAATGATCATCGCCAACATCTATAATATCTTTATATTCCATAGCTCTCCTTGTAATCCTTATGATATTAGCATTTTCTTCCACATTGACATAATGTATTACACATTAACATGTGGGTGAAATTGTGTGCAAGATTGTGTTTTTTATTTGTGGTATCTACAATAAATTCCTTCAGCTATTTCTCAATCACTCTTGTCTTAATATTACCATGTATAAGGATATTTTTAGTCGTCCATCTAATGAAACATTATACTAACACTAATAATCAACACAAGGAAAAAATTCTAATCTAGATTTTTTGTATAAAGTTAAATGTTTTTTCATATCCTAGAAACCATCATACTCTTACTTTAAGCACCATGATGCCTTTTGGACATGCACAAAGTTTCTAGGAGTTGCACCTCCATCATCTTTGTATGCAGTTAACATTTTAATCATAGCAAAGGCAATGGAAATAATGCTCATCTACATGGTTGTATGTATCTTCACTTCTATCCCAAAATAGATTTACCAGATGATTTGGTTTTGTGAATCAAATATCAACTTTACCTAATGTAACACGGATTATATGTGTCACTAAGAGTGATTAGAATAATTTCTACACATAAAATAGCAATGAGATATCTATATAATCCATCTTAGTGGTTGTCACCATTGTGGTGAGATCATTTCATATATTTTGAAACGTGATGTTGTTCTATACAATTGTTAGTAGTAATAAAAATGGAATACATTTCTAGGTTTTTGAGAGGTACCTTGTTTTGTGGTTTGTATAGGAGATAGTTATAAAAATTGACAATAGGAAACAGACTAATAGATGTCAAATGGATGTATAACAATGCATTTGATATTTGCAATCAAGTTTCTTTGAACATACAAGTGATATGAATGATGCAACACACTAAAGGAGAACTCAAAAATAGTGGATTAGAAACTCTAGAAATAATAAAAAAAGGCACCTCTCATGTGCACCGCTAGAAGTTTTACACCATTCACTACTACCAACTATTGGATCAAACTGAAATTGTTGCTATTAGTAGAAAAAGAGACACCTAGGGCCAGAAAGGGCACAATATCGGACATCCATAAGACTAACAATGGAAAATTGATATTGGTCTTTGCCATCTCAACCATGGTTAATCAAAGGGAATGGGGTATTTTTGAGGTTTTGAAATATGCTCATAGTTTATGTATGTAAAATTATTCACAATTATTATTTATTTAATGGAAATGGGTGGTAGACATGTTTAGGTGAATTTGACACATCATGTAGACCAAAAAATAAGAAAAATGTGGGAAATAGTGCCACAAGGGAGTGTTTGAATCTACTGTAAAAAAAACCTAACTAATATAGAAGCATGACAATATCAAATATTGATAAAGATAAGCAGTGAGTTCTAATTAGTTTGTTCACTTGTCTATTTATTCTCTTTTGGGGTTGTTATTATCTTTGGGTATGTCTATAGGCCCATTTAGTGTTTATTGGACTATAACTAGAACCCAAACTCTACTCCTATATAAAAATATAATTTTAAAATGAAACACAATAAGGACCATTTCTATTCCCTTTTCCACATTTTGTTCGCTCATGATTTTTTATTCTAAGATGGTGGAATAGAGTTGGCAATGAGTGCATCGCTCTATTCCTACAACCCTTGTTCCCTTAAAGCTTATTCTAATGAAGAAATAAGGATTATAAGTGTCTTATAGATATATTTGTCCTCATATTTAACATCATATTTTTCTACTATTGTGGATTCTTCTTCCCCTACATATTCTCTCCCTTATGATTGTCATCTCAAACTGAACAATGCTAGATCAATGTGTTTTTCCTTCTTCTTCTTCATGACATCTAATAGAAAGAGAAGAATTTTTTCTCTCATCTCTACAAACTTTGTCTATATGAATTGCAAGAAGCTCTAAGTTGTTCCTAATACAAGGAAATATTCTCATCTCTTATTTTAGTCTAAAATCTGATTCTAAAATACAAATGTAATTTAGGACTGGTTTGCATTTCTTATGATTTTTAAGTGAGTAATACTCTAGTAACTTGTTCAATTTCTAAAAGTATCGTCTTATCTATCTATTGTTGATCAAATTGAGATGGCAATTGAACTCACTATCGGTCTTAGTACAAGAAAGATGAAAGGCTCTTCTGGATATCCATATCCTATTGGATTGAATGTCTCTAATTTTGTCTCAGTTAAGTTGATTCCATACAACTTTCTATAATGGGAGGATAAAATTAGAACCCTAGTTGAGAGTTGCAAGGGTTTCTTGATCACACTAAAAACATGTTCTATAATTGATGTGGATGATGGTGAGACATATGTTAATCCTAGATATATAGAATGGACAAAAATTGACAAGTTAGTTAAAGATTGGATTTTGGGATCTTTTTCTGAAGAGGTCATGGGAGAGACCATAGGCTATAAAACTGCTACGGAAGTTTGTGAGACCCTAACGTAGAAGTTTGTTGAATCATCTCAATCCAGATAATTTGAGTTGGTGTCACATCTTAAAACTATTTGAAAAGGATCAACTACCCTATATCTGAGAAACTTTAAGTCTATTTTTGATCATCTGGATGCAATTGGACACACTGTCACGAAGAAAGAAAAAAATTTCACTACACTTAATGGATTGGATGGATCTGAGTATGAGAGTTTTTTTGTTTCTATTTTAAATCCTCGTATTCCACTATACACTGAAAGCATTTCACTTCATCAAGACTATGAACGAAGAAAAACTAGAAAGGGATCTGCTAAATCATCTCTTATCTTCTATCCTAACAAAGGAGGAAACTCAGACACATGGATCTGAACAAAGGAAAGGTCAAATACAACAACACAATACTAATTTCAACTATGACAAAGGAATATCCTATGGAAGAGGAAGAGGAAGATATCAAACTAACATCTACTCCAATAATTAAAACACCAGGATCTTAGAAAGTGGTCCATCAAATATAATTCCAACTTCACTTCTCAAAGATAAGGTTCTCCTCAAGCTACTAAATAAGGTCAAGATGAAACAAATAATATGAGACACAATAGACTGTCATTCTTTGTCAAATTTTTGGCAAAATTGGACATGAAACACATCAGGTTTATTACACACTATCAAAGCACTAAGATACCCCAAGCTAATGCTAAACTACTACAACTATGGATACTATGAGACTAACTGAAGGAGATTTTAATGTGAGGCATGTCGAACACGGTGCTACTAACCATGTAGCACATTAGGAAGATAAATTCAAATATGTTCAACAATATAGTGGTTTTGATATTGTAATGATGGTAATGGGAATTATGTAATCATCACACACAATGATGATCGTTATAGATATGGTAGAGAAAAGTTTCCTCGACGGAATATCCTTCTTGTGCATAGTATAAAGAGGAACTTACTATATGTGTCTAGACTCACATCAATCTACCCTTTACGAACATGAGGAACCATCATCTTCTAGCTCGGGGTAGATGTTGAGGTGGCATGTACTTGAAAACAATGTTCCAAATCTCTTCTTTTCATTCATATTCAAAAAGAGTAGTGGATTTATCTGACATAAAAGTCTTAGCCATCCTAATAATCAAGTGTCACAATTGTTGGCTCAAAATAAAAGCAATACCTTGTATTGTAAAAGTAAAAATTCATTGAGTAGTTGTGAAGTAAATTCAAGTAGAAAACTACCTATAATCCATAGACATACGAGGTCATCTAGACCTTTTTTAGTTGTTCATTGTGACCTTTGGGGAAAGGCATGAATGATGTCTACATGTGGTTTTCATTATTATTCCCTACTTATGCTTGATTTTGGTTGATTATGTTGGATAGTTCCTTTGGAGCATAAAGATGATTTTTTCTCTATCTTTGTGTCCAATAATGTTATGATCAAAAATTTGTTTGATACGACTATAAAAATTTTGTAGTTTGATGGAGGGGGGAAATTTGTAAATAAAAAATGAAGGAATTCATGAATCAACAAGTGACTATTCATCGTTACTTTCCCATATGATCATGCCCAGAATAGTTCTATTTAGATAAAACATAGGAATATAGTTGAACTTGGCTTAGCCCTAAGGTTTGAATCTTGTATACCTAAAAGCTATTGAACAAATTCTTTTTCTAAAACAACCTTTCTGATTAACTAGAGATCTTCATGTGATCAAAATTCCATTTGAGAGATAATATAATAAGATACCTACTATTGATTGTTTAAGATTTTTTGGGTCTTTATGTTACCTTATCTACGAGATGCAACATAGAGAAAAGATGAAACCAAGCCTCTCCCTTGTGTGTTTATTGGGTATAGTCAGCAATACAAAGGTCATATCTGCCTCTATGTCCCTACACATCACAATCTTATCTCGAAACATGTTCTTTTTGTTGAGAGTTCCTTCCCTTTCAAGGAACATGCACACAAATGGCAGTGAGGTAGGAAAGTGTCATTGTATAAAAAATCATCACATACTTACACCAATTTTAGATAACACTATCTTATGCCTTGTATTGTAAAGCAAGCTAACACCAATCATCTTACCTCTTATCTTGGACAATGTTGTTACTACTATACAACACATAAAAAGTGATCGACTAGCTTATATTGAACTTCATCAACAATGACACTCTCTCAATCTATAACATGACAATTGCAACACTTGTTGTATGTCTTCAATTCCTATTTGTGTAACTGAGGTACAAAGTGAATGTTTGTCTTTAATTGATATTCCTACAACTAGTGTTAATGGTCTTGTTAGCTCAGAGGTTGACACAATTGTTGATAGTCTAGATACTTTTGAAGGTAATTCTTCACCTCACTCTCCTATTTTACACAATCAAATTGACACTAACATATATTCTAGTACTAGTCATCCAAAGATCCCAAGACATAAAGTAGGAATTGTGAAACCCAATCCCATGTACCTCCTAACTACTTCAGTTATTCCCTACACTCCTAAAAGTGTCAGGGCTACTCTGCAACACTCAGGATGGAAATAAGCTATGCTTGATGAAATCACTACTCTTTATAAGAATGACACCTGGGAATAGTCAAAACCACTCAATATCAATGTAGTGACATGTAAATGGGCACTTAAGACCAAATTAAAACTGATGGAGCACTAGAAAGACTCAAGGAAAAACTTGGGGCAAAAGGATTTTCGCAAGAAGAAGAGATTGACTACTTGGAAACTTTTAGACAATATTTAGGTCTTCAACTACTAGAGTTGTTCTTATACTAGCCATTTCTACTAAATGGGAGTTAAGACAAATTGATGTGGATAATGCATTCTTGAATAAAAATTAGGAAACAACTATATACCTGGAACAACCACCAGGATTCAGCAAAAATGACTAACATAATTATGTACGCCAACTTAAGAAAGCACCCTATGGCTTTAAACAAGCTCTAAGGGCTTAGTATATGAAGATCAATTCTTTTCTTATGGATTTTGGGTTTCTTATCAGTAGAGCTGGCACATCTTGTTTACATACAAACATGGTTCCATATTTGTTTTTCTTCTACTATACGTTGATGAGATAATCATAAAAGGAAATCATTTGAAACATATCAATATTGTGTAAGAATCTTGAAGCCGCCTATTCTCTGCATGACCTAGGGAAGTTACATTCTTTCCTAGGCATTGAAGTTAACTATAATTCATCTGATATCATAGTACATCAATCAAAGCATGCCAGGGATCTTCTTTACAAATATGACATGCTTGGATGTAAACCAATAACCACGCTTAAACTGATAGATTTTCAGAGGACAATGATGTCATCAACTCACATAATCCCGTTGATTTGTTGTATACGGAGAAATTGTAGGCTCTCTCCAGTACCTTTTACTGACCAGACCAGATATCACCTTTGTTGTTAATCTTGCATTTCAATTTATGCATCAGCCTACAACTGTCCATATTTCGCTTGTTATGTGTGTTCTAAGCTACTTAAAGGGAACATCTACCATTGGTATATAGTTATATTCTCAAGCCACACTTCATGTTACAACCTTTTATGATACTGATTGGGCAGGTTGTCTTCTTGCATGTCGTTCTATCAGTGGATATTGTATCTTTCTGGTTCACCATATATATCTTGGAGGTCAAGGAAACAACCTATTGTGGCAAGATCGGGTACAGAAACTAAATATCACACTTTACCTAAATATCACACTTTACCTCAAACTACCGCAGAGATTACCTGGCAAGCTGCTCCACTTCAAGTTCTCTGCATTTCACAACATGACCAACACTCTTATATTGTGAGGATCTAAATGCCTTGTACTTGTCTGTGAATCCAGTCTTCCATGCTTGTACTAAGCACATTGTGTTGGATTACCATTTCATTCGGCAAAAGGTGGTTCTAGCGTATGTAATTACTCGATTTGTATCTTCAAAAGATCAGCTTGTCGATGTCTTCACTAAATGAGTGTCCAAGCATACTTTCAAGCATATGATACACAAGCTGGGCCTTCGTTTCTCTATGGCTCAGCTTGAGGGGGAGTGTGAAAGCAAGCATGACAAGTATAGAAGCATGACACTATCAAACCTTGATAAAGAATAAGCAGCGAGTTCGAATTGCTATGTTCACTTGGCTGTTTATTCTTCTTAGGTCCTGTTATTATCGTTAGATCTGTCCAGAGGGCCATTTAGTCTTAACCGGATCTGTAATTAAACCCGGACTCTGCTCCTATATAACAGTACACATCGGCAAATGAAAGACAACGAGGATCGTTTCAAAATTCCCGCTTCAACTTTCGGTTATAAGATCTACTAGATTAGTTATTAACATGGTGGAATATGTGACAGGAAGTATGGTAGGATACATTTCCCAAAGAGTAGCAGACACGCCACCACTACGAGACTTTTAGTTGTATAGAAGGGGAGTTTGTTTTTTTATTTTTTATAACGAGAGTCTCTTCTACTTTACGGACACGCAGCGTACTCAATAACGTAGGACTTTGTTGCACTCCGACGGAAACGAAAAGTCCGGGGTTTTTTATTAGGGATTGCCGAGCCGGCTGAACCCGGGGGGACATTATTTTTAACTAACCACTTTATTTATTAGCAATATATAGGGTTTTGGAGATTGGTATACAGCTCCTAAGAGAGTGGGTTACCTTGCAGACTAGGCGAGAGGTGACTGAGATTCGTTCCTGATTTTGTTAATAAATTGATCATGATTTATTTGGTCCAAATTAAATGTGATGTGGTCGGAAGCCGTTGGATCTCGGGCAACTTATTCCAGGCTTGTGGGGATGACCTGTTACAGGGAGGTGGAGCTTGGACCACTCCGGTTCCGTATGTGGCGCACCTTCTTCGGAAGTCGTTTCGTTTATGACATGAAAGAAGGTGATTAAGGGAAGCAATTTCATAGGGCCACTTACTGCTGCGATATTAGGCATTAATGCAGCGAGTCGTGGCTGCTTGCTATCTATCTTCATGTAACATACGTTACCAGCTGAGTTAGTTGTTACGTGCACTCAATAAGTAACTTCTTTTACAAAAAGTAAAGTGAGTTGTTAAATATTTAGAGCTACATATGAGTAGTGTATAATATGTCAACCCACTATCAATATTATATACCGTGGAGGATAGGGTATGAGTAAATATAATTTTTACACACCGTCTATGTTTTCATACACGCACATACATACAAAGTGTGTCGGCTAATGATAGGCTTTTGCCTCACCCTTCAATTTTTTACAGAAGTGTAAGGTTGAACAGAAAAAAAAATATATATATATATATATATATATATATATACTCACACGCATATATGTATAATATTTTAGCAAGTTTAAATATAGATATATGCATGTACTTAACTAGATATGTATTCAAATATATAAATATTTTTATATGCAACATAAATCTAGTTAATAAAATTGTTTTTTTTTGTCGGTCCAAAAAGCGTGTTACTATTAATACCAAAAACTTTGGGCACTAAGTACCCCATTACATCAACATGAGCTAAAAGCTCATTACAACCAGGATGTAAGACACCCAGAGATCAAAAGCAAAAAACAGAACCCCTATAGAGCCATCTATCTGGACAAGAAAAGGGAGGGGACGGACCTGCCAGCCAGATGGCAGTCCAGAGAACACCTAACTAACCAAGACACAAATAGCAATATCCACAACCTCCTGAAAATATGATGCCTTAGGAAGCAGATAATCAACAAACCGACAACATAACTAGCATGTCCAAAACCAAACACTATCCAGAACCCAGAACAAAAGCATCCAGTTAGCAAGATCTTAGAACACCAAGATTTCAAAACCTGAAGACGTGGAGCCAGAACCCAGACCTGCAGCTGATCATCCAAGAACTTGCAATAAACCTCCACTTCCGAAAGTGTGCCGAACAAGCAACTAAGGAACATCGTGCTGACCCATGAAAACAGGCTAAACCCTTGATGAGCTGACAGGTTGCTTCCTAGAAGCCAGCCTCCATGTCACACAAGAAGCAAACTCCTCGTGAGATCCCTGGTAAACCTGCAAGAGAGCATGAGACACCCACTCAAGGCTTAAAGCCCCTGTTTGCACTCGGTCAAATCAACAAGCACCTAGTAGGTGACACCTTCAGACAGAGAAGAACCAACAGGCCACCTAAATGCAGCAACCAATCTTCATCCTATCTGGAGCACAACAATCAAATCACCCACAAGTGTGTGTTACTAGATAGGGTTTCAACCAGCCACGTTGATCCAAGTGAACTAGAGGATAACTCATCCTGAACGGTCCACTGCTTGGCCACCTATTCAAAGGAACGAAAACAACCGACTACTTCCAAAGAAGTTGCTCGTCATCACCATAGTAGTGTTCTCGCCAACTGCAGCTGCACTGTAGAGAATCCGAGCAGCCACCAGCAGACCAGCCGCCTGAGAGGCAGACCGTTGCCCCTGTTTGCACGGAGGCAACCCGGCGAGCACCTAGTTAATAAAATTGTTAAAACATATCTATTTCTATATGTATATATACATACATTTATCAATATGTGTTTACGTAAAAGTATATGCGTGCATAAATATATGTTAATGTTAGAGGTCCATAAATACATGTATTCATATTTAGTTAACCAATTTAATAAAATTTTATGTTCACGTTTCCCATCAAAATTATATTGGATCTAATATATATCATTATTTCCCATTTAGATAATCTTATATATAAAGTTAATATATTGATGTGAACTTGCTAGAATGATTTGAATACATAATGCAACATTTTTCCCTAAATTAGATAAAAAGTCAAAAACAATACGTGAGAGAATTAGTTTGATTATATAAGGCTACTTTAATGAGTACAAATAGCATAAAATATATTTTTGATGCTTTTCGTTAAGAATGTACCAAACATTTGAAGAAGTCAATGCGTCGATGCTTTTGGCACACAATCACTGAATATGTAAGGCTTTAGGCAGATTCATTCAATGTGACAAAAACTTTTAGTGCATTCACATCCTAGGTGAATTCACCAAATCTTTTGGCAAGTTCACTCTAAAAATGAATAATGTTTTGAAATTTAATTTCAAACATGTGCTACTTAGGTTATTATTTCTAAAAAGGGGCACTTTGACTTTTCTCCTTAAGTTGATTTACTGGTTTAGGTTTACAATATATTTTCTATTTACAAAACTATAAAACGAAAACAAACTTAACTCCAGATTAGTTTCATTTAATATAGAATCTGGATGGGGGGAGGTGGCATCATGTCTAACAGTGTGGTGATGGGAGTGAGCATGGAGAAGGTGCAATGGGAATTTTACAGTGAGGAACTTTGTAGTGATGTATGATGTGGGTGTGGGAGTGAGGGTGTCAAGGTGGAAGTGGTGGCAATGAAGGTGGCAATGAGGGTGGAAATGATCATGGAGGCAGATGGGTGGGTGTTAGTGTAGCACATAAGCGACGATGGAGGAAGAAATATATGTATATAAAGAATGTGTATTGGAGAAGTGATATTGGAGCTACATTTGGCACCATAGTGGGTTGGATGATGTTGGAGGTGGAATTTAAGGGAGATAGTGAGTGGGACGTGCGAAACATGGGGAGAAGGAAGAGGCAACTGGTTAGGGTTTTATAGGTAACGAAACCCTATCAATGCAGGGTTTAGACAGTGCAGAAAAGGGAGGTTAATCTATAGGAGAGAAAAGGAAGGTGGGAGAGAAACTGGAGATAGAAAATTGGGAGAGGAAGATTAGGTCACAAGAGTTTATAGGAAAGTCGCCTGGAAACAGAAGGTAGGAGATAAACTCTACATCCTTAGATTTGTGGCAAAAAAGGAACGAAATGAGTGTGACTGTCAAATCTATGTGTTTCTCATGGGAAAGGAAAAACAAAATTTCTTCTATAGGGTAGTTAAATCAGACTATATGGAAATCACTAAATCAATCAAATATATTAATATTTTTGGACTTAATAATATGTTTTCTTTTCATGTTAGTTGATGGATCAAACATGGTTCAAACATATCCAAATTCGGCACCTAGGCCGATTAGAACATGAAAAATCCATTTTGGCATTAGTTTTCCTTTTTGGAATTGTTTACTATTTTTTTAATATTTTTGGCTTTAAATTATATTCTCTCTCCTAGATAGAATTATAATAGATAAGATTGTTCAACTAAAGTGAAAATGATCACATTGGACAATTTTGGTAGGTATGTTTTGAATTAAAGATTTGTTTCTACTTTTGAAGACATTTAATGGTTTATACATCATTTTGGGATTTATCTCATATTTTCTTTTCTAAAAGTAATTAGGGTAGTTATTAAGCTCAAATTAAGCTGAAACTTGGCAACCAAGCTAATTGAGACCCAATGAATTATTTTTTATAATTATTTTTGAGTTTTGAAGATTTCTTTTAAGAGTTCTTCTACATTTATAGTTGTGGGCTCATCATCCATTAAATTTATTATAACATTACATCATTACCATAAATATTTATTATTTTGAGTCCCTATCTCCACATTGTTACCAAAAGGGTTATCTTATGTTATGATGCACAAATTCCCATACTTCACTTATTCAACATATTTAGTTCATTAATTCAATATTTATTTAGATAATGGTACATTATTCATATATTTGGACATGTAAACACCAATTGTTATTCCAATTTAGGTGTTAAGCATTTTGTACCACTTATTAACATATCTTTTCCGTTATGTGAATATTAGTTATCAAGCGATCATATGTAACACATTCATGCATTGACACACATGTTGTCACACATAAATGCTACTATGTTAATGTGAATGTATTATAATATGTGATGTTGATTGTAAATCCTAAGACACTTAATTTGTTGTATTTATTTGCAAGCCTATATTGAGTTATTCATGCTATAAGCATGAACTATTTACATTAATGTATAACTCAATCCACATTTGGTAAAATATAGGGAACCAAGATCATGAACCTTCTAATCATGGAATAGGGTAAGATTCTAGATTTTGGTATATTACATCAACAATGAACATAGGAAATTCTTGGATGAGTGCAATATTCACCAAAAGTCTATTAAGTCGTTCATGTAATTTCTCATGTTCATAAATATGTTTGATACTAGAAAAACCTAAGACACTCAACACAAAATAAATTAAATTAAATTGTGTTGAAGTGGTTGGATCCTAACTAATTGTAATGTTTTCTTCCACTCTTGTCATGTGGCTTGAGGTTTGTGTTGAAATCACCCACAACAAGCAATGTCTCCTAAAAATTATTCCCCATTGCCAATATATGTTTACATATGTGTTTAAAAAATAGTGGTGTGGATTACCATAGATAAAGGTTATAACACTAGAGTTATCAATGTTACTTGTTAGAAACTCTCCCTGACAAGTTATGATGTTCACTTATCTCTGACTTGCATTTCATATAAACCATATGCCATCTAGAAAACCCCGTGCTTCAACATGATGAGAATTTTGAAGATGTAAGTCATAAATAGTATCAATGTCTCTTTATTTGTTGATACGAGGCTCCAAAATTTCATTTACTTTTGTTTTATTTTGAGAAAAATGTTGTTTAAAAGGGCACATAATGTATAAAACTATTTATTTGCTCATGTGTTGCAACTAATTGCATCTAACATAAAAAACCATAAAACAAGGGAGATATAGGTAAACCGATAGGGATTATTGTATTTGAATTGGGTCCTAGTTAGGCTTCTCCATGTTACCATCTTCCTCCTATGAGAGCCAAGAGATTCTTCTTCTCCATTAGTAATGTGGCTTGATTATTATGACTTCACATGTGAGATACTACCCTTAGTCTTTCTACCAGTCAAGGGAGAACTGGTATTGCCTAGGAGGAGTCTCAAAAATTTTCTAGACCACAATCTTGAAAAATTTGTTAAGACCAAAAATTGCCTTCAACATTGATTGGCATAATACTCATCCATAAATTGTTTAGACCAAAGTTGGTTATTGAAGGGAAACAAGATTTTCAAGTTTATGATATACATACTAGCATGATGATGGAAATATCAAAATCAATGGGAATAATTTGGGAACAAGGATATGGACTTCTTGGGAGGATTCATTGATACCTTTCCACAACTTCCTCTAGATCAAAATTATTAACTTGAGATACATATAATGATAGTCTTTTTGGGGGGTGTCACTATCACCCTTGGAGTGTGTTTCTATTGCACATGCATCTCATATTTACCATTAATCATGATATCAGGGAATAGAATGAGGACTAAATAAAACCCACACATCACTCTTATCTTTTTCCATTTTAGAATTTTTAATTTGAAAAATTCAATCACAGAACTGATATTTCATAGGAATACAATCTGATTCCTCTAAAATAATTTCAATCTTAAAGATACACATTAAATCACCCAATCTAATTGTTGTTATTTACATCTACACAAGTCTTGATAACTATATACATATTCTGGTAGTAACAACACAATATTTTGTAATATAATTTACAACTCTTCATATACAAGGACCTAGGGAAAAATGGGAACATGAGTAACTATTTCTAACTGAAAAACTAGTAACATCCTTTTGTTGTAGGACTCTTTTAAAATCTATTGCTATCTTCATATCAACAATTTTACCAAAAACTTTGTTCAGTAGAGTGTGTGATCAACTGGCTCAGTGAATGGAAATTCACCCAAGTAGACCAAATAATATATATATTTATTTATTATGTGGTTGAAACATAAATATAAACAAGAAAGTTATATAATACTAAACAAAATGATCAATAATGCAAAATTAATCATCATACTAACACACTCAGAATAAGTTAATAAAACATATCTAAATTTGATTTCTTAATTTGAATAATAGAACAATAATTCTTGAGTTAGACTTCTTAACTTCTTAGTTGTCTTATTATGCTTGGACCCACATGAAATGTACCACAAAATTTGAAAGAATTGTATCAAGCTATGATCTCAGTGTACAAGACTTAGAGTAGGTAGGACTCTAAATCTGCTACTAGCTACCCCATCTACAATGAGACTTGCCACATTTGGCCTTGGCAACTATATCAATTGGCCAAATAATCTAGAATATGGATACTTAAGCAGAGAGTCAAATCACTTTGGCTTAGAATTTCTACATTGGGGTTCCTAAAAGGTCAAATCATTGGGTAGTAAATAAATTGAGAGCCACTGAAAAATCTTGTTAATGTTTGATACCCCTATTATAAGTCATGAGATGGTCCAAAATAGGATTAACTCCTCATGCCTCATTTGTATGCTCCGGTATCCTCTCTAGGAAGTTGCGAGTGGGTAAGGCATTTCCTCCATTATAGAACTAGATGTCTGTAAGGAATCTACAATGTTTAGGATATCTAAAAGTCTAAGTGATTGCAAAATTTCAACAAACAATTATCTAGTAAGTGTTGTCTTAACTTTAGCATATAACTATATCATTCCTTTTTATTTTTTTGTCCTTCATTGTATTTCATTGCTAAAAAAAATACTGAAAAATTCTATGTATTTCAAACTAAATTGCAAATTCTCAACACTATATCTCACTTGAACTTAATAATATGAAGATATGTGGATAAACTCAATAGTCTATGATGCAATGAAACTAGTAAGCTTTCATACTGAATACTTATAACTGATTTGATAGAATTGCACTGAACCATTAGTATTTAAAATTTTTAAAAATTAAAGTAGCTAAATTGATCATCAAATAAAACATTTGAAGGCCTGATCATTTTATCATCCTAGATTCATAACTGAAGGAAGTCAAGTTATCTAACTCCACACTCTAGAATTTGTTTCACTATTGAAAATTTAGGGCAACCTAGATGTATATGTGCCTCTATAGTATACTATTCTTACCCAAGAATGAGGCCCAAACATCGGTCTTCATATCAAAAATAGAAAGACAAAAATCTTTTATCCTTCAGATGATCCAAGATGATCACCAGAGTTTAGTATGTTCCCTACTAACATATTTGTTTCCTATGCATGGAGTGAATATTTTAAGAGGTTATGTTTCACGGATCTAGGTTTTTCCTTGGATCTTCTCAAGGAAAGTGTGGCTACAACTCTTTACATGATGGATCTCTTGGTGTTTCTTCAAGACCCAAAATGTGACCTTATTCTTCTTCGATCATGTGTAGAGATGCCCAAGTTGTTGTGTGCTCTTCAAATGACACCCCAACATGTATCAACTTTGCATTGGATGGTTTTGATTGTGGGCTTTGTTTCTATAACATAGTGCGGTTGGTGATGGTCCAGGATTTGGTGATCTACAACAGTGCTTGGACATGCTATTGATGCTCCTCAGAGGGTTGGGCATCAATATTCCAATGATGTCATAAAGTTTGATTATGTTTCCTCTCAGATCCACAACCAATAACTCAATACCACATCATGCAAGAGGTTGGATCTATGCCTTCATGATCCTATGTTATTATGTTACGTGATGCCATTTGTAAGATTGTTTTTTCCTTTTGTTGGTCCCAGTTATCAAGTACATCTTCTTCCCCTCCAAAGACCCAGTCTATTTTGACAGACGCTTAGTACAAGAATGTTGTCCATTGATACCCTACAGGTGGCCTCACTCAGTGATAACTAGCTATCCTTTCTTCAGTCCAAGCTGACCATGCACAATATTTTTTACGTGTCATTCCCATTGATGGGCTTGGTTTGTCCATGTCACCTATTGAGTATTGATATATATTTCGTTATAAACTCATGATTCCCTTGTACCTAGGTGATGAACATTTCCTACTTTACAACACCATAGAACTCGATTCCTTTGTAGATCATGTTGTTCATTTCTGAACAAGACCTAGATAAAAGATTCGATATGACTTACTTTGTGATACTTTTTTTGTCCTTGAATCTCCAGCTGAGTTAAATGACTTGAAAGAGGCTTGTGACATCCCTAGATTTTCAAATCCATGACCAAATGTGTGAGGTCCGAGTTGAAACTCTCATATCAGTGAGAATCCCAATTCAAACACCACACACTAGGATAAGAAGAACAAAATCAAGGGAATTAGAATGAAACAACAGTAGCACATGCACATGAACAATAAACAAAACATTCAACACAATCTCACCATTCAACATATAATTATAAATGAATTGTTACAACATTTGACATTACACATTGAATTATAAACTATAACATATGCATGTACTACCACTAACAACAAGATCTTTAGACAATAAGTCTACTTGTAAATCTACTTGCCATAAAACTCTCAACTATCCTGCTTCAAGATCATACATCCACAACACCTAAAAAATATTACATGTGGTACGTGTCAGCACAACATTCTAAAATATTGTATTGAGGACGCCTACATGTTTTTATATACCTCTCATTCCTAAGACTTGGTAATAGGATAAATCTAGTACTTGGAAGTAATAGGCAACTATAACAAAAACATACTTGAACAAAGAATGTTTATTAACAAAAGTGAACACATATTTTAGGCACATTTTACACTATATCATCCATGCATTTTCCACCTGATGGAATAATGCATCATCTCAGCTACCAAATAGTTTGACATGCAAGGCCTTATGATCTACTACCAAAGAGTTAGATCATTGTATAATGTGATCTGCTACCAAAGAGAATGATCGCTTTCCAACACTATGCTACCAAAGAGAATTAGTACTTTCATATAATGAAACAAATATATTATGTTTCATGTGTCCATAACTATATGGATGGAAAATCAAACATCATAACATAAAAGAACAATCCTTTCTTTCAATGTCATATGCCAAGTGTTTTTTAACACGTATAATACAACCATTCAAATAATAGGCCAAGTAAGTGGTAAAGCATACCTTGAAAAGAGATATTCTAATCATCACATATTCATTAGTCAATTACCACTCTTAGTCAAACCTGATTAAGACAAACTCATGTACTATCATTAGAATCTCATCATCTTAACCCTAGTTATGTCCATGTTAGGGTTTTGCTTAGCTCATTAGGATATTCCCATCCTTATCTATCTTATCTTCTTAGAACTAGAGTACTAATCTTATTTTCTAATTATGTTCTAAATTAAAATACATAATTTGATTATTTCGTTGCATATAATTATGTGCACACATTAACCGTTGTTTACATGCATTAATCATTAAGGATTTTCTCAACATTTTAGGATCATTTAACAGATAATATTATTTATATGCATAATAGGATCTCAAAATTAAATATGAGGTTCCATATACTAATATCAACTTGTACTAAATGTTTCAACATATATTGACCATATTTGTATTTCCTACATTTTATTTATGATTATTTGCTTTAGATAGACATACTAAGTAAATTACATGATTATATGTCATAACATGGTCATATCTAACATTATATGGATTATATATCATATTTTAGAGTTTCTGATGCATTCTCGTAATTTTGGGTCAACGTTTAATATTTATTAAACATGAAATGAGGATTATGTATATTATATGATAAAATCTATATGTATGCATCAAAACTCTCATCAGATGGTTCCATGTTGTAGTAATTATATTTCTGAGAATTTTGGTAACTCATTTGCAGTTATCTAATATAGGAGTTAATTACTATGAATTATTGAATATCTTGGTATTTATTGAGATATTTGAAGATATTTACCTTTATCAGCCAATCTGGTACTGCCACGTGACATTATGGCACACATATTACTCCTTGAGCCGACGAGTCTTGATTGAATGAACTGCCTAGTTTAGCCCAGATTCAGGATAGTTTGGTAGGGATTAGGGTCAGTTCTAGGGCATGAACCCAGTTCATGTATCATTTGGCTGGTCATTTATGACGACCGCTATCCAACTGATAACGAACAACCATGAATAGAGGATTACCAAAAATCACTAAAAATTAAAACCTTTTTACCATGAGAACCATTGCCAGAAACGTTTTACTAGAAGGCCCAAAGCCATATATACATCATGGATCACTTCATACATACATCATTCCTTCACATTCCAAGGATTTGAGACATCAGTTGCATTACCAAAACATAAACAAGAGAAACATTATGTGTCGAGGCGTTCTTAGGATAAATCTTAGATCAATCGTAAAACATATATGAAACTATCCCCTGAGGACCTGAGAGTACAGGGATGACACATATGACTCTATTTCTACCAGACTCGTAAGAGCACACTCAACCTGAGCTATTACTGTTGTCCTTTCTACTATTGCCTACTCTCAGCTACATGATCTCTACCTCCTTGTGTGCATCCACCTAAAACGTTATGGAACCCATGGTGTGAGACAACAGTCCCAACAAGAGATATAACCCTCTGCCAACAATATTATTATTACAGATAAACATTCATAAAAGAGAACAGAAGAAACCTTTATTTAATTAACATGTATAACTACTGATTATATGTAGAGTAGAGAAGTCTCATCATCTAAATAGTTCAAATATTTATAACTGAGAAATAGATCATTTAGTCACTTTTTAAAAGGAATATTAACAACATGTATAATATTTATCAACTATGACATACAGAAGCAATAGCAACTTCATTCAATGTTTCCGTATATGATCCTTAAGAAAATATTTGATACAGTTGATTACATCTTTCAACAATCAATATTATGCCCTGAGGAGATGATTTATATCGCTCATGCTCCAACTGACCACTGCTAAGTAGCATCAGTGTCGTACAAGGTCTATGGAAGAGCCGGACTCCACAACCTCTACATCCTCAGTCAGTACGATAATGGCATATACATTATGAGTCAATATACAATTTAGCTAGCATGGGTATGGAGGCTCATTGCTATAGAGATACATCATGTAGCATGTCCTCTGTTCAGGGTATGACCTTCAGTCAATCCTGCATATATATATTGAGTCATGGCATGCAGCCATACTCTTCTTAGGGTATGGCTTTACCAAAATCCCCATGTTGCATTGGAGATATGTCCTACAACCGCACTCTTTCCAAGTTATGGCCTATATCCAATCCTGAGGTTTGAAGGAAGCAAGGAAATATTCATCTTGCAACCTTGCATATTCAAAAATATGTGCTCTGAGTAAAACTCATTTCACCATCCAGCAAGTTTTGACACTGAATGGATCTATGGCCAGGGCAAACTAATTTTTAATTTAACTTGCTAAATTAAGTGCACTACAACAATCTTTATCATCAATCAAGTTACAAGCATGAATTATAGATAAATGCTACATAGAAAGGTGTAATATGTTTTTCAATGAATCTTATATCAATTGGAACACATCTTGTTAACCTTATCATGGGATCTTAATCTCTTAAACATTATCAATATGATGATCACATGTTTTGGGTACCAAACCCTTAGTTCATTATTGAATAGTGTCACCTCTTATCAGGAAACAATCATCTCTAGGTCATTAGACCTGGGATATATGTTGTATAAGTATTTCACATGGCTCTTAAAGCCTTATATAATGTGTATCATGCTAAATCATCATATCTCATAACTGGCTATGCTCATCATTTCATAATACCTGCATGGTTAGGATTTCATAGAAAATTCAATATCAAGTAATTATCATCACCTCTCATAATTAGGGTTAGGGTTCCCCTTATAGATGATTAGGGTTTTCAAATTCATAATGACACCCTACTTCACATCATAAGAGTTTATATTATTGCCATAAGTATTCAAGCATACTTAATTACTCTCATCAATTATCATTAATTGAATATCAACATGAAGTATTACCTTTCTCATATGTGTAGTATAGGTTTCTCTTTCATGTATAAATACTAGCATATTGACTCCAACATACTTATTACATTTGTTTAATCCTATTTAGGGTTTATCAGCCTACACTTATTAAATTGCATCCATCTCATTACTTCATAGTATATCAATTAATTATCTTCAATGCGTATCAGCCTACACTCATCAAGGTGTATCGGCCTACACTTATCAAGGTGTATCGGCCTACATACTAACTCTTATGTCAGCCTAGACAAATCTACTTGCGTCGGCCTAGACACATCTATTTGTGTCATCCTGGGCACATCTACTTGTGTCATCCAAAGTACTATTGCTTGTGTCGGCTAAGGCACAACAAAGAGGTACCAATTTAAAGGTGTTCAGGGTGATATCAGCCATAGTGTACTTTAGGGTATCATCCATACTACTATCTAGTGTGTTGGTTTAGCCCCACTTGAAGGGTGTGATGGGAAACACCATTTGAAGTGTAACGGGTAACACTACTTGAAGTGTGATGGGTTGTTAGAGTTTAAATCATATCGGGTGGACTACATATGTCTTCTCATCTTTAAGATATCAACCTACCCTCATCTTTAGCCTTAGGTGACAGGCTAGACAACTGTAAGAACAATGGTCCTTTGTATGTAACAAATCGGTAAGGAGTTAAGACTCCTAGTGTATTGGTTTAAGGGTGTATCAGGTTACTACGGTTAGGGTTTGCCACTTCGGCCCCTTACTCAACCAAGGCATCATGGTTTGATATTCTAGCTTGCAGGACATCCTTCTGGTCATGACGGGCTAGTACCCTTAAGGCATATTGTTTTAAGGTCTCAAGCATATTAGTCTAGCTCTTCTTGATCATGAAGATTTAACAATCATATCGGTTTAGGGACTATAAGTCATGATGACCACACACACATAATGTATGTGTCGAATTGGTCATCTTCAAGCCTTAACCCTTCAGTCCCTCACACCCCATTTCATGGATGGCAGCCCCATACATCCTTTAGATCTCATATAACCATCATTCAATCAAGGAAAGTCATAATTGAACAGAAATCATCAAGTAGTACATGATAGAAGGTGAATAATAATAAAGTTGAGCCCAAGTTTTATAACCCACCTCAAAATCACCACTAGAGCTTCAAGATTTAAAGCTCCACATTCCCAAGGTTGAAGATGACTTATCAAAAGTCCATGACTTCGATCACAACACCTCTATATTAAAGAAGATACCATTGTTAGGAACTTGGTGAAGAAGAGAAGAAAGAAAGGAACCTGGACCCAAGAAGCATAGTCCATCTAAGGTTGAAGATGACCATAGCTTCACCTTAATCAAGATGCTCAACCTTCCTCTTGCTCCTTGAGCTCCTAGGGTCGTCCACCAAGAAGGAGATTGTAAAGAAGTCAAAAGGTTTACTTGTTTGTAAGAAGAGGGGCTTATATAGTTGAGGCTCATGAAAGAGAGTATGTGTAAGGTGTCATCACCATATTCACTTAGGTGTCATGTGTCAATGCATGGTGGCACCATGCAAATATGATTATCTCGACATGAAAAACCCTTGTGGATAATTCAAGGGTGAGATATTGGCCATTGGGTATCTTGTTTGACAAGATATCACAACCCAATATCACTTATTCACAAACCTATACAACTATTGCAGTAGCATCTAAACCGATAGGCTTTACCTAGTAGAGGTTCATAGCCAGATATGAATACTTACAAAAAGTTGCTAAACATATAGGGAACCTGTAACATAATCAATCTTAGATGTAATCTCCATGTAAACCTTTTCCCCAAGTTTCCCTCTCATTTCTATCCTTTATGTCATTTATGTTTAATTAGTGGAATTTATAGTGGTTTAGTGAACATTTATTCACTAATTGTACCAATATAAGGGTTTATGCACAAATACCTCAATAAAAGCTTAATTACCATAATTAAGTGCTATAAACCGTAATCTAACTTTTTCATAAGATTTGAAAACATAAAATAAGGCTAAGTTTCAAATTTGGTTTGATTTGGATGTTGTTTGTGCAAGTTATGCAATTTTAGGTACATTCTGGACTTTTATACAATTTACCCAGTTGGGAGGTTTTCTTTGCAAATTATCAACTGAATTTTAATCCTTGGATATTCCCTTACCATTAACGAGATTTTAAACCATTGGATAACCTATTTTCACCTTGGTTTTATGGTATTTCTTTCCAAGGGCATTATAGGGATTACCCTCTTTATAAAGATGCTTATCCTTAAAAGATATCAACCAATGAGGTTATTTCTTTCTTGAAAAACGGTGGGGATGGCCTAGGATAAACTATGGGCCCTTAGAACCGACTTTTGATATGCATGAAGCCTATATGAGCTATCCTCTTGCATGGCCATCAATCCCTAGGCTAAAGACACATGGAAAGTCCCTTAAGACTCCTCATTCTTCACCTCTTTCTATATATAGCCATGCATACCCCTTCCCAACTCACAATTCGAAAACTCTTGCTCTCCTTTTCTTTCTTGTAGTTTATATAATAGTTTCTTCTGTATTTGGCCATGAAGTTGCTGCCCCAAGGCAATAGAGGGATCCTACCTTGGTGAAGAAGGCTCCTAGGGCTTCCAAATTGCCCTATTAGGGTTTCTAAAGCTCCTCCTTGGTAAATTCGACCAAAACTAGTAAGTTTCCTCCATTCCTTCCATATTTTCATACTGTTAGTCTTCCTTACACCTTCTTCTAGGTCGGAACCATGACCATACATGGTGATTTTTGTAAAACAAATTTAATGCATAGAATCCATAAAAATTACATATTAATCATCATAATTCCAAAATTAACATAAATATATGTTTTCTTGATCAGGAAAACCTAATAAGTTTATTGGTGATGTTTTAAGAGTCTAAATCCGAATTTTTCTAAAAAGCTCTAAAAATAGGGTTTCTATATATTAATGTGCACTATGTACTCTAATACATGTTAATACATTGAAAATAGGCAAAGTGGAACTTGGACTCAATTAAAGTGGTGAAAGTTAGTAATTGATATCAGTGAGAGAGGTATGTGCATTCCTTACACTCTATGTTGGGATAATTGTAGCTAAACCCCATATTTCCCTAATAAGGCTTAAATGAACCCTAAATATCCTATTCTTGAATCCTAATGTTGTTCATGCCTCAAATTAGATTATAATTTCTTCTTGTTTGGGTCTTATACCCCACTGCCATGCTTATTGAATATTATGACTACTCTTGCCATCACTACTTTTCTAGCATGTGGATTTATGTTCTATTTAATTTAAAGTAGTGGTACTTATGTACAACCACCCACAGAGGGCATGTAAATAATTGCCCTGGGGAATGTCTTATTCTCCCCATAATACTATAGGTGACTAGGAATGTCTTATTCTCCCCTCACCTAAGGTTAGAGGTCCGGTAGGTGCCTCAACCCTACTTAGTTAGGTAGACATAATTATCTTGCATGCAAATCCTTTTTAATATAATTTTTAATGGCAAGTTTCTTTTGAATATAGCCTCATACTCTTGTTATCTTCATTATATGATGAACCCTAGCCTATTTTTTGTTGTACTTATCTTGATATCCTAGATTCGTTTTGTGACACATACCTTGTTTTCTTTCCCCTTTTGCTGGGTGTTTTCCCAATCACCCAGGTGCTCGTGCTGAGCAAGGAGGACAAGTTTGAAGGAATTCATCTCAGGAGTAGATCTTAAGCTATCTGAAAGGATGTCTAGGTTGCTATAGCTAGATCCTTTTCTCTTATCTTTTTTTTTAGAACAATCATGTAATGAACAATGAAAGCCATGTAATAGGCTTAGTTCTTTTATTTCCGCTGCTATTGACATTTTGTAATGTATCTGGTGCATGCTTATTTACTTGGAATATTATACATGCATCCCTCAATATCTTTTGTCTTTCTAAAAAGATGGATGTTTTGTACTTCCTTTAAATTTTAGTAAGGAGGTGATCTCACCTCTTTACATCATGGTATCAGATCCTTTAGGCAACTATTAGGACTTGAAGTTGAAGCAAAGGTGTCTAGAATGGATCAGGGTTTCGGGGGCTGGCAATATTTTCCTCCGCACCACTAGCTTGGTTTACGAGGACTCCCGTGCCCATATGATACCGGCCTGGCCTGAGCTGATACGAATTTTCCAAAATAGTATGCTTTTAGGCAATAGCATTCTAGATATTCTTTTCTTGTCTATGCTTCTATTCTTTTTCATCTATGATTCAAATACTCCTGCGAACTTAATATGTTAACCCTACCTTTCAGGATAGGTGACTTGTTCGACAGTAGGAACAATGGAAAGGAGTCAAACCCTAATGACTCCAATGTGGGAAACACTCATGTGACTCCTATCGGCCATAGTATGGTCAATCCTGCTACCCGAGACACTCAGTCCTTCACACCAGAGCAAGAGTTGGCAATGTTGCGCCAGGTTCTCTCCACCATGATGGGGCAGCTCCACATAGAGGTTGCCAATGCCAACAAGCCGAGGGAGTTCACCCTCACTGACTTCATAAAGATGCAGCCACCCTACTTCAAGGGTGAAAGTGAACACAACATGGTGGAAAAAGCTGATGACTGGGTGTTGGCTTTGGATCGAACCTTTGAGGGTATGGCGTGCCCTCCTCACTATAAAGTTTGGTTCGCGACATATGTGCTAGATGGATCGGCGCATGTCTGGTGGAATGTTGTCGCCCGCACTCGAGACACCACTACCATGGAGTGGGACCAATTCTTGAAGCTCTTCAGGGAGAAGTACATCTGTCCTGCCTTCCTGAGGAAGAAGGAAGCTGAGTTCTACAGCCTCAGGCAGGGAAGCATGAGTGTGGCCAACTACATCCAACGGTTCCTACTTCTAGAATGCTATGACACTGACCTTGGAGCTGAAAGAAGGGAAACATTGTTCTTGGAGTGCCTAAACTACCAAGTGGGTCGAAGTCTTGTTCCACAACTTCCACTCACCTTCCAACATATGGTGGATAAGGCCCTGGCCATCGAGTCCTACCTAGGATTCCAATCCTATGGATACAGTAATGGCTATAGAAACAACAAGAGGAAGAACCCTACCCAGAATGAGAATCATAGACGTGATCGGTGCAATAGGTGCTCTCATCACCATCCTCTAGGGAGATGTCCTGTCAACAATGCACCTGCTCGTAGAGACAACCGGCCTCCTCCGACCTACCACGAGTGTGGCCAAGTTGGGCATATCCGACCACTCTACCCACGATTCCAGCAAGGACAGAATAATGCCCAGCAGCCGCAGCAGCCAAGGTAGAATCTGCCTCGGAGGAATAATAACAACAACAACCAGAACCCAAGGCGACCGCCAGTGGAGAGGAGGAATGGGAGAGTGTTTTCTCTCAATGCTGAGGAAGCAGGCGAAGATAATGAAGTTATTGAAGGTACCTTGCATCTTAATATGCATACTATAAAGGCATTGTTTGATTCTGGCTCATCCAATACCTTCATATCATGTCAGCTTGCTTCCATGTTAGAAATAGAATCTGAGTATATGGATCATATATTACATGTGAAAACCCCTAGTGGTAAGATCTGCTCTTCGTATCTCCAAACTTCGACCATGGACCTCTGTATATCTGGTATAATGTTTCCCTCAGATTTCATCTTGCTCGACATGACCACCTTTGATGTCATCCTGGGAATGGATTGGTTGAAGAGGTACAAAGCCATTTTGTTTTGTGAAGAATCAAAGGTTAGTTTATCACATCCTGTTGAGGGAAGATTATGTGTCAAGGGTTGAAAGCGAGAAGATCAACAATTTGTTATCTCTGCTATCAAAGTTGAAAAGCTAGTATCACAAGGGTGTAGAGCTTTCTTAGCCTCTATAGTCTTCGAGACTACACTTCCTTCTCTCAACCATGTATATTTGGTGAAGGACTTCCCGAACATCTTTCCTGAGGAGTTACCTGATTTTCCATCAACTAGGGAGGTGGAGTTCTCCATCGATCTTGTACTCGGAACTTCACCAATATCGAAGCTGCCTTACCGCTTGGCCCCTGCCGTGCTTGCCGAACTGAAGAAGCAGCTAGAAGAGCTTCTCAACATGGGCTTCATCCACCCCAGTCTTTCACCCTGGGGAGCCCCTATCATGTTCGTGAAGAAGAAGGATGGTTTGATGCAGATGTGTATGGACTACCGCATGCTTAACCGAGTGATGGTGAAGAACCGTTATCCTTTGCCTCGCATCGATGACTTGTTCGACCAGCTAAAGTCAGCCACTATGTTCTCCAAGACGGGTCTACGAAGTGGCTACTACCAGATGCACGTGAAGGACCATGATGTACTGAAGATGGCGTTCAGAACTCGCTATGGGCATTATGAATTCATGGTCATGCCTTTTAGCTTGACAAATGCCCCTGCTGCCTTCATGGACTTGATGAACTGAGTGTTCCACCCATACCTTGACAAGTTTGTGGTGGTGTTTATCGATGACGTTTTGGTTTATTCTGAGACGTTAGAAGAACATCGTGAGCATCTGCGGATTGTACTCAACACACTACAAGAAAATCAACTCTATGCAAAATTCTCAAAGTGTGAGTTCTGGATAAAGGAAGTGATGTTTCTGGGTCATGTGATTTCTGCCGGACATATAGTTGTTGATCCTGCAAAGGTAGAAGCTATGACCAAGTGGAAAGCTCCAAAGAATCCCTCAGAGATCTGTAGTTTCCTTGGCTTAGCAGGTTACTATCAAAGGTTTATCAAGAACTTCTCTGAATTTTCCTTTCCTTTAACCAAGCTGACGCGAAAGGAGGTCAAGTTCTCTTGGACACCAGAATGTGAGAATAGTTTTCAGAAGCTGAAGAAGAGCCTGACTTCTGCTCCCGTGCTTGCTTTGCCTGTTGAGGGCATACCCTATGTCATCTACATCGATGCATCCATACAAGGCTTAGGGTGTGTTTTGATGCAAGACGGAAAGGTGATCTCCTATGCTTCTCGACAGTTGAAACCTAATGAAGCTAATTGGCCTACACATGATTTGGAGCTTGCTGCCATAGTTCATGCTTTAAAGATCTGGCGACACTATCTCTATGGTGAAAAGTTTGAAGTCTTCTCTGATCACAAGAGTCTAAGATATTTGTTGACTCAGAAGGATCTGAACTTGCGACAACGTAGGTGGATGGAATATCTTAAATATTATGACTTCACCATTACCTATCATCCTGGTAAAGTGAATGTTGTAGCTGATGCTTTAAGTCGCAAGAACGATGTTGTTTGTGCTGCTATGAGATGTTAAGTATGGGAAAACCTTGAACATGTGGCTAGATGGAGACCTCAACTTGTTGAATCAGTGGATGAAGACAAGTTGTGTATTCATATGACTAGCTTGACTGTTACACCAACCTGGATCTCAGAAGTCATGGCTGCACAGTTGGAGAGTTTTGAGCTTGAGGAGATGAAAGCTTTAACTGAGAAACCGCAATTTGACTTCTCTATCGGAGTGGATGGTGTTGTCTAATTCAAACAAAGGTTGTGGATTCCTAATGTTGGTGATCTGAGATAGAAGGTTCTGAGTAAAGTTCATGGGTCCAAGTACACTATTCATCCTGGCACAACAAAGATGTATAAGGACTTACATCGAAGCTTCTGGTGGAAGAACATGAAGAATGATATAGCTCTATTCGTCGTGAAGTGCTTGACATGTCAGCAAGTCAAGATCGAACATCAACAACCTGGTGGTCATCTTCACCCTCTTGAAATTCTAGAATGGAAGTGGGAGAAAATCACAATGGACTTCGTTACTGGTTTCCCCAAGTCCAAGAAAGGTTATGATGTTGTTTGGGTGGTTATTGACCAGCTTACAAAATCTGCTCATTTCTTGCCTTTTAAAACCAATTACAAAGTTGTGGATATGGATCAGTTGTACGTTGAGTGGATCGTACACCTGCATGGAGTACCTGAGGTAATAATTTCTGATCGTGACCCAAAGTTTACTTCTCATTTATGGGGTCAGATTCAGGAGGAGATGGGTACTGACTTGCGTTTCAGTACTGCTTACCACCCACAGACTGATGGTCAATCTGAGAGAACAGTTCAGATTCTGGAGGACTTTCTTCGTGCTTGTGTGATGGATTGGGGTGGTGCATGGGATCGGTATCTGCCATTAGCTGAGTTTGCTTACAACAATAGCTACCAAGCTAGTATTGGTATGCCACCTTTTGAAGCTCTCTATGGTAGACCATGTCGTTCACCTTTGCATTGGGATGATGTCGGTGAACGTTCTCTAGTGAAGACTGATGACATGCAAATGATGATAGAAAAGGTGAAGTTGATAAAGAAACACACGAAAGATGCTCAAGACCGACAGAAGATGTATGCTGATAAGAAGAGGTCCGATGTTAACTTCCTAGTGGGTGACTATGCATTTCTGAAGATCAAGCCTATTCGTTCTATTGCTAGATCTAACGTTAAAGGCAAGTTGAGTCCCCGCTATGTTGGACCATTTGAAATCTTAGATAAGGTTGGAGAATGTGCATACCACTTAGCCTTACCTCCTTCCTATGATAAGATTCATAATGTGTACCATGTCTCTATGCTGAAGAAGTATGTGAAGGACTCTTCTCATGTGCTTACTATTGAGCCTTTGGAGATACATGAGAATCTGACCTATGAAGAGCTACCTGTGAAGATTCTTGACTCCTGAGTAAAGCAGCTGAAGAACAAAAAGATTGAGTTGGTAAAAGTTTGTGGAAATATCATGGTCTGGAAGAAACCACTTGGGAGTTGAGAGATGAAATGTTACGTACTCACCCTTCTCTTTTTGCTTGAGATTTCGATGACAAAATCCTTTTAAAGGGGTGGAGTGTTGTAATATAATGAATCCTAGATGTAATCTCCATGTAAACATTTTTCCCAAGTTTCCCTCTCATTTCTATCATTTATGTCATTTATGTTTAATTAGTGGAATTTATAGTGGTTTAGTGAACATTTATTCACTAATTGTACCAATATAAGGGTTTATGCACAAATAACTCAATAAAAGCTTAATTACCATAATTAAGTGCTATAAACTTTAATATAACTTTTTGATATGATTTGAAAACATAAAATGAGGCTAAGTTTCAAATTTGGTTTGATTTGGATGTTGTTTGTGCAAGTTATGCAATTTTAGGTACATTCTGGACTTTTATGCAATTTACCCAGTTGGGAGATTTTCTTTGCAAATTATCAACTGAATTTTAATCCTTAGGTATTCCCTTACCATTAAAGAGATTTTAAACCATTGGAGAGCCTAGTTTCACCTTGGTTTGATGGTATTTCTTTCCAAGGACATTATAGGGATTACCCTCTTTATAAAGATGCTTATCCTTAAAAGATATCAACCAATGAGGTTATTTCTTTATTGAAAAACGGTGGGGATGGCCTAGGATAATCTATGGGCCCTTAGAACCGACTTTTGATATGAATGAAGCCTCTATGAGCTATCCTCTTGCATGGCCATCAATCCCTAGGCTAAAGACACATGGAAAGTCCCTTAAGACTCCTCATTCTTCACCTCTTTCTATATATAGCCATGCATACCCCTTCCCAACTCACAATTCGAAAAATCTTGCTCTCCTTTTCTTTCCTCTAGCTTATATAATAGTTTATTCTGTATTTGGCCACGAAGTTGCTGCCCCAAGGCAATAGAGGGAGCCTACCTTGGTGAAGAAGGCTCCTAGGGCTTCCAAATTGCCCTATTAGGGTTTCTAAAGCTCCTCCTTGGTAAATTCGACAAAAAATAGTAAGTTTCCTCCATTCCTTCCCTATTTTCATACTGATAGTATTCCTTACACCTTCTTCTAGGTCGGAACCATGACCATACATGGTAAAACTCCACCTAAAACTCTAAAACATATCATCTCCTTGCTCTTTTGCTAGGGTTTACATCTCTAAAGTGGAGAAGGTGATCTTTGCTCAAGAAAGGAGCTTGGCTTGGAGCAACCAGACCTTCTAATCTCGGAATCCTTTTTGTTTGAACCTTATTACCTTCCTAGAGGCAATTTTGGTTAACACCCTTCTCATATATTGCTTAGTACATGCTTAAAACCCTTGCTTTTATGTTGAAAATCGACAATTTCCATCTCTTTTTACCATGCTCTTCTAAGGTTTTGGTTTCTTGCTATTTTATCTTCTCTAGAATCTCTAGTTTGGTTATCTAAGAAACTTTAAACCTGATCTTGGTCGAATGGTGTTTTATCCCTCTCCCTCTCTCTTTAATTATCTCGATCAGTTTGATGATGTGGCAATTTCCTATTGGTCAGTATTGCAAAATTCATATCTTCTAAACCACTTATCCAAATTTGACAAATAAATATGTTTTGGAATTGGAAAATTAATCTCTATCTAATAAAAATATTTTCAAGGTCTGATTTCATGGTTTTACGAAGGGTGATATTTGTAAAACGAATTTAATGCATAAAATCCATAAAAATTACATATTAATCATCATAACTCCAAAATCAACATAAATATATGTTTTCTTGATTAGGAAAACCTAATAAGTTTATTGGTGATGTTTTAAGAGTCTAAATCCGAATTTTTCTAAAAAGCTCTAAAAATAGGGTTTCTATATATTAATGTGCACTATGTACTCTAATACATGTTAATACATTGAAAATAGGCAAAGTGGAACTTGAACTTAATTAAATGGTGAAAGTTAGTAATTGATATCAGTGAAAGAGGTATGTGCATTCCTTACACCCTATGTTGGGATAATTGCAGCCAAATCCTATATTTCCCTAATAAGGCTTAAATGAACCCTAAATATCCTATTCTTGAATCCTAATGTTGTTCATGCCTCAAATTAGATTATAATTTCTTCTTGTTTGGGTCTTATACCCCACTGCCATGCTTATTGAATATTATGACTACTCTTGCCATGACTACTTTTCTAGTATGTGGATTTATGTTCTATTTAATTTAAAGTAGCGGTACTTATGTACAACCACCCACAGAGGTCATGTAAATAATCGCCCTGGGGAATGTCTTATTCTCCCCATAATATTGTAGGTGACTGGGAATGTCTTATTCTCCCCTCACCTAAGGTTAGAAGTCCGGTAGGTGCCTCAACCCTACTTAGTTAGGTAGAGATAATTATCTTGCATGCAAGTCCTTTTTGATATAATTGTTAATGGCAAGTTTCTTTTGAATATAGCCTCATACTCTTGTTATCTTCATTATATGATGAACCCTAGCCTGTTTTTTTGTTGTACTTATCTTGATATCCTAGATTAGTTTTGTGACACATACCTTGTTTTCTTTCCCCTTTTGCTGGGTGTTTTCCCAATCACCCAGGTGCTCATGCTGAGCAAGGAGGACAAGTTTGAAGGAATTCATCTCAGGATTAGATCTCAAGCTATTTGAAAGGATGTCTAGGTTGCTATAGCTAGATCCTTTTCTCTTATCTTTTTCTTTTGAGAACAATCATGTAATAAACAATGAAAGCCATGTAATAGGCTTAGTTCTTTTATTTCCGCTGCTATTGACATTTTGTAATGTATCTGGTGCATGCTTATTTACTTGGAATATTATACATGCATCCCTCAATATCTTTTTTCTTTCTAAAAAGATGGATGTTTTGTACTTCCTTTAAATTTTAGTAAGGAGGTGATCTCGCCTCTTTACAGATGCTCCTCTATGGTTACTAAACTGATAGACAGTCCCATATACTCTACATAACTCAACACAACCTCATCTAGGGATGAAGATACCATCCTTTGGTTCTTTCACCACCAAGAGTGTTATCACTTCAACCAAGACTCAAACAAGGTTCCCCTTCCTTTCTCTTTATTCTACATGATACTAAAAGAGATAATAAACACTCTAGCGGTGGTAAATTGCACATCAACCTCACATTTTGGGTACTTTGCAATTTGCACCAAAATTGTCATATATAGTTCAAACAACCTTGGAACAAGCTCAAACTTGAAACTCGAGCTCTCCTTAAGTCTTAATTACTTTTCAAAATATTAAGACAGGGTTTTAATCATCTCACTTAGGCAAAACTTCTAGGGTTATCCCAAAACCTAGGTCAGGGTCCTCACATCATCACTCCTCGCTTCTCGCATGAGTCTGTCGTATTCTCC
The DNA here is from genome assembly GCA_963693085.1 of Alisma plantago-aquatica. Classification (NCBI taxonomy): domain Eukaryota; kingdom Viridiplantae; phylum Streptophyta; class Magnoliopsida; order Alismatales; family Alismataceae; genus Alisma; species Alisma plantago-aquatica. The sequence continues at coordinate 971,498,026 of OY856412.1, read as the reverse complement.
ATCTTGCGCCAATTCACAAAGTCTCTGTCACATTCTAAGACTTTGGCAAGAAAACAACAAAGTCCAGGCATTCTTCATCATATCCTAGGGCCATGATCATCTTCGGTAGTGTTCTCTAGATCTCCACCGCTAATCTAGTCTTCAATTTTGCCTCTAGAAATCCACTACTAAGAGCTCACCAGCCATGGTGTCCTCCACGGCCCCAAGAAAGGGGGAAAACATCCCCAAGCATGGTAGGGATCAGGAAGCCTACCCAATGCACTGCCAAATCTACATGAAACCACTGATACCCTTCGATTGTGGTGAGGATGTCTCAAGATTCTCCCCCAAACTAAATTTTTGTCATCGTGAAGGTAGGTTTAGTGATCAGGGAATCCTCCACAAAAGCCACTAGAAATGGCTATAATTGGAGCTTCTCATCTCCTTCTTCCTTCTCCTATATTATCTTTCTATGATCTATACTCTAGGTCTATTGATTCTTATTTTTGTCCTACTACTGGCTCTGAGGCTAGAGAGATAGAGTATGGGTAGATTTGTGCTCCCCCCACTCTCCACCATTGGGAACATGAAAAAGGTCAATTTGTCACTCTCGTCAAGGTGAACAGGTCTACACGCTCTAAACTGCACCTTAGCCCATGATCCATGATCACCATGACATCGTGGCATTGCTTGTTGTCAAGGAAGTAACCGCACAGTTAGGGACAACACAAGGACCCCTGATCTCCAATATAATGGCATGAGTTAGTATTTTACATGAGCCTATCTAGGGCTCATCCAAGCCAAATATTACTGCCACTAGATTAGATGTCTAAGGCTACGATCTCACCACACATCCCATCCAAAAACCAAAAGGATGAGAGACATGACTGATAGCTAAACTTATACTAAATCTTTGTTCCAAATTACATAACACGTCAACTATTTAATCGATTTCAAACCTAAATATCTCCCTCTTGGAATCTTGGAATATCTTGAAAATTTAAATATATATTTATCATAATGATAAGTACATCACATTAAATTTTTGTGCCAAGAATCATTTGATTGACCAGTCAATTAATAACCTCAAGAAGGTATGAACTTATGAATCATATTCGTGATGTTAATACCAATTAACATCCATAATTTATCAAAGAACTTGGACTCTGTAAATAATCACATAACTTCACTTATGTCATTAAATATCCATATTTTTCAAAAGTCCACTCCATCACAAGGCTCATTTGGCCTTTCTTAGCACACGACCTGATGGTATCCACTCTATTACAATATGGTCTTTCACATATATTTACCTAATTGAAATGCAATTATTTGAATAAAAAGGGCATATTAGAAACTTGATGTGATTTGTTATAAAAAAAAATTTCATTTGAAAATTTTCCTTGCTATGAATTTCTTGGTATTTACTAATTTCATTAGTCCAATAATGAATGTAGGGAAAAAGGAAGAAGGAAAATACAATATTAACAAGAATGTAAAAGATAATGGATAATAAATAATATAGTTTTGAGAATTGTGTGGAATTCCCTAAAAAAGTGGTACCAAAGGCCACTAGTAGTTAGTTTTCATTTTCACATGATTCCTAATAAGAAAGATAATCAAATTAAGAATATGGGAAAAGTAGAAAAGAAAAAGAATAGATTTAATGCCTAAAATATGCCTTATAAGGAGAAGACTTGGATATTAAGAAAAGTATATTTTGTTTTTGAGTTTTTGTCTCCAAATTTTAACATGCTTAGTTAATTTCATTATAGACTTTTACTTAAAATTTGAGATTAAAAGGATTAAAGAAGTGAGTGATATGCTTTTTTAATTAGAAGTTCACATACAGGTCCTTGTGAAACAAATAGGAAAGTAGTGTTTTTGTTCCCTCAATAGAAATACTCAATATTTGATGCAATAGTGATTCATGAGCTAATAATGATAAACAATGCACAAATTATGTCAAAATGAACAGTTGCACAATAAATGCATAAAAATAGCCTGTAAAAAGTGATTAAAACTATGTGCATCAGTAGCTTTTCCTGTGAGGGTCATACCAACCGCTCTCGTGCGGTGTGAGTAAAACCCCATCAATGATCTAAAACCTCTATCAAGGATGATGGATCAATACCCCCAAATATTGTGGATACCTTCTCAGGTCCATATAATCGAAATATATTGGGAATAGTAGAGAATTTGCATGGAACATAGGCTGTGAATGTGGCCGCATTTAGATGAATGCGGTCAAATTCATTTGAGCATGATCAAATTCACATATTTCAGTCAAATTTATCCTACTGTCCAAAAATATCCTCCATTTGATGTCCTCCACTCAAATTTTGATACAAACCATCTCCTATACCTATTTCTACAATAAATCTCTCGATCTTGGTAGAAGAAGGGGGTTCAAGATAGAAAGATATCAACCGAACCTTCAATCACAATCAAATAGAGAATATAGAATAGAAAACATGCTACATCTGGAAGAAATCTACTTGATTAGGGGTATAGTACATAAACATGCCCAAAGATGGGTTACATCGCCAAGAAGGAGCTCAACTAGACATGGACAAACATAGTTGGTAGCGAACAAAAATTGGAATGCATCATTTGAACAAAAACAAAGGAAAATATTAGAAGAAAGGGAAAGAATAAGAGATGGAAGAAATATTTCTCTCACTCCTTAGCCTCAAGATGGGATGGATTTCGTCCTTAGGGTCATCCTCCTTGATTTTCACGACTCCTTGGCTTCCTTTCTCCATATTCTGCCCCAACAACTTGCATGGGTGTCTAGAGGTGGAAAGTGATGGATTTTGTTAGGATGTGGCTCAATGATGGTGGAAAATGGATGTAAGGTGGATGATGGAGGTGGAAGATTATGGAAAATAATGGTAGGTGGCTTCCATTCAAAGGGCATGGGTGTAGGATGAGCTCTTCATCCCATTCAGGCCTTGGAGCTCTAGGGTTGAGATCTGGGAATTAAACTTGAGATCCGTAGGAGGCACTCTAAAAAGTCTACCCAGAACCTCTTGCTAGGTAGCCCGAAGTGGGTATTTATACTAGTAGGCGGAGTGTATATGTATGTGGAGCTTAAAATCAACTCGAATTGGGAGAATTTGAGTCAAATCAAATCCTCCGTCTTGCTAGTTTATGTGTTCTTCAAAACCAGTCTTCAGGAGAAGCCATTGTAAGAGCACTTTTAGAAGGCACATTCAGAACATGGGTCGTCGATAAGCATCCTTGGGAGGCACCATCAGAAGATGAGACATTGGAGGATGAGAGTGGAGGCACTCCTTCTAATGGTTGATGGTCGTCCATTATGACCTATAAGTCATACCATTAGTAGACGAATCTATAGTTGTGTTATGAAGAAAATGAGTCGAAGCAGTGCCGAGATATACTTTTGCAGAAAGGGGGATGAACCCAACTCTAATTTAGAGAATTCAAGTTTCATTCATTTGGTTGAATTGGATAATTGATGCCTTCTTAAGCTTGGTTCCTGCAAGTTAGAAAATTGGCTAGTTTGAGCTACTATGTCTTCAAAAAGAGATAACTTACTAAAATCTATGTATCTAGAGTTATTTTGGGCATACTAAAGCGATAACATCACGAAACTTCAGATAAATACTTAGCATAAACACCTCAATTTGGGTGTTATCAAAAACCATGTCAAAAGGATACTTTACATTCACTTGGAGTTCATTCCACCAAAACCTTGGTAAGAACATCCTAAAACAATTGATTTTTTAACAAAGAAATCGATTGCAAATTTATAAATTTAATTAACCAGCAATAATTGTCTTATACGACAGTGATGTTGTCAGAAATTTTCCTTCCAGGTACAAACACACTTTGTACCGGACTGATCCATTTATGAATCCATTGTTTCAGATGCTCAACAACCACCTTTGAGCAGAGCTTAAGAATAGTATTGTTGAGTGAAAAAGGTCTGAATTGACTACGACAAATCGGTTTATTATCTTTGGGTATGAGCACAATGGTAGCATTGCAAAGCTTGTCATCAAGAGTGGATGAGTTGAGTGCCTCTTGGATCGTTGTTGTGACAGACTCCTTAACATTGGACCAGTTAGATTGTAAGAAATGTGTGGTTGTTCCATATGGGCCTGCCGCTTTGAAAGGGTTCATGGAGAAGAGGATGTTCTCAATTTCCTCCATTTGAACTTCCCTTGCGAGGTAAAGTCTCTGTGCTTCAGGAATGACTTCAAATTTGCCTGGGATACTCCGCATTGTCGGCTGGCTGACGCAGCTGGGAGTGGTGAAGAGCTCTATAAAGTAGTCAATAACCAAACTGAAAACTTCCTTGTTATCAGTTGTCCATCCTCCATCAGGTCTTTTGATAGCTTCACATCTATTCATTCTTGCCCATTGGTTGACAAAGGCATGATAAAAACATGAGTTTGAGTCACCATCCTTAAGCCAATCAATATGGCTTTTCTGTTTCCAATCTTCCTCCTCCTTCTTTAACAAAGTATTTAGATCAGCCTGCATAGTTAAACACAAATTGTCGGTTATATCATCATACCTAGTTGCCAGATTTCTCTGCAGTGTATCAATGTTGTACAAGAGCCGATCCTTATGCGCTCGTTTAGATTTCTCAGCTCTCTGTCCCAGATTCTCAGTTGCGGACTGGCAATAGCAAGTGCGCTCTGGAAATTTAAATACCTGCGCCATATATTATCAAGGCAAGGTCTAAATGTCAGTTCCTTTTGCCAAGAAGCTTTTGTCGTGAATCGCCCATGACAAGTTGCACGTCTAGCCATGTTGATTAGTAGGGGGCAGTAGTCAGATTCGACCCTCGCTAGATGTAACACAGAAACATTAGGGAACTTCTCAACGAAGGCACTCTTTGCTAAGCCACGATCGAGTCTACTTTGTTTTAGGCCGTGGCGGAACGTAAAACGTTGGCCAGAAAAACCAAGGTCAGCTAAATCTGCCTGCATCATAGTGGCAGTAAAGGTTTGTGCTTCCCTATGATTAAAAGTCAGATATCTAATCCTTTCAGCTGGAGTAATAGTAGTGTTGAAATCGCCAGCAACCAACCAAGGCTCTTTGTATCTATCACCCAGCTCAGTAATATGCTTCCAGATCAGGCTACGTATCTGGATATGTGGATTCGCATATATGAAGGTAGCATAGAAATAATTATTGATCCTGCAAGTTACAAACTGACAATGGGTATTAATAATATCAACGGTGCAAATAGCTTCACTCTAGCATACCCATATACCCCTCGAGAATCCGCGAGCTTCGGATCTATGAGAGTTCGAAAAACCCAGCCTTTTGATTGTGTCTCACTACTACAGAAACGGCCTTTGGCGTCGGTCGTTTAACCCCATTTGGCGTCGGTTTCCGACCGACGCCTATGTGGGCGCCGCTAAAGGTCGAACACTTCGGCGTCGGTTTTTTAACCGACGCCTATTTAATCTATAGGCGTCGGTCGTTTAGTAGAGAACCGACGCCAAAAGGGTTCGCGCCACAGAAAACGGCATCATCTAGGGCACTTTCTGCGTCGGTGTTTTAGTAAATAACCGACGCCACTATGGAATATAGCGTCGGTCTTTTAGTAGATGACCGACGCATAAAGTGCCCTAGATGACGCCATTTTTTGTGGCGCGAACACTTTTGGCGTCGGTTATATACTAAACGACCGACGCCTATATGTTAAATAGGCGTCGGTTTGATATGAATATCCGACGCCATTTCCAGGACTGCTTTGGCCACATCAGGCGTCGGTTTATTGAAAAAAACCGACGCTGTAGGTCTTTCCTGACGGTTTTCTATAAATAACCGATGCCTATTTATATATTTTTTTTTTTCATATCAGTTTGCAGGCCTGCTGTGGCTGGTCAGCAGGATGAGAACCTGCAGTTCAGTTTTCTGAACTGCAGGTTTACGACATCCATTGATATCAGCCTACAAACAGGCCGCAAACCTGCAAAAGTCACAAGCAAAATTCTACACAAGTACATACATTCAGACATCAATTCAATTCTCACATTCACACACATATAGAAACATTCAAATACATGTATTAACATTCAGAAATATTCATTTACATAGTATCATTCATTATCGCTATCAACATCCCAATTATATCTTACAGTTGCCACTGCTTGTATGGCTTTTGCCCATTCTTCTCTTACTTCATTTAATGCTTCCATCGTATATGGAGCATGTATATTTTTTAAACGTTTACCTGTAGTGTTGTCAGTTTTAAACACCTGCAAAGAGAATGATGTATATATATAAGTAATAATATAAAAATAATATAAGATTGATATATTGCATACTAACTAATGAGACTATATATAATACCTCACGTATGGTATCGATGTCCAATGCGGCATATTTGATAATCATCTGCATAAATCGCATCACATAGTATGCGCATGCCCATCCATTGTCTTGTGTAGCACACTATAAATTGAAACATACAAAATAATACAACTAAGCACAATTCACATCAATAATATATATATTTGAGTCGGGAACTTACTTGTACGTTCTGCCAATTTATTGGCTGGTTCTTTTTCCTTGGGACCGTTCCTCCAGCCTTTTTGAATGCATCTAAACCCCTACATGTTAATATAACACAATAAATTGCATAAGTAAATAGTAATGTAATAAAAGATGTTAACGGATATAAAAATGAAATATTTCTCACCAGAATAATGGCATTCTCATTACGTGTCCAATTTTAGTGTTCAATGTACTCCCCGCAGGATCTAGATAATAAACAGTGAATGTCCCGGGGACAATAACTAGTAACTCCCAATGTCTACCGCTAGAAGTAAGAAGTTAACAATTAATAACTCAAAATGCAAAATAAAAATGGAATTTTCTTAAGTCCAAATTATAAATAAAGTAAACTTACTTGACATTGAATGGAGCTATTATTATCGTCTTATTTTGCTGACCAAAAATTGTAAAAGCATCTATACAGTATTGTTGAACATTATCAGGATCTTTAGCTACCAAACTAATCAATGATGGAATCAAAAATCCCACATGATCAAATGCAAATTGTTTGCAATGATCTTCGACTAGGTAGCTGCAAAACATATAGGCGTATGCATTAATATATAAGAAACCAGATCACCGGATCTTACACAAGGTATATGGATGTATAAACAAGATCTCACCTTATCCATGTCTCTATCATTGATGTATTCAGCCAATCATACTTAAACAGCTCAATAATATCTTGTATAAATAAAGAGCTATCGTATGATTGACCTGCATAATCTGCATCTAAAGAAATAATTATAGGGCAATGTACATTATGTGCCCGTAGCCAACATGCCATTCCCCTACAAGCAGGACCTAACGGGTATGTTAGGTCAGTTGGAACCCAATCGGGTAATGCGGGAAGTGGAAGTGGAGGCCTAGGTGCTCCTGGTGTCTTCTTTTTAACCTGTACATATAATTTCAGATCAGTTGACATCATATATACACATTAACAGTCTAAATAAATGTAAATTTATCTTACAATTTCAGTCGTGTAGACGACATCTGCTTTGGGCCACAATATCACCCCGCCTTCTGCCTCACCAAGTGTATCAATATCCGGGTGGGCATATGGCAATGTAGCTTCTCTCCAATCAGGTAACACACGTATCGGGCTCACACGAACGTAGCCCTGTGGCATTGGAGTCCCGTGAAACATTGCCCCAGGAAGGGACGGGTAAGCCTGCGCCTCTGCAACAACGTAGTCTTGCATTCTTAAGCGGCATGGCTTCAATGCCTACAAATTTACGTAAAGAATATTATACATATATACATATCATCTTGAAAACATAACAACTTGAAAAGACTAACTACAATGTCATAAACAATACTTACAGCAGACGTGCTAGGCGATGGGTCTCCAGGATTACTCGCAGTCTGTGCATCAGGAGAAGAGTGGGTCGCCATAGGCGTATTGGAAGCCTGAGATGCCTGCCACCGCAGCAATTCTTCCTTGACCTTCTCAGCAACTACATCGTTGATCTTCTTAGCAACTAAATCCTCAACTCTCTTATTCTCCTATACATGGATAAAAGAAACATTAGCTTCTTATTAATGAATTTCCTTTTGCAGTAACATTCTAAAAAAAGAATAGGTTACCTCTTCTTGAGAAAGTCCCGCTCTGGGTTTGCGCTGGGATGGCCCAAAGAATGCTTTGATGCCAACACCAGCGCCGGCACCTCTAACACGTCCAGGATGCTCTGGGTTACCCAGAGCAACTGTCAATTCATCCCTTGTGCCCTGAGGGATGAACGTGCCTTGTTTCCTCTGCTCGTGCAGCTCCCGCTAATCACCATAAATAGAAATTGGTAAGTTAACACTACAAATAATCAATATTCAAATGATTTCTCTAAGAGTTGTATTTTACCATTTTTGCAGCCGCCTCAGCAGTTACAGGCTTCTTTATTTCACCCTTCTTGTTTTGCCTGCCAGCTATCCAGATATCATGGCGAGGAATGGGTGTGGCAGACTCCTGAGTAGGAGCAGACTCCTGAGTAGGAGCAGACTCCTGAGTAGCCGCAGACTCCGCCTGTAGTCTTTGGCGAACGCTTGCATAGCCTTTTGGACCCATAGTGTGGTCATGCACATTCAGTGCACGCCTTGCTTTTTGTGCGTCACTGAGGGCCTAGTTAGTATGCACATTAATGATTTGGTTAGTAGCACTAAATGCTAATCTTGAATAGGTGAATACAATGTATATTAATTAAATTAGGAGTGACGCCTAATACCTTGAATTCTTCAGATTTTCTTGAAGCAACAAAATTGTCCCAATCTTCTTTGTCCAAGAAGTTCCATTGTTCAAGGGCTGACTTCTTCTTCTTATCACCCTCTTTTATGTATTCTCTGTTCAGATTTGTCCTATAATTCCTAAGCATCTTTCCAGCGCGTTGCATCACATTTTTATGATGCAACTTCTCATCCAATGCAAACAGATTCTGTAAAATAGAAATGTTATTAACTAGTATCCAAAATAGAATTGCAAATAATAGAATTTGTAATCTACAAAATAGAATTGCAAATAATAATAACTCACGCATAAATCCTTCCATATCGAGTCTTTTTTCGCTTGAGGAACTTTATGCCAATTGTCATACTTAACACCACAATGGCCCCGAGTGGTACACCCAAGATAGTTCACAAAATTATTGCGGTTCACTCCAATTGGATTTCCTCCATTATCAAACTCCACCACCAATTTAGATCCACTACCACTTAGCGCTAATAACTTCTTCAACAGGGTGATGCCCCTTTTCTTGTTAAGTGTCTGGTGTTGCGCATCAAGTTGCTCCAGTGCTTCAGTGGGTACAGGTGCATCAACCTAAAATTTGACAAAAATAAAACACACTAACTTAGCCCAATATAGAAATATAGGATATATGACATAACTAGAAGATAATGAATTTTATAGAAATACAGGATATGTTTTTAGAACTTACATTAGTATCCTCGCCATGCTCATCATGGACTTCATGCTCATCATGGACATCATGCTCATCATGGTCAGCCATCTGAAAATGTCATTAAAAAGGCAAACATTTAGCATTTGTATTAACTAGAAAAAGGCAAACATTTAGCATTTGTATTAACTAGAAAAAGGCAAACATTTAGCATTTGTATTAACTAGAAAAAGGCAAACATTTAGCATTTGTATAAACATACATGTCTCTAAAATTGTGATCTTTTATCAATTAACAATCCTTCATTGTGATCTCCGCGCACATATAAGTCATCATTAGCTTCAATATTTTGTGGAGTTGGCAACCCAACTGAGAATGGACTGGAGTCATCATACTTATCATAATACTCTTCTTCATCTATAGGATCTTCAATGAACTGTCTTTTACCATGAAGAACAACCGACCATTTATCATTTGCAGGATCATCGATATAGAATATTTGTTTCGCACCACAAGCGTTGAAACCGTGATATTATAGGTAGATACCACAACACCTTGGCAGGAGAACCAGTTTTGGACTCCCCCGAAGTCGTCAATTTATACCGTGACGCACCACATTTTGGACAATCTTTCAAATCTACATAGTCCTTTTGAAATAATACACAATCATTCGGGCATGCGTGTATCTTCTTGGCCTCCATTCCCATTGGACACAACATTTTCTTTACCTGGTATGTTGAGATTGGAAGCTCGTTTCCTTCAGGAAGAATTTCTTTCAACAAAGTCAACAATGAAGTGAAGCTTTTGTCGCTCCATCTATTGTTAGCTTTCAACTTATACAATCTCAAAACAGCGCTAAGCTTCGTAAACTTAGCACAGCCTGTGTATAACGGTATCTCAGCATCATGCACAATGTTTGTAAAGATAGGAGGTGGATCGGTGTGCTCTACCCTACAACTATCCAGCATCGCATCAACGATGTCTGCTGGAACTGGTTCGTTCACATTTACGTCATCGGAGGCAATTTCTTCTTCCACCCAAGCACTACTATCGACATCTACTGGTTTCGATTTTGAAATCTCTCCATGCCAGTGCCATTCTGTATAGCCTTGTACAATCCCGTTGCACATGACATGACTTTTGATTTCCTCACCAGTGTTGACTTTCAAGATGTTACCGCAATGCCTACATGGACAGTAGAACCTATCTGTAGGTTTTTTCCTATGTTCCTCGGCAACTCTAATAAACTGATCAAGACCAGATATAAACTCTGGGGTGCAACGATTACGAATGGACATCCATGATCTATCCATTCTATGATCAGAGAAAACAAGTAGATATTAGGAAACAAGTATATATTAGGAAAAGATTAGGGTATACACTTACATCCTAAGCGTATAATGTGATGTCATTCTTATATATAATAAATGTGTACCACCTATCCCATCCTTGAACACCTAATCTCACTAGTAAGTGTATAATGTATATTTGGTTTTCAAGAAAATTTCGGCAGCATTTCCCCGCTGTTCTCTAAGTACATATGTACTTAGAGAACAAATGGGGAAATGCTACCGAAATTTTCTCGAAAACCCAATACACATTATACACTTACATCCTAAGTGAGATTAGGTGTTCAAGAACAGTCCCAAACCGGGGACTATCCAAGATTTACTCCTAATGAGTCAATCTTGGATGGGTTTCTAGGCCAACAAATACATTTGATGTCATTCTTATATATAATAAATGTGTACCACCTATCCCATCCTTGAACACCTAATCTCACTAGTAAGTGTATAATGTGCATTTGGTTTTCAAGAAAATTTCGGCAGCATTTCCCCGCTGTTCTCTAAGTACATATGTACTTAGAGAACAAATGGGGAAATGCTACCGAAATTTTCTCGAAAACCCAATACACATTATACACTTACATCCTAAGTGAGATTAGGTGTTCAAGAACAGTCCCAAACCGGGGACTATCCAAGATTTACTCCTAATGAGTCAATCTTGGATGGGTTTCTAGGCCAACAAATACATTTGATGTCATTCTTATATATAATAAATGTGTACCACCTATCCCATCCTTGAACACCTAATCTCACTAGTAAGTGTATAATGTGTATTTGGTTTTCAAGAAAATTTCGGCAGCATTTCCCCGATGTTCTCTAAGTACATATGTACTTAGAGAACAAACGGGGATATGCTACCGAAATCTTCTCGAAAACCCAATACACATTATACACTTACATCCTAAGTGAGATTAGGTGTTCAAGAACAGTCCCAAACCGGGGACTATCCAAGATTTACTCCTAATGAGTAAATCTTGGACGGGTTTCTAGGCCAACAAATACATGTGTTGTCATTCTTATATATAATAATTGTCTATAAACTACAGGAAACATGGTTAATCCTAATCAACAGAGCATTATTAAATAATAAATCAAGAAATCAATAGTTTTAAACAAAAGGTCTAGGAATCTTTACTAGACATTATATGTATCCCTAATCATCATATTTAACATACTACATTATTATGAACATCCAGATCAGATTAAGATCATACTATGTTATAACCATTGGTTTAGTAACCCTATTTCCGCATGTACATGTTTATCAACTTTAAAACCCTATAATTCATGAAATCATTCTAACTCAATTTAATATGTTGGGATCACACAATTATATAATGACATCAGAATATATAGAAGAAACATAATTAACATGTTTAACAACATGTTCATCAAACTAGGGTTTTCTTGAATATCATAAAAGGTAGAAGAGCATTCTTTTCGGTAAGTTGACCTTTTCATATTACTTTGACCATTACAAACACATGTTTCTAGGCCGACACAAGGTGTAACATGTAGGTGATATACCTAGGTTGACACACCTTAATGAGTGTAGGCCGATACACCTTGAATATAATGAATGGATACACTTGAAATTAATGAGAAGGATACACTTTGAAAAGTGTAGGCTAGCTAGTATACCCTAAAAAGCAGCAGACAATATAACAAGTTAAAGTTGAATCTAATATTCTAGTAAGGATGAAAGAAACTTGTACTAATTGTATGAGAAAGGTAATACCTTATAATGATAATTGATGAAAGTAATCATGTATAATTGAATACTTAAAGTAATGAATTAAAATCCTAGATGTCGGGGTTATGAATTAGGGTTTGTCTGTTGAATAAAACCCTAACGACCTTAATCGGATACAATAGAAGTCCTAACCCTAATTATGAAAGGTTGTGACTTGATTGATAGATTATTTGTGATACAATTGAATGTAAAGATAATAATATAAGCTCCTAAGAATGAGGAGTTATGATATAGGGGTGATGATTGAACATAACCCTAAAAACCCTAGTCAAGTTCAAAAGAGCAACCCTAACCCTAATGACAAAAGGTAATGTAACTTGAAATGGAATGAGAATAATATTTAGTGGTAACCGTGAATTACTTATGATTATAGCCAAGTAAGGTAAACATGGGTTATAATCTATTATAGCTTGATTATACCTCATGAGAACTATGACATAATAGTTTCAAAAATAATGTATATAGGTCTAATGATCTAGAAAAAACATATATTATAGCTTGATTATAATCTATTATAGCTTGATTATACCTCATGTTTGTAAATGGCAGAGAAAAAATTGTCCCATCATCATATTTCAGTAAGAAAAAATTGTCCCATCATCATATTTCAGTAAGAAAATTTCAACTATGGCAGAGAAATTCATCCCCAAGCCTCACCCCTACTATCGTAATCTCTATTGCATTGCAGCAATACTACCCTCGTAATCCCACCAATCACCCGCAAGCATTGTCACACAAATAAAATACATGTACATCAATAAAATACAGAGAAGAGGGCATACCGGTTTGGAGGTCTGGAGAAGACGGCGGTAAAGAGGAGCTGTGGTGGCGGCGCGGCGGAGAAGCAGCTAGCTAAACCCTGGTGGCGGCGCGACGGCGGTGGAGAGCAGCTCTGTCGTCCTGGCGGCGGCGGCGAGACGGCGGTGGAGAGTAGCTCTGTCATCCTGGCGGCGGCGGCGTGGAGGCACTAGCAGTTGCGGCGGCGGCGTGGCGGGAGCAGTCGGGTGGGGCGACAGCAGTTGGAGGGTCCAGCAGTTGCGGCGGCGGCGGTGTGGAGGGGAGGGGCGACAGCAGTTGGAGGGTCGGGCGACAGCAGTTGCGGCGGGAGCAGTCGGCTGTTTAGGCGATGAAACAGAAGAAAGGGGAACAGTCGGGTGATCGCAGGATATAAATTTCACCTATAGCGTCGGTTGTTTGTCACAACCGACGCCTAAAATAATTTAGCGTCGGTTGTTTGAAACAACCGACGCTCAAATGGACGATATTTTCACGAAATTGTTTGGCGGGAACCACTTTCGGCGTCGGTTATCAACAGATAACCGACGCTATAAGTGACACTTTGCGCGCAAAGTTTTCATCACATATAGGCGTCGGTGGCTATTTAAATAACCGACGCTGTATGTGACATTTTTTCTTTTCGCTCGAAAATTGGATTTCGCAGGAGCTTTTAGGCGTCGGTTTGTTATTGTCAACCGACGCTAAATACAAAGCGGTACCCGTGTCTGGCTGGTCTTCGAATATAGACGTCGGTTTGCTTAAACAGCCGACGCCCTATATGATAGGCGTCGGTTTTTCTTAATAACCGACGCCCAGAAAAGCGACACTGAATGCTATTTCTGTAGTAGTGTCTACTGCCTTATAGGCACGGATTTGAGGCTCCAGAATAACACTAACCATGGGTTTGTGAATAGAGATATATTCTTTTAGGATTCTGCATGTGTCAACTTTACCTATTCCTTTGGTATTCCATCAAAGGATCTTCATCATCAACCAACAAAAGAAAAACAAAGGTTTAGAACAAAGGACCGCTTACAGGGACGGTGCTTTGTTTTCTTTGTTTATAGTAGCCGTCAAAGCCTCCAACATTACTTCACAGTCTTGAGTACCTCTCTGTCGAGGACTTTTGTGTGTTCCTTCAAGATTCGATTTTTTTGAGCCAAACCTCTTCATCCTTGTACCGCTTCCTTTGAATATCTTTCCGATCTTGGACTTTTTGGGGTTTTTATTATCCTTAGAATTTATTTGCATGGTAGGGGTTGCACGTCTGGCTACGTCCTCCGGATCAGAAGTATCCTCTATAGCTACATCTTCAGTTACTGAAAAGATTTCAACCACTTCATCAATTTCCAGATTGGCCATGGTATGGTCTTTCATATTCTTGCTATTTCTGTCACTTGCCAGAGTCCTGCTATGGGACGTTGGAGCATTAGTTATATCTTTAAGTGACTCTACCTTTTGTTCTGTTGTTTCTAGTTTTTTCATATTTGTCTTCTTTTTCTAGACTTTAGCTGTTCTATTACCTCCATCAGTATTCATTCCGGTCTCATTTTGCGGATGTCTATTTAGTTCAAGCTCTACATCTCCGTGGTATTCTGGAAGGTCTCCATACTGGTTACTCATAGCACTTGGTATATCAGGGGGTTTACCTACTGGTTCTTTCCCCTGTCGTCGACGCCTACTGCGTTGAGTCTGCCATGGCGACTCTTTAGGATCTGTAAATCTGACGTTGCTCATCTTGGGGTGCTCCTCCTTCTCAGTATCTGCTTTAGTCTGGGTGCTTGCCAATTCGCAGAGTTGTGATGTGTGTCCCTCCTCCCCACACTTAGTGCAAGCATAAGGCAGGCCTTCGTATTTAATCTCATAGTCAATGGCATTGATTTATATATAAGGTGTTAGATGCTTCGTGGTATCAATCTCTATAGACATTCTAGAAAATTTACTCCACGTTCGCTTGATGGTATGTTTGTCAACATTAACCAATCGACCCAGTGCCCTTCCTATACATTCAAAGATGGTCTGAATGTATAGATGAAGTGGAAGATTGAGAATTTTCGTCCAGCAGACAATTTTCCTTGGAAGATCATTCGAAGGGATGAAGGTTGGGTTCCAATCCCATACTAGCAGATTACACCCGAACACCTTCCAAGGCCCTCCCGTCATGGCCATCCCATAGTCTCGGCGATAGGATAGCTGTATAACAAAATGGTTTAGATCTAGCTCGTATATATTACACTTGCCAACCAGACTCCACATGGTTCACAAGCGATCTCGCAGAGTCATGTATCCAATCTGGGTTCCCATAGCTTTCACTATGACAACATATTGCCACAGCCTGATCAGAAAAGCTTCCTCCATCGGGTCGACGATGATATCAGGCTTGTCGTCAATAAACGTTAAGCTTACCTCCTCCGGATTTAGATGCTCCTCGAAGAGCTTGTGCAGGAACAGATCTGAGGTACCCTGTTCGGTAGACTTGTTTCCAGATCTTGTGATATTGGATGTCCAAACATTTCCACCGGACTGGTTGTCATGTTGTCTAGTAACGTGGTTTTTCCCATGCAGCGGCGGGAAGAGTTCTTCCGGAGCACTGCTCCCGTCCGCCATGTTAGCATCCTTTCCACGATCAAAGGTTTGTCTTGTCTTCCTATTTGCTTCCGTATAGGTTTTGCATGAGGAGCCCTTCAGTCCACAGAAATGAAACTCGATCCCTACATGTGGTATACTGAGTCTTTCCACGCCTGTATCCTTTGTGGTTTTCACATCCAGAACTGCAGAAACCCTAGGGTTTGTTGGTTATCCCCTTTCCTCTCCTCCATCTAGACTTCTACGTTCATCTTTTCTCCGATCGCCTGGTGTATCTTCAACTTCTCTGTTGCATGCATCGACGTGACCCCCTTGGACATCCGCCGCCGCCTCTCTCCCCCGTTCCCCTTGATCGCCCCCCTCCACTATGCTCCCCTCATTCATACTATGAAAAGAAAGAACTCGAGAAAAACCATGGCCATAAAAGTTGACCTCACCAAAGCTTATGATAAGATGGCATGGAGCTTTATCCAGGATACACTTGAGATGACGGATATTCCATCCAACATACAAAATTACATTATGAATTCAATCAGGTCGGGTAGCTCGCAAATTGCCTGGAATGGTGAGACGACACCTCAATTCAAGCCATCCAGAGGGTTAAGACAGGGGGACCCTCTAAGCCCGTATATTTTTGTTCTGTGTATTGAAAGTTTAAGCCAACTTATTGATCAATTAGTGGCAGAAAAGAAATGGTTTCCTATGCAACTAGGAAGAGGAGGACCAAAAATAGTTCACTTATGTTTTGCGGATGACATCATCCTCTTCTCTAAAGCGAGTGAATCAAATATAAGTACCATCATGAAGTGTTTCAATGTATTTGAACAAGCGTCTGGACAAGCTATCTCGATTGAGAAAACTTGAGTCTTCTTCTCGAGAAGTGTTACTCGATAGGAAGCAGATGCTATATGCAGAAGAAGTGGCCTGCAAAGAACTCACGATCTAGGCAAGTACCTTGGGGTACCCATTATACATCACCAGGTTAGCAAGGAAACCTACAATGAAGTACTGGAAAAGGTAATAAAGACGATCAATTCTTGGACGGCCAAGAGTTTATCTATGGCGGGATGAGTGAGCTTGACCAAAAGCACCTTAACCTCTATACCTACCTATGTTATGTAGACGACCAAGTTGCCTCTACATTTATGTAATAGAATCGACGGGGAAATAAGGAGATTCATATGGAATGGGGGGCGAAGCAAAAGGGGGATTCATCTCATATCTTGGAGCCGAATCACTAGTAGGAAGATTCATGGAGGACTAGGGATTAAATCAATGAAAGAGTGGAATCAAGCGCTCCTAATGAAGAACAGCTGGGATATTTACAGCAGGAGGGGGACCATATGGAGTGAGGCCATGTCCAAGAAGATCTTAAAGGACACGCCAAGTTCAGCTCAGAACCTTTCTCATATGTCCAGAAACATTGTCCTCACCAAACCGTTCATGGAAGCAAATACATATCTGTGTCCTGTGAGTGGTAAGTCTATAAATGTTTGGTATGATAAGTGGATACCCAACGAAATCCCTTTGAGAAACTATGCTTTACATTCCATCCCAACTGAGCTAGATGATCTGGCAGTGAGCAGCTTGGTTAATATGGAGGGACAGTGGGACCAAAGCTTCTTAGAACACTGGTTTCCACCTGAAGTCACAAAGGCTATATGCGATTTAAACCCCCCTACAGATCCAGAGGCTAAAGATGTGAGGGTGTGGATGCTTAATGAAGGAGGTAGTTACACAGCCAAAATAGCATATCACGCTTTACGTGCTGAAACAGAAATCAGAAGGCAAGGCAATTGGCACCGAATATGGCATGCACATGTGGCGGCCCGCATCAAGATGTTTATGTGGATTGTAGCAAATGGAGCTCTCCTCACCAATCACAACAGGAAATGCCGGAAAATGACAGCTATTCCTACCTACCCCAGATGTAATGAAGAGGATGAGACCATCTTGCATGCTCTCTGGGATTGCCCTAAGGTAAAAACTATGTGACATTCAATTCTTCAACTCGACACCACTCATCGTTTCTGGACTATAGATAACTTTGATCAGTGGCTAAGTCAGAACATCAAGGCCCCAGATCAACATAAACATCTGTTCTTCATTGTTTGCTGGAGTATGTGGAAACAATGAAATCTGTGGATCTTTGAGGGCAGAGAGAACAACCCACAACACCAAATCAATCTCATAAACCATGAAATCACGATGAACACTAGAGCCTGGACTGCTGCGGGAAACATCAAGGAGCAGATTCAAAGACAAAGACCAGAAAACCCCAATCTGGGAACCATTCGTTTCAACACTGATGCTGCTTGGAAAAAGGGGAAGGGTGCTATATCTGTCGTCATTAGAGATTTTAATGGCCATTGGATAAGTGGAGTTGGTCAATTAGTTACGGAAAAGAATCCGTTGGAAGCAGAGCTGCTGGCGATTGCGTTGGCAGCAAAAATCATCAAGGAAAGTGCTATGCAGACAGCTGAGATAGTTACTGATTGTCGCCAAGCTTCCATTATGATCCATGATGATTACTAGAAATACCCTCGGTTTGCTAATATCACCCGAGGTATATAGTTGATTAAGAAGGAGACTACTGAGATTATTCACACAGAAAGAAAGAACAATAGGCAGGCTGACGCTCTTGCTAAACATCATTTCCAACAAAGCATTGGCTACACCCACTATAAAAAACCCTCTAAAGTTGTGCTTGACACTGGTCCGGCACCTTCATGTAATGGTAGTAGTACTACCATGTTTCAATTCTTGCAGTTACCCAATATATGTAATGCTAATTTAGTTTCGCTTGCACGAGGTGGGCAAGATGAATAAGATGACCACCTGACTTATCTAAAAAAAAGCAATAATTGTCTTATAACACAAGTCTTTTTTGACTATTTTAACTATTTTCATCTCATAATATGATGTGTTGAACCATTTTCACCCTATATGGCCAAAACCCGCCAAATTAGTGCAAAAACTCATGAAAACATGAAATTCCATAAAAATGATTCCATAACAAAAAATTTATGGTCAAAGAAGTTTTATATCAATATAATTCAATAAAATAAGCATAAATTCTGAATCCCATAATGAAATTTCCCATGTTATCATGAAATCAACTTAATTATCTAAAATAAGGCTAGATTAGTATTATAAATCTCAAATGGAGTTTCTTGCAAACTTAAACATCTGAATGGGTGTAAATCCATTCACTCTTACTGTAATAAGTAGGTGATATATCTCCTCCCCTATTCCAAGATGGTGATTTCTAGAATTCTATAAAAAGTTCAGCCAAACTTGATAAAAATTGAAAATCACCACAAAATCCCTAACTTGGGTTCCATCCTAGATGAAAGTATGAGAAGAGTTGTTACAATTTTTTTGCACTTTATAAAATAAATTAGTCATACATATAGAGATAATTAAACTAGTAATAAATAATAAGAGATTCAAAGAACTTACTGGATTCTACTTGATTTGGGGAAAAACTTGAGCTAGATCAATTCTAAGGGCAACAACTACTCAAATCCCCTCAGAATCAACTCTCTATCTTCAACCACAAAAATCATATTTATTTTTTTTATTTATTGATTAACATGTTACATATCAATTATGGAAGACTATGTAGGAATTGGGTAGACAAAACCCATGATCGGCTTAAATTTGGGTTTTTGTCTCAAATTTTCCCTAACAGGGTTAGAATGATGAAAATATGCTAAATAAATTTAGTAAATTAAATTTTACTACTTAAAAGTGATGACATGCTACTATTGGACTCTATAGTGAAGTTTTGACCTATACATTTTTACTAATATAGATTTGTAGGTCAAGTGCTCAAGATATGCCAAACTATTTATCTAATAAACAATATTTAAAGGATAATTTCATTTAGTGACCTCTTTGCAAAATAGTCAAGAACCTGAAATGGTCTTAGAAGACTAATCCTACGTAAAGAACCTTTAAAACCAATATTCTTGTCTAAAAACATTTGGCACTAATTTGGTAAAAGCGTGCTATTAAGAAGAAAAATGCACATTAAAGTTTAATAAGGTTTGCAGTTTGAAAAATCACCACTATTTTAAGAATTTCACCATGATATCCAAGAGGAAGATGAAAGATAATGTCACACGTATATTAGGTATCAAAGTCACATTAAGCATCTAAGAATCTAACTTATGACCTTGTAATAATCAATTACTCAATACTGGGGTAGGGACATTGGAACTTCCTTCTTCTAACCCCAAACATAATTTTAGAGAAAGATTAAAGAAAGGAGAGATCAAGAGAGAGAATAAGCTGAGTAGAAATGAAAAGAGGAGGTGTTACTATCAAAATATAATAAGAAATAACAAATAAATCTAGTGTAATGATCAATGAAGATTGTAGGAAGTGTGGAGAGGATGCTAGGATTAAGAGGTATCAACTAGATTTGTCAAACAGAGGGTGGAAATATGGCCAACTAGGTTTTTATTATAATCCAGTTGCAGTCATCCAGTGAAATTTTACAATGGAATCCATCTACCAATTTTTTATATGATACCTATCATGTTTGCTAAGTGGAGTTTTTTCTAGGATTTCTAATTATTTTAATTGATGGAGAACAATGCAAAGGAGTCATTGTTTGTAATTTTGAAGTTTATTTCTAGAACCAAAAACAATCCATCTAATAACTCCAACTAATAAAAAAATTTAAAGGTAAGTTGTAAGGTTGTCTTATTCATCCCTCCCTCCCCTTGCGAGCAAATTCAAATAAGAAATACATTCAATAATTATATCAATAGAATTAAACAAGGTAGTACTACTACCATTACATAGATCATGCGGAAGGAGATCATGGATCTCAAAAGGGGACATGTTGAAGGATATTACCCCCGATGTTTTTGGATAATTCAAAACAATTATGTACATGCCTAAAATTTTAAATTTAATGATATAAAATGATTTAAAATGGGTAAATTTCACTAATACATGTAAGATATTTTTTTTATTAAAAATAGAAGAACATGCCAAATTGTAATGAAAATATGTGAAAAGTATAATTATTTTCATAAGTTCTTGGAAATATGCAATTCTAATTTAATTCAAGGAAGCATCA
The DNA here is from genome assembly GCA_963693085.1 of Alisma plantago-aquatica. Lineage (NCBI taxonomy): Eukaryota > Viridiplantae > Streptophyta > Magnoliopsida > Alismatales > Alismataceae > Alisma > Alisma plantago-aquatica. The sequence goes on along the minus strand of OY856412.1, from coordinate 971,477,062 downwards.
TAAGGGATAAAAATACATATAAGAAGGGGAAATACAATATTTATCAAAATTGATAATAAGGAATTTAGATCTATTAAGAGTGAGTTGCTCCCTAGATAGAGTTTAGAAGAAAAAACAAGTTCATTTTATGTATACAAATGGGTTGTAAAGTTAACATTATTTGAAATGTGGTAAGAAAAATGATGGAGGATGTCTTGTTGTACTATGTGATATAGTATTATAATCACAACATACATGATAAGAATTTAAGGACAAATAAAAAAATTAATATATTCTTCATCCATAGGACTTGGGAAAAACAAATACTAGAAAATATGAATTATATTTAGAATTTTAAAATGGTCATTGTTCTTTGATTCTTGGAGAACTAAGAAACTAAAAATATAGTCTATAGGGGTGAGAAATAGAAAATCATAGATAGTTTATTAATGTTAATAAAAAAGATGTTAATAGAAACTATTGAGTATTAAAACTTGTAAATAGAAGGACGAAGAAGAAGGATGAGACAAGTACATGGAAATTTAACTGGTTCAAAAGACACTAACTTTTACTAGTAAGCACATAGTTGTGCTCTAAATTAATAGTTTTGGGTAAGATATATTAAATTTGTTAAGAGGGAATATAAAAATAGACTATATTCCATACAACAGAATTAAAAGATAAAACCATGCATTTTCTTCATTAGTTATTGTACATGGATAACCCACTATTTACTTTCCTAGGAAACTAATAAGACACCTCAACACCTTCTTTGGTATGTCATCAAATGGAACAAACAAACTACAGTCTTGTTTTCTAGGATACAACATGACCACCAAGTTGTTTCTATATGGGTTCATGGTTTACTCACCTTGAAGTATCCCTAAATGACTTCTTCAACAAAGAACAAAATTTGAATAAGAAAATTACAATTCAATCACTAAGGATTGTTTAATGAGCATATCAAGATGATATAAAATATTTTTCAATAGGATAATGTCTACTAGGTAACAAAAAGGTTGAATAAGGGATAAAAAAAGTGAAGATATATTCTTAATGTTTTCTATTATTGAGTGTGTGACAAAGGGATGATATATGGACTCTATTTATTTTAATGAGTCAATGTTAACATTGGGAAGAGTCTAGATGTGTACTTGGTCAATAAAATTGTTGGGTCAAGTGAGAAACGAAAATATGAGTCTAATCGTGCATTATAGTCATTTCTCAGTCTAACTTATACTATAAGAGAGCATCCTCTGGAAAAACTGTGACTTCAACTGAAGTGCATAAGGATACATATTGCTTATACATAACATATGCCAAATTCAATTTTTTTTTCATTTTGACAATTCTCAAAACCTTAGTAAACCAGACATTTGTTGTATAAGAAAACTTTTATAGAAGGAAGAGGAAGAAGGATGAGACAAGTAAACATCAATATAATGTGGTTGAAAACCACAAAGGTTTCCTAATATGTAGCTATTTGTCTTTGCAACCACTATTTTGGGCAAAAAATCTTTATTGAGTTAATAAAGAATACAGAATACATATATAATAAATATATATATATATATATATATATATATAAAACTATGTACTTTATCCTTTAGTTCTTGATTGTGATAGAATACAATTGATTTGTTTGTTAGGACATTGGAAAACCAACTCAAGACCTTCTTTGGGATGTTTCCAAATGAAGGTCACCACTTGTTATTATCTTTTCTAGGAAAAAGGAGGACCATCAAGATACTTTTAGACTACTTTCCACTTCAATCGAATTGAAGTACCTCTAGAAGACATTTTTAATAACTAATGGGACTAGAATAAGGAAATTTGATTGCAAGACTGAAGGATGTTTGGAATGAGCTTATCAAGATAATAGGGAATTTGTTTTCTTTAGGAGAATATCTACTTCATAACAAATTTTCACTAATTTGCAAGCACACTAAAATCATTTCTCAAAGTTTTCTTCCTTAATCATGTCATAAGGTGATAAGGTAAGGTCCCTATATATATAGAAATGGGTTCATGTTTTCCTAGGGGGGCATTTAGGATCACCCTCGATAAATAAATGTATGGGTTGAATCAAAAACAAAAATATAAGGACAATTATTTATTTGACTAATTACCTCAGTTGGAATTATACCTTGACCGAGTGTCCTTCGTTTGAACGGTGACCTAAACCAAAATGCATCAAAATGCATATTGTTTCTTCATAATAACTAAAAGACTAAAACTATATTATTTTGACTATGCATTTTTAAACTAGATTTCGGCCAAGATGGCGCTCTGTCAAATGCATAGTTCATCCGAGAGATATCCAAAAGAACAATTGCTCCTAATACCATATGTAGGCTGAACTAGAAGTTTGGTTGACCAATCATGATCAAACTATAAGTTTGACCGAAAATTCTTACTAACCTAAACACATAAAATAAGTTGACCGTTAGACATTATTGTAATAAATGATAAAAAGTTCTCTAGTTCCCTAGGGTTATAACTAAGACTTATATATCTTATGGAATCATCTGAATTGATCCCAAGACAAAAAATAAATAAAAAATACAAGGCTTACAATTTATTGGAAAATATAAGTCATGTAAATAATATTTCTTGTATAATGCAATATCATTTGGCATTTTTTTATCTCATATGGTCCTAAAAGACTCAATAACATAGTTAAAATCAAACATAGTACAAGATTTTTCATTCATTAAAGATCTCGGTAGTGCCCTTGGTCCAATTGAAACTTGGTATGGTCCTAGGAGAGGACAAGGACCATTTTTGCACGTCCTATTAATCAAACACCCCAAATAATTAGCATAATTAGATGATATGAGATTCAAATTATTTGAATTGGGGTATCATGCTCCAAAGTTTGGATTTGTGACTTGATCTTCAAGAATCCTTTTAACCACATTAAGATGATCTTTCTAAAGTAAGATTAAAATAAGAACATATTCCTACACTAGCTATGATATTTGGTCTAGAGGTAGTAAGATACAATTTACAACTAATAATATCTCTATGAAGCTTCTCGTTTTCTTACCTTTTACATACTTATCAACATTTTCTTTGTTATACGTGGCTGTTTTAATTCGCTTGCAATTTTCCATCCTAAAGCATACGGTGTGCTCATTTTTGTATTTTTGTTTATTTTCTCATATTTGTTTTCTTTATTTTAAATTCCAAGAAGAATGTTAGGTTCCCCATCATGCTCATTTCAAATTTTCTCTGGATAAAGGAATTGGACTCCATGCAAAGATTGAAATGATAGAGCAACATATAGTTATCAACAACAAGTGAAATCATTGATAAATTTGTTTAAGAAGGAATTATAATTAACTTTGCCAATTATATATCCATTGTTTAGCAAAAATTTCTTTTTTTTTCATACTCAGTTCTAGAGGATTGTTTGACACAATATAGTTCCCTATGAAAAAGATAAACATGATTAGGTTGTTTATCATTTTCAAATCAAGGAGGATGACCACATAGAAATACTCCTTAATGTCTAGATTCATAATACACTTTTAACATCCATTTGGTACAAAATAAAATTCTAATAACTAGAGAAGGGAAGGTAACAGATGAGACAATTTGAAACTTGCTACATGTGCATGAGTTTCATCAAAATTTATACCTTCTAGTTGGTTGTATCCTTGGGCTACAAACTTGATTTGGTCTTTACAAATTTTCTCTTTTATAAAACCTATTGCGCAACACCCACTTTGTGCCTATGATATTCCTATCATGGAATCTTGGAACAAGTTTCCACACTATGTTTTCGTCCCTATTTTTTGCTACTCTTGTATTTTGTTGAGCCAAGATTTTATTCAAGAGATTTCTTTGAGGACATAGGCTTCAATTGTGTAATGAACACAAGGTTGTCTTGGTTCTTGTAGAAAAGTCTTATTATGACCACTTCTAAGGGATCACATAGGATTCAATTGTGTAATGAACACAAGGTTCTCTTGGTTCTTGTAGAAAAATCTTATTATGACCATTTCTAAGGGATCACCTAGGATGAGCTCTTTATTTATCCTTTTCAAACCTTAGAATTGGGTCCTTCTTTTCTTCATCTTTCGAGATTTCCTCATGGAATTCTTGATCAAATACCTTATCTGTATCATTAAGGGTTAATGCCTACTAGTTTTAGTTTAGATAAATATCACTATAACATCATACCAAACATCATTCTGGCAAGTAGAAGGATTGGTGTAAGAAAATCTAACCCAGATGAAAATTTCTACTCAGGAATAATCTTCACTATAAACATGGAAATTTCTTCTAGGGATAATATAATTAAGAAATATAGCTTACAAGGACATAGAATCAAATTTGTATAGATATAAATAGTTTTAGGAACCACTCATGGGAAACTAGGGGAAGGAAGAAAATGAATAGAAGGTGTCCCACCACACTATATTTGTTGGGATAGGTTTAAAAGCATATGTATAAAAGAATTGTTTTCAAAATAGCATGCAATTTCTACAAATTAGGACCAAAATATTTTTGGAGTATTATATTACAAAATCATGGTCATCAAAATTTCTTGTAAAGAACTATTCTTCCTATGAAACCTCATTTTTTTAGGAATTGTAGAGGAAGATAAGTTACCACATATCAAGAATCACCACAAAAATATTGAACTAACATATTTGAAAATACTAAAAAAGAGAATTCTGGAGAAAGACTCATTTTATACTCTTATACAAAAATATTTGAAATTCTTAGGAGTATTAGTTTCCTAAGATATATGTCTATGAAAATATGGAGCAATAATCGACAATTGAGAAAATATAGGGCCACAAAAGAAACCTAGCCTTTTTGTTCTTCAACATGGTCTTTAAACTTGACATAAGGATCTCCACGTGGTGCATTCCCCCTATCCATGAATTTCCTTAAGGAAAAATCACACATGGACCAAAAAGAAAGGTTTTGGGTCAGAAAAACTTTTACCAAATTTGATATAGAGATAATTTAATGATAATAACTTCATGTACTGAATAGTATGAACGATTGTTTGATAGACTATTTAAATATTAATAAGGTTTCTATAGTCACCCTAGGTTATAAATTGTTTCAAATAAGTACACGAGTTCGAGGTGGTAACTAGAAAAAATCATGAAGCTCTCAAAGCAACAATCAAGATATCAATGTAATCCAAATTTAATGATTTATCAATTGACATTCGTATCTCATATTTTTTCTTCACCGAGGCTAGGTTCCTAGTGTTCTCCATTGATGAGATAATGACACTTTATCCTCTATAGTAAGTAATATTTGGGAATTCTATGTCCATTATCCATCCTGTGGGGTTGGGCAATAGGACCCTTTGAAACTAGGAGGCTTATCTCTAACCAATAATGGATTTTATGCCAATGTAGAAATTCAATTATTTAATATTCAATGATTTATTGGTGGCCTACAAGAGGAAGGATAGATTAAAAAACATCATAATAAGAAAGAACAAGAAACAAGGCGAGAACACTTAATGACTTTCATTTATATAAAGCATGTTTTACATTTCTCTATCCATTATATCAACCATAGGTCTTTTAGACTAAATTCTCATGGAAGAGTCTATAAGGATGCTCAACATTAGCTACCCAATCTTTAAGGGGCCTCAAGGTCATCACCAAGAGGTAACTCTTGTATCATCATGTTTCTTCTTATCAAGTAAGATGCCTGACCTGGTGTCCTTACCCTAAAACTTTAGGTAGGTGCACCAGGGAATATAATGGATTTCTCTAAATTGTGTTCAAGGTTTGCCAACAAAGCATAATCAACATGAAAATAGTATTCATAGGGAACAATAGCTCAAACAAGTATTTATTTAGCCAAGCATTTGTTCAAGCATACATACAATCAAGCCACTACCATAGTGGGGTCAAGAGAGTAAGTGTACATTACGAGTTATCATTCATAAGTCAGATCAAAAATATTATCCAAACCATGGGTACCTCACCATGAAAAGATATAGCATGGTGTCTCAGAACGATAGGGCAAGTAACATCTAAATGTCATAAGAGTCATGTGGATATTCCCCTAGTCCTAGGTTTCAATTAGTATAAGTATAGTTCCAAACTTCCAAGCATGCATGTCATTATTTAACATAATTCAAGGATCAACAGTTAGCCATAGGTGTAGGTGAACCATCCACGTTAAGAGTAAAAACATGATAAAGTTAAGATCTGATTTAGATGTAGGAGAAGCATGAGGTCTATGTTATCATCATGATTTATCATGAAAATTCACAACTAGTCACATTGTATCCATTTCATGCAATAGGGTCTTAGTTCCAAGTCATAGATGCATAAAACAGTCTAGGGTAGATCAAAGGGGATAGGTTTACATAAGATTAGCAACTTGGTTATTAACATTGAGACTAGATCACATTGCAAGTCAACATTAGGGCTTTTAGTAAAATTAGATCACATGAATGATTCATGAGGGAAAAAGGGAGACAAGTCATGATAATTTACTGATTCCAATACTACATAAATATCTTTGAGAAACTTTAGATCAATGAAAGCATAATGTTTAACATTCATCACTAAAGGAAATATAAAGACACATTAAGTGTCCAAAGGTTATCACTAGGGTCCAAGATGGATCTTAATACAAAATGATTGTATTTGAGGGTGAAAGTTACTTTTTTATAGCATTCATAGACATTTGAAGCACACTTGAATAGGTAATAACATAAAAAAGAGGAATTTTTGCATATAGGTCCATTTAAGGGTATTCAAGCAACATTAAGTCATTTAAGGGCACAAAAGATGGATAAAGTTTGAATCATTATGCATGAAGATATAGGTACTGATATTAGGCTACCATTGGTTTTTATGGAACAAAGGAGGAAGCTTAAGCATTAGATGGCATCAGACATGTAGAAAGAGATCAAATATTATTTTTTATCATAATAATTAGCACTATGAATAGAAATAGGCCATGAAACTAATACCATTGAAAAGATCAAGTTCTCTAGATCAAAATTCATGTATTACATAATAGATTTAGCCAAGGGAATCAAAAGTTATGATCTTTAGAAGGTTTACGTGAGATCTAAATAGAAAAATCTGAAATCACCTTGATTTATCTAATCAGCATGGCCGTTGATCATTGATCGGAGGGCTCCATGGTGCTCCTCTTAGCACACACACCCCTCTTTGGTCTTGGATGGGTCGGCCGGTGATACGGTCCCTGCTGTGGGACTTAGGGCTAATGGTGGTCTGCTAAAGTAGAGTCGTAAGGGGCTAGTGAGGCTTGGCCCGCCTCAAGTCATCCTGGTCTAGCAGCCGCGCTAGGTGAGGCGAGCTACACACGTCGACCGACATCATGCTGATGAGAAGCTAGTCGGGGCAGGGGTTTGCTGCATTCCTAGCCATGGAAAGAGGTCAAAAAGTTGTAGGGAGGAACCCTCTTGAGCTCTCAGAGTCAAAGGAATGAAATAGAAGACCTAAAATCATCTTGGGCTTGATGCCCTCATCGGAGGAGGAGGGTGTCGCCATTAATAGTTGGAGAAGAAGGGGTAAGAAAAGAAGAGGCTAGGGTTCTTGAAATCACAAAAGAATGGGAGGAAACAAAGGGGGTACTTTAAGAGGAAGGTTTTAGGGTTGGAGTCATAGCAAAAGAGGTAGCAAACGAGAGCGCCAATCTTTGGTAGGTGGTGGCCGACTCTATTGGTGTCGGTCCTTGTATGGAGGTACAAGATGACCCCACATCCATTAGATGGGGGCCCAGATCTGAGGGTCTGAGATCAAAGGGTTCAAAATGTTTACTCTTGGATTCAAGACATCTTATTGGTTAAGGGGGATGCTTTGGATCACCAAGGAAAGGGGGAAGAAAAGGCTAAATGGGCCGCGCGACCTGACTTTGGGCCCGAAAGGGGTTGAAAACGTTTTAAAATCAATTAAAACATAAGAAAATGCCCCACACTTCATCATTCAATAACTTGGGCTCTGATAGTCTGATCAAGGCAATATTTGTATCGTTGGAAAGATAATTGAAAGGTCTACAATATGACATACCTTAGGGAGTAGTTTGAGTATACAAATTTGGTTCAAAGTAATTTGTGAGATGGAAATATGTTAAGAAGTTGAAACTTAAGTTTAAAGGCAAAATTGAGTGTCCACCTAAGACACATGTGTAAGAGATGATTCAATTATGAATCCAGGTACATTAAATCATGAAATTGAGGGTTATAGTGAGGAAGATGTGCAAGAACGAGTTCATAGAAGATATACATGGAGAGATAAAAGTCTAGGTTATCACATCCTCCCCACCTTAAAAGAAATTTGTCACCAAAATTAAAACAAGTCACCAATCGAGATTGAAATTTTCCCATTCAAACATTAAGATCGTCCTAGTATTCTCATAATTTATAAACACCAGTTACAATATCCATCTCATTTTGAAACCGAGCAATCGAGTATCATGGTCAACACATAGTCATATGGATCATCAAATTGTGGAATGTTTTACACAAGTCCTATATTTATAAATATTGTCATATAGATCACCATTTGGAGAGATCACATATTAGATCAATCAAATAGAGTTCATGAGTAAGGCATGACTTTCATTCCCAAAAATTTTGGGTTCTAGCTTCTACATTGGCCTATGTGGGGTCCATGATTGATATTTTGCATTTCAACAATTCAAGACCAACAACATATTTCAACATCATGATTTTATGCTTAAAATCAATGGAAGGTCCCACCCTACTCCACATGGAGCTCAACCTTAAGTCATAAATCAAGCAATTTGTCATAGTCATCATTTCAATTTTTGAGAATTGGGAACATGAAGGTCATTAGTCATATATCGAGTGTGATCTCAAGATCCAAATGGGATGATCATAGGATTCAAGTCAAAACCCAGATCAATGATCATGAGTCAAGATTGCATACATCAATATCGAGAGTCAAGTTTTGACATCAAAGTTTTGGGTCCAAACATTTTGAAGCTAGGGTTAGATTAACTTCAACCTACAATATGTGATTGGTGTTGCAGTGTTTGTATAGTTCCTTTATCATTGATATCCAGATAGAACTCGAGGGACAGAGCAGTCATCCTTTTCACCATTTAATATTTTTTCCTTGATATAGCATATCGTCTAATATGTATGTATGCTCAATGTCACATATTGACTCACATGTGCATGGCCATGCTTTTCTCAGTCTCTCTAATATAGTGGCCATGATATCATAATCATGTAGGAGGGACAGATCCCATCTACATAACTCACGTTCATCCCCATGTGTCATAGTGCATCTACTCATCACCTTTATGGAAACCCTTATTCAGGATCATGATGGATGATGTCAAATTATACCGAATGACATGAGATGAGTGTAGTGACTTCATGTATAAGAACCACAATCACCACCAACACAATAAGAGATGATTCTAACTACCAATTATGGTCTCCATGTATCACTCTTATGGTGGTTCTAATTGATAAATTGTTCCCTAACAAGTATCTATGTTCTTAGTTTGATATCACATATCATGACTAATGAGATTTTGTCATCAACCAACACACACTCTAGTGTTATGTGTTATTGTTGTCTATCAGCCTCCCCGGATTTTGATTTCTCCAAACCCTATTGGGAATGAGATGTCAGAATCCGAAAACATCATCCAATCATATCAGAAAGCGATGCAGAAGCATAATACGCATACATGAACATACAACCATAACATTTCTCTACATTCAACATGAATATTAATTATAACATGAACTATTACAGGTTACATTTACACATTGAATAGAAAATTTTACATAAGTCTATGAACATGTACGCTATCTAGGATCTTAGACAAAAGGTACAACCTGGACAACTGCTCACTTCTCTTCTTTTATCCCAAGCTAGCTCTGAACCTAAAACATACGTGAAACAACGAATCAACACACAAGGTGTTGTGCACGTGGGTAGAAAGATACATACTAATATGCTTGCATAATTGAAATAACTTGAGAAATAAAGAGTAAAAGAAAACATTGTTTAAAGTGATAACCAGGTAAACACATATTTTTAGATGTCTTTTGATGCATTTGTACTACTAAGTGGTGTTGCACTTCATTTTTCCCCACCCCTTGGGCTATAGGGACCGAGTGCCAACCTTTTATTTAGAGGAAGAGAGAGAATTGAGGGAGAGAGAGAGAGAGCTTATATCCACTTAGTAGCTACAAACCATATATACTCTTTATTATTCTTATTGACATGGCGAAGATACTACAATCATAGTACATCCAAGCAATATTCTCAAATAAAGACAAGCAATACATCATAGCTATTGCACACAAGAAAACTAGTCATATACTTAGATAAAGTCCACGTACCTGAGTTCATAGATTCATAGATATCTTTAATCATCTAGACAATCTGGTCATCACCTGATTAATAACAAAATCATATACTAGCATTAGATTCTCATCATCTTAACCCTAGTTGTGTTCATTAGGGTTTGCTTATCTCATTATGTTATATACATTATTACTTGTCTTCTTATCTTAGATTTGTCATACTGATGTCATTTTCCAGATTATGATTCATTATCTAAATATTAGGTTCCATATTCTATTTTTGTGCACATATTAACCCTAGGTTACATCATTAACCTAGATTAGGGTTTTAAACCATGTATTAATATTCATATTCATATAACATGGATTTTGTTCATCTTTCTGATCTCATAATTAAAACTGAGGTTCAATATACTGATATAAGCTTACTCTGTGAATTTCATCATTTATTGACCATGTATGTATTTATTGGATTTTATTAGGGTTATCAGCCCTGATTAGACTTATTAAGCAAATTACATGATTTCTACATCAACATGACCATAACAGATATCATATGCATCACAAACATAATTAGGAGTCTACTGACATGTTCTCATAATTTTAGGCCATTGTTTACTATTTATTATCCATGAAACAACTGTATATCATATTACATGATATTGCTAAGATTAGTTCATCAAAAGACTAATATTATGGTTTCATTTTGTTCTACTAATTTTTCTGAGAATTTTGGTACCTTGTTCGTAATTTTCTGATAAGCAGGCTAATTACTGTTATTTATATAAGATATACATATTTCTGGGAGTTTCATACCTTTTTAGCCAATAGGAGTCCGCCACGTGGCTCCAAGGCAGGGTGCGGTTCACTTGGTCTGGCTTCCTGGTTCAGCTTTAACCTGGTCGGTTCATGACTGGTCTGGAGTTGGGCTTGGTTCTGGACCGCCCTCTCCTTTTCTTTCTCACGCGTTCACACCCAACGCGGACGGCGTGTTCTATCTCACAGCCGCTGCCATGGAGGGCCTACTCCGGCGAGGAAGACAACCTCTTTGAAACCTGCGGCATCCTCCAAGTCCTTCGGCTGAGCTACTATGAGAAAACAAAGGCTTCCCTTCTACTCGTTCTCTCTAGAGGCTCCGGATATCCGCAGCGGATCTATCCCTACCCCGACCATCTCAAATCTGTGGGGAGCCTACAGCCGTCTTCTCGCAAGCTCCGCCGTTGGCTCCAGCCTCCGTTCAGAGATAGGTCGTCAACTCCTCTCATGTCCTCGCGTTCGCTTCAAGTAGAGTCCACAGTGGGACTCTGGTCTACCATGCGTGCGTCAGAAACACGGTGATGGTCCATGGCGCCGCCGTGGTGTGCCTCCGTGCGGTCTCCTCCGACACCTGGGTCTGCACCGCCATTAGACCAGGGACTTCGCAGTTGGACGACACGGGGACGATGGCCTGGAGATGGGGAGTCTGGGAGCTCTCAGTCTGTTCCACTCTCAGTGACGATGGGGCTAGGTGGGAGGCAATTGGGGTTATCCTCTCCTCGCATCCTTGGGCTCTGGTTTGCCTAGTCACTGCAGAACATGATCATGAAAGGAGGAAGGAGGGAGTCGATCTCTCTAGTTCTCACTGATGGAGACGATGCTAGGAAGATGGCTTGGTCCTCTCCAAATATGCTGCCTCCCCACCTAAGGCAGGGTCTGTTGGAGATCTCCAGACTTCTCAGATCTGAAACTATGAAAAGAATCGTGTGGAAGGGGGGGCAGTCCAAAGACGAGGTGTCCTATCTCATAGACATGTTGCCCCTACCTCCCGTGAAGTTCGGAGGTAGGAGATGATGTTCCGGCTCACAGATCTAAGATCTACGACTGGGAGAGTGAGTTGTGCACTCATGATATCTGGGTCGAGTGACGTTTAAATGTCATAGTTTCTAAAGTCTTAAACAATAAGACTATGGTTTGGCAAGATATTTGAACCGACATTGATAATTACAAATTCTTATATCTTCTAGTAGGAACCTCCTGTTTAGATCAAATTTCAACCATGGATTCCCCATCACATAAGGCCTTGTATAACCAAGTTTGAGCTCAAAACTCTAAAATTTCGTCATCCAGATTAAAACCTCAAGTAAACCCATAAAAAGTGGATAAACCTAAAATCCAAACCAATAAATCATCAGTTCTTGATGAAACAAGTTTAACTTGTAAATTTTGCTCATGTTACACCCTACTGCTCATCATTGAACCAATTGAGTCCTTTTATACTTCAGTTTGACACTTCACTTCATAAGAAAATCAAAATAACTAATAGTACATGTCAAGTACTTGCATGTCCAAAGAAGGCCCTTGATAAAAGTATTCATCCTATCATGGAACTGTAGTCATATTTGTGGTTTAAAGGCATCCATCGTTGGATAAATGTCACCTCAACTTGGAACTACTCAATTAAGAAAAGTCATGAACTCCAATTACTATATTGGATATGAAACCTAAAAATCAAGGTTGTCACAGACAGATCCCATCTACATAACTCACGTTCATCCCCATGTGTCATAGTGCATCTACTCATCACCTTTATGGAAACCCTTATTCAGGATCATGATGGATGATGTCAAATTATACCGAATGACATGCGATGAGTGTAGTGACTTCATGTATAAGAACCACAATCACCACCAACACAATAAGAGATGATTCTAACTACCAATTATGGTCTCCATGTATCACTCTTGATAAATTGTTCCCGAACAAGTATCTATGTTCTTGGTTTGATATCATATATCATGACTAATGAGATTTTGTCATCAACCAACACACACATTAGTGTTATGTGTTATTGTTGTCTATTAGCCTTCCACAATAACACCTGACTAGGGACATAATAAGAATGTATATACCCTTAACATCTACATGATCTCATAGTTCAAGTCACGTACTTGAAGACATATGTCATTGTGTGATATCATTCTCTAGATATTTATTATGTTACTTCATTATCTCATAATTGAATGAAACAAGATAAATCGAAAGCATGCCTTTATTATAAAATGAATCATTTACAAGTTATGCCATTACAATCATCATATGATTCGCTCTCTAGGAATACATATCAAAATACTTCCACATGCACTCTGAGCCAATCACCCATGAATCTTGTTTGAAGTGATCTAACATGACCATCATTCTTCTACTGTGAAAGTACTTTAGTTAAGGGGTCAACAATATTGTTCTCAGTTGATACTATAAAAATCTTCACATCTACTCATTGTGTGATCTCTCATATGAGATGGAAATGCCATTCTATATGCTTGGAATGTTGATGCGATCTGGGTTCCTTTGCTTGTGCAATAGGTCCATTGTTGTCACAATATAGCTCAATTTTGTCATTGATGCTTGGAACCACCTTGAGTTCTAAGATGAATTTCTTGATCCAGACAGCCACCTTTATTGCATTCAATGTAGATATACACTCAACATCTGTTGTGGAATAGGAAACTCTCTCTTTCTTGGAACTCTTCCAGCTTACAACTCTACTATTGAGGCAAAACAAAAAACCTTATTATAATCGATAGTCATCTTTGTCAGTTTGGAGGCTTGCATCATTATAACCCATTACCACCAACTCTTCCTATCCATCGTAGACCAAGAACTGATCCTTAGTTCTTCTCAAGTACTTAAGGATGTTCTTTATGGATGTCCAGTGAGCAACACATACACCTAAATGATATCTGCTTGTCATGATCAAGGCAAATTAAACATTGGAACATGTACATAACATTGCATACATGATCGATCCAATTGTTGATGCATATGGAGTCATACTCATGTGTTCCCTATCTTCACAAGAAGTGGGAAATTGAGTTTTAGATATGGTTACTGCATGACACATGGGAAGGTTTCCTTTCATTGAGATCTCCATGTTGAGCCTCTTCAACACTTTATCAATGTATGTGCTCTGACTTAGTCCAAGAAGCCTTCTATATCTATCTCTATAGATCTTGATCCCCAAGATGTAGGATGCTTGTCCCAATTCTTTCATAGAAAACATATTTCCTAGTGAAGTCTTTACCTTTTCCAAAGTAGGGATATCATTCTGCATCAATAATATGTCATCCACATACAATATGAGGAACGCAATCATGCTCCCACTAACCTTTTTGTACACACAAGGTTCATCTTCATTTTGAGTAAATCCAAACTCTTTGACTATCTCATCAAAACAAAGATTCCAACTCTGATATACTTGCTTTAATCCAAAGATTGACCTTTGTAGCTCATAAAAATTATTTGAATCCATTTGTTTTATAAAACCCTCAGGTTGTGTCATGTACACATCCTCGAGGAGATTTGTGTTAAGGAATTTGGTTTTAACATCCGTCTACCAAATCTCATAGTTGTAATAAGATGCAATAGCAAGCATGATCTTGATGGACTTAACCATGGCAACTGCAGAAAAATTTGTGTCATAGTCAACACCTTGAACTTATCTGAAACCTTTTGCAACCAATTTTCCCTTATAGGTTTGTACTTTACCATCCATGTCGGTCTTCTTCTTGAAGACCCACTTGCACCCTATGGGTTTTACCCCTTCAGGTGGATCCACCAAGGTCCATACCTTGTTGGCATATATGGATTCCATCTCGGATATCATGGCTTCAAGACATTTCTCAGATTTTGGTCCCTTAATAGCTTCTAGATAGGTTGTTGGCTCATCATCTATGACCAACTCACCTCCTTTCTGAGTCACAAGACATCCAAATCTTTCAGATTCAAGGCATATCCTACTAGATCTATGAAGATATGTTGTTACATGAGGAATTCGAGATTCCAAAAAACTTTTTGATACTCATTTTTCCTTTTGTGTGTCTGTCAGTTCAATGATTTTTTGTTGGTTTCGAACCTCTTCGAGTTCCACTTTCCTCCTACTGATTCCTTTGGAAAAAAACCCTTTTCTAGGAATGCAATGTCTCTAGAAACAAACGCTTTGTTGTTAGATAGGGAATGAAAGTAATATCCTATAGTCTCCTTAGGATATTCAAAAAATAGCATCTATCAGATTTAGGGACAAGCTTTTCAGGAAACATTTTTCTTATATAAGCTTCACATTCCTAAATCCTCACAAAGGATACATTGGGTCACTTCCTGTACCATATCTCATATGGAGTCTTTTGAACCGATTTAGATGCTACTCAATTTAGTGCAAACATGGTTCTTTCAAGAGCATAACCCCAGAAGGTAGTCGGAAGATTAGTTAAACTCATCATTGAGTGCACCATATCCAACAATGTGCAATTCCTTCTTTTTGATACACCATTATGTTGTGGTGTTCAGGTGGAGTCCATTATGATACGATACTATAGGCTCATGGATGGTCATCAAACTCTTGGCTTAAGTATTCTTCACCTTGATCAGAATGAAGTGCCTTAATACTTTTCAAGAGTTTTTTACTTATGTTTCCAAGTTACTTTGTACTTGATCCATAAACTCCTTAAACTTTTCAAGAGATTATTACTTTTGTTTCATCAAGTAAACATAACCGTACCTACTAAATGTTGGATCAAGGACCCTAGAGCGGAGCTGAATAGAGCTTCACAAATCTCACAAGACAAGTTAGACCTTCAAATTATATTAAGTGCAAAAGCTTAAGCATACAACCAATTTGAATTCCTAACTAGTAAGCATAGCAAGGATGAGAGATAAGGATAGAATACACTTGGACAAAGTGGTTTAGAGTGGTTTCACACTTCAAACTAGAAGTGAGTCAGTCCACTACCTAGAGACGGTTAGGCTCTAGGACTTTGCAATCTTGATGCTCTTATATTCATTCATAATATTACAAGATAAAACCACATTCATCCAACGACTTAATACCTCAAGCAAAGATCTTCAACCTACCGAAGGAACTTACCCACTTGAACCAAGGAGTCTTCAGCCTTCAACAAGGATTTCCCACTCCATCTTCAAGTCTTTGGCCTTCCAGGAATTACCTATCCTTCTTGAACGTCCACCTTGCCTATATCCTTCACTCAGAGATCTAGAACACCATGCTTTCTTCAACCTTGAAGAACAACAACTCCTTCACTCGGAGAAGATCTTCAAGCCTTTTCTTCAAAAAGGAAATAAGGTAGGAAGATGGAGGTGGAGAGCTTTACAGGGATACAAGGGGTAGCTCTCTTACAACAAATCCTAACTCACTCATACTCACAGATTTGACTTGAAGGTAGAGAGAGAAAGGGGCTCAAAGGGGTGCATCACACTCAACTAAGCAAGAACCAAACTATGCAATGAATGAGTAACCTTGGAATGAACCCCAAGTGGTCCTATTTATAGCTGGGGGTGCCCCTTTGAGTTGGGGAACACTTAGGGTCAAATTATAGCCATTTTTATACAAGGCAATAGATCTATTTTTGTCCAAACAAGTCACCAACAATTAGAATCACTTTTTCTGCATTTTTCATACAGTACATTCGGTCGAGATTCAATAAAGGTAACTCAACTAATTGGGTAAAAGAAAAACCCAATTTTCAAACCATCAATTGAGTTTCTCCTAAGGAAACTCGACCAACCAATGAAAATAGCATTTGGTCAGTAACTCGATCGGTCGAGTTTTGTGAATGCACAACTCGATCGATGCACTCTTCATAGAATTGATCTAGTGGATCGTTCGAGATTGTAACTTGACCAATTAACAACCTGTGATCAATTTTCTAAAGTGCTTAAAAAGTGATTAAAACTTGGTTCTAAATGTCCCACATAATTTTCTCATCTTAGTTACAAGTAATATCATCAATACAAGTGATTACAAAATTCTTCTAAGGTCATTTTCATGGATTTCCTAATTTACACACTTGCATTACTTTTAACTTGAACTTTGACAAGCTAGGGCTTGTGTAATTTGATCCTTTTCATGTACCTAACCCCTGAAATCAATCTTGAATACATATATTAGATACATATGAATGGAACGGTTGTCATTATCAAATTTTGGACAATGTATAACCTCTAGGTAAACATTCTCCCCCTTTTTGACAATGACAAACCATTACTCAAGCATATTGAAAAGGATATAGAAATTATACCTTTGCCTTGTGAATTAGGGGGATTCAAGATGTGAACAATGTGAATTTCTTCCCCTCAATCTATGCTTACCTTAACCTGCATAGTTAGTCTATCTACACAAAGCAATTATAGCATACATGTACTCTATGGTCTTTTACAAGTCACAAGATAAAACATAAAATGAATAAGAAAAGGATCTCATAATCAATAAGAAGCAATATAATAAGGAAAATATGATTGAGTTTTAAGACATTGAAGTTCTCTCCCCCTTTTGGCATTGTCAAAAAAATGAGGGGGGGGGTAGAAGAGCATATGATCAGGTCTTCTCCAAACACAATCAAGCAGATATTCAAACATGAAATCTCATATCATATATCAACTAGAGATGAAAGAAACACACAAGATAATTCATAATCAAAATATGGTGAAATATGGCACCAACACATAGGATATAACAAGATCAAAGAGAAAGAGTGCACATAACATAGATTACAACTCAGAAGCATGTTTGCATAAAAGCATCTACAAACAATAAGCGATGAAAATTGAAGATAAAATAGTACATCTCAGATAATGTGCCCAAATGTTTCTAATATAAAATAGCGTAGAAAGATATATATGATTAGCAAACTAGACTTAAAACTAAGAAACAACTAGACATCTAGACTATCTATGTCCACAACATCATCATCATCATCAACTCCATGCTTGTAGTCCTTGTCTCCATCTGAAGGTGCAGCAACAGTAGTGGCTTCATCACCAGAATCACCACCAGAGCCATCACCATCATCAGAAGCATCCTCACCATCGCCATCATTATCTTCAGCAGCAGCGATCTCAGCATCATCCTGGTCATGAAAACTACTAGAGGGGGGGGGGGGGTGAATAGAGTTTTATAGAGATTTTAACAATTATTGAACTCAAACAACCATAAAGAAAATATTGGACAAGGAGACACAAGGTTTAGAGTGGTTCCAACTATAGCAAATACTATAGCCGTCAATCCACTACCCGGTTGCTTACCCAACCGGGATTTGAAAAGAAATTTATTTTATTACCTCTTCAAGGAATTTACATAAAATACAATCTCTTTTCCTAAACCCTTCAAGCAGCCTTCACCTAGAAGTAATCGCCAACCTTGAAGCAGCCTTCCCTTGAAGTAGATGCACCAACTCCCGTTGCACCAGCCTTCTGAAGTAGCTTCCCTTGCGATAGCCTTCTTGAAGTAGCTTGAAGTCCCCTTCTCCACCTGAGAAGTCAACCCTCTCCAATCCGCAGCCTCCAACCCTAGGAGTAGCAAGGAGAGTACAAAAGATAAACAGGAACAAGAAAGGAAAAAGGAAATTACAACTTATCCTTTAAGCCCGAGGCTTGATATGCCTAGATCAAGCGTAAGATCTCCTAGCCAAGTATGTGAACTTGTGATTGCTGTGGGTAGGAGAATCTAGCCTATAGGACACGAGATTGAGCTAAGGAGAATGTAGGCCAATGATCACAGTGCTCAAATTGCTTGCAAAAGATTGCTCAAGTATGCTCAAGTGTATTCTCAAGTGTAACAAGTGAATTCTAGTGTCCTATGGCTTGTCCTATTTATAGGAATGGCCTAAGTATGCTTAAGGACGTTCTAGACAACTTCTAGGGGTTTCTAAGTGCTTAACTAGCCATTAGGTACAAAGTTGTTGCTTTAACAACGGCTAATTAATTTATTCTGCAGTTGCTGTCAGAGACCATCTCGGTCGACAAATGGTCGACCGAGACACCTACTCGGTCGAACTTTTGTCGACCGACAGGCTCTCTGGAACAAGTGATTTGCAACGTCTTTCTTCAACTACCAACTAACTTGTTTGTTGTGTCTAACGGCTACTTTGGATCTTTCTCGGTCGAGAAGATTGTCGACCGAGAGTGTCTCGGTCGAGGAGTTTGTCGACTGAGAATGATCCTGTTTCAAGGTTTCAATTTAAGCATTAATTATATGTGTGAGTGTGCAAAGGTGATCCTAATTAAATGGGATGACATGTCTAACTATGGTGTTTGGCTAGGGAAAATCTAACGCTTGATTTACATGCAATTCTAAGTACTTGTACATTATATATTTGTACAAGTTTTTACAACAATGATTACATTGCATGAAAATATAAACATTTTAGCTTGTGGATTTTCCCTAGTTGCTTTGCCATCCATCTTAGTCCTGCACACTCAAGTAGCTCGTTAGATTAATAAGAATGAAATGTTTGTCATCATCGAAACAAAGGGATTTTTAGATGTCCATTTAGCCAACAATCTCCCCCTTTTTGAAGATGACAAACATTTCCAAAATATGAAATAAGGAAATATAAAGCATGTGAGTTTCATACCTGAAAATTACCTTTTGTAGCCATATAAAGCATGTTATGAAACTCATTTATATTTTTGATTTTTATATTCTTTCTCCCCCTTTGTCATTTCAAAAAGATATCCAAGTTGAATATTTTATTTTTCTTCTCCCCCTTAATATTATGCTCCCCCTTAAATAGATATCCATGGATTTTTGTCTAATTTATCCACACTTTGTTTCTCAATCATTTGCAAAGGATGTTAAGCCTTGAAATGATATGAGATTCCCTTAAGATCCTCTAATCTTAGAGTACATAAAAATGTCTCCATCCAAATGCAAGGGATGTTAAGCCCTATTTTGGGTAGAGAATTCCTTCAAGTACAAGATACCATTTTCAATAAATTCATAAATTTCTTCATAAACAATGAAAATTTTCAGCTACACATGGTGGTTACAATGTTTTTGTAAGCTTCTTCAATCAAATGGTCAAAGTTGTTTTTATGATCTCCCCCTTAGTCTTATGCTTTGCTCCCCCTTAGATAGATATCTCAAATGAAAATTTGAGTACTAAGTAAATATATAAAATGTTGTAGATGATCTCCATGATTTAACAAAGATGTATGCAACTATATGTCAGTCTGGAAAACAGAAACCCGGTCGGTCGACAATTGCTCGACTGACAGTGTTCTCGGTCGACTAGTTGCTCGACCGAGGATGTTTCTGGAGAACTGTTTTGTCATTTGTCAATTTAGCCACAATTTTAATAGTTGTCTATTTTAATTATTACTCCCCTTATTTGTTATGCTCTACAATAATGAACTTATAATCCATATTTTTTGAAGATGTCTCATATGCTTAAAAAAATAACCATTTGAATCAAGCAAAGATGGCAAACTTCATTCAATAGCTTGGAAAATATTACAATCATATAGAAATGACCAATTTATTACAATCATTGTCATTACAACTAGTACAACTTCAACACTTCACTGGAAAGATTTAAGAATTACATCGATGTCCAGATCTTTCCCAAGGAATGGCTCGGCTCCATAATATTTGACCAGAGTTTGCCAATCCAAAGCACCTGTCGTAGTTAACGCATATGCTTCCAGACATGTGGGAACTCGGTCAAATCGGAAGTGAGCAGCTATATCTTGCAATTTCATGGAGGAAAATTGAGTATGTGCAAGATCCATTGATGGTGGAGGTGGAGTTTGATAGTAGTTGTATGAAGGGTTAAATGGGTTGAGCATGACAGGATTTAAGGAATGCGGATATTCATCGGTTTGACTCGGAGAAAGATTTTGCATTCTTTGATTTAAGTATGTCATGGCATGGTGGGTATAGTTGAGTTGGTTACTAAGATGATATTGGGAGCCGACAAGATAAGTGAGAGTATTTTGAATGGGATCAACAGAAAGATTAGTAGGAGGAGGGGGTGGTGGTATATCTTGATGTGATGATTCTCCTTCTACTCTTGCCCTTTTATGACCAAAGTCAATCCCCATCTTCTCTACGGTGTTCTTACTTATCTTTGGTGGTCTACGCTCCCATGTATACCCCATATCTTCAATTTGTAACTTAAGACAATGTTGAGTGATCTGGCATACAAAATCGGCATATGGTGGATTGCCAGAAAACTCAAGCATGTTTTTAAGTATTATGCGAATGAAGTTTATAGGAATTTCTTTTATGATAGCATAAATTAGACACATGCGAAAAATAGGGACCTCAGATTTATTGGCTCTAGGATGTATGTTTGTGGAAACAATGAGGTTTACTATCCTACATGCAGGTTTCAGGTTTATTGCATAATAGGTTCCCCTATCTTCATGACAAGTGGTATTGGTTTGAAATATGGCTCTTTTTATATCACTAAGGCTAGTGGAGTGGTCATCATGGGATAATAAATTTAGTGGATTGCCGGTGGTAAGGTCAAGGAAATCTTGGTATTCATCTATATCAATTTCTAGCATATCAAGAATATCCCCTTCGGTAAATTTAAAACTACGCCCATTGACCATGGTGTAAAAGAATGTGGTTTCATTTTCGGTGTGGGATAAGAGATTGGCATAGAATTCATTGACTACCTTAGTGGAATAGAAAGGAAAAGAAGGATTGATGAAGTCCTTCAGCTTTTGCACTCCAAAGAGATTCTCCAGATCGACTATGTTGATGAAGTCCATAGCTTCGACCGGGCATTGGGGAACAGGAGCTTTAGAGGAAAGCCGTAGATATCGATCTCCAGCATCTCCGTCGATGAAGGCGATGTCGTTGATGATCGTCAGTGGCGGAGTGGCTTCCCGATCTTCTCTTCTTTTTCTTCCGGCGACTTTCTTCTTCCCACGGACAGCTGAGGATGAGGCCATTTGTGTTTCTTGAGTGTGGAGAAGAAGCAAGGAATATTGGAGGATAAGAATGCTGAAGGGTTGCACAAAAATACACTAGAGATGGACTATGGAGGCAAGGAAATGCAAGTGTGAGTAAGTGACTCATTTTTGCTCCTATTTATAGCATTCCAGTGACCTGGTCGGTCGACGATTCGTCGACCAAGCGTCCGCAACGGTCGAGTTGCAGACGCGCCACTTGGTTCCCCAACGGTCAAAAACGGTCATAACGGTCGATTTACAACGGTCGTTTCCAACGGCTATTTCTCGGTCGAGCACTTGTTGACCGACGTTGTCTCGGTCGAGCATTTGTCGACCGACAGTTCGTCCGATATTGAGTCTGTTTAGCATTTGTCGGTCGAGAGGGATGGGCTGACCGAGAGGTTCTCGGTCGACGAATTCGTCGACCGACAGACTTACTGAGTACATCTTTTAGAGCTGATTTTTAAATGCAAATGGTAGATCATTTTTGTAGAGCATATATATGGATATTCTAAGGGAGTAATATTGTTTTCTTATTTTTGAAATAATTTAAGGCTTCTAAGATTAATTACAATAAAATGATATCCAAATAAGCAATTTTTGTCGAAGCTTATTTTAGGTCGCCCTTGACTACGACCATGGCGCCCCTTAGTCAAGTTTTATTTTGACCAAGAGGCAAATTTTGCAGATTTTTTTAGATTGAATATATTGAGTCTAATATCTGCATAAAATTTAAATATCAAGTTGAAGCACACTACTTAATTGGAGACACAATTTAATTATTTCAAAGATACTGAGTTAGAGATTTTGTTGCAAGCAATAACATATGACTAATAAGTTATTTTGCTTGTTTGCATACAATTTTCTATGCGCACCTAATGATGAAAGCATGGTATAAAGCATACAATGATAATTCCATTATAATTAGTATATGAATAGACCAGAAAATATTTTTACGAAAAATTATATGAAAATAGGAATTTTCTTTTCATTTGACTTAGACTTTAAATCATCTAGGGAACAAACTAATATTAATTTCATTTATATTTGTAATTATGTAAAGTTGAGATAGACATAGAAATATGCAACTAATGTTATTGGTCATATCTCAACTTTGATTTTGTTCATTTAGTTTGGAGGTTTTGGAACCCAAACTAACTCTACATCTTTTCTCTTATAAGGACATGAAAATGAATAGTGACCAAGGCGCAAACAGTAATGACAACATATTGAGTCAACTTCATATCTTTTTCTATGGTTGTGTCCTATGTTGTCATTGGGTGAGGATGTCCTTTTAGGTATATATATAGATTGGGTTTGTGACTTTCTCTGACTAGGTTGTTGATGAGATTTTCCTTTAGGCTTGTAACCTAGTCCCCTTCTCCCAATTTGTTGATAGGGATTATCTAGAATTTGATCAAGAATGCCATGGTTATTCAAACTACGAACTTGTTGTTGTAGCTTGGCAATCTCATCCATTCTTTTCTTAATGTCTATTTTTGCTTGGTTTAGATTGGATGACAATAAATTTCTTTCTTTAACAATAGTGTCATAATCTATATGGGTGCACAATAATGGTTGTTTTTGAAGATCGTTTGTTCCTAAACACCAATTGCAGCATGTAGTGGTTTCGTCCAAGCACTTTTCACCATTTCCCTCCATCTTCAAGACCTGGTTAGGGTTCCTTGAAGCCTGCTCTGATACCAATTGAAAACTACTAGAGGGGGGGGTGAATAGAGTTTTATAGAGATTTTAACAATTATTGAACTCAAACAACCACAATGAAAATATTGGACAAGGAGACACAAGGTTTAGAGTGGTTCCAACTATAGCAAATACTATAGCCGTCAATCCACTACCCGGTTTCTTACCCAACCGGGATTTGAAAAGAAATTTATTTTATTACCTCTTCAAGGAATTTACATAAAATACAATCTCTTTTCCTAAACCCTTCAAGCAGCCTTCACCTAGAAGTAATCGCCAACCTTGAAGCAGCCTTCCCTTGAAGTAGATGCACCAACTCCCGTTGCACCAGCCTTCTGAAGTAGCTTCCCTTGCGATAGCCTTCTTGAAGTAGCTTGAAGTCCCCTTCTCCACCTGAGAAGTCAACCCTCTCCAATCCGCAGCCTCCAACCCTAGGAGTAGCAAGGAGAGTACAAAAGATAAACAGGAACAAGAAAGGAAAAAGGAAATTACAACTTATCCTTTAAGCCCGAGGCTTGATATGCCTAGATCAAGTGTAAGATCTCCTAGCCAAGTATGTGAACTTGTGATTGCTGTGGGTAGGAGAATCTAGCCTATAGGACACGAGATTGAGCTAAGGAGAATGTAGGCCAATGATCACAGTGCTCAAATTGCTTGCAAAAGATTGCTCAAGTATGCTCAAGTGTATTCTCAAGTGTAACAAGTGAATTCTAGTGTCCTATGGCTTGTCCTATTTATAGGAATGGCCTAAGTATGCTTAAGGACGTTCTAGACAACTTCTAGGGGTTTCTAAGTGCTTAACTAGCCGTTAGGTACAAAATTGTTGCTTTAACAACGGCTAATTAATTTATTCTGCAGTTGCTGTCAGAGACCAGCTCAGTCGACAAATGGTCGACTGAGACACCTACTCGGTCGAACTTTTGTCGACCGACAGGCTCTCTAGAACAAGTGATTTGCAACGTCTTTCTTCAACTACCAACTAACTTGTTTGTTGTGTCTAACGGCTACTTTGGATCTTTCTCGGTCGAGAAGATTGTCGACCGAGAGTGTCTCGGTCGAGGAGTTTGTCGACCGAGAATGATCCTGTTTCAAGGTTTCAATTTAAGCATTAATTATATGTGTGAGTGTGCAAAGGTGATCCTAATTAAATGGGATGACATGTCTAACTATGGTGTTTGGCTAGGGAAAATCTAACGCTTGATTTACATGCAATTCTAAGTACTTGTACATTATATATTTGTACAAGTTTTTACAACAATGATTACATTGCATGAAAATATAAACATTTTAGCTTGTGGATTTTCCCTAGTTGCTTTGCCATCCATCTTAGTCCTGCACACTCAAGTAGCTCGTTAGATTAATAAGAATGAAATGTTTGTCATCATCGAAACAAAGGGATTTTTAGTTGTCCATTTAGCCAACAGGTCAAGCATCTCCTCGTCTACAGGAGGACCAAAACCACGACCGGGCCAATGAGCATTCTGCTCACCCAAGTCATACCAAGAGCATAGAGCTCATTGGCCTGAGGGAAGGATGGAGCAGAATTGCCAAGACTGGCAAGTAGGGTGGCCAAGGGGCCAGTAGGAAATGGCAGGTAGACGGGAGCAGAACCACCAGTAGAAGAGGGTGTGGGAGTAGCAGCGGAAGGCTCGGGGATAGGGTAGTAATGATGATATGCATAGGAAGCATAATCACTACGGGGAAAGGTTGGTAGGTGGGGTATGGATGTGTACATGATATGTTCATGTTTAACATGATTGAACATAAATCTTGATATAGGTGCTCCTGAGCCTAAAGGTTGTATGCCTGTTGGTGCGTCATGTAGCCCATGAGGGTTTCATTGGACACACAAAACAAGGCACGGCTAGGTCGAGGTGGCTGAGGAGGAGGAGTTGGGGTAGAGGCAAAGGTAGAGGTAGGGGTTGTAGAGGCAGAGGCTGAGGGTGAAGCACCAGATGTGGTGGAGGCAAAGACATGCACAAAATTCTAAATTGTGGTCTCACTGATACACACACCTTTCCTGGAAAGCTTGTAGTGGACGTCAGAAAAAGTGATTTCTCAGTGCCAAATTGAAACAAACCACAAATCAGGGATGGATAAGGTGGATGGGTGTCACGGATGTTCTTACCAGATTCAAAATAGGTCATGTGGTGGAGAATGTATCTTGACCATTTGACTCTGATATTCTCAAGAATGCAATACATTATGACTATAGTGTTCTCTACAATATCCGTTTGATTTTTCTTGGGATGGATGTTGCAATTGACCTCTAGGGCTAATATATACTTTCTGAGATATACGGAGGAGGATGGTAGGGTTCTCTTCTTATTGTAAGGAACACCGGGTTTCTTAAGGTAGCAATGGATATCAAGAAAAGTGATCTCATTCTGCTTGTAGAAGCCCTCAAGATCCAAAAGGTCAAAATACTCCCCGTAATCCTTACGCCAGGTGTCATTCTCATCATCTCCAGAAAAGAAGACATTCAGGATATCTTCAGAGATTTGAAATCTCTTCCCGGTGATGATGGATGTAAGGATCACTTGAGTATTTAGCGGGGGTACAAGGGTGTCATAATTACAATGCAAGTTAGCATAGAATTCATGAACTGCTTTTGTGCTTGTCATATAATTATGAAAGCAGTCATGCCTGACAGCCAGGGTTGATAGGTGATGAACATTTAGCAACCTTGCCACTTGGTCTATGACCACTTGACGCCTAGGGATAGGCTCAAACAAGACTCTAAACAGAAAAGGAATCCTAGGAAGAAAGTCCTTATACCTATTTACGACCTCTATTGAGACAAAGGAGGTGTCATAAAAGGGAATCAAGTGAGACGATGAAGAGGATAATGGAGCATTGCTAGGGGCAGGTCTCTTTCTTCTATGAGAAGCCATGGAGGTGAAAAGAAGGAGAATAAGAGAGAAAACGCACAAAGCAACCTACCAAATCGTCCAAACACCAAGGAAGAGTAAGGGGAAAGGTCTAGGGTAGCCTATCTAGGTTGGAAAAGGGCTAAGATAGGGAAGGTAAGGATTGGGGTTGAGAGCTTAGGGATAGAAGAAGGGGAATCAATCAGCTATTCTCTAGTTGAGAGGGAGAATAGTCAGACGAACCCATCTTAAGTTGGCTTCAGCCCGCTGATTGGTCGAGTTCTAAGAGTCAGAAACTCAATCGATTGGTCCATTTCAGAACAGCTCTTAGCCACAGATCGGTTGAGTTTGTCCTGGGGGAAAGTCAACTGATGGTCAACCTGACCTAAAACCATCAAACTTAATTTCTAGCCATATGAATTCTAATTATTCATTTTTCAAGTCCATTATGTATATTGAACATACTTAGGCACATATCACTCATCATTGGGTACTATTTAGCGATAAAAACTCGAAATTTGATAAATGCCCAAAAACAAGTGAAACTAAGCATGTCAACAAGCAAATTTTAGCAATTTTAGGCAATCAAGGTGATATAAGAATGACCAAGACATATAGAATAAAAGCAACAAGTTAGATAACATGTCAATATCATCTGATGAAATTATGAGCAGTTTAGATCTAATGAAGTTAAATTGCTCTCTAGCTAGAGGTTTGGTGAATATGTCCACCAACTGAATTTTCGTGTCCACATGCATGATATGCATATCCTTTTTGGCAATGTGATCACGAAGAAAGTGATGACAACCCTCTATATGTTTATCTCTACTATGCAATATAGGATTATAAGAAAGATTGATTGCACTAGTATTATCACAATAGATAGGAGAAGCATCAAAATGTATGATTAAGTCTTGGAGCATTTGCTTCATCCATAGGACCTGGGCACAACAACTCCCGACTGCAATGTACTCAGATTTAGTAGTTGATAATGCCACAGTGCTCTATTTCTTGGAAAACCAAGACACCAAGCATGGTCCTAGAAGGAAGCAAGTGCCAATTGTGCACTTTCTATCAACCAAACAACATGTGTAATGAGCATCACTATATGCTAAAAGAGTAAAGTCCCTTGACTTAGGGTACCGTAGTCCAAAGTTTTGAGGTTTGGCTAAGTACCTCAAAATACTATTAAAAACAATAAGATGTGATTTCCAAGGACTTGATTGAAAGTGAGCACACAAGCCAACACTAAACATTATGTCAGGTCTAGAGGCAGTTAAGTAAAGTAAACTTCCAATCATACCTCTATAGAGATTCTCATATACCTTCTCACCTTCTTCATCTCTATCAAGTTTGGCGGTGTTGGACATGGGTGTGTCCATCGGCTTCATGATCTCCATTCCAAAGTGATTGAGTAGCTCATTGGTGTACTTACCTTGGTTGATGAAGTTTCCATCTTTGGTTTGCTTGATTTGGAAGCCAAGGAAGAAAGTAATCTCACCCATCATGCTCATCTCGAACTCACTCTGCATAAGAGAACTAAACTCCTTGCAAAGGTCAAGATTAATTATGTGAAATATGATATCATCAACATAAATTTGAATGATAAGGAAATTGCTAGAAGTGTGTTTTAAAAATAGAGTAGAATCAACTTTGCCCATGACATAGCCATTTTCTAACAAAAAGTTCTTTAATTTCTCATACCAAGCTAGAGGTGCTTGTTTGAGTCCATAGAGAGCTTTTTGTAGCAAATAAACATGGTTGGGTAGCTTGTCATTTTCAAAGCCCGGAGGTTGAGCAACAAATACTTCCTCCTCGATTGTACCATTCAAAAATGCACTTTTAACATCCATTTGATATAGCAAGAAATTCTTATGACTAGAAAAAGAAAGTAGCATTCTAATAGATTCAAGTCTAGCAACATGAGCATAAGTTTCATCAAAATCAATACCTTCCTACTGATTGTAGCCTTGAGCCACTAACCTTGCTTTGTTCCTTACCACCTTGCCATTTTCGTCAAGCTTGTTGCGGTAGACCCACTTGGTGCTAATGATTTTTCTGTCACTTGGTCTTGGCACTAGAGTCCACACTCGATTCTTCTCGAACTGCTCTAGTTCCTCCTGCATGGCTAGGATCCACTCGTCATCTCCAAGAGTTGTAATGATGTTCTTTGGCTCCAACTGTGAGATGAAGGCATGGTCTGCTTATTCTTTGTTGTATGTAGCTTGTGTCTTCAATCTCTTGAATGGGTTACTAATGATTAGCTCTTTGGGATGATTCTTTGTGAAGCGAGGAGTGGGATCCTTCTTCTCTTCATATTCTACTTCAACCACCTTCTTACCTTTGTTGTCGATGTTGAGGTCTTTTAAGATTGAAATTAAGTCATCTACAAAATCATTATAAACAACATTCTTTCCAATAGCAGGGTTAGATTCAATAAATTTAATATTAATAGATTCTTCAATTTTAGACAGTTCAAAATTGAAAACTCTATAAGCCCTACTTGTAGTGTTATATCCTAGGAAGAAAGCCTTGTACTATTTCGGATCAAAATTGTCAAGAGAATCCTTTGTCTTCAAAACAAGACAAGGATATTCGAAAATGAGAAAGAAGTCGATGGATGGCTTTCTACCACGCCATAACTCATAGGGGGTTTTCTTCAAAGATTGATGCGTAAAAACTCAACTTTGCACAAAACATGAGGTGCTAAAGGCTTCAGCCCAAAACTTCTTTAGAGTGTCATACACTAGAAGCATGGTCCTAGCCATCTCCTGTAGCGACCTATTCTTTCTCTCTATGACCCCATTTTTTTGAGGTGTACGAGGAGAAGAGAAATTGTGTGAGTTACCAGATTGTTCCCAAAAATGATCAAAAAGATCATTTTCAAACTCTCCCCCATGGTCACTACGGATAGAAACAATTCGACAAGAAGTTTCATTTTCAACTCGTTTACAAAAGCTCGAGAAAACATCTAGAGTATCACTTTTAGAAACGGGAAAGAATGTCCAAGTATAGTGAGAGAAATCATCGACAATCACAAGACAATACTTGGAATCATGAAGCGTTTGAGTTCTCATAGTCCAAATAGATCCATATGAAAAAGCTCAAGAGCTCTTTTGGTACTAAGAACTTCTTTGGATTTGAAGGAGGACTTGGTTTGCTTACCTTGTGTGCAAGGTTGGAATTCCTCATCCTTTTCAAAATCCAATTTATGAAGTCCCCTAACCAATTCCTTTTTGCTCAATTTCTTCATTTGATGCATATTTACATGACCCAACTGACGATGCCAAAGATAAATATCATTTTTATCCACGACTAAGCATCTATCAAGTACGAGCTATAGATAATCAAGCACAATAACATATAGATTACCATTTCTAGTTCCCTTATATATAACATTGTAAGTGAGGGAATCTAGAAGCAAACATTCTAAAGAGGTGAATAGAACAAGCTAACCATTATCATAAAGTTGGCTTACACTTATCAAATTGTGATGTAGATCATCAACAAGCAAAACATTTTTAATACTTAGCTCATTTCCTACATCACCCTCACCTATTACCTTACCCTTTTAGTTGTCCCCGAAGGTAACCGATACTCCTTTCTTTTTCATGAATTTGTTGAAATGGATGATTTCACCTGTCATATGCTTTGAGCTGCCATATCAACAATCCACCTTCTTTTGACCTGCATGAAAGAAGGATGTCAGTTCCCAACTCAAACTTTGTGATCTGGGGTTAACTTAGGGACCCATTTCATCTTTGGGTTGCTCCCCTTTGTCTTGTAAGGATAATAAGTAGAGTAATAATCATCACATTTACAATGAGCACATACCATTATATTCTTAGAGTTGGAAGTCTCTCCATGGAAGAAAGGAGGTTCCACACTCTTATTATTACCCTTACTCTTGTTCTTGTTATTACCCTTAGGAGCAGTCCCATCATATTCTAAACCACTAGTATCAATTTGTTTGGTAGAGTGTTCTAGGACAACATTAAGAGATTTCTTTCTCGTAAGAAACTTTTGCAAAGAAGCTCTTAATTTAGCATTATTTTCACTAAGATTAATGACAGTAGAAGATAAGCTAGCAAGATCATCTTTAGCATGCAACAGGTCGGCCTCTAAATAGAGGGCTTTAGTATGAAAAGAATCACGTTCTGAAGCAGTGCTAGCTACATCATTACTTTGCAAAATAGGTCTAGAGGATAGATCATTAACTTGAGCAAGCAACTTAGCATTTTTAGATTTAAGCAAAAGAATTTCTTTTTGATAAGCATGAGTTTCTTGCTTCCAGCTTCATCAATGAGGTTAAGTTCTTCATTTTTAGTTTTAAGAACATCAATCTCATCTTGCCATTTTTGGTTTTCTTCCTTAAGAGTAGCAATAGTCTTAAGGTAGACACCATTCTCAACTTCAACTACATTGTATTGGAACTCAATATCAAGAAATTGACCTTGCAAAGCATCAATACTATCAAGATGTAGCTTTTCCTTTTGATCTAGAATCTCAATCTTTGCATAAAGATCATCTTTAATTTGTCCTAATCTTTTCTTTTTAGCTTTGCATTTAATAAAAGATGACCGGCAAGCATTAAGCATATCAATAGGAGTTTTGTTAGACAACTCATGGAAATTAAATTCACTTACCTCACTTACCTCACCTACATCATCACTTGTATAGGCCATGAGAGCAAGGTGGCATTCTCCATCTTCAGAGCTAGAAGAATTTGAGGAAGACTCCTCCCAAGCTGCATGAGTTGCATCTTTGCTTCTTCTTTCTTTCTTCTCCTTTCTCTTATATTTTCCTTCCTTTTTATACTCCTTGTCCTTCTTGTGGCTACTCTTGTGGTGACTCTTCTTGGCCCTGGGGTAGTCACTCTTGTAATGGCCTTTTTGGCCACATTCATAGCACCTAGGAGTAGATGCAGAAGACTTCCCTTTGAAATGCTTTCCCTTGGAGTAGTTAGCTTCATGCTCATTTGGGCCTTCATCTTCACTTGAGGAAGGAGTAGGGGACTTGAGTGCAAGTTATTGTTGCCGAACCATCTCTTCAATTTGAGCTTTGAAGGTTGTGTCCTTGATCTTCTTGGACTCCTTCTCTTTTCTCTTTTCTTCTTCCTCTTGCTTGTCAAGCCTTGGTTCATGATCTTGAAGGTTTCCAACCAGCTCCTCAGTTGACAATTCACTAAGCTTGTACACTTCTTCAATGGATGTCACCTTGGGCTCCAATCTCTTTGGAAGAGATCTCAAGATCTTTGAGTTGATTGTGCCTTTGTCCATCACACTACCAAGGGCTGCTAATCCACTAATGATGACATTAAGCCTTGTGTACATGTCTTCCACTCTTTCATTCTTGCCCATCTTGAAGTTCTCAGGTAGACCACCAAGCATGTAGATCTTTGCTTCTTTCACTTGCTTTGTTCCCTCATAGGTGACACATACCTTATTCCAAATCTCATGTGTGATGTCCCATGAGGAGATCCAGTTGAACGCAAATGGGGTGAGGGCTACATAGATGATGCTCACGGCTTTGGCATTGAGCTGAGCTTACTTCTTTTGGGCTTCCGTCCATGTGGAGATTTCCCCCTTTGGATCTTCATACTTTAGGTGTTCCACCTTCCACATCTCATAGCTTACTCTTTAGATGTAGAACTGCATTCTTCTCTTCCAATATAGGAAGTTGGTATCGTTGAAGACCGGAGGTTGCATGGATAAGCTTCCCTCTAAGTTGAGAGATCCAAGTGCTAAATCACCCATCTTCTCATAATTGTGGAAATAGCTTGGAGAAGACATGCTCTGATACCACTTGTTGGATAAAGCGCTCTAGGGGGGTGAATATAGCTTCAAAAATCTCACAAAGAAAATTATACCTTCAAATTATATTAAGTGCAAAAGCTTAAGCATATAGCCAATTTGAAGTCCTAACTAGCAAGCATAGCAAGGATGAGAGACAATGATAACATACACTTGGACAAAGTGGTTTAGAGTGGTTCCACACTTCAAACTAGAAGTGAGTCAGTCCACTACCTAGAGGTGGTTAGGCTCTAGGACTTTGCAATATTGATGCTCTTATATTCATTCATAAGATTACAAGACAAAACCAAATTCATCCAAGGACTTAATACCTCAAGCAAGGATCTTCAACCTACCGAAGGAACTTACCCACTTGAACCAGGGAGTCTTCAGCCTTCACCAAGGACTTACCCACTCCATCTTCAAGTCTTTAGCCTTCTAGGAATTACCTATCCTTCTTGAACATTTGTCTTTCCTATCTCCTTCACTCAGAGATCTAGAATACCATGCTTTCTTCAACCTTGAAGAACAACAACTCCTCCTTCACTCAGAGAAGATCTTCAAGCCTTTTCTTCAATAATAAAAGGGGGTAGGAAGATGGAGGTGGAGAGCTTTACATGGATACAAGGGGTAGATCTCTTACAACAGAGCCTAACTCACTCATACTCACATATTTGACTTGAAGGTAGAGAGAGAATGGGGCTCAAAGGGGTGAAACACTCTCAACTAAGCAAGAACAATCTATGCAATGAATGAGTAACCTTGGAATCAACTCCAAGTGGTCCTATTTGTAGCTGGGGGTGCCCCTTTGAGTTGGGGAACACTTAGGGTCGAATTATAGCCATTTGTGTACAAGGCAACATATCTATTTTTGTCCAAACAAGTCACACATGATTAGAATCACTTTTTCTATTTTTTCCATACAGTACATTCGGTTGAGATTCAATGAAGGTAACTCGACCGATTGGGTAAAAAACAAAGCCAATTTTAAAACTATCAGTCGAGTTTGTCCTTAGGAAACTTGACCAACCAATAAAAATAGCATTTCGTTAGTAACCCGATTAATCGATTTCTATGTATGCACAACTCGACCGATGCACTCTTCAGAGAATTGATCTAGTGGATCGGTCGAGATTGTAACTCAACCGATTAAACAGCCTGTGATAAATTTTCTAAAGTGCTTAAAAAGTGATTAAAACTTGGTTCTAAGTATCCCACATAATTTTCTCATCTTAGTTACAAGTCATATCATCAATACAAGTGATTACAAAATTCTTCTAAGTTCATTTACATAAATTTCCTAATTTATACACTTGCATTACTTTTGACTTGAACTTTGATAAGCTAGGGCTTGTGTAATTTGATCCTTTTCATGTACGTAACACCTAAAATCAATCTTGAATACACATATTAGATACATATGAATGGAATGGTTAAGTCATTATAAAAATATGGACAATGTATAACCTCTACGTCATTACTGAAGTCATCAGTGAAGGTAACAAAGTACTGATCCCACCTCTAGTAGTTGTGCTAAAAGGGTCACATACATCAGTATGTATGAGTTTTAATATATGACTATCCCTCTCATTGCTACCAGCGAAAGGAGTTTTGGTTATCTTGCCCAACAAACAAGATTTAGATGTCTCTATTGATTCAAAATTAAAAGAGTCTAGATAACCATCCTTATGGAGTCTAGATATGCAATTCCCATTTATGTTCCATAGATGACATTACCAAAGATATATTTTGTTTGAGTTGTTAAATTTAATTCTTTAGGTATTTATGTTATAAATATATGTCTTTAGATCTAGCAAAAAAATACCATAATACATTGGGGCATTGTCATTAAAGATCCCATCTTTTGAAACAGAACATCAACCATTCTTAATATGAAATTCATATGCATCCTTGTCTATACAAGATACAAAAATGATGTTTCTATTTATGGGAGGTACATAATAGCAATTCACTAACTCTATTACAAGCCCTGTGGGTAGAGATAAAGTATAGGTTCCAACTGCAATGGCAATAGTTCTTGCTCCATTTGCCACTTGCAGTTCAACCTTTCCCTTTCTAAAAGGCCTACTTCTTTTCAGATGTTGCATATTTGAGCATATGTGAGATCCACATCTAGTATCTAGTACTCAAGATGAAGAAGTAGATAATATTATCTCAATAATGTATATACCTAGAGTGGAGATCACCATCCCCATCTTCTTCTTCATGAACGCCTTCAAGTACAAAGGATAGATTCCTCTTGCACTTTTCTTTCTCCTTGTCTTGAGTGTTGAACATCTGGATTTTAGCTTAGCCTCATAACTCTTCATGGACTTTTTTCATCCTTGGACTCAACTCCTCTTATCTCCATCATGAAATTTTCCTTCTTCATTCTTTTTTCAACATTAATCATCATGCCAAGCAAATATGACACTCGTTTGGCCATGTTATTCAAGTGGTAACACTCAATAAAGTGTCTATATGATTTAGACAATGATTGCAAAATCATATATGTGGCCAACTCTTTTCTTAAGGAGAACCTCAGTTCCTCTATATGATCCACATGTCCAATCATATTCAGCACATGGGTCTCTACTGAGTCTTCCTCTATCATCTTACACTTAAAGAGCGCCTTTGATACATTGTACCTTTCTTTCTTTTTGTGCTTATGGTTCAACTTCATAAGATGTGTTACCATCTCAAGTATCATCATGATCTCACACTACTCATGCAACTCATAGTTCATGCATCTTAGCATAGGGTGCTTTATATCCAAATTTAGGAGCAAATTTAGGAGAGAATAATACTTCTACAATTGGAATATAAGATAGAGGCTCCGTATGCAAATCACGATAGAACAAGAAATAAACAAGAAACCATCAAGCACTGATAATTAGGGTTATTTGCCATAACCAAACTATACATACACCATCAAAATTGGCTTTAAGGGTGGCGCGTGTAATTCTTTTTTTTGGAAATTGGTAAATATATTGCCAAAGAAGCCTATACAAAGCCAGGATCTATCAAACCTACAAAATGTATACATGGGGGTGTTATCTACAAAAACCCTAGTATCTTTTAGCTTTCTCAGACAGGCCTGAGGCAAGCCCTTTTCTAACTTTAAAATATCGAGCAATGGTATTGGTTATCATAACCACCACCGATTCCTCACTGTAGTTCCTCCTACTATGGTTCCTATTGTTTCTTTCCTTCCAGACATAACAGAAAACACCCGATAAGCAAAGCCCACCCACTAGACTTTGTTTGCCACTAATTTTATCCAGTAGCTTGGTTATCGACCTTCAATGTTATCATCAAAAAACTGTCCCCATTCACTTTTGAGGCACACAATGGCCCAAATGCGTCTGAAGAAGCTGCAACCCCCAAAGAGGTGTTTGTCACTTTCCTCACATCTATTGCATAGAACACAGATCGTCTAAACCTACAAACCCCAGTGAGCCATCCTATCCATCGCATGTAAATTGCATATATATATCGTATGTATATATATATAGAGAGAGAGATATGTATATATATATATAATATATAAATATATTCACATTATATGTAATAAATAAATGATAAAACTAAAATCTGATCATATTGATAACCCCAAAATATAGTAGATTGATGTGGCTCTCATATTACTATAGGGAAATATGACATTAGGTAGGCAGTCGAAACAAAACATTTACTAACATATTCCCTATTAAACCATCAAATCACGTCAATAACTATATAACATAAACGATGGTTTTGAGGATATATCTGGTCCTAGAGAAAGTTAAGTGACACTCTCCTTGTCATTATAATTGCAGTCAGATGGCATTTGCGGTGATTCCTAGTCTTCACAATAGATAGAAGGTTGACGTTGTCCTCCTAGTAGGAAATGTATCCACACATCTAGATAAGTCCACATGGACCACCTAGAACTCCCATCATCCTATTAGAACATATAGGAAGGAGTTGTCCAACTCGTTGGTGTACTAGTGTTACAACCTCAATTTTCCTTGTGATTTCATAATTGAAATGTAATAATGTTATGAATATCGACTTGAATTGAGATGGTTGTATGCTTTGCCTCAAAGAATGGATTTCTTCACAAATCTCCCCTTTGATATGAATTTCGTAATATCTACTATTTTGATAATCCAATAATGGATATAAAAGAGAAGAAGAGAAGACAAGTCTAAATAATGGGGAAAGATACAAGATAATGAATATTAAGCAAAGTATTTATGAAAAATATATGGAAATATCTAGAGAGTGGCATTGATGGCCACAATTGATTAAATTTCATTTACTTTGGCCTTGATTGTTTGTTAATGGGATTTGTTGGCCATTAAGCCCAATTGAAAAGAAAAGAGAAATAAAAAGAAAAGGATTTATCTAATAAAAGGAAATATATAAGAAAAGGATAAAAATAAGAGGAAAAAGTCAAAGGGATATTTCCCAATATGGGATTTCATGCTTTTAGGGTTCCTTGAGGTCCAAGGGATTCAAGATGTTAAGATAATGGCAAAGGAAAAAGAAATATCAATTAAAATTGGTTTAATTAATGGATAACTTGGATGTTAATGAAACACCCTTATCCGTTAGAATTTGGGTTTCAAATTTAATACTTGATTAGATAATTCCAAGATGGATTTTCCTCTAAATTTTAAGAGAAAAATAGTAATCGAGGAATGAGAAATGAATTTCCCAAGTCTCCTTGTTAAAATCCCCTTTTATTCATTTTTTTACGAAATTAGGTTTTGGGGAGCGATATCGGCCGTTGGATGACCCGCGTGGTCCAAGGGACCACAGATCCAAGGGAATCCAATCATTGTCTACCCCAAATCATAGGAGGATTGGGAGAAGA
The DNA here is from genome assembly GCA_963693085.1 of Alisma plantago-aquatica. Classification (NCBI taxonomy): domain Eukaryota; kingdom Viridiplantae; phylum Streptophyta; class Magnoliopsida; order Alismatales; family Alismataceae; genus Alisma; species Alisma plantago-aquatica. Next base: position 971,439,805 of record OY856412.1, on the reverse strand, counting down.
ATTGGGAATTTGATTTCCTAGAGTTTGAGACGATAATTCAAAGATCTAGCAAGTCCATCGACTTTGGGAGAATGTTCTGAAGCATCTAGACCCTAAGATTACAAGTTATCGTCGACGAGGGGAGAAGTTTTAAATTTGTAGGACTTCCAGACCTGACCCTATATATAGGGGGGTATTCAAGGGCACTAGCAGACCTAAGACTTACCCAAAACACTATGGAGAGCAGCGACGAGGAGAACGACGGGCTCAATTTCAAGTTTGATCCTAACCTGCCCCTTTGCAACCTGCCAACTCATTCAAGGGGAAGCTCAAGTACGATCATGAAATTGAGCGGCTCGTTGAGTTTGGGCGGAAGAGGTGGAGCTTTTGAGCACCTTCATTTCTTTGTTGGTGGCCTGGAGTTCGGAGTCAATAGTGGAGTTGACTGCAACCCTGTACGCGAGCAGAGGAAGATGACAACCGACAATTGTCTGATCGGGGTCCAACGTGATCCCAGGTGGAGATCTAATGATCTAGAGTGAGAGTGGCTAATTTAGGTGTGCACAACGGGAATCGTCAGATCCGTGGAGCGGATCACCGGTCCACTGATCAGACATCTATCAATTTTCCAGTAATTCCCCTCTCTGCTCAATTAATATTGAAAAAAGCTTTTTCTTATAAAAATCATAGAAATTACTAGAAAGCTCAGGATAGAGAAGGTGGCCTTATTATATTTCATGACTATTGGGCACCATGAGAGGTTACCCTAGGCACCAAGCTCATGATGGAGAAGGTGGCCTTAAGTCAATTGCAAAAGAGAACCCTAAGGAGGATATTCCAGGGTTAGGGCAAAAGTGGTGGGGTTTGACACATTGAAAATGTAAATTGGATTGTTAATTAACTTGATTGTGATAATTAGGTTGTTAGCCTTATGTGTGAAATTTTGGTTGTCCCCACATACCAGCATATTCATTTATGCTGACCGACGTTTTGGCTTGTCAACATTTTAGGTACATCATTGAAAAGGACAAATAGTAAAGTGGCATATTGTGAAAGTAAGAATTAAAGTGCAAGGAGGATTAGTTAGAATAGATTAAAGCTTTGGATAGAAGTTAGATATCCAAAGTTTTTAAAAGGTATTCAACGTTTTATTTTATTCCATCTTTCAATATAGTTTGGTAGAATTTTATAATTATCATTGATTATTTGTCGAACCTTTGACCCAGTTTATTGGGATAACGACTCTGACCTCTGGGTCTCCCTTAATTGGGGGTTACCGGGAGGTGAGGTCTTTACATTTAGTATCATAGCATTGGTTCCTCATTTAATTCTCAGTAATGATTAAATTTTACAAATTCCATAGAATTGAGGGAGTTATTAGAGGATTTTCTGAAAGACAGAGGTGTCTAGAAAAAGGATCACGTCTGGGGGCTGGCAATATTTTCCTCCGCCCCGCTAGTCGGTTGACGAGGACTCCTAGATCCGTGTGACTACCTGGCCAATGTCTTAGGATATGACTCGAAATAAGATACCTTTAGGACTCTCTCATCTTGTTCATCCCTTCTCAACTTAAATTCTCTTAAGGATTCTAGGAGTTAGGGTTTTCTCTCTCTCTCCCTTGCCCTCTTGAGATATGGGTATGTATGAAAGATTAAGGAATCCTCCACAAAATTAATGAAAGGCATGCAACCAAGATGTCATGGACATAATCCTAATAGTTTAAGCATAAACTAAAGATTAGTTGCATGCTTAGGATGTATGACATGTGTTGTCATGTCCTCAGGAGAGACCTGAGGTTAGACCTTCTTGTCAGGAGGATAAGTAAAGAGTTGGTCTTGGAGGCAGAGATCTCCATTAAAGGTAGAGACCTGGAACATCCTCTGAGGATGATGCTAACCCTAACCCTAAGTGGTGGTTAGAGAGAGAGATGGCTTGATGAGTTAGATGTCATGGTCGACCATGTGCATGGGTTGACATGCTTTTGGTTTTGGATACCTATGAGAAGTATGAGATATGGGAGGTTGGTTGACCTAGTGTCTTTTGGGCAACCCAATCTTAGTAGGGTCGTACATGTTTGGGTGAAGGATAACTCCTTCATTGATGAGGTTAGTAATGACCATATAGAACCCTTATGGGCTTACATGAGCATGGCAGAATATGCACCTAGGGTACATCAGTAGTGATGGTAGTAGGTTAAAACCCGGGCCAGAAGGGCATGTTGGATAGCTTATGAGATAAGCATAAAGATCTATGGATAATCTTGAGCGAACGTAGGTTTCACCCATATAAGTGTATGCATGTGAGCTTGATCCACCTTAGAGAGATAACCTCTAGTAGTAAGGTTATTTGTAGGGTTAAGCTCTAGAGACAGAGAGCAAGACCCGAGTGATGGAGCTTCCACTTGTGTGGAGTTGCGTGCACCATTAAAAATCCTAAAGATAGTAAGTCTTTAGGTTTAGCCTTGATTATACTAGATTGAGAACTCCACCCACGTATTCTAGGATACGTGGAAGTCTTATTGTAGTATAGTTAATGGTCGAATCCACAGGACAACGGTCTTGTCAAGATTAACAAGATGTAAATGTTAGAATTTCACTTAACTCCTTAACAGTTGATATTTAGATCAAAGAGTTGGTTTGGTTGTTTTAAACTAAGTGCAAGTAAAGTAAAAGGCAAGAAAGTAAATTTATGATTGTAAACAATGTTAAGAAACCACTAAGATGTGATCGTCTTTCACCACCACTACACATGAATCAAAACATGCAACATAGTAACATAACCTACAATAAGAGTCTAAACAGTCAGTGTCTTTGTAGACTTAGTTTCCTTTCGGAGAACTAACTACGAGAAGTGTGGGAAGGTTGCAACGCCAGCCATCCCCAAATGAATGGTCACTTACTTTACATCATTCCCTTCGCAAAGTGTGTTCCTCGACTTATCAAAGTTGTACTTCCATTCGTCAACTGATTCCATTTCATAGTATGAAAGTACAATGATGGAAGTGAGTTTACTCGACTTCTTGAAAGACACTCCTAGATACCAAAATAGATGCATGGTGGCTACATGCATCAGGAACCAACACTCAATCGAGATTTGAATCTAATAGTACAAACGTAGACAATTCATACTAAAAGATAATAAGTAACACAAGTTGGTGATCAAGCAACAAGCATTCATTAAACGATTGAAGTTGAACTGAAAAGAAAGCATATCTCTATTGCAAGCTTATGAATTACATTGCATGAAATGAAAACATGGGTAACGGGGCTACTCCCCGCACCCTAGTGTATGAGACTACTCGCTCATGGCAAGAACAAAGAAGGAGGCGAGAAGAGAGAGAGAGCATCATCTCCACGAAGGAGGGAGGAAGGTCGACCCCTTGGAGAGAGAGAACAACGATCTTCACACTTCATAGCTTACTTGATGATGAATCCTTCTCTTCCCACCTTCTTTGTCAATGAGAGAGAAAGTAGCTTGGAGATGGACTATGGATCTCAGACCGGCAGCCTCGGGGTAGTGGATGAAGGATGGAATGGCTCTGGAGTAATAGAGGCAACCTTTGGACGTCTGAAAACTTGATCCCTTGTGAGGACCCTTTGGGTCTTATTTATAGGCTTTGAGTGAGGTCCAAACGATTTGGGTGGTTTTGGGCCCAAACGGTTGTTAAAACCATTTGGGTTCTGATACCGTTTGGACTCTCTCGGTTTCGAAACCATTTGGACTCTCCCGGTTTGGAAACTATTTGAGTCCTCACGGTCTTGAAACCATTTGCCTTTATTTGATCTTGGGACCGTGTAACTTTATGTGGTCTTGGGATCAGTTGATCTCCATTCGGTCTTGGGACGATTTGGCATCCATTCGGTCTTGGGACCGTTTGGCATCCATTCGGTCATGGGACCGTTTGGCATCCATTTAGTCTTGGGACCATTTGGCATCCGTTCGGTCTTGGGACCGTTTGGCATCCTTTTAGTCTTGGGACTGTATGGCATCCATTCGGTCTTGGGACCGTTTGGCGTTCATTCAGTCTTGGGACCGTGTGACTATGCGGTCTTGGGACCGGTTGATCTCCATTCGTTCTTGGGACCGTTTGGCATCCATTCGGTCTTGGGACCGTTTGGCATTCATTCGGTCTTGGGATCATTTGCCATTCATTCGGTCTTAGGACCGTTTGGCATCCATTCGGTCTTGGGACCATATGGCGTCCATTCGGTCTTGGGACCGTTTGGCGATCATTCAGTCTTGGGACCATTTGGAACTTTGTAGTTTTTTTTGTATTTTTCTGTAAGAATAAAAGAGAAAAGTTAGTTTAATGGTATATTTGCAATAAAGTGGAAATTTAAATATTCTATCTAATTTATCTAAGAAAGAGTATGGAAAACTGAGAAAAACCAATAAGATAACATCACAAAAATGGGAGGTTATCACCCCCCTAACTTAGATTCTAGCTTGTCCTCAAGCTAGATAGAGCTAAGGCACATAGTGGCGAGGTGATTTTATTTAGTTAAGATTTCCATACTCTTGCTTCAATTCTAAACCAGAGATCTCCTAAGGTTGTATCAGAGCTTTTGCTTGCCTTAACTCTTTCAGGTGTTGAGAGTTGCATGGATCTCAGGTTTCTTCCATCTCACATAGCTCACATAGGGACCACTTTTTATTTTGTGCATGTCGTCGACTCTAATCAGTTTTATACTTCTCTAAAAATCCTGCCGGAAGCTAGAGTGGGTATAAAGGTTGGATAAAGGCTTGTTGTGTAACTCTCTTTTCAAGTGGGGGAGGGTTTGTCTATGAATTTAGGGTCTCACTATCGGGCATGATACATATGCCTTTGTGAGGGCAGATGAATGTACCAGTCAGGCGAGTCCTTTATCAGCCTTTCATATATTTGGATACCTTAGGGTATCACTACCGGGCACAATACATCTGCCTTTATGAGGGTAGATGAATGTACCGGCCAGGCGAGACCTTTATTGGCTCTTCATATAGATCCTTATGTGTGGCACAACTCTCATATTTTTATTCAACACTCTGGCTTTTATTCATAAAGTCACAGGCTTAGGATTTGGAATTTTAGGGGTTTTGATTGGGCGGCCAAGCCTCTTTTATTTTGAAGAGAAGAAAGTTGTTCTTAGAGTTTCTCGACATGCACTGATTTGGTTTCTACTTAGTGGTTCACTTGTGAGGTTTCTTGATTTGGATGTCACCTGATATCCCTCCCGTCCTTGAGAGTGTTTGGCTTGTTTCGGCCCTGATGTTGACCTGTGGAGAGTCAGATGTAGAATTGAAGCAAAGGCATGAAAAAATCTGGTGTGAAGGTAGTTTATTAATTCGCCATTACATGCCTATATGCTCTTCTTGTTATTGCTTTTGAGGACTAACTGGATTCTAAAGTTAGCTGGGGATGACCTTTTCCAAGAGGGATGTTATTCTTATGTGCATGATTTATTTTAACAGGGGAATTACTTAAAACAAAAATCTAAATGTGCAAAGAAAACTACAAAATTGAAAGAGAAGGTAGAGCGGGAAGGGTTTTAAAAATGATACCTCACCCTTGTCCAGTGTACTCCCCCCTATCTTATCACTCACTCTGTCCTCAGAGTGTCAAAGTGATAGGTTGAGAAGTACAAGGACAAGGGCATTAGGCTTCTATTAGTCCTTTGTTAGCTCCAAGCGTTCGGAGAAGATTAGCTGCGAACTTTCCACGTAGAGCATGGTAATCCACGTCTGTCATGTCCTCTATTGGTCTTCCAAGGACCATGATGGTGTACATCTAGTAGAGGACGTGGAAACCACAGTCGTTTGACTCTCGGAGCTATTGGGGACATCTGTGGCTGAAGGCTGGGCGATGAAAGTGTTCTTTGCCGTACACCCTTGTGTGCTTGCTCAAAAGATCATGTAGTCAGTTGGCACACTCCTTCGCCACCTCCTCTGTGGGCATCTTTGTTGTCGTAGTATATTGTTTTTGAGCTGGATCGTATTGGCTATCAGAACTGTTGTAGATGACAGTTGTTCCATCGTGAAGGTTTGTTGCCAGTAGCAACCAGTTCTCTGAGTGAAGGAAAGGAAGCATAATGAACTTCGGAGTTGTATGTTGGAGGTAAGAGATGAGTGTCTCCATGGTTTCGAAGTTCTTTAGCTTTAGGAGATCATCCTTCAAATATGTTGATGCCATATAAACGGTAGGGTAATTCCGTCCGAGTAGATATTGATAGGCGGTCATCAGACTCACGGATAGAGACCCTTCGAATTGAACAGTTTCATGGAGTGTATCTGCCATAACCAGAATATCTCTGGCTATAAAAACAAGATCATCTTTCTCAGCATATAGCCTGGAATTATGAGCCAGAGTTCATTGTCAGAGAGATTCTTGCAAGCGGCAAGGTCAAAATTAGGGAATGTTGGTTCAATGGCAGATAGGGGAACCTTTTGTGAAGATTTTCTATTGATGGTGGCCCCGGTTAGTAACTTGATGTCCCCTTTATCTGTCTCCATATCAAAGATGTAAGGGTCCCATTATTTCTTCACGGGGACCTTGGCGGGTTGTTGTTTCTCCAACTCCTTAATTATTTGCCGAAATGGCTATTTTTGAGGACGTTGGATGGCTGAGTAGAGGTAGAGAGGAACATCGTCAGGCACCATAGTTGGGTCCTTGAAGAACCTTTTGTCGCATATTAGCTCCATTGCGTAACATCCTCGTAGAGAATGAAAATTCTTTGTTGCCAGCTCAGTGAAAGGGATTTGTTGATTGAGCACTTGGATGTGGTGGATAGTGTAGAAAGAGAAATCCCAAGATCCTTCTTGTGTTTGGACTTGTGGGTTTATGATTTGGAACCAGGGTTGGTTCCAACCATTTCAGAGGGATGGGAAAGCAGCCCAAATCAATTTTAGAAGCTGGAAAGGGATGCATCTGGCCTGCCCGGCTTCAATACCTACAAAATTAATTATTCCTGCCAAAAATTGTACACCTTGCCATATCGAGCCGCGGTGTCCATGATCATTAGCAGCCAGTGGCCAAAAACTTGAAAGGGCACGGTAATATAGTGTGCCTTTCTGGCAATCCCTCTCTGCAACCACTCGATAGATTTGTTTTGTAAATATTTATATAATAGACTCATGGCCAGAGCAGGTGAAGCGTTAAGTACTGGTTGCTATTGTTTAGAGATTCTGTAGATTTTGATAGAATTCGCAAGGAGAACACAGAAGATTGCCATCTTCACCACTGACTGTGGTCAAAGGATGGTGCGGAAATTGTCACGTGTAAACTTGCGCTGAGTCTTTGTATTATGGTAGATAATGTCTCCCCCTTCTTTGGCATCATCTATGATAGTGTTTAGGATGAAGATATCTTGAGCATCTAGGGTAGAGATGGACGTCATGTCTAAATCGTGCATCTTGTGAGGTAGAGGTGGTGGCCGGGGAAGCTCTTGCAGAGGGTGGGAAGAAGTTTGCTCCAAATTGTCTATGTAGTGCTGCAGATCTTTGTCTTTATCTGAATCAGAAGCAGATTCGATATCTTCATCTATATCTAGACTTACTCTTTCTAATTCTTCATGTTCTGGGGGAAGGGGTGAAGATTGCTCTGGAGCGGAGTGTTGTGGAAGATCTGTTGTGGTTGACTCGTGTTGGTTCCAAATAAACATTGTTGGAACTCAGAAAAAGCTGCTTCTTTGGTAGTTTCCCCCAGAGATCCCATTGCAGAATAGTCAAGAAATTGATCCCCATATGACATGTTAACGTTGTCATTGTGAGTAGGGGATTTGAGATCTTTATCACCTTCTTGGTTATCTTTTTGTTGTTCTGGTGCAGCTCCTCAGCTGGGGCCCTCCCCAGCATTGTCCGGGTCATCAGATTTATCGTCTGAGGAGGTGCTATTGTTGGAGTCAGCCGAGGAGTCAGAGTCCTCATCTTCATCTTCTTTTGCATCATCTTCTTCGTTTGCCACCTTATATGTGGTCTTCTTTGATGGAGGCTTCTTGCACTGCTGGTGGAGTGCTTGTAGTTCGTCGAAAGCCACTTACATATGCTTATGTGTTTCAAGCAATGCGTCGTGGGTTTCTTTGAGATCTGAATAACGAGCCTCGGCGGAGAGGAGTCGTGTAGAGAGGTCTATCACTTGAGCTCTTAATTGGTTGATTTCATTGTTGGATGACTCCTCTTGGTGGTTATTGAGTTGTGTGTGGGTGGTGTTGATGTCATCCAAGCATGTGCTTAAAGCAGTTTGTTGCTGCTTAAGCTCGCATAGGGTTTCTGGCAATGGTTGATTTTGTGCAGAAATCCTGTCGACTTGCTTGGCCAGATTGCCTTATTGGCTTTTCACCCCAAGCACCAACTATGACAGTTGTTGCAGGCAGTCGTTGATGCGTTCGACTTTCATGGCTGCTGCTTTCTACTATTGGTAGATGCTTGATATGATGCCTGGCAAGGCACAGTTTTGCTCGTCAATCTTAGGGACCAGTGTAGTTAGACCCTACACACAAGAAAAAATAGATTGTAATATATTAGTAGGGTCGGTGAGGAGGTTTTGGATAGCATCAAGGGTGGTAGTGCCTTGTAAAAGAGGCACTATTTATGGTCCCGCAAACTGTGTGGTGACTGTAGATGGAGTCACCAGCGGTGTCGGGGTGGTGGCAGATGAAAAAAATGGTGACATTCTCAGTGAGAATGGTGGGACCGAGAATGTTGAGGGGAAAAGGGTGGAGATGGGAGTGGAGGAGGTGAAGTCGGGTGTTGGAGTGGAGAATGGGATGCCCGAAGAGAAAAAGGTTGAGGTGGAAGGTGTGGGTGGAGGTGTGGATGTGGGGAAAGTAATTGTTGGTGGGATTGTTGTGGAGAAAGGTGGGAGGGTGGTAGATGGTGGGATAGTAGTGGATGGTAGTGTGGTGGGGGTGGTGGTGGTGGCGAGCTCAACATTTAGGCTCATTATGAATGAGTCTAATGATGAGGTACTGATATGTTCCTCAGGATGAGGGCATTATGTCTTAGGATTTAGATTTGATGTCAGCGTCCCCGACACCTATTGTCATTGTAAACATCCCTTAGATGGTTGTTTTACTGGTATTTTTGTTACCCTAGCTATCGGGGCAGTGATACTAAGTTCTGTCTGGCCCGCTTTGGTTTTCTTCTCTTGTACTTTGACCGAAGCTAGGATTTTGGTAAGCTCTTCGTCAGTGAAGAGTAGCTTTTCTTTGTCATAATCTGCAAGCTTCGGAAGTGGTAGCAGAGTTCTGGAAGATTTTACTGTAGGGCAGAAAATGTAGTGCAATTTTGCATCCTTTTCTTTGATAATGTAAGAGTTCTTCAAGGTTTTCTCATTGGTAAGGATGACTCCCTTGATCTGCGTGCACCTGGGGAGTAATCTTTCCATCTTGAGATATTTAAGAATGGAAGTTATGTGTCTGCCCATGCAGATTTCTTTCCCCAGGGCGTATGCTGAAAATTTTTGTATCATGTGCCATCCAATGTTGACTGGAATCCCATGTAGGACGGACCAGAGAATAAAAAGATCAGAGGTGATAACATTCCCGCCCTCTATTCTGGGGAAGAGTGCACCAATGAGAATTTTTTGAAACGTGTGCACTATCCCAGAATGAATATTAGAGGCCTTGTAGGTCTTCGCCTCATAATTTGGGGTCCCTGTTAGGGATTTCCAGAAGTTGTGTCTATTGAATTTGGAGCTCTCCGTGCTAACAATTTTGACCTTTTTTAGCTGCTCCTGGTTGTCTATGAAGATTTCATTCAATAAATTTTCTATTAAGACAACTTTGTGACCAAAAAGTTTGGTAACCAGCCTGCGATCACCTCCGTCCCTTGCTCTATCCATACTGTCCACCGATTCTTTGTTGAGATATGTAAAGAATTCCGTTGTGGGCTCAATGTATGAGATTTTTGGGACAAAACACAGTCTTGAGAGATTTGTGTTATCGAGCAGGGTGAGTATTCTATCGTATATCCCCATCCTTTTTAGTACGCTGGAACAAACATACTTTGTTGGCTTTAAAGTTTTGTCGATAGATGGGAGGGTGTGGATGAAAAGGTTTTCTGGTGGTGGTGTTGTAGTGGTGATGGTGGAGAAGACAGGAATAGTGGTGGTAGCGGGAGTGGTAGTGGGGGTGGTGGTAGTGGTTGATGGGATGTATCCTGCTAGGGTTTGTTCCCTAGCAGTGGCGGGGTTGACCTATTTTCTTGCCCGTTTCTTTGTTGGTTGTTCTTTGGTAGCTGCCTGGGCCTTTCGCTTCCCCTTGGACTTTTCGGTTGGGGATTCTTCCTTGGAATTTGGCTCGTATTTGGAGCCTTCATCACTGGAAGAAATTTCTTCCACTTCTTGTTCAGGCTCCTCAGCTAAACATCTGTTGATGCGGTCAATTTCGTCCATGACCGATAGCAGGTTGACTTTCGGTGGGATCATTCCAGTCTCGTCATAAATGTCTACGACTTTCTGGAGCATGGCATGGTCCTCCATTAGTTTCTCCATTGTCCAGTGTGGAGCGTCGGCGGTTGCGGTGGCTTCTTTTGTTGGTGATGTCATATCTGAAAAAGTTAGTAGAAAAAATCATGTGTTCGAAAAATTTTGAATTTGTATAGATAACAAGTTTATTAAAAGGTAAAGTTATATTTTCGTGGAATCCAAGCAGTTTATAAGACCAAACGGTTTCAGGACCGTTTGGCTCCAAACGGTTTTAAGGCCGTTTGGCTCCAAGCGGTTTTAAGACCGTTTGGATCCAAACGGTTTCAAGACTGTTTGGCTCCAGACAGTTTCAGGACCGTTTGGCTCTAGACGGTTTCAAGATCGTGTGGCTCCAGACAGTTTCAAGACCGTGTGGCTCCAAATGGTTTCAGGACCATCTGGTTCCATACGGTTGAAACCGCGAGGAAGGTGGAACGTCGGGGGCACGGCGGAAAAGGTGAACGAGGGTGATGACGGGCGCGTCGTCAGAAAAGAGAATCGCATCTGCGACGTAGGCGTCGGTGATAGTAAAAACGGAAAGTGGTGTGATGACGGAGGTGCCGGCGATGGCGGTGGCATTGGTCTACCTTGCTGCTGTTGCTGATGACGGCGAGGCAACGAACAACGGTAATGATGGTGCCGAAGTCGTGAATACATGCAGATGCTAAGGTGACGACGGTGATAGTGGCGGAACAAACCGGCGTCACGAGTTGCATGGGAGTGAGAAAATGGAGGAAATGAAACAGTACTCACATGAGTGTTTATAGAGTTCGAGATTCTAAAGAAAGAAGAAGGGGAGGGGGTGGGGTTATATTTATAGGATTTGGGGGTGATGTTACAAATTCCCAAAGTCAAACAGTTTCGAGACCGTTTGGGCTTCAAACGGTTTCGAGACCATTTGGGCTCCAAACAGTTTTGAGATCGTTTGGGCTCCAAACGGTTTCAAGACCGAAAGGGGTCCAAACGGTTTTAAGACCGTGAGGCCCAAACGGTTTCAAGACCGGTTAGGATAAGATGGTTTAGGTTTTTTATTTTTATATTTTTATGTTTGTTTTGGTTATTTATGTGAATTTTTATATTTTCAGATTAAAGATGATAAACCTAAATCAATCGAAGAAGCAAAATAAAGACGCGGTGATACTCAGATCTTGGGTTGCCTCCCAAGTAGTGCTTGGGTTTTACGTCACTGGCCCGACGAGAATTCGGTTTGGTTATGTCGATGCTGAGGGATCATGGATCTTGATAGTCTGTCTTGGTATTTTGTCTGCTAGTGTATAGTATCTCTTCAATCTGTGGCCATTGACAGTCTGTTCTCCCCCATTATTTTCAAGGATGATGAGTGCTCCGGTGGGGTAGATGTGTTTAACTGTGAAAGGTCCAGACCACTTTGTGCGGAGCTTTCCAGGAAACATCCGAAGTCTGGAATTGAAGAGGAGGACCTTATCTCCGATAGCGATGTCTTTTCTCTGGAGGTGGCCATCATGGCACATCTTGGTTTTTTCTTTATAGATTATGGCACTATGGTAGGCTGTCATTCTAAGCTCCTCAAGTTCTTGTAACTGGAGTTGTCTATATTCACCAATGCTTTTAAAATCAAAATTCCATTGTTTAATGGCCCACCATGCCTTATGCTCCAGTTCATCTGGAAGATGGCATGATTTCCCATATACTAATCGGAATGGGGTTGTTGCAATCGATGTTTTATAAGCTGTGCGGTAAGCCCAAAGGGAATCGGGAAGCTTGGTGGACCAATCGGTACGATGTCTATTGACGGTTTTCTCCAAAATTGCTTTCAGTTGTCTGTTCGAAACTTCAACTTGGCCACTAGTTTGTGGATGGTAAGGTGTGGTGACCTTATGGTTGACTTCATATTTCTTTAGGAGGGCTTCGAAGCTTCTCTCTAGAAAATGGGTCCCTCCGTCGGATATGACAGTTTGGGGGACTCCGAATCTGGGGAAACTGATATCTTTAAACAACTTGATAACTGGCTTTGAATCGCTGGAAATGGTGGGTATAGCTTCTACCCATTTTGAGACATAATCCACAGTGACCAGTATGTATGAAAATCCATAGGATGAGGGGAAGGGACCCATGTAGTCTATTCCCCAAACATCAAAAAGTTCGATTTCTTGCCACAAAGTAAGGGGCATTTCATTCCTTTTAGTTATACTGCCAGTAATCTGACATTTGTTGCATGATCTTACAAAATTGTAGGAATCTCTTGCTATTGTTGGCCAAAAGAATCCTGATTGCAGAACTTTCAGAGCCGTCTTTTTTGAACTCATGTGTCGCCCAGTGGGACCAGAATGACAATGCTCTAAGATAGGAGTAATTTCCTCTTCTGGTATGCAGCGATGGAAAAGTCCATCTGCACATAGACAAAAAAGGTAGGGTTCATCCCAGTAGTATTGTTTAACATAATGGAGAAATTTTTTTATCATGGTGAGAGGAAGAGGGGTGGATGATTCTTGTAGCCAAATAATTCACTATGTCGGCATACCAGGGGAATCTGGTGGTAATTTTCAGAAGCTGGTCATCAGGGAGGGAGTCTCGGATAGGTATATCATCATTGTCTTGACATTCGATGTAACTTAGGTGGTCAGCGATGACATTTTCCACTCCGCTCTTGTCTTTAATCTCAAGATCAAATTCTTGCAACATTAGTACCCAGCGGATGAGTCTGGGTTTGGCATCCTATTTCTGAATAAGATATTTGATGGCAGAGTGGTATGTATATACTACGACCTTTGATCCAATTAAGTAAGAATGAAATTTTTCAAAAGCGTAGATGACGGCTAAGAATTCCTTTTTGGTGGTAGTATAATTCTTTTACGCCTCATCTAACGTCTTGGATGCGTAGTATATGACATATGGCTTTTTATCTATTCTCTACCCCATCACAGCCCCTATAGCATAGTCGCTAGCGTCACACATTATTTCAAAAGGTTGTGACCAGTTAGGCGCTCTTAGAATGGGTGCTGAGATTAGAGCATTCTTTAAAGTTGTAAAGATATGCATGCATTCCTGGTTAAAGTTGAAATCAACATCCTTGGTCAATAGGTATGTCATGGGTTTTTCTATTTTTGAGAAGTCTTTGATGAATCTTCAGTAGAACCCAGCATGACACAAGAAGGCTCGTACGCCCCTTATGTCTTTGTGTGGTGACAACTTTGAGATTAAATCAATTTTTGCCTTGTCTACTTCGATTCCTCTTTTGCTTACTCGATGTCTGAGGATAACACCTTCAGTCACCATAAAGTGACATTTTTCCCAGTTTAGGATAAGGTTTGTTTCCTCACATCTCTGTAGGACTTTACTTAGGTTGAGCAGATAGTTGTCAAAAGAATCTCCATATACTAAAACATCGTCCATAAACACCTCGATGATGGTTTCGTTTAATCCCGCAAAGATAGCAGTCATGCACCTTTGGAAGGTTGCAGGTGCGTTGCATAGCCTGAAGGGCATTCTTATGAAAGCATATGTTCCAAAGGGACAGGTAAATGTCATTTTTTATTGGTCTTCGGGGTGAATTGGGATTTGGTAAGACCTGGAATATCCTTCGAAGTACAGAAATTTTTTTGGTGGGCTAGCCGCTCAAGGACTTTATCAAGGAAGGGTAAGGGAAAATGGTCTTTCGTTGTTGATTTGTTCAGCTTTCTGTAATCTATGCACATTTTCCAACTAGTAATGGTTCTTGTAGGCACTAGTTCATTTTTGTCATTTAGGACAACAGTGGTTCCCCCCTTTTTAGGGACCACTTGAACATGACTAACCCACTGAGAGTCAGAAATGGGATAGATAATACCTGCCTTCAAGAGTTTAAGAACTTCAAGGCGAACTACCTCTTTCATATTTGGGTTCAGTTTTCTCTGGTGCTCCCTTGAGGGTTTGAATTCTTCTATCATGGGTAGTTTATGCATACATAGAGTTGGGTTTATGCCTATTAAGTTAGTCATTTTGTACCCAATTGCTTTCTTGTGCTTTCAGAGTTCAGTGAGAAGCCTTTCCTCCTGGTCGTCAATCAGAGAGGAGCTAATGATAATTGGACATAATTTTTCTTCATCTAGGAAGACATGTTTGAGTTCGGCTAGTAGAGTTTTCATCTTTAGGGCTTTGGGTACTTCTGTTGTCTCTAGTATGGAGACAGATTTCAATTCTTCAAAAGTGGCTTCTGGGGCTTTTTCAGCCTGCTCCAAGTATTGTAGGCATTGTTGAACTAACTCATTGGTTGAAAATTCAGCTTTCAGATTTATTAGAGCGTCCTCTAGGGCATCTGCTGGTTCTGGATTTGCTTGCTTGAGTTGAGACATTTTATCAATAGCTTTGAGCAAAAAAACCTCTTCATGGATACTGGGGCTCTTCAGGCTGTCGAATACCTTGAATTGAATGATTTCTTTACCCAACCTCAAGGTAATGGTGCCAGCCTCGACATCAACTAAAGCTCGAGCTGTGGCGAGGAAGGGTCTACCGAAAATTATTGGGTACATTAGGTCTTGTTTTATATCCATGATGACGAAATCACAAGGGACATACGAATCCCTCCCCACTCTTATCGGAATGTCTTCAATGATTCCCAGGGGTGTAGTAATGGTGGAATCAGTGAGCTGGATGGTCATTACTGTAGGAAGCAAGTCTATAAACCCCAACCTTTTGCACATGGAAAATGGCATAATTGATATGCTGGCTCCTAAGTCAGCCAATCCCTTTTTACAAGATGTGTTCCCAATAGAGCATTGTATGCCAAAAGATTCGGGGTCCTTCTATTTTTTCGGCATTTTATTTAGAATGATATCGGAAGTGGTTTGGGCTAGCTTGATAGTTTCTTGTTCTTCTGTCATATATTTCTTTGACAACAGGGTCTTTAGCTATTTGGACCAGGCTGGGATTTCAGATAAGGTGTCGAGAAAAGGAATATCAACATAAAGTTTCTTCATTGCCTCTTTGAATTTCTAGAATCTAGAGTCTAGTCTGGTTTCCTTTAGCCTGCCAGGATAGGGTATCCTTGGCTTATATTGTGGAACCTCTAGTTCTTTGGGACCTTGTTCTTTTCCTTTCCTCCCTTCAGCATCTTGACCTGAGTTTTCTGTTGGGACAATTTCAGTTACATCCCCGTCTTCTTGATTAGCCGAGATGGCTTCAATGAGGGTACGACCAAACCTTGTTGTAACAACATTTAATTGTTCTGGTCTTTGTTGGTCGTGTCTTAGATTTTCTTCTGGTTGGCCAGTGAAAGTACCTACTGGAGGTTTTAGTTGAGTTGCTATCTGTGCTAACTGAGTTTCCACAGCTTTTTGTTGGGCTTGCTAGTTAGCCAGCATGGTTTGCTGTGATTACAGCATTTGCCTTATCAAGGATAGTTCATTAGTCTGCATTGGTGGGGCATTCTTCTGTTGAAATTGAGTGAGTTGCTGCTGCACTTGAAGTGGTTGTTGTTGAGGTGCTGGCAGCTGAGGTGGTTGAGATTGTTGCATCTGAGTTTATTGTAATTGCGGGTGCAGAGGAGGGTGAGTATATTGGTAGTATGCAGAGGAATTTCTTTGGTAGTTGGATCTCTGGAGATTGTTTCTAAGATTTCCTTGGTTTTGGTTGTAGTTACTTTGAAATCCTGGTGGTAGTCTATTGGAGCATCAACCTTGTGTTTGATGTTGTGGGTTGGTAGTCCCCGCAGGATTTCCATATTGAAAGCCAGGATGATTTCTTGGTTGATTAGGATTGTAGTAAGCTTGTCCTGGTATGGAATGAATGGAATTTACTTGTTCTGGCATTTGATCCTCAGGGTGTTCAATGATCGGCTCGAACTGTAGTTGAGGTGGCTGCAAATCCATCATTACATTGTACAGAATACCACATGACAATGTGGGATGATCTGATGCATGACAGGCCTCGCAAGTTCCTATGGCTGCTTTAGCTTGTTGGGGGTTCTTTTTTCTGTCATACTCCCCAAATGATGCTTCGAGGGCTTGTTGTTTGTTAGCTATGGTTTTCAAAGCCTTGGCTATGGCTTTCATTTCCATAGATTCTTCAGCTTTACAAACCTTTAGAACTCCTCCTGTGGTCACCCTCCCCCAGTTGGATTGATTTTTCGCTCCGAGGGTGACGATTCTCCAGGCGTCCTCATAGTTTTGTCTCATAAAGTTTCCTCCAGATGAAGAATCTAAGAACTTTTTGATTTCATTACTTACTCCCCTATAAAAAGTTTCTATGAGTTGGTTTTGTGAGATTCCATGGTGAGGACATTTCCTCAAGAGCTCCTTGAATCTCTCCCATGAGTCATCCAGTGACTCTCCCAGTAGTTGAAGGAATTGGTTGATTTTCCCTCTGATTTGGTAAGTTAGTGAGGGAGGGAAGAATTTCTCCAAGAACTTTTCTTCTAGGGGAGCCCAGGTGGTGATTGGATCCCCATCTGAAGAATTATACCAGCTTAGTGCTCTTCCAGACAAAGTGAAATTGAAGAGTCTGAGCATGACTGAGTCCATAGTTGTCCCAGCTTGTGGTACCAGCCTGCAAAGAGCTTTGAACCTCTTCAAATGGTCCATGCAGTCATCTTCGGCACTTCCAAAGAATGAGATGCCCTGCATTATTTGGATCCATTATGTCCTAATCTCAAAATTAGGAGTGTCGATGGGTGGTGGTTGGACTGGATGGTTGTCATCATAGTTCTTGGGAACAGTGTAGTCCCGTAGTTGCTTGCTTCTTACCAACAATTAAGTAGCAGCCCTTGCTGCTTCATTCTCAGCACGGATGCGGGCTTTCTCTTTAGCCCGTACTTCATCTTGAACTTGGGGGTGCATGTCGGAAATGAGTTGCGCTCGCTGGGCTGCTATGGCAGCATTGACCCTTTCCATCACTAGTGCAGCTTGGCGTTGATCTTCGGCCATTTTTCTGGCTCTTTGACAATTAAGTCTAATGTGGCGGTGGAAACTTCTTTCTACCTCAGAGTGGTACTCTGGATCAGGGGAGAATCTAAGATTATGCATTGGTTGCATACACATCTTCTACCTGAGTAGAGGAAGAAACACACTTTTTAGATGATGTGGGAGATATGATGAAATCAAGAGAATGTAGAGTAATATTGAAGAAAAAGTGTAAAACCCTAACCAACTAGCAAGATGATAAATGAAATTTGAACGATCCATTATCCCCGGCAACGACGCCAATTTTTTGATGGAGCTTCCACTTGCGTGGAGTTGCGTGCACCACTAAAAATACTAAAGATAGTAAGTCTTTAGGTTTAGACTTGCTTATACTAGATTGAGAACTCCACCCACGTATGATAGGATATGTGGAAGTTTTATCGTAGTATAGTTAAGGGTTGAATCCACAGGACAACGGTCTTGTCAAGATTAACAAGATGGAAAATGTTAGAATTTCACTTAACTCCTTAACAGTTGGTATTTAGATCAAAGAGTTGGTTTGGTTGTTTTAAACTAAGTGCAAGTAAAGTAAAAGGCAAGAAAGTAAATTTATGATTGTAAACAATGTTAAGAAACCACTAGGATGTGATCGGATTTCACCACCACTACACATGAATCAAAACATGCAACATAGTAACATAACCTACAATAAGAGTCTAAACAGTTAGTGTCTTTGTAGACTTAGTTTCCTTTCGGAGAACTAACTACGAGAAGTGTGGGAAGGTTGCAACGCCAGCCATCCCCAAATGAATGGTCACTTTACACCATTCCCTTCGCAAAGTGTGTTCCTCAACTTATCAAAGTTGTACTTCCATACATCAACTGATTCCATTTCATAGTATGAAAGTACAACGATGGAAGTGAGTTTACTCCACTTCTTAAAAGACACCTAGATACTGAAACAAATGCATGGTGGTTACATGCATCAGGAACCAATACTCAATCGAGATTCGAATCTCATAGTACAAATGTAGACAATTCATACTAAAAGATAATAAGTAACACAAGTTGGTGATCAAGCAACAAGCATTCATTAAATGATTGAAGTTGAACTGAAAATAAAGCATATCTCTATTGCAAACTTATGAATTACATTGCATGAAATGAAAACATGGCTAACGGGGCTACTCCCTTCACCCTAGTGTATGAGACTACTCGCTCATGGAAATAATAAAGAAGGAGGCGAGAAGAGAGAGAGAGAGCATCATCTCCACGAAGGAGGGAGGAAGGTCGACCCCTTGGAGAGAGAGAGAACAACGATCTTCACACTTCGTAGCTTGCTTGATGACGAATCCTTCTCTTCCCACCTTCTTTGTCGATGAGAGAGAAAGTAGCTTGGATATGGAGTATGGATCTCAGACCGGCAACCTCGGGGTAGTGGATGAAGGATGGAATGGCTCTGGAGTAATAGAGGCAGCCTTTGGACATCTGAAAACTTGATCCCTTATGAGGACCCTTTGGGTCTTATTTATAGGCTTTGAGTGAGGTCCAAACGGTTTGGGCGATTTTGGGCCCAAACGGTCGTTAAAACTATTTGGGTTCTGAGACCATTTGGACTCTCTCGGTTTCAAAACCATTTGGACTCTCCCGGTTTGGAAACTATTTGAGTCCTCACGGTCTTGAAACCGTTTTCCTTTATTCGGTCTTGGGACTATGTAACTTTATGCGGTCTTGGGACCGATTGATCTCCATTCGGTCTTGGGATCATTTGGTGTCAATTCAGTCTTCGGACCGTTTGGCATCCATTCGGTCTTGGGACCGTTTGGTGTCCGTTCGGTCTTGGGACCATTTGGCGTCTGTTTGGTCTTGGGACCATTTGGCGTCCATTCGGCTTGGGACCGTATGGCATCCATTCGGTCTTGGGACCATGTGACTTTATGCGGTCTTGGGACCGGTTGATCTCCATTCGGTCTTGGGACCATTTGGAGTCCATTCGATCTTGGGACCGTTTGGCGTCCATTCGGTCTTGGGACCGTTTGGCGTCCATTCGGTCTTGGGACCGTATGGCATCCATTCGGTCTTGGGACCGTTTGGCGATCATTCGGTCTTGGGACCGTTTGGAACTTTGTAGTTTTTTTTTTGTATTTTTCTGTAAGAATAAAGGAGAAAAGTTAGTTTAATGGTATATTTGCAATAAAGTGGAAAGTTAAAGATTCTATCTAATTTATCTAAGAAAGAGTATGGAAAACTGATAAAAACCAATAAGATAACATTGCAACAATGGGAGGTTATCACCGAACAAGAAGGTTGGAAGCTTAGACTCCGAGATATGAGGATCAGTGAGGAGTTGGGTATGTTTTAACCGAGAATGGACAACCTATGTGGATGGTTGTGTTTGCCTCTTGCATGATCCATGGAGGCTTGTGGCATCTGGGTTTCCTTTAGAGGAACCAAACCCTAGAGAAGGAAGAGACTTATTGAACCAAGCTATGGATGTTGTAGGTTCCTACCTTACCTTCTAGGGATAGGAAGAAGAGTTCCCTAGACCCTGAGAAAGTATAAGGTCAAGTTGTGAGGCCCCATACCTAGTTGGTTTTCCTTGAGGAGGACTCAACTCTGAGATGTTGTTCATGTGGAAGGATAATAGGACGTGTATGATGTACCTCATACCTGCTTGGTTCATCGTTAGAATGTTGAGCATGGTGTTGGGCAGCTATTTCATAAGAGGAGAACCTAGGATTCCTGGATCTATAAGAGGGGAAGTGGTAGTACCTGGTGCACCTGATGCTCATGATGAAATTTGAGTTTCTATAGATTTGAGCAAGGCTCTCCTCATGTTTTGAAGAAAAGGGAAAAACCCCTTTGGATTAAGGGGTATGTTTGATGAACCCCTCACATATAGGTTGGTGACATGGGCATGTAGGATGATGGTCCAATGTTGAGGAATGAGAACAAGTATGACCTACCATGGAGAATTAGTATGGTTTAGTAGGTGGTCTATTTGTTAGCTATGTGTCGTAGTAGCTTTCTAGGGCTAAGCATGCTCATGTGGATATAAACCCTAGGCATAGGGGATTTGTGACCTTTGTTGCTATCAAGAGATAGTTTCCTCCCACCCTGGGAAGGGACCCTTCTTTAGGGTATGGATTAGCTTTCGTTGGGTTTGAGGTAACCTAAAGAGGTCTCATAGGATATTGGGAATCTAGGTAGAGAGTACATAGTATGAGAATGAACCTACAGACCCATAGATAACCATATCTAAGTGCTTGTAGATGGGGCCTGACCAAGGTAGTTAGGTCGCCATGATCCCTATCAAATGATGTAAGTCAGACCATGAATGCCAAGAGAGATGATGGAAACTTGGGTAAGAATTCAATTTGGATATATTCTATTTTAGAATCCTAAGTCTATCCTGGGGTCGGGTAGGGATAAGACCGATGGGAGTAGGAGTCACCTAATTCCCTAGTTGCACAAGACCATAGGGTCGGGAGGTAACATCTATCTTTGTCTGAGGACCATGGGTTAGGAGATTGATCACCTTCATGAACTCATAGGACCCAAAGGGAGGATGAGGAGGGCACTCTCTGGATGCATAAGGGAAGAGGGATGACCCCAAAAGTGCTGGCACCCTACAGACCTAGAGAATATTACTAAGGATTGTGTGACAACCCAAGTGTGTTGGAAACCAGTTTTCCACAGAAGTAACCCTGATATCGAGATGTTTATAGTGTGGAGATATGTGATGCATGATTCAACTTAGATTGGAAGGTGTACTGGAGATGTAGGATGCACCATCTCTACTCTTAGAATGGGAAGAACTCTGTATTTAGACTGCAGCTAAATGCTTATTTACTCTCGTTATGAAGGTGAAAGATAGGGCAATATGCATGCCATACACCAAGGATAAAGATGATGAGATTGGAAATGTTGCTATGATAATAGCATACCCTTGTGGAGTGTAGATGTGTAGATGGTTTACCAACATCAAGAGAACTAAGGTAGTCATCTTATAAGGATGTTCTTATCATGAGCTTTATGGAATTTATGAGTTAAATAAGTTTGAGTTTGATAGCCAAGAGGATGAGCTATGAGTTTTCCTGATGAAGATAGACCTAAAGTCTGAGATGAGATGATAAGTGGAATACATGGAGGTGTATGTCTCAATTGTTACCTAGCACATAAAGATGAAAGGTGGTGATGGATGCTCTTGTTGAGACGCAACTGCCTAGTTTAGCTAGTGGAAAGGTTGGAAGAGGTGGCTATGTGAACCCTAAGTTGTGAGATATGTTTGGATAACACTCAGATGTAACGAGATCCGTTGATCAAGTTAGTGGTTTCTTGGTTAGCCAGCCAAGGGCTTATTGTGATAGAAGGATGGTTGTAGAACCTCAGATGCACTTCTCTAGAAGAGAAGGGGATGAAACCCACGACTAGAGTGTTTTAGGGTTTCTAAGGAACCAACCTTGAGGAATCATGACATACAGAGATCACGATTTTAAGTTCACCATACACTGTGGTAGTGAGTAGAAGTAGTACTTTGGATGCCTAAGATGAAAAGTGTACGGAATTGCATGTGGCTTGTCTCCATGCATGCCAGGAGGTGAAGGACAAACACCAGTAGCCCAGTGAGTTGATACAGAGAGTGAAGAGTCCCCGAGGGGGAATATGAGTTCATCATTATGGATGTAGTGGTAAGTCTCCCATAGACCAAGGGAGGTCAGGATGCAATATGGGTAATGGTAGATCGCCTTACCTAGATGACATGATCTAAGAGAAAGAGAGAGTACTTCCAGGGGATAGATTTGGTTGAAATACATGTAAGAGAGATGGTTCAACTACACCATGATGTGAGTTCAAAGGTTCTTGAGTATGACCTAAAGATTCACTTCCATGAGGTGGAAGTAGATACATGAAGAACTCAATGTTAGTACAACTTATCACCCCTAACTGATGGTTAGCATGATCCGGACTAGAGGGTCTGATGAGAGCATGTGTGCTCATTTAGGGTGATGTATGGAGATAGTTCTTGTCCTATGTACGATGTGATGATAGCCACCATAGCCAGTATCGGGATGTAAGAAGCTATGTAAGGGAGGTTGTGTCGGTCACCGCTTCATGAAGATGATGTTGGTGGAAAGACCTTGTGAAGGTCAGAGAGACCATAGTGAGTACATATGAGGTCGCTTTGATTATGCGTGGCTGAGAAAGCCCAGGGGGTGACATGAGTCATGAGCTGATGCGAAGTAGACTGACATGCAATACACTGTGGGAGAATATGTGATGTGAAAATCTGACCCCTCTGAGCTATAGCTGAGAAAGCTGAGACCCTAATACATGTGTCCATTTGGGATGGATTGGTGGAGATGGTTATGTTTAGCCTTGCTCCTCAGGATAACGTGATGTATGATGTATTCCATGAGTCTGATCTAGAGCACTATGTGAGGTACCCAATCCATGTGTTGATCCATGAACCTATTTAGCTTTGAGAGAAGCTGAAATGTCCTGAGTCACCTATGAAGGTATGAGATACCAAGGTAAGAGAGAGCTTAGATTTAAGAATATAAGATGATGAAGGTTCTTGGGAAGCACCATGGAGAGGGTAAAGCCACATGGGATCCATGATGGACATGAGGAAGTCTTATCCTTCTTGTTTGTATGTTTGATGGAATTTTGAGGGCAAAATTCCTATAAGAGGGGAAGGATGTTACAACCTCAATTTTCCATGTGATTTCATAATTGAAATGTAATAATTTTATGAATATCGAGTTGAATTGAGATGGTTGTATGCTTTGCCTCAAAGAATGGATTTTTTCACAAATCTCCCCTTTGATCTGAATTTTGTAATATCTACTATTTTGATATCCAATAATGGATAGAAAAGATAAGAAGAGAAGAAAAGTCCAAATAATTGGGAAAGATACAAGATAATGAATATTAGGAAAAATATTTATTAAAAATATATGGAAATCTCTAGAGAGTGGCATTGATGGCCACTATTGATTAAATTTCATTTCGTTTGGCCTTGTTTGTTTGTTAATGGGCTTTGTTGGACATTAAGCCCAATTGAAAAGAAAAGAGAAATAAAAAGAAAAGGATTTATCTAATAAAAGGAAATATATAAGAAAATGATAAAAACAAGAGCAAAAAGGAAAAGGGATATTTCCCAATATGGGATTTCATGCCTTTAGGGTTCCTTGAGGTCCAAGGGATTCAAGATGTTAAGATAATGGCAAAGGAAAAAGAAATATCAATTAAAATTGGTTTAATTAATATATAACTTGGATGTGAAGGAAACACCCTTATCTGTTGGAATTTGGGTTTCAAATTTAATAATCGATTAGATAATGCCAAGATGGAGTTTCCTCTAAATTTTGAGAGAAAAATAGTAATAAAGGAAGAGAAATTAATTTCTCAAGTTTCCTTATTAAAATCCCTTTTTATTCTTTTTTTTAAGAAATTAGGTTTTGGGGAGCGATATGGGTCGTTGGATGACCCGTGTTGGCCAAGGGATCAAGGATCTAAGGCTAGCCGATCATCGTCTACCCCGAATCACACGAGGATTGGGAGAAGAATTGAGAATTTGATTTCCCAGAGTTTGACACGATAATTCAAAGATCTAGCGAGTCCGACTTCAGAAGAATGTTCTGAAGCATCTAGACCCTAAGTTTATGTGTTATCGTCGACGAGGGGAGAAGTTCCCAATTTGCCAGACTTCCAGACCCAACCCTATATATAGGGGGGGGGGGGTATTCGAGGGCACTAGTAGACCTAAGACTTACCCCAAACGCTGTGGAGAGCGATGAGGAGGAGAACGACGGGCTCAATTTCAAGTTTGATCATAACCTACCCTCTACAACCTACCGACTCATTTAAGGGGAAAGTCAAGTTCGATCGAGCAATTGAGCAGTTCGTTGAGTTCGGGCGGCAGCGACAGAGCTTTCGAGCACCTTCATTTCTTTGCTGGTGGCCTGGAGCTCGGAGTCAACCACGAAGTTGACCGCGACCCTCTATGTGAGTGAAGGAAGACGACGACTAACGATCGTCCGATCGTAGTCCAGCATGATCCTAGGCGGAGATCCAATGATCCAGAGCGAGAGTGGCTAATTTAGGCACGTGCAATGGAAATCGTCAGATTCGGGGGGAGTGGATCATTGGTCCAATGATCAAAGGCTATCGATTTTTCGATAAGTCCCCTCTCTGCTCAATTAATATTGAAAAAGGCTTTTTCTTATAAAAATCCTAGAAATTACTAGAAAGCTCAGGATAGAGAAGGTGGCCTTATGATATTACATGACTATTAAGCACCATGAGAGGTGACCCCATGCACCAAGCTCAGGATGGAGAAGGTGGCCTTAAGTCAATTGCAAAAGAGAAATCCTAAGGATGGTATTCCATGGTTAGGGCAAAACGGTGGGGTTTGACACATTGAAAATGTAAATTGGATTGTTAATTAACTTGATTGTGATAATTAGGTTGTTATCCTTATGTGTGAAATTTTGGTTGTCCCCACATACCGGCATATTCATTTATGCTGACCGACATTTTGGCTTGTCGGCGTTTTAGGTACATCATTGAAAAGGATAAACAGTAAAGTGGCATATTGTGAAAGTAAGAATTAAAGCGCAAGGAGGATAACTTAGAATAGATTGAAACTGTGGATAGACGTTAGATATCAAAAGTTTTTAAAAAGGTATGCAAAGTTTTATTTTATTCCAGCTTTCAGTATAGTTTGGTAGAATTTTATAATTATTATTGATTATTTTTTGAACCTTTGATCTGGTTTATTGGGATAACGGCTCTGACCTCTGGGTCTCCCTTAATTAGGGGTTACCGACAGGTGGGGTCATTACAACTAGTCACCAAATTACTCTTCCACAACTGTTCTCCCTGGATATCCCTCCCTTTATCTGGTAGAACTAGCTCAGGTTCTCTTGGTTACCACAACTAGAGAAAACAAACAATTTTCAAAGTCAATTGATGAGTCTGAGAAGCCCCCAGTACCTCTTTATTTAAAGGAGGGTTAGGGTCAGGGTTCCCCATCTATGTGGGAGTGTAAAGAAATAGAATCTCATGTATATTCATAACCTATGAATGCTAAAACAGTCGGTTCGTTGGGTGTACCGATCGGTTGGCATGCGAGTGAATCAGTTCACCCAGTGAACCGGTCATTTCATCATGTTTCCCAATTGCATATGAATTGGAAATTCTAATCCAATTAAAGAACGACATGACATCAACACGAATCCTTGATTCTATCGAATTGCACCACGAACCAAGCATCTCACTTCACAAAATAACCATCTCGCAACCACAAACCGATCAGTTCCCTAAGTGAAGCAGTAAGTTCACTCCCCGACTCATTCAGAAGTCAGCCAATTCAGTTTTCAATCAACCTAACACTCCAACCAGTCATTTCACTACATGAACCGATCAATTGGGAGTCCAATTAGTTAATTGATGTTCAAATCCAATACATGAACACTTTAGTAATCAACTTAATTATCATTCATGATAAAAAAATCCTCTTATAGGTGTCATATGCATGATACCCTATAGATCCCATATTACGTTGGTTGTGAATGTCCATAACTACTTATGTCATCACCAACAAAGAGTGGTGCCTAGTCATGCATCATTTCTAACCAAGTAAATGGAAAGTTGGAGAATAACTTCAACCTACAATTTTTTATTAGTGTTGTAGGGTTTCTATATCCTTTGTCAATGATATCCCAATTCAACTCGAGGCACATAGAAGTCATCCTCTTCAACTTTCTATCTATGTTCTTTGATATAGTAGACTCTCTTAGATATATGTAAGCTCAATGTTACATGTTGACTCACATGTGCATGGCCATGCTTTTCTCAATCTCACTATCAAGTGGCCAGGATATCATACTCCTATAGGTGGGACAACTCCCATCTACATCACTCACAGTCATCCCCATGTGTCATAGTGCACCCAATCATCTCCTTTATGGCAAAATCACAGTGGATGATGTCTAAGTATATCGAACGACATGTGTTGAGTGTAGTGATTTTAGGTCCACGAACCACAATCACCACCAACACTATAACAAATGATTCTGACTACCAATTAAGGTCTCCATTTATCACTCTTATGGTGGGTCTGTTTGATACACTATTCCCTAACAAGTATCTATGTGCTTGCTTTGAT
Organism: Alisma plantago-aquatica; assembly: GCA_963693085.1. Taxonomy (NCBI): domain Eukaryota; kingdom Viridiplantae; phylum Streptophyta; class Magnoliopsida; order Alismatales; family Alismataceae; genus Alisma; species Alisma plantago-aquatica. The sequence continues at coordinate 971,413,356 of OY856412.1, read as the reverse complement.
ATCACATATCATGACTAATGAGATTTTGTCATTATCCAACACACACTCTAGTCTTCTGTGTTATTTTTGTCTATTAGCCTTCGACAATAACATCTTACTTGGGACATAACAAGAATGTATATACTCTTAACATATGTATGATCTCATTGTTCAAGTCATGTACAGAAGTCATACATCATTGAGTAATATCATTCTCTAGACATTTAGGCCTCATTTAGTTCACCAGAATGATCTAGCAAAGGATGTGAGAAGGAAAGGAGAAGAAGTTGGATGAACCAAATTGGTTGTCTATTATCCCATCCCATGTTTGGATGTTGGCAAGTATTAGTAAATGTTTTTAGATGCAAAAAAGGATCTCAACAGCAAAAGTAAGGAGTGGAGACTATTTTTGTTATTATGATGATAGTGAAATTTGAGAGGTAAAGTTAGAAGAAAAAAATTTAAAGAAATTGTACGGTAATCGAGGAGTGGAGGTGTGTCGAAAAATTCAAAGAAACTATATGGTGATCAGGGAGTGAAGGTGCGTCGATCTGAGGAAGATAGTACTGGTTAGGAAGTTCCAGTCATGTCTCCCTAATCATAACAAAACAAATCTCTATTAAACAAACTCATGTGGATTCAAGCATTGTGTGCACATCGTTTTGCATGAGATTGTGGTGCGGAATAGAAAGACCAGAGTGGATAAGAACAATCTCATGATTGGGGACCTTAGAGAGAAGAAGAATTGAGAGGGACTAACATAGAGATTAAAAAGTGAGAGGGACCAAAGGAGGCCAGAGAAGAGGGACCAAAGGAGGCCAGAGAAGAGGGACCAAAGGAGGCCAGAGGAGAGACAAATTGACAAGAACGCACCTGACGAGATGGGAGAAGACAATGACGATGGGGCAGGAAGAGGCAAACGGAGGTAGAAGGCGTCTCGATCAGTTGTTTGTAGAAGTTAGATAGGGGAGTGGGCAAGAGTGTTCGTTCAGGGATTGGGGTCGGGGAAGCGGGACCCTTTCTACCACTCAAATACCTGGGCAACAATGAAACATGAAAATCCCAAAGAGTTGGGACTTTAATATTGTATAGATGCAATCCTAAAGAAATTTTTAAATAAACAAACATGGGATTTCACTTATTATTAGCACTAAAGTCCTTTCTGGATTAAATTCTTGTAAATCAAATGGGGCCTTATTATGTTACATCATTATATCATAACTGAATGAAACAAGATAAATTGGAATCATGCCTTTATGATAAATCAAATCATTTACAAGTTATTCCCTTACAATCATCATATGATTGTCTCTCTGGGCATAAATACCAACAATGAATACATTAATTTTTTCTAGTGTCTATATCCTCGTGAGCACTGTCACTAGATCTACTATGTGACAAAGGTATTTCTCATATCCCTTCCTTCCTAATATATTATTCTTGATGAGAACTACTCATGACAATGTGGATTTATTTTATTTTTTTGCTTTAGTTGTGCCTGAAAACTTCATGAATGATCTCCTAAACTAGGAGGATGTTCTCACTAATCCTTTCCCTAGGAATACAGTTTGATTGTGTTCATTAGATCTATCCATTGATATAGTTTTGGTTCACTCATTTAGAATTTTGGAAAGCAGTCTAAAGCATGCATTTTTTCAAGAAAAGGGGCCATAGACCATTACAACATTATGGAACCTTTTCTGCAAGAATCATATATGAGCATTTTTTGGTGTCAATTTTCTCATCCTAAAAAATTCATTGACTATAACAATAACACATGGCTCTACTTGCTCCTAGTTTGCATTTAGAATTGCCTATAACTTTATCAATTGTTGAGGTCTTTATATGTGCCATTAAAAAGTCAATCCATTTGATTCATATTGTTTTAGGAATTTATTGAAGGGAATAAAGGAGAGATGAGATAAGATAGTAAATTTCCTGCATATGAGGTGATTTTCTAGTGGTTAGTAGGTGTGCATGTAGTTCTAAGTCTGTAGAAGTAGTTTTGGACATGAGTTTGGATATCCTTAATGGATGTGAGACACACACTTTGGTCATTCTTCATCCTAGAATTTATTGTCGAAACATGTGCATGAAAATATATGGTGTTCCCATCACCAAGTTTCATTCAATTGATTTGGGCTATCTATCTACTCATTGGTAGCAATATTTTGGAATCGTTTGTAAAATCTAATACCTCTAAGTTCATAAATGACACTAGGTTGTGTTGGGAGTAATACAAGTGCCTTGTTAAGCTAATGGTGAATGTAATATTTCTGACACTGTTAGTGATTGGTCCTTGAGCCATCCCTAAGAATTATGGCAAGCTCGAAAGATGCAAGGTCAACCATACAAGATTGGACATCATCTTAGTGTCATCAAAGAGGAATTTCATGTCAGTGTAGTGTTCCCTTCTTGGCTTTGTCTTGAGACAACAATGGGTCCACTCCATGATTTTTTATTTCCACAAGGATATGATTACAGTATGAATGAAACTATGGTAGGACATATTTGTACATCAAGTCGTTCTCATCCAAAAACTTCTTATTCTCTAGGAGTCATTCAAACCTCACATGAAGGATTTTGCATCTAAAGGTGAATAATTGGCCATTTTCTTTTATATCAACAAGGGTAGTAGTAGTGAGAGAACCCATCATGTTAAACAAGATTACTCAAATTGCAAAACAAAATCAATCACTAATTAATCACATAGTAGAAAAAGGGGATAATTAAAACCAAATTATTTCACCATCATACTCAAGAACATTTACATAAAATCCCAACATATTGCTTGTATTCATATATCATGTCAAGAATCTTTACAACTGGTTTATGGCCTCTACCATAACATATATGTTTAGAAGAACATCATCCACAAATACCACATGTACAATCATCAAAATGCTATCAAAACTCATTTCGATTGAAATATTTCATACAAACTTTCCCTCACGGGCCTGAGAGTACGTGGATGACTCTAGGACATAGTAAACATCTAAAAACCTTCTCTAAGATCCATAACCACAACTCCTCATCATTTCGACAGTCTTTCACTACTACTACTGATCACCTAAAAAGATATGGTGACCCACATGGTAAGACCCATGTCACAGTGATAAATATAACTCTCAATAATGCTTATTGATTAAATAGGACTTGGCAAGTCTAGGTTTCTAGGGTAACTTGTATTGGGGCAATTAAGAGCCAAGGGTAGGAATGGGAGTATAGATGAGGGTTTTTCACCTCATGTTACTTGCCATCTAGCCTTTAGGAAACTCTAGGGAATTGTACTAATCACACTTACACTAGCTTCTTAGATCTCACACTTACTTGTAGAAGAAAGGATATGTATGTAGTAACAAAGGGGGCTAGATAGGGTTCCACTAATTGGATCTAGGAGGCATTCCTAAGATTTCCACATACATTCTATTTTCTCCTAGAAGCTAAGTGTCATCAAACATCACAAAGCAAGCAATCTATGTTTAGAAGCACAAACCACATGCAAGATAATGGGAAATGAGATAGAAGCAAGAGACAATCATCATAGAATCAAATTATGTTCAATACAAGTTATTTTCCCCCAACATGGTATTAGAGTCACATTTTAATCCCAAAAAGCCCACCACTAGGGACTTAGCTAGACATGCTCAAACAAAAGAGAAAAGAAGTGAGAAGAAAGGGGTAGGAATCCATGGAGCTCAAAGTAGCTTCTTCTTCTTCACCTCCTAGATGATGTAGAATAATCTCCCTCTTCCAAGGTGGGTGAAGGGTATGGAAATGAATGGTATTATGGTAGAAAACCTAGAAAACTAGGTTTTATGGTAGAAATGAGGTGAAAATGATTGATGGATGGCTTGAATGCACAGAAGGAGGCAATGAATGCTCTCGAGTAGGTAGAGGGGAGTAATGGCATCTAACCTAGTGTTGTGGCTGCCACCCATGTATATATAGATGGTGGTGGAAGCACTAGGGTAAGTAGGGGTATAGTTGGAAAAATAGTGCTGAAAAAGCTAGGGTTTAGGTGGTAGCATGGCCGTGTTGGGTAGCACAGCTATGGTGGGTAAGAGTAGGAATGGTCGTGGTGGTGGAGAACAGATGTTCTAGGGAATGGAAAATCTTAGAAGAATTTTGGTGAAATGAAGGCTAGTAGCATGGCCGTGCTAGGCAGCACGACCGTGGTGAGGGCTAGGTAGAACAGCCGTGTTGGGTAGCACGGTCGTGGTGGGTGAGGTGAAATGGAGGTCATTCTATACAACATGCCTATTCTCATCTTTGGTAGCACGACCATTTTGTGGGCTTCATAGAACTGTCGTGCTAGGTAGCACGGCCGTGGTGGCAGTGTTGTTGTAGCTTAGCAAATTTTATGTTGACTCTATAACTTTGGCATTGTCTAGCACGGTTGTTCCTTGGCACCACAGCTATGTTGGGGTCTTCAATGGGAAATTAACTTTGAAACTTCTTGATAGATGGGCTTCTTTGCTTGATGTCGACCCTTGGCTATTATGGGTAGGTTGAGGGGGCTTTGGGGTCTTCTTTGGACCCCTCCATGGGTGGAGGAACCCTAGAACTCCTTCATCCTCTCTCATCCATCTAAAGCATGGTCCAAGTACCTGAAAAGTATGCAAAGAACATCCATAAGTGCATTTGACAATAATATGCATATTGGGGGATTTAACTTGCATTCTACTAAGTTTAGATGTGATTGAGATACAAAAAAACACAAGATGAAGCCCTAAAATAGGGATGCATCACCAACCCACCATCAGTTGTAACACAATAGATCACCATCCATTATGGTGTCCATGGTCACCATCAGTTGTGGTGTGTAGGACCACAATTAGAACATGAATTCAAAACCTCCATTAGTTGATACTATCGAGTGTAGAACCAGAACAACCATCATTTCGTGATCACATTTCAAGAAACCATCAAGTCTTAAAGTTAGAAAACCCATTGGCTGATGTACTAGAGGAGCCATCAGTTGTCATAAACATGTGGAGGAACAAATCAAAAACAAAAAAGAAAACCATCATTTGATGAAAGGTGGGAAACCATCTATTGAAATCACAACAAGTGTGTATCAAGTCCTCATTTGAGGGGGACCAAACCATCATTTTTGGAGGAGGAAACATGTCCATTGGTTGTGTGCAGAAGAGAACATCCAAAACAACAACTAAGACAAGGCCATCTGTTAAAAAAAAGGGGAATCAAAACAAAACCAAGAACTAACCATCGAGTTGCAAGGCAAGGAGGAAAATAAGCTCAAAACCTTAAGTTGCAGCCATCATTTCTTGAGCATAACAGAGTCCAAAACAAAAGCTAAGTCATGTACATCATTTGGAATAGGAAAGGAAAACAAAATAGAACCAAAAGAAAAACCATCAATTGTAGCAAGGAGGTACCCCATCATTTTGCAAAACAAGAAGGAAAACATCCCCAAAACCCTAAAAAATACATTGTTTGAGAGTTATCAACAACCATTGTTTGACATGAAATATAGGTCTAAGGCTTATACCGAAGGAAGGTCATGTACAAGATTTAGAACTCATCCAAGACAATAATCCATCCAAAAAATCAGAACCTAAGCTCAAACCCTAGGTAAAGATGCTATATTTCTACTTAGAACTTAGTTTTACAGTAAGATCTAGCACATGCAAGCTACAAGTAAGAAATAAATGTGGAGAGAGTTATATAACTCACCTCTAGGAAGAAGAATCTCCAAACATAATGGTATATCAATCAAGAGAGAAGGAAACCCTAGCTTTAAGCACTCCACATGGCCAAGCAAGCTCCTCCTCGAAGAAAGGAAGCAAACCCTAGGTCAAGGAAGCAAGTAACAGGTGTTCTTTAAGCTCTAGAGGATGATCCACCATGGAACACCATTGCTAAGATCAAGGAGAGAGAAGGAGGTAGGGAAGAAAATAAAACCAAGGAAAGAAGGGATATCTAATTCGGCCTATTCTAGGGCTTCATCTTGTGTCATTTTGCATTTCAATCACATCTATACCTATTATATTACATGTTATTTCCCCTAATATGCATATTTGTGTAAAATGCACTTATGGATGGTTTTTGCATGTTTTATAGGTACTTTGGCCACTAATTTATGGAATAGAGAGATAATTGGTTGAATCTAGGGTTTCCCCAGGCTTGGAGGAGCCCAAAATGAGGCCAAAACCACTCCCAACCTACCCCAAGTGGTCAAAGAATGTATTGAAGCAATAACCTTTATGGATGGCCAAGTTCAAGACTCAAATGTAGGGGAAGGACCCCAGAACGGCCATCCTACCATGGAATGACCATTATGGGACATGCCCCAATCATCAAAATGTTGAAAAATTGACCCAATTGGCCAGAACGGTCGTGCTATCAAGAACGACCGTTTTGGGAGTTCCTAGCACGGCCGTTCTGACTACAACAGTCGTGCTACCAGTCCCAGAAACCCAAAATTCCCATGTTCATTCCATTTTTCTACCATGGGCATTCCCATCCACCAAGATCATGCTACCTACTTCCCAGCACGACCGTTCTATCCAGAACGACCATGCTACTCACAATTATACCCGATTTTATGCATTGTTAACCTAATGCTTCCCCACCACCTATATATACTTGGGTGGCATTTCTATCACAAGGTTGGCCACCCCTAGCTACCTTCCACCACCTTCTAGCTCCACATTTAACCCCTTAGCCATTCCACTCCATTTCCACCTCTATTCCACTCCATTTCACCATTTCCACCACCAAAACACTAGTTTATCCTAGTTCCTACCCATAATCCCCTTCATTCCACACCCTTGCACCTTGAGGTAGAGACGAGGACATCTTACAATAGCTGGAGAGGAAGATTGCTCCATCTACACCGAGCTCCATGGCTTCTTCTATCTCTTTCTCTTTTCTTTTTGTATTTTCCATTTCTATGAGTAGCTAGGCCCCCTTGGGTGGGCTATTTGGGGTGTAAAATGTTACTTTGATACCATGTTGGGGGAAAATGATATATAAACTCTGTAATTCCATTTTCTAATGATTATGTTATATTTATAACTCATTTTCCATGAACTACTTGTTGGTTTGTGTGTGAAATCACCTAGGAATTTAGGAAAATTTCTTATATGTGTGAATTTTGGGATTTGTCCCTAGGTCCAATTCTTGGATCCCTAGGTTGCCTCTCATCTTCATACATCCTAATCAATCTCCCTAAGCATAAGTGAGAGATCTAAGTAGCTAGATTAGCTAACTCTAGTGCAATTAGCATGGAGCCTTCTCAAGGCTAGAATGTGGGGGAATTGGGGTCCAAAACCCTAATTTCACCTCCCCATTACTACCCTCGACCCCTAATTTCCCTAGGAATGTATAATCTAGAAACGTAGACTTGACTAGACTCTAATTGAATTGAACCTAATCCCTAACCCAATTGAGCCTTTCAAGGGTAATAGGGAGTGTTAGGGACTAGTTCCCCTATACACAACCTAGCATATCCATGGCTAGTTAGTAGCTTAGGTTAATTCATTGGACTCTAGCTTGTTGTTTGGTTTGGATAATATAAATGGAATCATAATCTTCATATGTCACCCCAAACTTAAGTGATAAGTGAATCCCCTAAACATCCCACACCTTCCTTAATTGATTTAAAACCCTAATTTTCATCTTGCCTAGCTAGTGTTAGTTTAGTTAGCTCTTTTCTTACTTAGTTAGCTTCTTGCCCTATTTTTTCCTTGTTCTTGCTAGTTTATCTCTTTACTTGATCTTGTGCTTTTCTCTTGCTTGCCTTTGTGTAAATTTCCTTTCCATACCTAGCTTAGTCTTTTCCCTACTTAATTAGTCTTAATTTAGTCTAGGGTTAACTTAGATTTCATTCTTGTCATTAATTGCTTTCTTGTTCATCCTTAGTTAACAATCAAATCACCTTTAAACCCTTAACCCTAGTCTCTATAGTAGGAACCCAGCAAAACCAACCTAGCTCTAGAGCCCCCTTTTCTCCCTGTGGATCGACCCTATACTTGCCTCCCTCCTATACTATGACATGACCATGTGTGCTTATGGGTGTAGTGTTTTAGTTAGTGTGAGTGTGCTTAAGTCTAGGTCCTTATAAATTTTGAAAGTGAATCCACCCTTGTGCCTCCATCTGTGGAATTGCATCCATTCAAGCTTCAATTGAGTGGTTCATAACACCATTGGCATGGGCACACCAATATCTTACTTTCTTAGGTCAAGAACAAGATTAGAAAGAACCACAAGCTCAAGGAGAGGGTAGATCTGAACCCTAACCACACATGCAAGGATATTGACCTCCTTCTTCTATCATGGGCACCTTATTCTATATTGAGTAAGGGAGTATGGAGATATAGACAAAAAGGAAGAGAAAGAGGGGTCTAAAGGGTTTGTTTTCATGCTAGAGGGAAGGTATAAGAAACTAAGGGTGAGAGGGGAGTGAAGGTTACGGTGTCCCACTAGGTTTGCCATGTGTCCATTGCCTAAAGGGTCACATCCATGCAAAGAAGTAGCTCCATTGGTTGTGGAAGTATGTCGGGCCATTGCTTGTTGACTCCCAGGACAACCATTGACCTTCAATAGCAAGCTAACCATCATATCATGACCCTTTGGTCATAATGGTGAAAACCCTAGATCACCATCAGTTTGCACCTCCACTTGGTGAACCACCGACCCAAGGAGCTCCAGGAGGGGAAACCATCAACCCTGACACCTCTAGGGACCTTCAAGGAACCACCATAGGATACCAAAACCATCAGATCCCATCCAACCAGGAGGACCATTGAGTTATGGCATCTGAGGTAGCTCATCTATGAGGGAAAAAGCGTAACTCAACCCTAGATACATGTCATCATCAAACTAAGGTGCATCTAGGCACTCTAAGGTACAACCAACTCAAAAATTATACAAAAAACATATAAGAAATAGAAACATGTGACAAATTGTAGCAAAAACCTCAGATATGGATAAATTGCAAAAAAGTCTAAAACGTGCACAAAATTGCATAACTTTCTCAAAAGATGTCCAAACTGGACAAACTTGAAACTTTGGTTTGTCACATGATATAAAAGCACATAAAAAGGTTATATTAAGGTTATAAGCATACAATTAAGGTAAGAAAGCATGATCAACCAAAAAGTAAGATCAAGGTCTTACAAGTAGTTAGCATATCATCAAATTTAGAGCACGACCAAGAATTGACCAACGTTCCTCCTTGCTTCTATGAGGTACAACTTCATATTGAAAACACTTACAACAGAACAAGATCCAGTGATGGTAGTAGTAATCTCATCCAGACACTACCACAAGAAGAGTATTTTGTATGTGAAGGGCCACCGTGATAATTTTTAAATAACAATACTAATAACTTTCACATTGAATAACTGTCGGTGGTTGATGAAAATCCCAATGTAGTAGTGGTTGTCATCCCAAAGAAACCATGTACCACCTGAGAGTCCTAGAGCCTATACTCTATACGAATATGAGAATCCTAATTGCTTGATCATGGAAGTAGATTTTTCAATAATGCATCTTATCTCAAGTATGGTCAAGAGGTGTAGTTGATTCAAACTCTTAAGAAATAATTTTAGTTATTTTTTTATGAGGATTAATATACTTGTATATAAATATTAAATAGCTTCCTTAAGAGAAGGTTTAAAGTTGTGTAGAACCAGTTCATACCATTGTGTAAGGGTCCAAACTCTGATCCTCTTCTTGTTCTTCCATGGCATCAATTACTTATGTTTGGGACTCCACACCTTCCTAATATGAGTGTATAAAAGTCTTCATCATTCTCGTGCCCCTCTTACTAACTCTATGAGAGTTTGATATTGTCATTAAATGTTGGTCGATAACATGCATGATATGTAACTAGACAGAACCATAGTTTCCTAAGTCAAATCTGGCACTAAGACCAGGGATATCTACAAGTGTAATTAAGGGGTTGTTGTATGGAGGATTTTTTGTCTTCCTTTAGTAGTGTCATTCCCCTTATTGATAACCTCCATATCAAAGACATCCGACAATGGTCCTTGATCAACTAGCTAGACACTATTGATAGTTTTGGAAAAGTTGGCTTGGTTATCAACATTTTTTCCCTTATTTTTATGTCATTTGTGTTATGTACCAATCATATTTACTCCTTCTGTTACCAAAAACTTGTTTACCAGTATAGCTAGGTGTGTCTCAAAAAGGTCTCTTCAACTTTGGGTCTGGTTACTAACTTCTATTTGCTTTGCAAACCTTCTCATTGATGCTTAGCATGAATGATCATTGATTATTTCATTAATGATTGTTGTTTCATAGATCCATCAACATATTTTATATTCACATTAATTGTGTGAATGTGATAGATTCATCATGTCCCATGTGTCCAAATTTCACAAATGTAGTAGGCATTTTTTGATATTCCATATTTGGATCATTGATGTAAATTGGGGGTATAAGTTTCAAGGATGTTTCTACCTAGAGGGTAAATCTCACAAAGTTTCCTCAGTTTCCCATGATGGTAGTTTCATTAGTTTTATATTTTTACTCAGTAAACTACCATTAGCCTCCATGATGTTTTCCAAAACAAGTCCAACAGGATATCTAAGATTCTTGTCCATACCATAAGTTTTTTGGGAAGAAAGTTTTATAGATGGAAAGATGGTTCCCATGATTACACAGAGAGACAGTTACCAAAGGCCATCCATGGCCCTTCTATCATCACACAAACATAGGCATCCTAGACTAAGAGTTGCATAACATAGAACTATAGATCTAGGTCAATAATATCATAAAAAATTTTAGCTTATCATCAAACTCAGATTTTATCTTGATAACCTAGGTTTATGTGATCGGATTGTACAACCACGACAAATATCTAAGGACTGAGAACTGGTACTGAAGTGTTTTTATGAATTTTGAAAGTTGGAAAGGTGCTTCTACAATTGACTTTGTTGTATTTTTCTTTAGGGCAATTGTCATAGTGGAGTGAAGGATTTTTAAGTAGTTATTGTTGTTGTTTCAAGCAGTAGGGTCCTTATCTATTTGATTTCATCTCCATGTCTTCGTGGAAATGAAGTTGTTACTCATGGGTTTGACTGATGTTACCCAACATGGTTTCATATTGATTGTGATTATTTGCGCATTAGGAGGGATATTATGCCCAAAGGAACCCCCTTCACCTCCTCTCCCTCTCCATGTGCCTCTCTCAAACCCTAGATCTATTTTAAACTTCAAATTACTTTCAATCTCATAAGGATTTTGGAAATGTGATTTTAAGGAAACTACATGCCTAAAAAGTATTTCAAAATTTTGAAATTTTACTTATGAATCAAATATATTATTTACGTCTTTTGAAAAAGTTGATATATAACCCAAGGTTAAAAAAAAACTCTTTTAAGGCTTTAGAAGTTGTTTGTGCCTGAAATGAAGTTATAGAAGGTTCTAATGTTACACGGACTAATACATTTGAGAAATTTTGAATATTTTTTTTGTAAGAAATATGTGGTTGTGGTAATTAAAGGAATTAGTAGTAGAAACATATAACTATTTTTAGATGAACATTTCAAGAAGAATGGTTCTATTTGGGTGGTATCAAATAGATAAAGAGACATTGAATCATGTTGGAACTTGAGTTAATTGAAGAAGAAAGTTCAGATAGGGAAACATTTTATTATGAAATTGGAGAGGAACAAACCTACATACTCTTTGTAACCCTAGTGATTTTCTTTAGGTTGTTTCCACATCAAAACAATCAATAATTGTTTATAAAGAAGGAAAAGCAATGGAGAAATGATTGGATGAAGGAGGGTGACAACTACGGAAGCCCTGGTAAGGAGGATTTGAGGAAAGAAGAAGACTGTGAGAAATTAGGAGAAGACCTACCCATCTAGGAGGAAGGTATAAGGAAACCTTATGCGTGTGTTGTAGCTTGCTGCCATGGTCTTATGGTGGCAACGCTGAGAGGAGCACCACAACTTTGTGAGCATGGAATCCAGGAGATGACAAGAATCAAGGTTGTGTGCTTCGTCTAAATACAACCAACACTAGTTTGTGGCCTCTAGTTAGTGCCTAGGTGAGCCCGCCTCAGTTGCAATGTGGTATCATAACCACCTTTGAATCTCTAGCAGATGGTTGATCATATTTTGAAGTAGGTAAACATTTTAAAAATACTATATTTCAATTATTAATACCAAAATTAACATGTAAGGTTAGGTTTTGAATCAAATTATGTCTTCCCCAGAGTGAAAGTTCGACCAGGAGATTAATGTAAATTTCAATTTATTTTATATTTTGCACTAATGTTTTCCCATTTTTACCTTAATACAATTATAAATAACTAAAGATACATAAAAGTGTTATATGGAAATTTATTGATGTCGTTTCATATTTTTTGATTGTATGTAAGTTATATCTGTTGGGTTTTAGGGGAGGCAGAGAAGGCAGCGGAAACAAAAAAATTTCTCCCCCAAACCCGGAACAAGGAAACGCGTCAATGTCTATACAATAGGAAAGGATGGTTTGTGGAATCATACCTTGTCCCGAGGCTTGCTCGGCGACAATACCTCGCGCCTTGTGCGGTCTTCACCTTCAGTCTTGGACGGTGTCTGTGCATCTCCTGGTCGCATCGGGACTGATGGGATTGAAGGATGTCCTCCTAGCGGTAGAAACCTCCCGCCTCTGAAGTTGTCCACATGGACCACCTGGAACTCCAATCTCCTTGTCCCACAAGGAATTAGAAGGAGTCGCACCCTCCTATCAGCGTACTAGTCGCCAACACACTCTCCTGCCACCAGTCGTAACTGTAGTTGTCTTTCCCTTGTTGTGCCTCCCTTTTCGGGTAGCACTTGCTCGGGCTCTCTCAGTTACCAAAACCAGAGATAACGACAACTTTGCAGAGCAACTGGTTTGCACTGAGTTGTACTTTGAGAAGACCCCAATACCCCTATATATAGGAGGGTTATGGGACAGGGTTCTCCATCCCGGGGAATGCGGGACTAAAAGTAGGAGTAGAAGGGTTCAAGATTTTCCACAAAAACAACCAACTCGCAACCTGAACCGATCATTTCATAATTGAAACGGTCAGTTGGGGACCTGAATTGGTCGGTTGACACCTCAACCGATCGGTTGGGACCCATGAGCCGATCGGTTCACTTATGAACTGGTCGGTTCGTGGTCCTGATCAGTTCCCGATTGACTTTCCTTCTTTTGTTTCTAATTGGTATCGAATACCAATCCTATTTCCCAATCAAATTGGGCAAGTGAAATGAAGGGAAAATTCTCACCAATCCTACTTTCCCAAATTGCTCGGTTGCACCAGTTGAATCGATCGTTTCAACACTTGAAGCAATCGTTTCACCCTGACCATGAGCCGATCGACTCAACACTTGAGCCGACCAGTTCACCAAGCTCAACCGATCAGTTCATCACATGAGCTGATCGGTTGGGAGTGCAGATTGTGCAGAATCAGTCAATTTTGATTTCAATCAATCTGATACTCTAATCAATCTGTCCAACACCTTGAACACTATGATTTTGAGCTATCAATCAATTGAGTGTTTAATTGAACTACTAAACTCCTTTAGTAATCAATCTAAACATTGTTTGTGGACAAAACTCCTCTTCCAGGTTAAATCCTATGTGTGTGACCTTGTAGGTCCATTTCACGTTGGCAGTGAAAGTCCATAACAGTTATGACTTCACAAGCAAAGAGTGGTGCCTAGTCACACATCAGTGCTACCCAAGTGAAATAGAAAGTTGGAGAACAACTTTCAATCATACAATCCGTGAATGGTGTTACAGTGAATGTATAATTCCTTTGTCACTAATATCCCGAATGAACTCGATGCATGGAACAGTCATCCTGTCAACGTTAATTCACTTTCTTGATCTCAGAGTAGGTTGGAAGAGATATGTATGACATCAATATCACATACCGAGTCACACATGCGTGCGCACGCCTATTTCAATCCTACTCATCAAGTGGCCTTGGATATCAAACTCACTCAGGAGGGACAAATCCCATATCTATCACTCACCCCTCAAAAGCCCCATGCGTCAAAGCCACCCAATCATCACCTTTATAACAACCCATGTTTCAGGACTGCGTTTGATGATGTCAAAGTGTGCCCAATGACATGTGTTGAGTGTAGTGATTTCAAGTCAAAGAATCACACTCACCACCATCACTGTGAGTACTGACTGTGACTACCATGTCATGGTTCCATGTGTCAAACTCACAGTGGGTCTGTCTGGTACACTTGTTCTCTAACAAGTACCTATGTGTTTGGTTTGATATCTCTATATCATGAATAATGAGATTCTGTCATCAACCAACACCACAATCTAGTCATGTGTGTCATTGTTGTCTATCTACCTTGCACAATGACATCTGACTAGGGACATAACAAGAATGTACAAACTCTTAGCATCCATATGATCTCATCGTTCAGGTCCTCAACCTAAAAGCATACGTCATTGAGTACTGTCATTCTCTAGACATTCAATCTGTTCTATCACTATCTCATATGACTGAACCAGAAAGAATTGGAAGCTTGCCTTTGATGATTATCAAATCAATCTTAATGTATCCCACCAATCATCTCATGATTGGCTCTCAGGGCATACATACCAACCGACTCCCACTTTCACTGCGAGCCAATCACCCTTGAATCATATTCATAGTGATCTTTAAACATGTCCCACATGTTACTGTGCTCTTGTGCCAACATAGTGAGTTATGGAAACACCTTGCCAAAGTCAGTATTAATTGCATGTCTCACATCTCTTCATTGTACGTCACACGTATGAGATGGAGTTGCCGTAATATGTGATCCAGTATTCCTTTGCTAACCTTTAGCCACATTGCACGATCAAGGATTCCATACTTGTCATCAATGACCAAAATATCTATAAGTTCATCTGATGAACTTCCAGATCCATATAGTATCCACTGTTGTTCTCTAACACATGGATACTCGGCATTTCCTTTTAAATGGTTTTATTGGAACACTTCCAATTATCAACAAACTTTCACTTTTATATATATCCTATATATATTTTGTGATTAATTTTCTGTCCTTTCGGAAGTTCGCATCAATTAACTCTTTACATTGAACTCTTCCTTATCTCCATAGAACTAGTACTTCCCAAGTACTTGTCAAGTTCTCATGGTATTCCAGTAACCCTTACTAGAAGTAGACAGACATCCACTCGTCATGTCCCACATACGAGTTTTCAGGTGAGCACATCATATTGCCATGTCATACATACAAGATGATGAATGCATTTTGTTCTTGCCATGTCCATACATGCAAGGTAATGGGATGATTACATACATGATAGATCCATATCTATTCTTAGTGTTCCCATTCTTCATAAGAATTGGACACTTGTACTTGGGATACTAACTCCATGTAACATGGACAAGTTTTCTCCCACTGAATCTGTACATACTGAACTCTTCAGTACAGATTGCCAATGTATGCTTTCTCTTTTCAGGTCAAGAGGTTTTCAATAAATATCTCTATAGATCTCTATTCCTATCACATAGGAAACATTTCTATCTTCCTTAAAGATAATTTCCACTTTTGGATTTTGACGTGTATTTTACTACGCGCTAAAAACGCAAGTATACGCGTCGAGTAGTACAGGCCTTGTGAGGCCCGAGTCGAACACAGGGATACTCGGAACTGTTGGAGACTCCTACTAAGTATTTGCGATCAGCTAAACCGAATAACAAATTGGGGTTGTTGAATAAAATTAAAAGAAAATATAAATAAAACAAAGCAAACAATCGATTAAAGGTTAATTTAATCAATTCAAAAGGGTATCTTTAGGATTGCGGTTTCACCGCGGGTATTCATTGTATTAGATTTTATATAATGCCTCAATCTTCTCTTTCTATCCGGGTAGTGGCCTGAAAATAGAATTACCCACTGTCGTGGTGTAATTCACTACTTAGGTTTAGGTCGATTCCACCATCGTAGTAACCTATCCCCTAAACTAAGTGCATTACGAACGATCTCTCAGTATCCACCATTAATTTTACACCACCTTGGTCAAGGGATTTATCGATTAATGTAGATTTCGTCTCTTTTCAGCCGTTAATTCTCCTATCAAAGTGATTAAGGGCATTAGGTTATTATTATGGTGATCAAGCATAACAATATATGGAGAAAACGAAACTATACCACGGATTTAAGAGAGAAAATATGAATTACTAATATAAAATTGTCATACAATGAATTCCCGGGCTACTCCCGGTCCTAAAGATGGAGGGGATTAGCCCCGCATGTTCATCTCACACAAGTACATGGTAGAAATAGGGGAAATCATATGAAAAACGTGAATTGAATGGGAAAACCCCTGAACGGAGAAGAACTGATTGATCCTTTGCATAGAACATGAGCTTTCCCGCCTCTCGGTGGTGAAATCTATCTTCGACAGCGTCCGGATCGACAGGTATGAACTTCTGGCCTCCGTTCTCCTTTCTCTCGCTCCTTGCACTTGTGCAATGGTAAAATCAGATCCTCCTCTCGTCTGGGCGTCCGTCATTAGGTATAAGTTCCTACTTAGGTCGTTAATTAACTCTAGCCGTCTGATTGAAATCATTCTAAATTCAACGCATATCTGACGGCGTCGATACCATCGACGCGAGTCGATGGTATCGACCTGCTAGAGTAGCGGCTGGCTGCAAATCCTTCCTTTATAGCGCCCTTCATCATCTTGATACCATCGACGCGGGTCGATGGTATCGAATTCCTTTTTGGCGTCGGTTCTATCGTTTTGCGATGTTGTAGCCTCCATGTGTCGATGGTATCGACTTGGTGTCGATACTATCGACTGCTTCTTCTCCAGCAACCTGAAGGTGTCTCGATACCATTGACATCAACGTCGATGGTATCGACTCTTTGTTGTTCCTTTCGGCTGGCGACCTGCGGTCTCGTCGATGGTATCGACTTCCGTCGATGGTATCGACGGAAGCAAATACTTGTTTTCCCTGAAATTCAAAGACAAGATCAAATAAATCCACACAAATAATAATAATGTGATAATGAATGCTCAAAATGATGAAACTAAGGGGATTAGACATAAAATGATGGCAAAGACCAAAATGGATGAATTATGCGATATTAACCATAGAAATGACTAATTAAAGCATAAACCACATATAAAACAGGTCTATAAATGCGACTCAAAATCATCACATCAAACTCCCCTAAGCTTGAGCGTTGCTTGCCCTCGAGCAATTAATCCTTAGAATAGAATTGCAAATGTCAATTGAAAAACAACACACCAACCCAACATCCCATATGACTCCCACTGAACATTCACAAACCGGCCTTTCCTAACCACAGAACGGTAATTTCCCTAAAGGCGACAGTAATCATCAATAAAAGAAATTAACCTCCAAACCGATGAACACTATCACATAAGGCAGTTAACATAATAAAATTCACCGATTCAACATTGGTGCATCTTGTGATCGCCTATACTACGTTGCTCGCCCTAACTACCATCTACATGGAAGCAGTTCTCCTGATCTTCATTAGTGAGGAGAAATTCATGGTGGCCTACCAATCCGAGCAACGGGTGGATGAAAATGGGTAGCTCATAGAAGAAAGTGGAAGTATTGTACAGTTTCAACATGCATAATACAAAAATGTCCTATATGATGCCAATGCACATTAGAAATGCCCTAATGCCTAAAATTGGGTGAAATGATGCATGCTCTAACCATCCGCCTCAAAATGAGATGGATATCTAGTCAAGCTACATCATGTACTCAATTATCCTGAAATGTAGGTGATATCATGTTCCTTCCTCCTTATTTCACTTTCTTCTAAATTCTTTTTTCTTTTCTCTTTTTTTTTTATATTGTAGATTTTCAGAATTTTCTTCATCCCACATATCCATAATTGCTTAAAGATACTTTTATGGGGCTATTTCCTGCATACTCAGAAAAAAAATTTCACTATTTAGAAAGTATGGAACAATTTAATTCACCATTAGGGCAAAATTGAGATACATGAATTACTTTATGCATGAAGATCATGAATGCAACTACATGGCATGCACCTAAAGGTAATGTGCATGAATTCCTATATATTTTTTTCTTTTTTATGCAAACATATGGAAAATACCAATGCAAGTCCTATCTAAATGCTATGCACACAAAAGGAATTAAAATTGCACTTTACTTCCAATTCTGAGGTGGATTATGGAAAAATGAAATGGAACGATCACAAGACTAGATTACTGAACCTTAGAAAAATATCATGTGTCCCTCCTTACTAACCTGTGTAGTAGTTTAGAGGGTTCTCTCTCTTACATCCAATTAAGGTCTCATTACCAATTGGTTCGGTTAGGCTCAAACAACCATTTACGTCCACTTTCATGAATCATTAGGAGTACAGGTATGAAATGTTGTTTTAAAGTTGACATAATCAATCATTTTCGTAGGATGTGTTCCCCAAGGTCAACCAAAACAAGCTATCCAAAGACACAAGCATTTTTAAATTTCCCTTAAATTCCCCATGCACTAACAAACAAGATGACACAACTTTTATGACATCCACAATTACACTAGATAGCATGTGGATCCTACAAAAGCTAAAGATGCAAGAAACAAATAACAATGCTAAAAACTAAAAACAATAAAAGATAGAGTTGTTCCAACTATCCCCCTAAGCTTGAATTCAACTATGGCCTCATAGTCAAAAACAAACTTAAAGATTGGAACAGAGATACCCGATCATTCTTGTGGAGGTGGAGGTGGCTGCGAAGAAGTGGGGTCCCAAGACGGGAACTGCCCTTGGAAGTTCGGCTCATACGGGGGCATTGGTGGAGGCTGTGGATACCCACCAAAATAGCCCTGACTCCAGTAGTGGTCGTAGAATGGCTGCTGCTGCTGCTCCATCCTATGCAGCCGATCATGGATATTCTCTTGATTTGCGAAAAGAAGGTGTTCATTCTCGAAGATCGCCTGCTGGTTGACAAAAAGCCGGTTGGTGGTATCTTGAATACCGGCGTACGCAGCGGTGTGGCTGTGTTGCGTCTGCTGAATATCTTGGAGCATGTTGTACATGCCCTGCATAGAGTAAACATCCTCGCTCTGCTGCGAGGACTGCGGCAGTGGAGGCGGATGCGGAGAAGATGATGAAGCACCTAGATGTATCCGAGGACGCTTCCGCGGTGCCACCCGGGATCGAAGAGGTGTGAACGCCTCTTCCTCCTCTTCCGCCGCCTCATCGTCGTCGCCACCGTCGTTGCCACCGTCTTCTTCATCGGAATCGATGGCTATGATTGGCCACCGGAAATGCTGCGCACCGTCGATGTTGAAGACGGGGTCAGGTAGAGAACACTCCTGATATGCTTGATTTACGTGGCAGTCTGCGAACGCCACGCCATCTCGGAGAAGAATTAGGTTGGCCCGGTGAAGATGTTGCAAGTTGACCTTGCTTCTCGTAGTACGAGGAGTCAGCTGATTGAGATTCAAGCCCAAGTAAAGGGCTATCCTGGTGACTAGCCCGCCGAAATGAATCGGGGCTCTCCTCGTGCTCCTCTTTACCGCCAACACTCGATGTAGAAAGAATGCACCCCAGTTGCATTCTTGTCTCGTCAGGAGCTTGTATAGGAAGAAAAGATCAGACTCCTGGAATTTTCTCAAAGCAAGATCGCTTCGAGCAAAGATGGTTGAGATCAGCATCCTGTGCAAGACCCGTGCAAACGGGTGCTCGAAGTCGGCTACCGCGGCGTTGTGGTAGCTCACCGACCTCCCATGCGGAACCGTCACCAACTCGGCGAAGACGGCGGCGTAGTCGGTGCGGTTATCTGGCCGGCGGTAGTCATACTTAGAGCTATTCCAGTTGAAGATGTCATTGAACTGCTCCAGAGTGATGGTGTAGTCGTGGTTGTAGAGCCGGAAAGACACCCAGCCCTTCTCCCACTCACGGTCGCTGGCGGATATCTCGTTTGGCACGACATTGACGTCGAGGGACGCCATGAATTCTGCCGCCAGTTCCTTATATGTCGGCCACTCGCCGAAGAAAGGTTGACCGTCCTCGTGGCACTCCATCTCGTCATGGCCACGGCCCGTTTGGTGTGCTTGTCCTTTGAGCACGTAGTCCAAGTTTGCCTTGAAGCCAAGATCACGGAGCATCTCCGGATCCACATACCGGGTTGGCTCGATCTTGCGCTTCATGATTTCATCGAAGATCTTATTCACCTCCGCAGAAGGGTGGACAAGGCGAGGACGTGCGACCGATGATGGCGGTGGTGGCACGAACTCGGGGATGTCAATCATATGAGCACGCGAGGAAGAAGCTCTGGTTGGATGCACCATTTTTGCGATGAGAAAAGGATTAGAAGACGAGCTCGGTGAAGATGGAGAATTGAATCTCCGCTCGGTGAAGATCGTCGCTCGATGCTGCTGTTCTTCGGCTTGGATGGCTCGGGGGAGTGCTCGGTGCAAAGGAAGAAGAGAGCTCTGAAGGTGTGACGTTAAATGACGTCATGAATCTCCTTATATAGACTTGGCCGACGCCACTGTTGGTCCGTCGATACCATCGACACGGGTTGATGGTATCGACACGTCTCGATGCTATCCGGTCCCCTCGCGAGTATCGACGGCTGACGATTGCTTGATCTTGAAACTCAGATTGCTGACGTGTCGATACCATCGACATAGGTCGATAGTATCGACGCTGCTCCCGGATCGATGACGTGGATGCCGCGATCGCCTTCGATTTCTTTGTGCGGGTCGGTGACATGGATGGTCGATACCATCGACTAGTGTCGATAGTATCGACTTGACTTCATTGCGACACTGCCACTTTGCACTTCAACCTGTAACCATGTCGATACCATCGACGAGGCTGTCGATGGTATCGAGTTGACTGAGACAAATTGGTCTGAACTTCTCCAGAGATCTCGATGGTATCGACTCCTATGTCGATACTATCGACTTTTCCTTCTCGACCACCTGTAAGTATGTCAATACCATCGACGAGGCCGTCGATGGTATCGACTCAGAACGAAATCTATAGTCTTCAACCTGTACCCTTGTCGATACCATCGACATTCGTGTTGATGGTATCGACTCTGCCTCAGCCTGCACAATGAACTAACGGATCAAGGTATCTTCTTTATACTAAAAATTGAACCAAAAATAAAGCAACCTACGATTATAATTATACTATCCTAATGTACCGATGGTTGGGTTGCCTCCCTACAAGCGCCCTTATATAACGTCTTAGGCTAGACGGTATGAAGCTCATCATCTTTTCACCTTGGGAACTGCGCTTAGAGGATCATGTGGTAACTTGAATTCAACTCGATCTCCTCCAATTCCCAAGGACAATGTACCTCTCCCTACGGCAGTCACGACGTCCGTCGTTGCTTGAAATGGTCTTCCTAGAAGAATTTCACAGCTTTGGAGCGGTGTCATATCCATGACTACAAAATCCACCGGGAATATGAATCTATCCACTTTGACGAGAACATCCTCACACACACCATATGGTCTCACGATAGACCCATCTGCTAATTCAATTGTTGCGGCTGACTTCTTTATCTCTTTTAACCCAAGTTTCTGAAATGTCGCCAGAGGCATGAGATTTATGCTGGCACCGGAATCACATTGCGCTTTAGGAAAATGTCGACCACCTATTGAGCAAGGAATGTAGAAGCCTCCTGGGTCTTTTCTCTTCTTTGGTGAACTCCCGTGAATCATAGAGCTCACCGTCTCATTCATCCTACAAATATCACTGTCTTTTATCCGTCTCTTCTTATTGATGATTTCCTTGATGAACCTCCCATAGGCGGGCACTTTCTCGATCATCTCCACTAATGGAATATTGATGTGGAGTTTTCGGAATATTTCCAAGAATTTCCTAAAATGACGATGCTCTTTCTTTGACTTCGGATTGTCCAGTTTTGAAACATCTACTGCATCAATACGCCTGTGAGGTGGCACATATGAGCTTTTCAGGGTCAACTCCCCTAAGCTTGCTTCAATCACTCCCTCTGACGTGGGCTTTGGCGAGACATCGTCAACAGTAACAGCTTGTTGTGGTTCCTCTCTCGCATTCGATGTCTCCACACTTGCACAAACAACCTTCAATTGTTCTTTTTCTCTAGATGGAGATACAATATTCATAACTCGCTGTGATTTTCTGAAGAAAGGGTTTCCGCCCGGCAGTCCATAGTAAGTGCGTGGATACGGTATCGCCGGTGTCGTATGTATATTAAAAGTCATTTTTATTTCTTCTTTAGCTTCTTGCACCTGAGATTCCTCCTCATTGCTTACCACAGAAATATACTTGACCTGATGGTGTGTTTGGGCCACGTTTGCATTCTCGATCGGTTTCTGTTGATTGGCATGCTTGATGGCTGCCACTTCACTAGAAATCAGTGCCACGGTGGTTTCTAATGCACGCATTTGTGCTCCATGGCTTTGCAGCGTCTGTCCAAACTTGGTAAGAATATCACCTTGAGATTGCAATTGCTTACCAAACATGGCCATCATCTCCTGGTTCTGCTGTACCATTTGACTCAGTAGTTCGGTGTTCTTATCCTCAGCTCTAAGCTGTGGCTTGGCATCCGGATCCTGCAGAAAGTTATTTGGATCCTTCCATGAGAATTTTTTATCCTTCCTCCATGCGTAGTCATTGTTTCTGTAACCCTGTTGTTGCATGAATTTCACTTGGGCTTCCTTATCCTCAGATGCATCTTCCTTAGATAGCAGCTTCTTGGCTAGAAGATCTAACTTATCGTTTAGCTCTCTCATTGCCTTTGATTCACTAGCAACTCGTGCTTGCTCAACTGGGTCTCTCTCTCTTTCTCCCCAAGACTGCTTTCTAGCCATGTTCTTGAGTATTTCCCAACATCTAGTGTCTGTGTTGTTTAGAAAAAATCCCGACCCGGCTGAATCCAGATTACTCCTATCATGCTCGGAGAGAGCAAAATAGAAGATTTTCACCTGCATTTCCTTATCCATCCCATGATGTGGGCATCTCCTCAGCATGACCTGAAATCTCTCCCAGGTCTCCGAATATGTCTCACCAGCCTGTTGAGTGAAATTATGAATTTTTCTGATCATGTCGTTAGTCTTCTCAGGAGGGAAGAACCTCTCAAAGAAGACCTCCACCATATGGTCCCAAGACTCCACGAACTCACCGTCTAGATTGTGTAGCCATTCTCGTGCAATTCCCGCTAGCGAGCTCGGAAAGAGCTTCAAATAGAGTGCAGTCTGCGGAAATCGGTCAATTTTCACCATATCGCAGTTCTCCAAGAATTGACTCAGGTGCGCAACGGGATCCTCATTTTTCAACCCGTGGAAAGCATTGGACTTAACCAAATTAATAAGAGCTGGATAAATCTTATATGTTGGTATATTGATTGCTTGCTTCTTTATCGGCCCTTTAGAGGAAGATGCGGAAGAAGCTTTGATCTTCGTCCATATCGTTGGTTCCTCGGCCATCTCTTCTAGTCCAGATTCAGAATCTACCTCTTCTTGGTACTCTTGCTCGGAATGCTCCTCGTCCTCAGGTCCCGAAAACGGAACCTCGGGTGCACGATTGTCGTAGTCTGTACTACGTGTATGCACCATGCAACGTACCTGAAATGAGAAAATTCTAGTTCAGTACTATGCTTAGATGAGTGTAAACAATTATAGAGAAATTTACAAATATTTGAAGTTGTTTCAAAATAATAAAAAAAATGTGGCCTAGAGTGGCCGCTCGTAGCACTCAAAGTGCCAACAATTCACCGTATCCCCGACAACGGCACCAAAAACTTGACGTGTATTTTACTACACGCTAAAAACGCAAGTATACGCGTCGAGTAGTACAGGCCTTGTGAGGCCCGAGTCGAACACAGGGATACTCGGAACTATTGGAGACTCCTACTAACTATTTGCGATCAGCTAAACCGAATAACAAATTGGGGTTGTTGAATAAAATTAAAAGAAAATATAAATAAAACAAAGCAAACAATCGATTAAAGGTTAATTTAATCAATTCAAAAAGGTATCTTTAGGATTGCGGTTTCACCGCGGGTATTCATTGTATTAGATTTTATATAATGCCTCAATCTTCTCTTTCTATCCGGGTAGTGGCCTGAAAATAGAATTACCCACTGTCGTGGTGTAATTCACTACTTAGGTTTAGGTCGATTCCACCATCGTAGTAACCTATCCCCTAAACTAAGTGCATTACGAACGATCTCTCAGTATCCACCATTAATTTTACACCACCTTGGTCAAGGGATTTATCGATTAATGTAGATTTCGTCTCTTTTCAACCGTTAATTCTCCTGTCAAAGTGATTAAGGGCATTAGGTTATTATTATGGTGATCAAGCATAACAATATATGGAGAAAACGAAACTATACCACGGATTTAAGAGAGAAAATATGAATTACTAATATAAAACTGTCATACAATGAATTCTCGGGCTACTCCCGGTCCTAAAGATGGAGGGGATTAGCCCCGCATGTTCATCTCACACAAGTACATGGTAGAAATAGGGGAAATCATATGAAAAACGTGAATTGAATGGGAAAATCCCTGAACGGAGAAGAACTGATTGATCCTTTGCGTAGAATACGAGCTTTCCCGCCTCTCGGTGGTGAAATCCGTCTTCGGCAGCGTCCGGATCGACATGTATGAACTTCTGGCCTCCGTTCTCCTTTCTCTCGCTCCTTGCACTTGTGCAATGGTAAAATCAGATCCTCCTCTTGTCTGGGCGGCCGTCATTAGGTATAAGTTCCTACTTAGGTCGTTAATTAACTCCAGCCGTCCGATTGATATCATTCTAAATCCAACGCATATCTGACGGCGTCGATACCATCGACGCGAGTCGATGGTATCGACCCGCTACAGTAGCGGCTGGCTGCAAATCCTTCCTTTATCGCACCCTTCATCATCTCGATACCATCAACGCGGGTCGATGGTATCGACTTCCTTTTTGGCGTCGGTTCTGTCGTTTTGCGACGCTGTAGCCTCCATGTGTCGATGGTATCGACTTGGTGTCGATATTATCGACTGCTTCTTCGCCAGCAACCTAAAGGTGTCTCGATACCATCGACATCAGCGTCGATGGTATCGACTCTTTGCTGTTCCTTTTGGCTGGCGACCTGCGGTCTCGTCGATGGTATCGACTTCCGTCGATGGTATCGACGGAAGCAAATACTTGTTTTTCCTGAAATTCAAAGACAAGATCAAATAAATCCACACAAATAATAATAATGTGATAATGAATGCTCAAAATGATGAAACTAAGGGGATTTGACATAAAATGATGGCAAAGACCAAAATGGATGAATTATGCGATATTAACCATAGAAATGACTAATTAAAGCATAAACCACATATAAAATAGGTCTATAAATGCGACTCAAAATCATCGCATCAGATTTCCATTCTAGAACATTTCCATTTCACATCAACATGTGGAATGTTAATACACTCCCACTAAATCACAGATCCCTTCTTTATCTTTGACATATCAGTCAAACCCTTTGACTATATCATCAAAGTAAAGATCTAATTCTGAGTTGCTTGTACTCAATCAATCACATTGATTAGTCCATTGTAACTTATAGACTTCATTTGCATTAGTGGATTCATAAACCTTATAGGTTGTGTCACGTACACATCCTTGTTTTATTCCTCATAGGAATGTGGTTTTAGTATCCATATGCCAAATGTCTTAGTCATTAAGTTGCAATCAACAAGCATCATCCTTCTCAAAATGTTATTCATGTGTCTTAACACTTAAGACTTATTCGCACTTATGGATTTCATCCCAATGAGTGCTACCATCAAGGTCATACCTTATGGTTTACATGGAAGTCATTTAGGATGTAATGGTCATCTACCATAACTCAAAATTCAGTTCCTCTCATTCATCTAGATAGTTGACTCATCACATGAACAACTCATCACATAGATAAACGAGGTGTATCTGTCAAGGATATAAGAACTTACAACTCCTTATGATTCTTATTGTCCTTTATTAGTGTAGGGTATTCTTTTATTAAGAAGAATTCAGTTATTTGATAATCATTCTCTAACTCCTTAGAGTATGACTCCTTTTTGATTTAGACATCACCATGCCTTAATCATGAGTTCACTATGATACACTATCATAATCACTCATAAGGGTCTCAAACATTTTGGTCTAAGTATTTCATTCATTGATCTCATCAAGAATTAACACTTTACCAAATTCGTACTTCATCTATGATATTCTTGAATGCTTCAAGACATTCATATTGGTATTTCTCTAAACACCATTTGAAGTATTAGCATTTTCTCCAATAGGTATGTAAATACATCACATGTATTATACATAATAGGACAATCATTCTCCCACTACCATTAGTGAAGATTGATTAATCATGTCCAAGATATTCATGTCTCTTACTGGTTCTCTAACCAAAAGAGTCTAGATTTATCCATCATATGGAAACTAGAAATGAATTTCTCATGATTGATGCTAATTTGATTGTTTGAGTTATCTATAACTTTTAGGTATCATTTTATCTTATGCATACCATGTATCACAAGATAATTAAGGCATTGCCACAAAGATCATATCTTTAAGATTGAAACATCAACTTTATTAATTTCAATCATTGTCATACAATATGCAAAAATAAAGTGTTTCTATCTATTGGCAATATATGAAATAGCAGTTCTCAACTCTATTTTGTGCCCTTAAGGCTGAAATAAACTGAAAGATACTCCTATCTGTGGCAGCAACACTTGCTCCAATGATGGGTACTTCTTTCTTGGTCCTTTCATAAAGGCCATCACTTCTTTATGGATCTTGCATATAATATATGACATATCCATATCTTGGTATCATATACCTTAGATAAAGAAGCAGTTCATTTCATGATACCTTAGGTGGAGATCTCCATCCCCTCCTGCATCTTCTTTTTGTTCTTCCAGATATAGAGGGCAATCCCTCATACACCCTTTCCCCATGTGCCTTGAGGATGAAGATGGCTTGGATTGCTGGCTAGCATCAGAACACTTCTTTGCTTTGCCCTTGTTCTTGCCCTTAAGAATTACATTTTCTTTGATCACATCAAAGATTATGGTTTGTCTTTCTTCATCTTTGCCTCTACTATCCTCAACATGTCCAACAACTCTGTCAACGCTTGTCAAAGTTGTTCCTATTGTAGCTTATCATGAATTGTATGATTCTTGCAACATTTGCAGTATCATACCAATAGCCAACTCTTGGCTCAGAGGAAATCCTTCTTAGTCAGATTTTCCACATACCCAATCACATTGAGTGTGTGAATACCTTACTGGATGTCCTTCTGTCATGACATACTAGGACAGTGTCCTTGAGACATCATATGTCTCATGTTGTCTCTGCAACTCATAGTTCAGAGAAAACAACATCAAGCACTCCTCATAAATGTCATCCTTGGTATGCTTCCATAAGCATACTTTCAGCCATTGATGTGGTGGGATCAAGTTCATCTGGTTCTGGTATAACTAGGACTTAGAGCTTTCGCTCTTTGATTGAGAACACTTCTCATCATCCTAACCAGTCGTGGAATTATTTCCATTTAATTTGTTGGTCTCAAAGACCAATCGCAAATAAAGTGATTTGTTGATTAACCATTTATTTTAACAAAAGGAAATATATGCAATTTTAGTCCAAAACTCTTTTTGACTTGTTTGATTGATTTGAAAAGTTGACGATATAATTAGGCCTTTAATTAATTATCGCTCCCACTATTTTAGTTCAAATTGATAGCCCTCACCATCCATTCGGAAGATTGCAGCGTACAACCTTCTAGTGGGCAAGATCTTGAAATCCTCTAAGTCATGGACCAGCTAGGGTTGTCACCCACAACTTAGATCTCTCAGGTAGGCAACTCTTGCCAATTGCATCATATGAAACTCTTGATAAGATGTCATATGCAACTCCTTGCCATGATCATCTCCATGCCTCAAGGTGCTAGACCCTATCTAGGTCACCTTGTTAAGTCTGACCCAAAGCCAACACAATGAATATGCACCCTGCTTGGGCAGACCCACACATTCATCCTTCACGCTTCCACGAGATAGACGGTGCACCACGCTTGGGTGTGCCCACACTTGGTCAATCAAGATTTTCACGTGTGTCGCATTTGGAAGGCATCTAAAACTTAATATTTAATGAGGGATTTGATTTTATATATACATATACATATCCAATCACCACAATACATAGTACGTATCATATACATGCTATATCCCACAGAAAACATGCAAAACGATAAAAGAGATGATTATGTCCATCCTAATGTGATTCCTCGAGCCAAGAGGAATCACAGTCATCTAGGTCTACATCACATGCAACCTGTACATGATGAACTATGTGCTTTGCCTTTCTGGGTTTGATCAATTCATCAAATGAATGATCGGCTCGCCATCAGACTGGTCGGCTGGGTGCCACCAGCCGATCGGTTGGCTCCTCCAACCGATCGGTTCACCTGGTCGTCATGCATCTCATCATGGCCGCCATTCGCTTGTCTCATTCCTCGAACCGGTCATCAACCGATCGGCTCACTCCTTGAACCGATCGTCTGGAACGTCTACCGATCGGTTCACGCCTTGAACCGATCATCTCAACTGTCGTCAGGATGTCCTCCGTTCTTTGACATAACAGGAAATAAAATTCTATCCTATTTTACATTGTAAAAAGAGAAACCTCGAGTTACATTCGAGGGGATCAAATGTAGGAAACAAAATCTCGAATTATTTCAAGTTACATTAGGAATAGGAGAAAGGGAATCAGTGTGCAGACCGAGATGCAAGCAACCACATAAAACCATACATAGATAGGGTTTATTTGCCATAACCACGCTATACATCCACCACAAAACTCATTTAAGGGTGACGTGTATCGAGTGCATTATTAATACATATCATATATGTAAATTGGGATTTGTGGATTTAGGATTGGACATGCATAAAGCCAATTTTATTCGCATAGTATGCAATAAATAAAGGCGACAAACCAAAATCGATCATATCGATATTCCCAAAGTATAGAGCAGTTCACGTGGCTCTGATACCACTGTTGGGTTTTAGGGGAGGTAGAGAAGGTAGCGGAAACAAAAACAATTCTCCCCCAAACCCGGAAAAAGGAAACGCGTCAACGTCTATACAATAGGAAAGGATGGTTTGTGTAATCATACCTTGTCACAAGGCTTGCTCGGTGACAATACCTCACGCCTTGCGCGGTCTTCACCTCTGGTCTTGGACGGTGTCTGTGCAGCTCCTGGTGGCACCGGGAATGAAAAGATTGAAGGCTATCCTCCTAGCAGCAGAAACCTCCCGCCTCTAAAGTAGTCCACACAGACCACCTGGAATTCCAATCTCCTTGTCCCACAAGGAATTGGAAGGAGTTGCACCCTCCTATCAGTGTACTAGTCGCCAACACACTCTCCTTCCACCAGTCGCAACTGTAGTTGTCTTTCCCTTGTTGTGCCTCCCTTTTCGGGTAGCACTTGCTCGGGCTCTCTCGATTACCAAAACTAGAGAGAAAAACAACTTTGCAGAGCAACTGGTTTGCACTGAGTTGTACTTTGAGAAGCCCCCAATACCCCTATATATAGGAGGGTCATGGGATAGGGTTCTCCATCCCGGGCAATGCGGGACTAAAAGCAAGAGTAGAAGGGTTCGAGATTTTCCACAAAAACAACCAACTCGCAACCTGAACCGATCATTTCACAACTGAAATGGTCGGTTGGGGACCTGAGTCGGTCGGTTGACACCTCAACCGATCGGTTGGGACCCATTAGCCGATCGGTTCACTTCTGAACCAGTCGGTTTGTGGTCTTGATCAGTTCTCGATTGACTTTCCTTCTTTTGTTTCTAATTGGTATCGAATACCAATCCTATTTCCCAATCAAATTGGGAAAATGAAACGAAAGGAAAATTCTCACCAATCCTACTTTCCCAAATTGCTCGGTTGCACCAGTTGAATCGATCGTTTCAAAACTTGAAGCAATCGTTTCACCCTGACCATGAGCCGATCGACTCAACACTTGAGCCGAGCGGTTCACCAAGCTCAGCCGATCGGTTCATCAAAGGAGCCAATCGGTTGGGAGTGCAGATTGTGCAAAATCAGTCAATTGCGATTTCAATCAATTCGATACTCTAATCAATCTGTCCAACACCTTGAACACTATGATTTTGAGTTATCAATCAATTGAGTGTTTAATTGAACTACTAAACTCCTTTAGTAATCAATCTAAACATTGTATGTGGAAAAAACTCCTCTTCCAGGTTAAATCCTATGTGTGTGACCCTGCAGGTCCATTTCACGTTGGCAGTGAAAGTCCATAACACTTATGACTTCACAAGAAAAGAGCGGTGCCTAGTCACACATCAGTGCTACCCAAGTGAAATAGAAAGTTAGAGAACAACTTTCAATCCTACAATCCGTGAATGGTGTTACAGTGAATGTATAATTCCTTTGTCACTGATATCCTGAATGAACTCGAGGCATGGAATAATAATCCTGTCAACGTTCATTCACTTTCTTGATCTCAGAGTAGATTGGAAGAGATATGTATGACATCAATATCACATACCGATTCACACATGCGTGCACACGCCTATTTCAATCCTACTCATCAAGTGGCCTTGGATATCAAACTCCCTCAGGAGGAACAAATCCCATATTTATCACTCACCCCTCAAAAGCCCCATGTGTCAAAGCCACCCAATCATCACCTTTATAACAACCCATGTTTCAGGACTGCGTTTGATGATGTCAAAGTGTACCCAACGACATGTGTTGAGTGTAGTGATTTCAAGTCAAAGAATCACACTCACCACCATCACTGTGAGTACTGACTGTAACTACCATGTCATGGTTCCATGTGTCAAACTCACGGTGGGTCTGTCTGGTACACTTGTTCTCTAACAAGTACCTATGTGTTTGGTTTGATATCTCTATATCATGACTAATGAGATTATGTCATCAACCAAGACCACAAACTAGTCTTGTGTGTCATTGTTGTATATCTACCTTCCACAATGACATCCGACTAGGGACATAACAAGAATGTACAAACTCTTAGCATCCGTATGATCTCATCATTCAGGTCCTCAACCTGAAAGCATACGTCATTGAGTACTGTCATTCTCTAGACATTCAATCTGTTCTATCACTATCTAATATGACTGAACCAGAAAGAATTGGAAGCTTGCCTTTGATGTTTATCAAATCAATCTTAATGTATCCCACCAATCATCTCATGATTGGCTCTCAGGGCATACATACCAACAATATCTGCCTATTTTGGTGTAAATATTTTGTTTTATCCGTAAAAATGCTAAGGGTTGACTTTTTATTACACTAGTGATAGAATCATTCTTTCCTAACTTATTATATTTCAAAATAGGATATGATTCATAGAGTTCATATATTCATTTTTCTTGCCAAATATTTATATGATATATGATAAATAAAACACTTTGAAAAATAAAACAATTGGGTATTTCTATGTTTTACTTCATGTATGCCATGATATTCACCTATATTTATGTATAACGAATGTTTCTATTTATATTATGTTATATGCATACATGTTATGTTAATATATGGAACACATAGGATGTAACACATTATGTTAAATAAATATCTATATTAAATTATGTATTACAATTTAAGAATAGTAACACATGCTTTTAATGAAATCATAATATTACACAAGTGATGAGTAATGAAAACCCTGATGATGTCTATTAACTTCCACACATATCTAGATTAATAGAAACTTAAAATGAGGGCTTAAGGTAATGCCTAGGATTAAATATTCATGTAACTGGTTTTGCATTTACGTAGTTTAGGACTTGACCAAGCATGAGGACTAATTTCCCTTTATATTTTCTCCATGTAAGTGGGTGATGCGATGATTTTGAGTTGCATTTATAGACTTGTTTTACTTGTATTTTATGCATTTATTGGTCATTTTGGTGGTTAATATTGCATAATTCATTTACTTTGGTCTATGACCCTTCTAAAAATCAATTCTCCCTTATTCTAGTGTTTTGAGCATAAATGATTACAATATAATGTTTGATTTCATCTTATGTGGGTTTGTGTTGCAATTTCAGGAAAAATGCATATATGTTGCTATCGATACCATCGACAGTGGTTGATACCATCGACACAACCACAGGTTGCCAGCCGCAAGGAGCAGCACAGAGTCGATACCATCGATGGAGAAGTCGATGGTAGGGACTTACCATCAGGTTGTTGGCGAGAAGACAATCGATACTATCAACCTCAAAGTCGATACTATCGACAAGTGGAGCTGTAGCGACAGAAAAGGGAAAAAACTGACGCCTTAGGGTGTCGATACCATCGACCTGCGTCGATGGTATTGAGTCAGCATCAGGCGCAGCAAAGAAAGAAAAGAAGACTTGTCGATATTGCACAGGGTCGATACTATCAACTTGCGTCGATGGTATCGACGCTGTCAGATGCAAGTTTGTTTCAGATTGATCTAAATCCGACGGTTATATTATTTTTACAACCTAACTCAGTGATTATACCTAATGACGGTGGCCAAGAGCAATCAATCACGTCATTAGCCGCTGCACACGTCCTGAGAAGGTGTGGAGAGAAGAACAGAGCCTAGAAGCACACCCTAGCCATTTCGGAAGTCGAAGAAGACGTTTTCCACCACCGAAAGGTTGTAGATCATACATTCCACACCGAGGAATGCTTGGATCTTCTCCGTTCGAGGGGTTTCACTACTTTTCACATTTTTCTCCATGTTTCCCCTTTTCTCTACCATGTTTTGCTTTGAGATGAACATGCGGGGCTAATCCCCTTTGTCTTTAGGACCGAGAGTAGCCCAGGAAAGCATTGTATGACATTGTTATCAAAGTAATTCATCATTTATCTCGTAAATCCGTGATATGATTTCGTTTTCTCAATTATATTGTTATGCTTGATCACCATTATGATAATCTAATGCCCTTAATTGCTTTGAAAGAAGAATTAACAGTTGAAAAGAGACGAAATTCACATTAATTAACAAATCCCTTGAACAAGGTGATGTACGGTTAATGGTGGACACCCAGAGGTCGTTTTTAATGTACCTAGTTTAGGGTATAGGTTACTACGACGGTGGAACCGACCTAGACATAGGTAGTGAATTGTACAATGACAGTGGGCAATTTTGACTACAGGCCACTACTCGGATCGAGAGATGAACCTGAATTATTATATGAAAATTCATACAATGAAAACCCATGGTGAAACCGCAATCCTAAAGATCTCCATCTGAATTGATTAAATTGAACCCTTAATCGATTGCTTTGTTTTATTTTATTTTATTTTATTTTACAACAACTCTCAAACTCCTTTAATCGGTCTAGCTGATCGCAACCAGTTAGTAGTAGTTTACCGATAGTTCAGTGTCCATGTGTTCGACTCGGGCCTCACAAGGCCTATACTACTCTGACGCGTGCACTTGCGTTCTACACACGGTAAAATCGTGTCAAGTTTTTGGCACCGTTGCTGGGGACACGGCAATTGTCGGCACTACGAGTGCTGCACGCGGCCACTCTAGGCCACATTTTTATTTTATTATTTTATTTTCACTTTTCAAATTCATAGTTTATCTTTCACATTTTGTAGTCGTCTAGCACGGTACTGAACTCAAATTACCATTTTGTAGGTACCAGTGCATGGTGCAGATGCATAACACTGATTACACGCAATAGGCACCAGAGGTTCCACTGCCGGGACCTAACTACGAGGAAGGTTACAATCAAGACCAACTGGAAGATTTAGATTCCGACTCTGAACAAGAAGAAATGGCATAGGAACACACAATATGGGAGAAGATAAAGGCTTCTTCTTCATCTGCTTCAAAGGGGCCAATCAAGAAGTAGGCGATCAACATTCTGACCTATAAGATTGTTCCTACATTAATCAACTTGGTCAAGTCAAATGCATTCCATGGGCTAAAGAACGAAGACCCAGTGACTCACATAAGCCAATTCATGGAGAATTGTGACATGATTAAAATTGACAGATTTCCATAAGAGACGCTCTACCTGAAGCTGTTCCCGAGTTCTCTGGCAGGAAATGCATGAGAATGGTTGCACAATCTTGACGATGAATATGTGGAATCATGGAACCACATGGTTGAAGTGTTCTTTGAAAGATTCTTCCTGCCCAAGAAGACAAATGATCTGATCAGAAAAATTCACAATTTCAGTCAGAAGGCAGGTGAAACCTACTCTGAGACATGGGAACGATTCTAAATAATGTTGAGGAGGTGCCCACACCATGGTTTGGATAAGGAAAAACAAGTGAAGATTTTCTATTTTGCTCTTTTGGAGCATGATAGAAGCAATCTGGATTCCACAGGATCCGGGTTCTTCTTAAACAACATTGGCACTAGGTGTTGGGAGATTTTGAAAAATATGGCAAAGAAGCAATCTTGGGGCAATAGGGATGCACCATAACAAGTGAAAGTCGCAGGTGATTCCAGGGCCATTAAGGAGTTGAATGATAAATTAGACATTCTAGCCAAGAAATTGCTTTCCAAAGAAGATGCAGAATCCGACGAGGAAGCCCAGGTCAAATTTATGCAACAATAGGGCTACATAAACAATGATTATGCTTGGAAGAAGGATAGAAAATTCTCATGGAAAGATCCAAACAACTTCTTACAAGATCCAGATGCAAAACCACAGTCAACGATAGAAGATAAAAGCACCGCATTGCTTAGTCAAGTGGTGCAGCAAAATCAGGAGATGATGATCATGTTTAGTAAGCAGCTGCAGTCTCAGGGTGAGATCTTGACTAAATTTGGGCAAACATTGCAAATCCATGGAGCACAGATGAGGGCACTAGAGACAACTGTGACCCAGATTTCCAATGAAGTGGCAACCCTGAAGCATGCAAACCAACAAAGATAGGTTGGGAATGCAGATGTTGGTCAAGTACATCATCAAGTAAAGTGCATATCTGTTATTAAAGAGGAAGATTCCCCGTTGGTAGAGGTCCAAGACAAAAGCAAAATGATTTTTGATACGGAGGCTACACCAAAAATATCGTAGCCTCGCAGTCATTATGGACTACCAAGCGGATATTTTCCATTCATAAAAACCCGTCAAGAGCACATCGTGCCCGTACCCAAGCAAGAAGAGCAGGTGAAGGTCATACTTCATGATGAAGCTACAACCACTGAGGAGGATGAGAAGCCACAAGTTACACCAGTGGTAAATGATGTGCCAAAGCCTATAGAAGAGGGTGACATTGAAGCAAGCTTAGGGGAGGATACCCTGAAAATCCCATATGTGCCACCTCACAAGCGTCTAAATGAGGTAGTTGTGTCTGTTCCGGATAGTTCGAGGCCGAAGAAAGAGCATAGACATTACAGGAAGTTCTTGGAGATGTTCAGGAAACTCTATATTAACATTTTGTTAGTGGAGATGATAGAGCGGATTCCAGCATATGGGAGGTTTATCAAGGAAATCATCACCAAGAAGAGGCGGATCAATGACACAAATGTTTGTCGGGTGAATAAGGTAGTGAGCTAAATTATCCATGGGAGTTTACCACAGAAGAGGAATGACCTAGGAGGATTCTACCTTCCAT
Source organism: Alisma plantago-aquatica (assembly GCA_963693085.1). NCBI lineage: Eukaryota > Viridiplantae > Streptophyta > Magnoliopsida > Alismatales > Alismataceae > Alisma > Alisma plantago-aquatica. The sequence continues at coordinate 971,377,747 of OY856412.1, read as the reverse complement.
GTTCTATAGGTGGTCAAAATTTTCCACAAGAACAATGTGATTCAGGCGCTAGCATTAATCTTATGCCATTGTCCACGTTTCAAAAGCTAGGGTTGAAGAAAATAAAGAAATCAGCGGCAAACATTGAGTTGGCGGATGGGTCCATCATGAAGCCATACGGAGTGTGAGAGGATGTACTTGTCAAAGTAGACAGGTTTATCTTCCCGGTGGATTTCATCATCATAGACATGCCGCAACTCAAAGGTTGCGAAATGCTCTTAGGAAGGCTGTTTCAAGCGACGGCTGATGTTGTCACTGCCATTGAGAGAGGTACTTTGACATTGGGGATTGGTCAGGATCGAGTTCAGTTCAAACTGCCACACGATCCCCTGGGTACACTCTCCAAATCTCCAAAGTGATGAAGCTTGATTTTTTCTAGCCTAAGACGTTAAATAAGGGCGCTTGTTGGGAGGCAACCCAACCATCGGTAGTTTCATTTAGTTTCTTTCACATTTGTAGGTTAGTTTGTTTTGATTTTGTTTTTAGTGTAAAAAAGATACCTTGATCGTTTGTTGAATGTGCAGGACTGAGGCAGAGTCGATACCATCGACCCTTGTGTCGATGGTATCGAGACGGGTACAGGTAGGCGACTGCAAAAATTTCCCTGCGTCGATACTATCGACGGCCTCATCGATAGTATCGACATACCATCAGGTTTCTCACCAGAATGAGGTCGATAGTATCGACATGGGTGTCGATACTCGCGAGATCTCTGGAGATTTTTAGACAAAAATTGTCTCAGTGAAGTCGATACCATTGACGGGCCTGTCGATGGTATCGACTCGACTACAGGCAGAAGGCGGTGGCCAGGCCTCGCGAGGGTGTTGCCCTAAGCAGAAGTCGATACTATCGACTCACGTCGACGCGACATGTCACCGATCCGCGAGAGGAAATCAACGGCGATCGCTGCACCAAGAGAGTCGATCTGTGGGATGGGTCGATACCATCGACACCCGTCGATGGTATCGACGAGTCATCGATCCGGACCCCCAAATCAGGCTATTGACAACCGTCAATACTAGCGGAAGACGGATTGTGCTACATGAGTCGATACCATCGACTCACATCGATGGTATCGATGGTCATACAGCAGCGCCGGCCTCTGTTATAAAAGGGATGGTTTTTCATCATATGACATCACACCTTCACAGCTTTCTTCCTCCACTTGTGTTGTGCATCTTGTTGAGCCATCGGAGCCCGGCTACGAGCATCCAAGGAGTGTGTTCTTCTACGAGCCTTCACCGAGCAGAGATCATCTTCTCTGACCTTCACCAAGCTTCATCTTCTATCCCTTCTTCTTTGATAATGGTGCATACTGCCGGCGCATCCTCTTCACGCGCGACACCAATGGAGATCCCAGAGTTCATCCCTCCACCGATTGCATCTATTCCTCGCCCGCTGATTATCCATCCTTCCATGGAGGTCTGGAAGGTCTATGAGGAACTGATGAAGAGAAAGATAGAGCTGACCCGCTATGTCTACTGGAACATGATCCGCAATCTCGAGTTCGAAGCTAATATTGCCTACGTTCTCAAGGGACAGGAAAGGCATACGGGCAGGAGGCCCGATGAGATGGAATTCCATGCCGACGGCCAGCCATTTTTTGGAGAATGGCCGACATACAAGGAGCTCGTGGAAGAGTTCATGGCGTCGCTGGACATATGTGTCGTGCCAAACGACGTTATCACTACTGATCAGGAATGGATCAGGGCCGCATTTCTTTCCAGTTGTACAATAATGATTACACTCTCACCCTGCGGCAGTTCAATTCCATTTACAACTGGAATCATGGGCGGGATCAGTACCGGCGGCCAAACAATAGGACAGACTATGATGATATCTTCGCCGAGCTAGTGACTGTGCCGCCCGACAAATCTGTGAGCTACCACAATGCGGCGGTGGCGGATTTCGAGCATCCATTCGTGCAGATTCTTCACTGCATGCTCTGCACCACCTTGTTTGCTCATGGTGATCTGTCTCTCAGCGAGTTTCAAGAGACAGACTTGTTTTTCTTACACAAGTTGCTGAAGCGAGAAGAATGTAATTGGGGTGCGTTTTTCTTAACATGCGTGTTGGATGTAAAGAGGAGTACGCGGAAGGCTCCAATCCACTTTGGAGGGCTCATCACATCGTTAGCCCACTATCTTGGGTTAAATTTCTCCCAGCTTACTCCCCTCTCCAACCAGAGCAAAGTCAACCTACAACATCTTCATCGCTCCAGCCTTATCCTGCTTCGTGATGGTCTGGCATATGCACATTGCCATGTTAATCACGTCTATCAAGAGTGTTCACTTCCAGACCCTGTCTTCAACATTGAGGGCGCTCATCATTTCAGGTGGCCTGTCATCGCCATCGAGAGCTTGGATGAAGATGGTGGCAACAACGATAACGACAATGATGGCGACGAGCATGAAGAGGAAGAGGAGGCTTTCACTCCTCTTCGGGCACGAGTGGCACCCAGGAAGCGTCCCTGCATGCATCTGGGTGCATCTTCTTCTTTGCAGCCTCCGCCACCACAGTCCTCGCAACAAAGAGAGGATGTCTACTCCATGCAAGGGATGTATGCAATGCTGCAGGATATTCATCAGACGCAGCAGCAGCATACATCATCATATGCCGGTATTCAGGACATGACGAACCAACTATTAGATAATCTGAGGGCAATTTTTTAAAATGAGCGCCTCCTCCTTGACAACAAACCACACATCCACGACATGTTGCATAGGATGGAGATGCAGCAGCAGCCCTTCTACGATCATTACTGGATCCAGAATTACTTTGGGGGGTATCCACAACCTCCGCCTATGCCCCAGTATGATCCGAGCTTTCAGGGGCAGTACCCGTCTTGGGACCCCACGGCCCCACAGTACCCGCCTCCTCCGGAAGAATGATCGGTATCTCTGTTCCACCTTTTAAGGTTGTTTTTTACTATGAGGCCATAGTCGAATTCAAGCTTGGGGGGGTGGAACAGCTCTATCCTTAGTTTTTAGTTTTTATTGCTTTGTCTTTTGTCTTTTTGTTCTTGCAGTTTTTAGTTTGTTTGTAGGATCCACACTCTATCTAGTGTAATTGTGGATGTCTTAAGTCATGTGTCATCTCGTTGATTGTACATGGGAATCAGGGGCAAAAATTAAAAATTGTAAGTGTTTTGCAAGCTTTTGTTGTTCAACTTTGAGCACATAACTTAAGGAAATGATTGGGTTTGTCAACTCTAGAATAGGATATCACAGCTGTACATTCCTAGGATTCATGAAAAGTGGATGGAACGGGTTGTTTGAGCCCAAAATGATCAAATGATAATGAGACTTTAATTTGAAGTAAGAGAGAGAAACCTCTTAATTACCACACAGGTCAATAAGGAGGGACACATAATAATTTTCAAAGGTTTAGTCAATTAGTCTTGTGATCTATCCACCCCATTGCTTTCATAATCCACCTTAAGAACTGGAAGTACATTACAGTTTTAATCTCTTTGATTGCATTACATGCACATTATCCTTAGATGCATCTCATTTAGTTCCATAATCATCATTTTGTAGCTGCATTCACATTTTTATGCATATAGTACATCATGTATCTTATTTCTTCTGAAACATTAAGGGTGATGAACTTGTTCCATACCTTCTGAATGCTTCAAGTGTAAATTTGTGCAACAAGAAGTGAGCCCGACAAATAATTCTTTGTCAATTATGGATATAAGGGCCTTAAAAAAAATTAAAATAAAAAAGGAGAATTGAGAAGTAAGTAGTAATGAGAGGGAGAAAGGAACAGAGTATCACCTGCATATTAAGAAGGATAAGTACATGATGTAGTTTTCTTAGATATTCCATCTCACTTTGAGATGGAATGATAGTGCATGCATCATTACACCCAAATGTAGGCATTAAGGCATTTTCATTTGCATATGCATCCATTAGGGCATTTTTGTCTTATGCATGTTGAAACTGTATAATGCTTCCATTTCTTCCATGAGCCACCCATTCCATCCACTCGTTGCTCGAATTGGTAGGCCACCCATGATATTCTCCTCATTCATTAATATCAGGAGAACTGCATCCATGTAGATGGTAGTTAGGGTGAGCAACAAAGAATAGGAGATCACAAGATGCACCGAGCCTGAACCAGAGAATTTTATTATGTTAACTGCCTTATATGATAGTGTTCATCAATTTTGAGGTAGATATCTTTTATGGATGATTACTTTTGCCTTCAGGGTAATTATCATTCCGTGATTAGTAAGGGCCGGTTTGTGAATGTCTGGTGGGAATCATATAGTGATGTTTGTTGTGATAATCTGTTCTTTAGTTGACCCTCACAATTTTATTCTAAAGTTTAGTTGCTCGAGGGCGAGCAATGTTCAAGCTTAGGGGAGTTTGATGCGATGATTTGGAGTCGCATTTATAGACTTGTTTTACTTGTATTTTATGCATTTATTGGTCATTTTCGTGGTTAATATTGCATAATTTTTATTTACTTTGGTCTATGACCCTTCTAAACATCAATTCTCCCTTATTCTAGTGTTTTGAGCATAAATGATTACAATAATATGTTTGATTTCGGCTTATGTGGGTTTGTGTTGCAATTTCAGGAAAAATGCATATCTGCTGCTGTCGATACCATCGACAGTGGTTGATACCATCGACACAACCATAGGTTGCCAGCTACAAGGAGCAGCACAGAGTCGATACCATCGACGGAGAAGTCGATGGTAGTGACTTACCATCAGGTTGCTGGCGAGAAGACAGTCGATACTATCGACCTCGAAGTCGATACTATCGACAAGTGGAGCTACAGCGACGGAAAAGGACAAAAACAGACGCCTTAGGGTGTCGATACCATCGACCCGCGTCGATGGTATTGAGTCAGGATCAGGTGCAGCAAAGAAAGAAAAGAAGACTTGCCGATATCGCGCAGGGTCGATACTATCGACTCGCGTCGATGGTATCGACGCCGTCAGATGCAAGTTTGTTTCAGATTGATCTAAATCCGACGATTATGATATTTTTACAACCTAACTCGGTGATTATACCTAATGACGGTGGCCAAGAGCAATCAATCACGTCATTATCCGTTGCACACGTCCCGAGAAGGTGTGGAGAGAAGAACGGAGCCTAGAAGCATGCCCCAGCCATTCCAGAAGCTAAAGAAGACATTTTCCACCGCCGAAAGGTTGTAGATCATGCATTCCACGCCGAGGAATGCTTGGATCTTCTCCGTTCGAGGGGTTTCACTACTTTTCACATTTTTCTCCATGTTTCCCCTTTTCTCTACCATGTTTTGCTTTGAGATGAACATGTGGGGCTAATCCCCTTTGTCTTTAGGCCTGGGAGTAGCCCGAGAAAGCATTGTATGACATTTTTATCATAGTGTTTCATCATTTATCTCATAAATCCGTGATATGATTTTGTTTTCTCAATTATATTGTTATGCTTGATCACCATAATGATAATCTAATGCCCTTAATTGCTTTGAAAGAAGAATTAACGGTTGAAAAGAGACGAAATTCACATTAATTAACAAATCCCTTGAACAAGGCGATGTACGGTTAATGGTGGACACCCAGAGGTCGTTTGTAATGCACCTATTTTAGGGTATAGGTTACTACGACGGTGGAACTGACCTAGACATAGGTAGTGAATTGTACCACGACAGTGGGTAATTCTGACTACAGACCACTACCCGGATCGAGAGATGAACCTGAATTATTATATGAAAATTCATACAATGAAAACCCACTGTGAAATCGCAATCCTAAAGATCTCCATCTGAATTGATTAAATTTAACCCTTAATCGATTGCTTTGTTTTATTTTATTTTCTTTTATTTTACAACAACTCTCAAACTCTTTTAATTGGTCTAGCTGATCGCAACCAGTTAGTAGTAGTCTACCGATAGTTCAGTGTCCCTGAGTTCGACTCGGGCCTCACAAGGCCTATACTACTCTGATGCGTGCACTTGCATTCTACGCACGGTAAAATCGTGTCAGTGGGTGATGTTTCTTATGAAAAGTCATTTAATAAAAATTATTCAAAAGTCATTTAATAAAAATTATGTCAAGTTCATCGTTATAAGTATATCATATATTTTATATGTGATCAACATTGCTTATTATATTTGTAGTTCTATTTTTACAAATCCATTGGACAAAATGTCCCTAGTTCAAGGATCAAAGGAGCTTTATAGTTTGTGTACGATTATATACATCAACGACATTGTTTTGTAGTGTTGAATTCAATGATATAAACACTCATGTATATAGAATAAAATCTTAGATATAGTTTGTTTCCAAGGAACTCATGTATTCATTTTTAGAATACATGTCTACTTGGTTTCTTTTTCATGAACAATTCATGAATCCAATTTACATGAATTTGTGGTGTTTATCTATGTTTTTCTTGATGAAATAACTATATGTGACACCTACTTAAACATGTGGACCCATTATGGATAGCATGGGGTTATTTTTTCCTCTAGTTCCATTAAACTAAGAGGAGTGCTACATTATGTCAAACAAACAAGTTGATGGAAATGAGGGTATGATTCATAGATTATTCTAGGTACCCTCTATGAAATATGCAAAGTCAAGGTGATACAAATTGATATCCTTTAGCCTTGAGTATTGAAAGAAATATGAGATATCACATGAGGAATCAGATTTTGGAGGTTTAGATATATGCTAAATTGACTCAATAAATTTGTATTACATGTGTTTATCCAATTTGGATCTTATGCATTGACCTAATCATTGCTAGTGGAATGTCATCTATTTTTAAACACGGTGATGCACACCCAATTGATTGTATAGGCAATGTCATAAGCATAAAGTATCATTGTGCATCTCTCTTTCTCTTGCTAGTGCATGTGGTATGAAACCTATGCACCATCATAGATCACAAGTTATGGGTCTGATCAACATATATTAGGATATGACATTAAGTTAGGAAATACAAATACTTGAATTAGATATTCATATAAACCAAATCATATAAGATGTTAGAGAATAACTACTTGGTAAAGGACATATATCTCATTTTAAGGGCAACATGATCTTTTTTTAAACCATATTACACAAATCATAAAATAATAATTGTAAAGTTGTGCATGGCTATGAATTTTAATAAAATTACAGTGGCAGAACTTAACAAACTATGTATATTTTTTATTTGGGTGGAGGCAGTGCTTAGGGAATATAGGATTGTTCAATCTCTTGAGAAAATTTTAAAAGAAGTCTACATATCTTGTTCATTTTCATTGGACAAAACATAAGATCAAGTGAAAACTCCTTGGGCCATACTTCTTCTTCTTAGAGTTTCCTAGACATCATGCAGTCAATAGTGTAGAAATTGGTCACAAATGTCAAATGGTGGTAAAGGAATTTCATACTCAAATATATTAGTAAAGTTATTAATCACATCCTATCTTATCTCCTTCACCTCCACTCTAGGTTATTCTTACTATTTATGGTGTCAGCTTTGTTTACGACGCCACTACTAGATTAGTGCCATTCATCTATACATCAATTCCATCATTAGGTTGTTGGGATTTTCTTTTACAACCTCTACATGTCCATGCTTACGCTATGTTTTATGTGAATTAGTTGATTTCTCAAGGGATGATGGTGAGTTTATTTTATTTGCTTCATCTTCTTTGTGTATGCTGAGATTGATGTGTTGGAAGACAAGAAAAGATCACTTGAGAAATGGCTATTTTAGGAATAAGGTGGGGTGGAGAATATTGAGGACAAGTTGTGTGAGGGACAACTCAGATGGTACTAAGGTGCCTATACAAAGTAATGTTATTTAGTCAAGCACAATTAATAGAAGAAGAGGAAAACCTAAATTAACATGGGAAGATCTTATAAAGAGATGTTTTGAATCTCTACATCTCTAGAAAAATATGAACCATGATAGTGTTGAATTTAAATTAAGGATCCATGTAGTTGACCCCAACATAGTTGGGACTGAGGATCAAATGATGATTATGATCTTCTTTCAAGTAATTGATTTTGTACATATTGTTTCATATCATCATGGTGTCATTATACTGCACATTATGGTGATGTAGTAGTCAGTGCTTCCACATTTTGAGTGTGGACCATCATAGAGGTTTAGGAAAATACGACATTATGTAGGAAGTGGAAAAAAAACTGACATTTTCCCATTAACTAGCAGATCAATTCAATAACTATGTAATGGGAAGGATGGTTTCACGAAGATATAGCTAGTCCTGGAGCAAGTCCAGTGACAATCCTCGTCGATGTATATGTTCTATCTTGGACAGTGGTTGTGCAGCTCCTAGTCACACTCGGACTCGTCTGACTGCTCATCCACAGGTAGTAGACTCAGACAACTGATGCAGTGGCTCCTCAGATCTCACCATAGACTGCGAGTTGACATTGCCTTCCTAGCAGCGGCCAATAGAATCCTACCACTAAAGTAGTCTACACGGACCAACTAGAACTCTTATCATCCTGTAGGAATAGACAGGAAGGAGTTGTACCTCCTGTTGGAGTACTATTCACCAACATGTTGTCCCACAACAATGATCCTCAGTTGTTTATCTCCCATGGCTATCCCTCCCTAGTCGGGTAGGACTTTCCTGGGCTCTCGTGGTTACCACAACCAGAGAGGACAATAATTGTCAGATCAACTAATTCTCAATTGTTTATGCAGTAGTTGTGTTCTGGGAAGCCCTCAGTATCCCTCTATATATAGGAAGGGTTAGTGTTAGGGTTCTCAGTCCTTGGACAATGCGGGACTAAAGTGGGAGTGGAAAGGATAAGAAGATCTTGAACTTTCAAAACTTTTATGGAAGTTTCACAACCTACATGCGACGAAATGGTCATCTCACCCAGCGAGATGGTCATCTCGCCCTGTGAGATGGTCATTTCTCTAAGCAAAATGAATGTTTTGCCAAGTAAAGTAGCCATTTCGCACCTTCCAGTTTTGTACATATGTTGGCAGTTTGATTCCAATTAGTACTCAACTTGACATACACCCAAAACGGGTGTTTGGTGCAACTGAGATGGGCGTCTCGCACTAAACCAAATAGCCATTTGGTGCAACTATGATGGGCGTCTCTCACCAAACCAAATGGCCATTTGGTGCAACTGAGACGGGTGGCTCACACCAAGCCATACGACCGTTACACACAAGCGAGACGGGTGTCTCGTAGCCTAGGTCAGGTAGAATTCCGACCAATGTGCAATACAATCAGTTGTGCAAAACGGTCATCTCTTAGCTCAGGTTAGGTAGAATTCCAACTAATGTACAATACAATCAGCTTGACACTCTAAACAAAAGTATTAACACTTCAATTGATCATTTGGAAGCCTAGTCAGCTGATCCATTATGTGAATTGAAATACCTAAACACTTTAGTAATCGATTCAATTATCATTCGAGATCAAACTCCTCTTCTATTTGAGTTCCTATGTGTGTGACCCTATAGGTCCCATATCAGATCGGCAGTGAATGTCCATAACTAGCTTATGACATCACAAGCAAAGAATGGTGCCTAGTCACACATCATTGCTATCTAAGTGAATGGAAAGTTGGAGAGCAACTTTAGTGTTTGTATAGTTATTTTGTCACTGATATCCAGATTGAACTAGAGGCATGGATAACTCATCCTCATTATTATTTAATCTTGTTCCTTGAACCAGAGCAGACTGCATGAGATATATATAGTCTCAATATCACATATTGACTCACATGCATATGGCCATACTTTTCTCAGTCTTGCTAATCAAGAGGCCTTGGATAGCATACTCCTATCAGAGGGACAAATCTCATATCTATCACTCACAGTCAATCCCCATGTGTTGAAGTCACCCAATCATCACCGTTATAATAACCCATGTTTTGGGACTGCATTTGATGATGTCAAACTGTACCAAACGACATGTAATGAGTGTAGTGATTTCAGGTCTAAGAACCACAATCACCACCATCATTGTGAGAGATGAATATGACTTCCATGATTATGGCTTCCATGTGTCAGTCTCACAGTGGGTCTGTCTGATACACTGTGCTCTAACATGTATCTATGTGCTTGATATGATATTGCCATATCATGACTAATGAGACATAGTCATCAACCAACTTACACTTTGATGTTATGTGTTGTTTCTATCTATCTACATTCCATAATAATAGTCGATTAGGTACATAATGAGAAAGTATATACTCTTAACATCTGCATGATCTCATTCTACCAAGTCATGTACTTGAAGACATATGTCATTTAGTAATATCATTATCTAGACATTTATTATGTAATTCATTATCTCATAACTGAATATACAAAATTAATTGGAAGCTTGCCTTTATTATTATCAAATTGGGTATCTAATGCCATATCCCAATCATCATATGATTAGCTCTCTAGGCATACATACCAAAAGACTCCCACTTGCACTTAGAGTCAATCACCTAAGGATCTCATCCTGAGTGACCTAACATCACCTTCATGCTTCTGTTGCACAAGTGCTTTTATAGTGAGTTTAGCAATGCTTCCCTTAAGTCGACATTTTGCAAATTTTACTTCTCTTCATTGTACGACTATTCATATGAGATGGAATTGTCATCGTATGCAATCTAAGATTCCTAACAAGTAGCTCCATTGTTGTCATCAGTATTTCTACTATATCATTGATGGTTTGGAACATCAAATAAGTTCACCCATATGAACTTATTGATCCATACAATATCCTCTATTGTTATTATAACACAAAGATACTCATCTTATTTTGTAGATTTGAACAATTGTCATTAGCTCAGAACTCTTTCTAGCTTACAATTTCTCATTTAATGCCAGACATAAATTTAGATTGTGATTGTTTTGTCAGTTTGGAAGCTTGCATGGGTGTAACCCTTTACATCTAACTCTTCCTTATTACCATAACCAAGGAACCAATCTTTTAAGTGCTTCATAAGAACATAAGAATGTTCATTATGGTATTCCAATGACTCTCACTGGTATCTGGCATATACCCTTTCATCATGTCCAATACATATGAGATTTCTAGGAAGGTATATATGTGTTTTCTCATCATGTCAAAACATATGAGATGGTTGGATGTCCACTCCTCATGTCCAATACATACGAGATCCCCATATATCTTCTTGTCATGTCCAATACATACGAGGTAATGGGATAAGTACATAGCATTGAATTCAAGATAGATCCAATGGCATCTATCCATGTGTCCCTATTCTTCATAAGAACTAGGACCTAGGCTCTTGAAAGACTAAATCCATGGAACATGGACAAGTTTTCTCTCATTTAGTCTTGCATGTTGAACACTTCAACATCTTACCGATGTATGTGCTTTTACTTTGGTCAAGAATCTTTCTAGATCTATCTCTATAGACCTCTATGCCTATCATATAGGATTCTTCGCCTAAACCTTTCATATAGAAGGTACATTCCTTGCCATGTTTTAATATCTGCAGGATAAGGACATTATTCCCCATCATTATGTATAATATAAAATATGCTCCCACTAAATCTTTTGTAATCACATATTCCATCTTCATTGTTACTCAAATCAAACCCTTTGATTGTCTTATCAAATAGAAGATTCCACCTCTAAAATGTTTTCTTCAATCCAAAGATGGATCTTTGTATCTTATAGACTATTTTTGCATTAATAGATTTATAAAACCATTAGGTTGTGTCACATACACATCCTTTTAATTATTCCAATTAACCAATGCAGTTTTAACATCCATATGCCAAATTTTATAGTCATACTAAGCTGCAATAGCAAGCATGATCCTGATGGACTTAACTATGATAACTAGAGAAAGACTTCATTATGTTCAACACCTTGAACTAGTTTGAAAATCTTTACATCTAATTTACCCTTTCAAGTTGGTCTTCTTATAGAAACTCAAATGGACCCAATGGGTTTTACCCCTTCAGGTGGATCCACTAAGGTCATACCTTTGTTGGTTAACATGGATTCCATCTTTGGCCTCAAGCCATTTCTCATATCTAGTTCCTCAATTGTTTCTAGATAGGTACCAGATAGGTACTTGAATCATCTCTATGATCAACTTATCACCTTCTAGAGTTATAAGATATCATAGTCTTTCAAACTCAAGGTGTTCCACTAAAACTATGAGTTTTGTGTTTACATAAGGAACTAGAGATTCCACAACAACTTGTGATTCTCCTTGTTCCTATCGTACCTCTTTAGGTTCTATGTTTTCATAATTGTCTCAAACATTTTGAGTTCAACTTTTACTCCCACTGATTCCATTAGGACTAATTTCCATTTAGGAATTCAGCCATCTTATCAGCAAACACTTTGTTGTCAGGCCGGAATATAAATAGTATTCAACAAGATAACATTAATGTGATTTATGGATAAAGCCTTTTAAGAAACTATTTTCTTATACAAGCTTTCAATCCCAGTCACAACAGAAAACTCATCGGGACACTTCCCATGCCATATCTCATATGGTGTCTTTTGTACCATTTTATATGGTACATTGTTTAGTGTTTAAGCAATTGCCCAAAAAAATTGTAAGATTAGCTAGATTTTACTGATATTCTCACCATGACTTAATAGGGTGTGATACCTTATTTCTGACACATCAGTATGTTTTAGGTGGAGTTCATTATGATACACAATCAAGATCTCCCAAAAGGTCCTCAAATTTTTGGTTTATATATTTCAACATCATTCATATCAATGTATCTTAATACTTTTATCAATTTAGTTACATACTTCATTTATGATTTCCTTGAACATTTCAAGAGATCCAAATTTGTATTTCATTAAATACAAATTTCAATATCTACTGATTGTATCTGTAAATATAATGAGGTTCTTGTAACTACCTTTAGCATTCATCCAAAAAGGTCTATGTACATCAATATGTACTAGTCCTAATGGAATAGTTGATCTCCCGCTACATCTAGTGAAGATACTCTTGTCATATTGCACAAAAAATAAGACATGTATGTCTTAATTGGTTCAATAACCAAAAGCATCTAGATAACCTTCATATGGATTCTAGAAATGCACTTTTGGTTTATGCGCTCTAGATGACAGTGCTATAGGTATCTGAGTTATCAGGTCATTCAATATATGTGTCATACGCATTTGATTTTACAACTATCAAGTATAGTTTATGAGACATAAGGCATCGCCATAAAAGATCATAATGTTCTTATCATACAAAACATATGATGTTTGGCAATTACACAATAGCAATTCACTAATTCTATTATGTGCCCATGAGTTACAACCTTTAATCATAGTGGTAGCAATCCTTGCTCCACATAGTTCTAGGTTACTTCTTCTCAGGTCTTGAAGTAGAGATCTCTACCTCTATCTTCTACTTGAGATTCTTTATGAAGAGGATAATTCCTTTCCAATGTCCAAACAAGTGATAATGGTGTCACATTATTTTCTTTATCCTTTAAGTGAAAGGGACATATTCCTTTTACACTTAACCTTCTCCATATATTGAGTGTAGAGGACTTGGGCTTTATCTTAGCCTCATAACACTTATTGGCCTTGCTTTTTCCCTAGGACTCACTTCCGCTGATCACCATCACGAATTTGTCCTTGTTCTTCCTTGCTTTGGAATCAACATGCCAAACATTTGATAAACTGACTATATGATTCAAGAAAAGCTTGCATAATCATATTCATGGTCAACTCTTAACCTAAGATAAATCCTAATTAGTCTACATGTCCAATCACATTGATCACATGAGGTTCTACTGGACCTCCCTTTGTCAGTTTGCACTCAATTAGCACTTTGGAGACATTATACCTTCTTTGCTTTACATGATTCTTAAGATGTGTTACCATCTTGAGAATGTCCATGTATTCATGTTGATCATGCAACTCATAGTTCATACAATAGAGAATTAGGTATTCAAATGTCTATGGCATCATTAACATGCTTCCAATAAGAATCCAATAGCCTTAGGCGCATTTGGAGTGGGTTCCTCTAGCATTGGTCTATCAAGGACAAAGAGCTTTTACTCATTTATGAGAACATTTCTCAAAGTCCTTAACTAATTGTGAAACTTTATCCCGCTATTGTCCTTCTTGAGGATTGATCACAATTTGAATGTGTTTGTGTTTGACATTTGATTCTACAAAGAAATATTGCAACATTTAAAAAAAAATTGATTTGATTTCATTTGATAATTTGACGATATTAATTAGGTCTTTAATTAACTACCACTCCCACTATTTTATTTGAATTGACATCCCTCAATATCAATTTGAAATATTACAACATATAATATTCTAGTGAGGCGAGATCTATATTTCATCAAGTCACGAGTCGGATTTTTCCGATCGTCCACAACCTAACTATGTAGGTAGGCCATCATGCCAATTGAATCATATGAAACTCTTGCATAGATGATTTGCACAACTCCTTGACATAATCATTTGCATGCCTCTAGGCTTGGGCTCTCCAAGTCACTAGTTAAGCTTGACCCAATAGCCAATAGAATGGATACACACCATGCTTTGTGCAAATCTACATATCTACCATCACACTTCCACGAGATAGATGTCGCACCATGCTTTGTGCAGACCTACACTTGGTTGATCAAGTTTTTCATGTGTATTACTAATGAAAGGCATCTAAGACTTAATACTATATTTGAGGGAGTTTGTTTGTATAAATATATATATACTTTATCCAATCACCACATATATTGTATGTATCATATACATGCTATAACCACAAATGAGTAAATGCAATAAATAAAACACACAAGCGATGGTTATGTCCATACTAATGTAATTCTTTGGAGCCAAGAAATTACTACAACCTATGGTACACATCATATGCAACCTATTTTTGGTGATGATTTGTGCCCAAACCAATCTGGGTTGATCGGTTCAACTCTTGAACCAGTCGACTCGTCTCCTAGTCACTCAGTTGGGTTCATTTGAAATGATCATCTGGTTGACACCACCAGATGGTCAGTTGGGCCACTAGTCGATCGGTTCGTCCTCCTATCGTCAGGCCTCCTCAGTCCTCCAGTCGATCGGGTCATCTCACAAGTCGGTCGTTTCATCTTTTGTAGATCGTCATCTCACATTGAAACATATATTAAAACTATCCTATTTCTTATTATATGGTATATGGGAAAACCTTGAGTTACATTCAAGGGGAAATAGGAAGAAGAGCATTAATTTACATGTGGAAAGGAGAGAGAGACTCGATACACAAACCGATTAACAACATGAATAAATAACCACAACCATGCACACACAAATCAGGGGTTTTGGCCATAACCATGCTTTACATCCACCATTAAAATCGATTTTATGGTGACACCTGTAAATTTCATATATATATATAACACCCGGGCCCACTGCCCAAGGCTCTAGTAGAGTTTCAGGAATGACGACTGGCCCCACAGACCACCACTAGCCTTAACTGCGCACTTTGTCCTCACTCACATTCATACCAAGATCAACTTCTCGATAGGTCACCCATCCCAGTACTACTCCAAGTTGAGCATGATTAACTATGGATTTCTTAGTGATAGGCTCCCGGAAAAGGAGGTGCACCTTGGTGATATGGGTAGTCCAATCATTCCTTATACGATCATTATATCTGAGGCCTCAAATCCTGGGATGTTACAATCTCCCCACTTAGATTCTTGACGTCCTCGTTAAGGTTCAACTATATGGCCTCATAATCTGACCCCATTTCAGTGCAGACCCACAATGGCCCATGGACATCCAGCTCTCGATCACGGAATACCAACATAAGGGTGGCTACATCTATCATGGACAACCCTTTCCTACATGCCTGGACCGTACGACTCAAGACTGGCATGCCATGCCCATCTTGGCCCCACCTAATGGAGGAGTTATGGCTTTGATACCATTTGTAATGACCCCGCCTCCCGGTAACCCCCAATTAAGGGAGACCAAGAGGTCAAAGCCGTTATCCCAATTTTCGGATCGAAGGTTTGAAAAATAATCAATAATAATTATTAAATTATACCAGACTATACTGAAAAGTTGTAATAAAATATAATTTTGCATACCTTTTAAAAAACTTGGATTTCTAAACTTCTATCCACATACGGAAACTATTCTAACTAATCCTCCTTGCACTTTAATTCATGTATTCACAATATGCCAATTTACTGTTTGTCCATTTGGGATTTTGTACCTAAATCGCCGACAAACAAAACGTCGATTAGTATAACAGATTATACTGGTATGTGGGGGAATACAAAAATTGTGCAACTATTGTAACAATGTAATTAATAAAATATCATTTAACAACCAAGGTTACATCTTAAGAAATACTACTCAATCCTTACCTATCCCCTATCTCTGTGATGCCCCTGTAGTGGACTTGGATACTAACTCTCTCATATGGTAGATCCTTACCCCCATGGCCCTACCTCACAGGTAGCCAATACTTAGGGTTGCGGAGTCGCATGGACCTACCCAAAGGTAGCCCAATCCCTGACTCCTAGTGACTTGATGGCCCCATTGGTAGCCATGTACTAAGTCATCCAATGACCTGATGGACCTACCCCATAGGTAGCTATGTACTAGGTCAATCAAGCTACATAGGGGACTAGGATCTGAGCTAGTAGGCATATATCTTAGGTGATAGTCATATCCACATTATAGTTTGCATGAATTAAATTCATCCAATAGTTTAATTCAAATCACCGATGAAAACTTCTGAAATCCTCAAAAAACTAATTTGGTATATTCATAAGTGTAACCACATATTTGTGATTGCAAATTTTGAGACAGAATCAATTAAGTAGAGAAAACCCAACCAAGTAAGCAAGTATGCACAAAAATCCTAAATTAAACATACAAATTTTCTTTTATCAAGATTTATCCAAACCCATCTCGTTTCTTAGGATTTCTATTCCAATTTTAGGGTTTCCTTTGCAATTAGGGTTTTTCCTCCACTTTTAGTATTATAAACCCTAATTCAACAAAACTACATAAAAACCTTAAATTCATCATCTTAACACTCCTAACAGGCTTAGGATCATTTATGGTAACATATTTCCATAATCTGATTTAAACAAAGTTTTTTTCTTCTTTTAGCCTAAATTAGGGTTTCTATATGTATTATCCTTCATACATAGATTAAAACCCTAAATTAGTCAACTTTTCATGTAAAACAGATTGAAACTCTACTTTAATATTCAACAGGTTAATACTTCTCAAATTAACCAATTAAACCTTAAAGATTCATCCTTTATACTCAATTAGGGTTTTTAACTACACTTTTAATACATTTCTTATCAAATTACTATACTTTTGCAAAACGAGACAGAAACAGGTTACCAAACCATTTTTATCTTGTTCCTTGTATTTTCCTGATCAACTTTCATATATAAAGTTTGTTAATCTGAGATTCCTAGAGATTTCTATGAATTTCATAAGAAAAAACTTTTTTCTGGATTTTCGGTCAGAGAGAGCTATTTACCAAAATTTCTCATCCGTTTGATCGATGCTCCGCTGGTCCACCCCTTGGATCTGAAGCTTCGTGTCGCGCACCTCCACTCGCGAGGTTAGTAAGCCAGTTGGGCCTGGGACTGTAGGATATCTTCACGAGACCACGGTGGAACTTGATCGAGCGGCTCCTACTGTTCGTCCTCCTCCCTTCCTAGCCCACAAACTGCAGTGGCGCCGCGGCGGTGCTCTCACCAGAGAGAAGTCGATCGATGGACAGAGAGGGACTTAGGGCTTAGGAAGCGGCCGTCTGGGTTTGTGAGGATGCGAGGAAGCGAGAGGGGGTCCTTTTATAGGATTAGGGAGGGTCCTCTTAGGGTTTCTCAACCCCGTCGCCGCCCTCACCTTCAGGTGATTTTGGTGTTTCTTCTAGACGTCTCCAGAGGTCGATAAACTAGGGTCTAGGAGGTTTGGAACTCCCTCCAAGATTCAATGGGACTATTTCCAGGCTTGCACATGCCTTGGATCGCAAGAAAATCAAAGGGGAAACTTCCCCAGATTCAGTCTATAATCTGAGTTCCTTTAGAACTTGATGATGTGCGGCCCTTATTGGATCAAGATCCAATGGCCCCTATTACTTGCGCTCAAACAAAAGGAATATAAATTCCTTTATTCAAGATAATTCCATATGTTTTAGGATAATTTGAAAAATCCATAACTCTTAATCCGTAGCTCCTTTTTATCTCAAATTTTAAGGGAAACTCACTAAAGCCTTAATCTTTCATCATGCCAAATTTGGGATTATTATCTAAAGAAAACGGGTCCTTTTCTTTAGTTGCAAGTCATCACTTAATTATATACATTTTTCACATATTTTCTTTTTCCCTTGTCATTAAATTATCATCTTGGATTCCTTAGACCTCAAGGAACCCTAAAGGCACAAAATCTCACCTTGGGAAATATTCCTTTGCCTTTTCCTCTTATTCTTTTATCCATTTTCTTATTTATCCCTTTATTCAAATAAATTCATTTTCCTTTTCTTTTCTTTTTATTTCAATTGGGCTTAATAGCCAGTAGAGCCCATTAAGAAAACAAACAATGTTATTATGCATAAAAATCATTCAATTCAAACAAATAAATAAACCATTGATTTCATTTATATTTTAAAAGGACATTTAAAAATCTCATTACATGGTTTAGAAAAATTGGGTTATAACATCATCCCCTCCTTATAGGAATTTTTCCCTCAAAATTCAACAATCAAACAAACAAATCAGGATATGCTTTCTCCATATCTGTCTTTAGCTCCCATGTGGCTTCATCCTCTCCATGGTGCTTCCAAAGAACCTTTACCATCTCTATATTCTTATTTTTGAGCTCTTTCACCTTGGTATCTAGAATCCACAAAGGTAACTCAGGATAAGTTAGCTTCCCTTGAAGCTCAATGGGTTCAATGCTCAGCACATGGCTCGGATCTTCCACATATCGCTTCAGATTGGATACGTGAAACACATCATGCATCATACTATATTGAGGGGGTAACGCCAAACGATATGCGGATTCACCAATCCATTCTAACACCTCAAACGAGCCCACGTATTGGGGACTCAACTTTCCTCTATTCTTGTCTATAGCTCGAAGCGGTCAGATTTTTAGAAAAACATGTTCTCCCACCGTGAAATGCACATCAGTCTGCCTCACATCAACATATGACTTTTGTCAATCCTGGGCTCTCTTTAGCTTTTTCCTGATCAAAGCGATTTTATCAGCATACACTTAGAGTTCATCTGACCTCAATAGGGTCCTTTCACCAACATCATCCTAGTGAAGTGGTGACCGACACGGTCTCCCATAAAGAGCTTCATACGGAGGCATCCCAATACTGGCTTGGTAGCTGTTATTGTAGGCAAAATCAGCTAATGGTTAGTACTGCTCCCATGATCCACCCCAATCGAGCACACAAGCTCTTAGAAGATCCTCTAAGGTCTGGATTGTCCTTTCTGACTGACCATCTATCTGGAGTGATAAGTGGTATTGAACTTCAACCTTGTACCAAGTTCCTCTCGAACTTGCTTCAACAACTTGGAAGTAAACTTTGGATCTCTATCGGAGATGATGGAACTGGGTATGTCATGCAAACGCATTATCTCTCTGATATATAGCTCAACTAAGTGTGACACTTTGGCAGTGGTTTTTAGGGCAAGGAAGTGTGCTGACTTGGTAAGGTGATCTACCACTACCCATATCGCAACATGACCTCTCTTGGTCTGGAGTAGACCCACCATGAAATCCATGGTGATATGCTCCCATTTCCACTCTGGAATCTCTATAGACTGTAAAAGTCCACCGGGTCATTGGTGTTCATCCTTCACCATTTGGCACGTAAGACATCTGGCCACATATGTTGTAATGTCTCTCTTCATTCTTAGCCACCAAAAAAAACCTCTGCATGTCCTTAAACATCTTGGTAGTTCCCGGGTGCACCGTGTACTTGGAACCATGAGCCTCTTGTAGGATACGTTCCTTCAGCAGTGAATCTTTAGGAACCCATATTCAATTCTCGAATATGATCCCTCAGTCTATTCCCAATGAAAGGTGGGTTTGTGGCTTCTTCATCAAGCCCTTCATCTTGTCAATCTCCCCACTGGCCAACTGTGTTGTGACAATTTCACCCAACAATTCTGAGTGTATTTGAATGTTGGCCAATCAAACTCGATCCTCTAACGGTTGTGGAGTCCACTCCACTAACTCTTCTAAACTCTTCCACTAACTGGACAAAACAGATGCACACCTGAGCTGTTTTTGACTCAAAGCATCTTCTATAACATTCGCCATTCTTGTATGATAGGCGATGGTGAATTCGTAATCCTTCATGTACTCCATCCATCGTCACTTTCGTAGGTTTAAGTCTCTCTATGTCAGGAGGTACTTCAGGCTTTTATGGTCAGTGAGGATCTCAAAAGTAGCACCATACTGGTAATGCCACCAAATCTTCAATGCATGGATTATAGCAGCTAGTTCTAAGTCATGCGTCAGGTAATTCACCTCGTTGGGCTTGAGTTGTCAGGAGGCATATGCATATACATGCCGATTCTATTCCAACACACAACCAAGTCCCATCTTTGATGCATTGGTGAAAATCATGAAACCCTCATTGCCTGATGGTAGAGTCAAAATTGGGGCAGTGACTAGCTTCCCCTTCACCTCCTAAAAACAAGTGTCACATACATCGGACCACACGAACTTCACATCCTTCCGAGTCAACATGGCGAAAGATAAGGCGATCTTGCAGAAATCCTTGATGAAGCGCCAATAGTATCATAACAACCCCAAGAAACTGTGAATTTCTGAGGAATTCTTTGAGGTAGGCCAGTCTTGAACCGCCGACACTTTAGTTGGATCTACGGAGATCGTTCCTCCTGAGATGATGTGTCCAAGGAAGATGACTCATTCTATCCAAAACTCACATTTGGAGAATTTCTCATAGAACTTCTACTTTCTCAAGATATCAAGGACTCTACTTAGGTGGTCTCGTAGTTGATCTAAGTCATCAGAATAGACCAAGATGTCGTCTATGAACACTATGACAAACTAGTCAAGGAAAGGTTGAAACACGCTATTCATAAGATTCATGAAAACACTGGGTGCATTGGACAACCCAAAAGGCATAACCACAAACTCATAGCGGCCATAACGTGTTCTAAAAGTGGTTTTCGGGATGTCCTCATTCTTGACTCTCAACTGGTGGTAACCTAATCTCAAGTCAATTTTGGAAAAGACTCGAGAAGACTTTAACTGGTCAAACAAGTCATCTATCCGGGGTAAAGGGTATTTGTTCTTAATGGTAGCCTGATTGATCATTCGGTAGTCTATGCACATTCGGAGTGAACCATCCTTTTTCTTTATGAAAAGAACCGGTGCTCCCCATGGTTATGTGCTAGGGCAGATAAAACCCTTGTCTAGCAATTCATGTTGTTGTTTCTTCAACTCAAGCAACTCAGTAGGGGCCATCCTATAAGGTGTTCTTGAAATAGGGCTTGTCCCGAGAGCTAGCTATATGGAAAAATCTACCTCTCTCTCAGGAGGAATCCCAGGTAGATCATCTGGGAAAACATCTGCATAGCTCCTGACTACCTCTATTTCTTCTAAGGGTTGTACCTTAGGTTCTGGCTCAGTAACTATTGCTAGGAAAGCTTGACACCCTTTACTCAACATCTATTCTGCCTTCACGGCTAACACATACAGGCTGGTGGTGGCATCTTTCCTACACCTAATGATGAAAGGTGGGTGACCTGGTTTCTTAATGATCACTTTATTTTCCCTACAGTCAATATTGGCCCTATAAGTATAAAGTTGATCCATACCAATGATCACATCAAAGTCATTCATATCAAGAAGGATAAAGTTTGTAGGAAACTCATGATCTCGATATTTCACAGTTATCACCAGAGTTTTCAAAAGAGATGTAAAGATCTGACCACTCGGGGTTGTAACATCTAATACATACCCTAAATCATTGATATCCAAACAAAGAATAGTTGTGAGGTTTCTCAAAATGAACGTATTAGTTGATCCATAGTCAAATAAAGCTTTTACATTGTGTCCCATGACTTCAAGCATGCCTACATTGTTTTTCACCATACTTTAGACCATTACATGCTTATCTTAAAACATAAAAGAAAACTCTAAGGGTTATTACCCTCGATCAACTGATTAGCATTTGCTTGAGCCTCCTCATTGTCAATAGAAAACACTCGAGCTTGTCTTCTTTCTCCAACAGGTGGGGCGACAGCTATAGGTGGGGCTGCCACATGTGGAGTTGCTACTGGTGGGGCTGCTACTAGTCCTGGTCCTCTTGGATCTGGCAGAGGGCAAGCAGCTTGGAGATGTCCCTCTTGTTGACAACGGTAGCAGACCTTCTTCTTATAGTTGCACTCATCGGTATGCCACTTTCCGCAGGTGCAGCATTGGGGTCAGTTGTTCTCTTGACGGGGTTTCCCTTTTCCTCCATGTTTCCCTTTGGCATGATTATTCCCTTTCTCTTTCTTGTGATTGCTCTTCTGGCCTTGGGTCCCTTCAGTGAAACCCAAATATCTCTTAGGTGGATTTTGAGCAGGCATCACTATCCTCTCCATGTCCAGGGCAGTGTTCTAAGCTTCGGCGAAGGTTTTAGGTTTACTTGCCATCACATGGGGCTTGATGGCAGGGTGAAGATGCTCTATGAAGTGATCCACCCTTCTTTCCTCATCCATCATATGCCCAAAACGCTCCAGGATTCAAAACTTGCACCCAAAATCTACCACAGATTAGTTTCCTTGAGTCATGTTGGTGAACTCCCTTTCCTTTTCTTTCTTAGCTGAGATAGTGATGAATCTAGCAGTGAAGATCATCTTGAAGTCATCCCACACCATTGGTTCTTCAACCAAATCTCGGCCCATGATGTGTGTCTCCCACCATATCTTGTTTGCTCCTTCTAGGAGGTTAGCAGCAAAGAGGACCTTCTTGCTTGATTGTACCTCAAGCATACAGAATCCATTCTCGACTGCAAGCAGCCAAGCCTCCGCCTTGTCGACTACTTCAGACTTATCATCTCCCCAAAACTTCTCGATGTTCAGCTTGATGAAGTCCAAGATGGTGGCTCCCGATTGAGGACGAACAGGAAGTGGCTTGCCATTCTCACCTCTAGCTATGTCTCAGAGGGCCAAAGCTCTAATGGCCTCTGTCAACCTCTTCTGCTGCTCCATCCACAAAGTGTCAAGGGTGTGAACCACCATGGTTGGTTTTGGACCACCATCTTGGTCCTCTTCCATCTTGGCCTCCTCCTCATACACATGTTTCTCCTCATACCCATGTTCCTCCTCTTGATCAAGGTTGTTGAAGGGTATCAGGTCAGGGTTGGGGACCTCATGTGTAGTTTCTTTAGGTCTCTTCCTCTTCTCTGAGGATTCACCACCATGGTTCCTCTTCCTCTTCTCAGAAGATACTTTTCCCTTACGTGTAGGTCCACCCCCATTGGTGGCATTCGAGATAGCCACAGTCTTCACGCGAGCCATCTGCATAAGCATACAGATATACCTTTTAGTCTATACCTTTAAGCTAATTATACTTATGTCGATGATGTCTTATTACGTATCTTTTATTAGTTTGATGGAGGATTCCTTAATCCTTAGCATACTGACCCATACCACATGAGGGTGAGGAAGAGAGAAAAAAATCCTAACCCTTAAAATCCTTAATAATTGTGGGATGAGAAGGGATGAACAAGATGAGAGAGTCCTAAAGGTATCTTATTTTGAGTCAGATCCTAAGACATTGGCCAGGCAGTCACACAGATCCGGGAGTCCTCGTATTCTGACTAGCGGTGCGGAGGAAAATATTGCCAGCCCCCGGACGTGATCCTTTTATAAAAACATCTGTCTTTCGAATAATCCTCTAATAAATCCCTCGGTTCTATGAAATTTGTAAAATTTAATAATTATGAAAGATTAAATGAGAAACCTAGGCTCTGATACCATTTGTAATGCCCGAGCCCACTGCCCAAGGCTCTAGTAGAGTTTCAAGAATGACGACTGGCCCCACAGACCACCACTAGCCTTAACTGCATGCTTTGTCCTCACTCACGCGCATGCCAGGATCAACTTCCCGACAGGTCACCCATCCCAATACTACTCCAAGCTGAGCACACTTAACTATGGAGTTATTAGTGATGGGCTCCCGGAAAAGGAGGTGCACCTTGGTGATATGGGTAGTCCAATCATTCCTTATAAGATCATTATATCTGAGGCCTCAAATCCTAGGATGTTACAATATATGTATATATATGTGTGTGTAAATTTCATATATATATATATATATATATATATATATATATTTGTGTGTGTGTGTGTATATGTATACATATATATATATATACATATATATATATACATATACACACACACACATATATATATATATGTGTGTGTGTGTGTGTGTGTCTATATATATATATATATATATATATATATATATATATATATATATATATATATATATATATATATATATATGAGTTACTTTTAGTTGCCCGCGCGGGTAACTTAATTACTCTACCCGGCAGCAATACTCCCGCAACCCGGAACCTATTTAGCGAAACCAGGGGCAACGACGACCGTCGCGGTGGCAACCGCTGCGCTGTTCCTTGCGGCGGTGTACCTGGAGCTCGACCCCGGCGGGTTCGGCCCGATGGCAGCGTTCCGAGGTTTCCTCACGCACCCAATCGACATGGCTCCTTGGTCAGAGGTTCCGTCAGACACGGACGCCGCCGACTCACTGTGCAAGTCGGAGATCCGGTTCCTCGGCCAGGTCCAGGGCCCCGAGAGCCTCGCGTTCAACTCGCAGGGTTCTGTCGATACTCCGTCTCCCTTCAACGTCCGCCGATGGTAAAGTCGTGATCGAGGAGGCACCGTTCCGGAAAGCCGCGGAGTCGCTGGGCAAAGTGCGGCCGCGCTGGGTGGTGTGGGCGTCGTCACTGGCAGCTCGTCGAGCCCGAAATCAGCCAAGTGTGCCTCGAAGTCGGCGTCGAACAGAATGCTCTGCGGCTTGACGTCCCCGTGCACGATCGTAGACCCGTGCAAGAACGCCAACCCTCGCGCTACCCCTAGAGCAATCAAATGCCGCATCGGCCAGTTGAGCACATGCCCGTCCTGGTGCGACGCCTCCTGGAGCAATGTCGCCAGGTTCCCATTCGGCGAGCTTGACCCGGAGTCATCGGAATGGGAGGAGTTCCTGCTAGGGGTCAAGGTCGGGCTGTTGTGCACGGTGCCTGACCCGTCCGACGAGTGAATCCTCGTCTGGGATGGGGAGGCGTGGCAGGACTTCGCATATGCTTCGCCCAACCGGTGAGTTTTGCTACTCAATTTTGGTTCAAATTCCCGTTGTTCTCTTATTTCGATTTTCTTATTGACGCTGATTCTTTAATTCGTATATTGTCCTCCGTTTGTTCGCTACCTACCTCGACTACTCCGCTACTACAACTCTGTGGGGCTTGCTTGTCGTTGGTGTTCATGGCGGCAGAGAACTAGAGCTAAAGGCACGTGGTAGATGTCCGCTACTACAACTTTGTGTGTGTCGCATTGGGTTCAAGGATGAGTTGGATGGATGTAGTGATGGATGAGAAATGACACTGCGGTTTTGCAATCAATTTTGTGGTGATGTTGGTTCAGATTCCGGTATGAGATTCGCCGGTGATCGATCCCCTTGTTTCTCTATCCCTCCGGCCCTATTACTGCTACCGCCACTGATTTTATCTGGTTTGACCGGTTGCCGTTGGGTAGTTTCTACATAAGGAATGTCCTAATCCAGCCACTCGCCACAGCCAGATAGAAAGCCTGCCCGATTTGAAGTTGCTGCTCTAATTCAGAAAGACTTGTAACAGCTGCCGAGGAAATTGGAAGAAGCGAGGGGCATACAGCATACTTGGTCCTATTTATTGTTATTACGATTACAATGATGGTTAACTGTAAGTACTAAGAGTAAATGTAAGTACATTGAGAGTAACTGTAAGTACATTAACTGTTACAGCAGAGAAAAGTAATCTGGTGATTCAAAAAAGTAACTCTTATCCTTTGTAAAAGTATCTAACACGAGAAGGTAAAACATGTATCACAAAAAAAATGTGTATGGCACATTGAGTAACAGGGACATCTTGTAAGTAACTGTACGAATACGAAAGTAAGTGTTCTATTCTAAAAAAAAGTATCTATGTCAGAACTCACTCACAAATAAAAGAGATGAACTCGTCATCGATAAAGTAATTATAAGAACACCTAGAGTAACTGCAAGAGCACTACGAGTAACTGTGACAACATAAAAGTAAGAACACTACGAGTAATTGTAAGAGCACTACGAGTAACTGTAAGAGCACTACGAGTAACCGTACGAACTGAGATGATGGATGCCCTCGATATCACCATTAAAGGCGTCATTAGCCCATGGTCGTCTGTAACTCCTAAATCATCTGTCATTTGCCTACCTCCACCTCCACGCCTATTCACCATGCTCGCGGCCCCACTGTCTATATACCCCCTTAAGCATGTAATTTTTTTTCCACCCAACAAATAGGAATTCATCCTCAACTACTCTCGATGACGTGTGATAAATGATTTGAATATATTTATGGTTTACATGCTTATGTTCTTGAATGTTTTAAATACCTATATGCTTTGAATGTTGTAAGAGTAACTCTGAAATCACTACGAGTAACTGATACAACCATGCGAGTAACTGAACTGAAAGTAACAGAATGCTTGAGTAACTGAAAAGTAATTCTTGAGTAACTGAGAGTAATGCTTGAGTAACTGAGAGTAATGGTTGAGTAATTGAAACTAATGCTTCAGTTACTCGCATTGTTTTTTCAGTTATGCTTTGAATGTTGTACGAGTAACTCTAAAACCACTACGAGTAACTAATACAACCATGCGAGTAACTGAATTGAAAGTAATAGAATGCTTGAGTAACTGAAAAGTAATGCTTGAGTAGACCTGTCAAAAGTAATGCTTGAGTAATTGAAAAGTAATGCCAAACCCAACCCACCCACCTGTGTGACAGGCCTATGCTTGAGTAACTGAAATTAATTCTTGAGTAACTGAGAGTAATGCATGAGTAACTGAGAGTAATGGTTGAATAATTGAAAAAACCCTGTGAGTAACTGTCACAATCCTGGAGTAACTGAAAAAACGCTGCGAGTAATTGAAAAAGGACTACGAGTAACTAAAAAAACACTACGAGTAACTATGACAATACTTTGAGTAACTGTGACAATAATACGAGTAATTGAAAAAATCCCGCGAGTAACTGTAATAGCAGTTAGAGTAACTATGAAAACACTGCGAGTAACTGTCACAACCCTACGAGTAACTGAACAAACAATGTGAGTAACTGAAAAAAGCATGCGATTAACTGAAACAAACCTGTGAGTAACTGAACACTGCAAGTAATGGTTGAGTAACTGAACAAACACTGTGACTAACTGCCACAACCCTGCGAGTAACTGAACAAACAATGTGAGTAACTGAAAAAACCATGCGAGTAACTGAAAAAACCCTGTGAGTAACTGAAAAAACCTGCGAGTACTGAAAAAAGCTTGCGAGTAACTGTGAAACACTACGAGTAACTATGACAACAATGAGAGTAACTGAACGAGCACTATGAGTAACTCAAATACCAGTTAGAGTAACTGTGAAAACAATACGAGTAACTAAAAAAGCACTACGAGTAACTGTGACAACCCTGCGAGTAACTGAACGAGCACTACGAGTAACTCTAACAACAATAAGAGTAACTATACCCCCTTAAGCCTGTGAGTAATGGTTGAGTAACTGAAAAAACCCTGCGAGTAATTGTCACAACCCTGGAGTAACTGAAAAAACACTGTGAGTAATTGAGAAAGGACTACGAGTAATTGAAAAAACATTGTGAGTAACTGTGACAATACTGTGAGTAACTGTGACAATAATGTGAGTAACTGTAATAGCAGTTAGAGTAACTGCGAAAATACTGCGAGTAACTATCACAACCCTGTGAGTAACTGAAAAATGCATGTGAGTAACTGAAACAAGCCTGCGAGTAACTGAACATCGCAAGTAATGGTTGAGTAATTGAACAAACACTGTGAGTAACTGTCACAAACCTACGAGTAATTGAACAAACACTGTGAGTAACTGTCACAACCCTGTGAGTAGCTGAACAAACACTGCGAGTAACTAAAAAAATCATGTGATTAACTGAAAAAACCCTACAAGTAACTAAAAAACCTTGAAAGTAACTGTCTTAAACCTGCGAGTAATTGAACAAACACTGCGAGTAACTGTCACAAACCTGCGAGTAACTGAACAAACACTGCAAGTAACTGTCACAACCCTGCGAGTAACTAAAAAAAGCCTGTGAGTAACTGAAACAAGCATGCGAGTAACTGAACACTGCAAGTAATGGTGAGTAACTGAACAAACACTGTGAGTAATTGTCACAGACATGTGAGTAACTGAACAAACACTGCGAGTAATTGTCACAACCCTGTGAGTAACTGAACAAACACTGCGAGTAACTGAAAAGACCATGCGAGTAACTGAAGAAACCCTAACTGAAAATAGCTTGCTAGTAACTGAAAAAACTCTGCGATTAACTATGACAACAATGAGAGTAACTGAACGAGCACTACGAGTAACTCAAATAGCAGTTAGAGTAATTTTGAAAACAATATGAGTAACTGAAAAATTACTACAAGTAACTGTGACAACCCTACGAGTAACTGAATGAGCACTACGAGTAACTCTAACAGCAATAAGAGTAACTGTGATAGCCTAGAAAAGAAACACTATGATTCAAACTCAGTTACTCTTATACTTTGTAAGAGTAAATGTGACAACACTAAGAGTATCCATTGCACACAAAGACAAACACATATTCTTCAAAAAGAATAACAACTGATCAGAACATATTCTTTTTTACATATTCAAAGTATACATATAGCTATTGGAGCACAAGGTAACACAAAGATAGATTACAAACACAAGTGAAGTACATAGAAGGTTACAAAATCAATTTCACAAAACTACACAAAAAGAACAACCCATTACATATTTGAACATGCCTCACTGACGCACTAATCAACTACAAACTCAACTAAAAAAGATAGAACCACTATACATCAATAGCAATAGCAACAACACCAGAACACGAGTAGTAGAAATAGTAGCAACAACTCCCAATCAGCAAAAAAGAATGATCTTAACAACGGTAGCAGCAGCAGCTCATCACACTAGAAGTACCAGTAGCACATAACCATCAACAGCAGTAGCAGTAGTAGCATATCACAAGAGCATTAGCAGTAGCACATATACATGAATTATAGTAGCAGCAACAGCTCCCAATCGCATGATAAAAGAACAAACAAAACCCTTGTTGCTTGAACAAGATCATCTCCTATTGCCTGAACCTCATGTATTCCAAACCCGAAAGCCTTACATAGTATGCTGCAATTTTTTCTCACATATTATGGTTCTTCATTTACATCTGCATATCACCCTTCATTCTTGACTTTGATAATTGTGGTTGTCAACCAAAAATATTAAAACATGTATGTTGCAAAATAAAGGTAACATACTCATAGGTAGAGAAGTATTCCATGAAATTGTTGCTTCATGTATTTTTAGTTGGCGTTATTTTACTCATTTATCAATTGTTAACGTTGCTAATGATTTCTACCATACAAAAAAGGATTGCTGATTTGGAATTTAGGAAAAGTAAGTGCCTTTATTGAAAAGAAAAGATACTTTCTATTTTATGTTTTACGAAAAGAAAATATAGTCAAATTTCCCTAGAACATAGGGTAAACATCTAGAAATGAGAAGATTTCTAATTCACCGTATACTTTTGGAAGGAAGGACATTATATTTTAGACAAATATAACTAGATAGTAGTAGCAATGCAGAGATTTGTACAATGTCGAGGAGGAGTGGCCGACCTAATCGGTTGATAAAGATATAATTATAATGTAAGACATGTTGTTTCCTTTTGACTATATAGTACCTTATTAGGTAGCTATGACGACTTATGTGGAATTGACTGTAACGACAACAATGATAATAACAATGGGCATCAATTGATGATTGGGTAATTGGGTATGGCTGAGGGAGAGGGTGTGGGGGTGAATTTGGTTTAGACATGACGTATATAATTTAAACAGTTGTTGGAGGACAGGTGTTGTAGAAGAATTATTTAACAGGGAAAAGAAAAATAAAAGAGAAGAGGAGAAAAAGGGTGTTGAGCGAGGAATGAGTTGGCGGTGGGTACGGGGAAGATTGATGAGGGGATTGATTGGTTAGTTAGGAAGTCAATGGGGCTCGGTGGGGAATACCCTTGCGCCTCCTGCTGCCGTGCCCTGGTGTCCCCATCGTTGTTGGTGTCGTGACAGTGGTGGTGGCTCTGGAAGAGGACGAAGAGGCCGGCTGGTGGTTTCGTCCCAATTCTACAGCTGCAGCAGCTACTGCGGTGGCGGCAACGGCAGCTGCTGCGGTGGCAGCAACGGCAGCTGCTGCTGGTCGACGCCGCCTCCACCATCGAGTCCTCTCTTCCACTGCACATGTCCCGGTTGAATTCCTACTGGCTACGGCTTCATCCCCTCCAGCGTCGTCCGGGTCGATTTCCTCAGGAACGAATCAGGCGTCGCCATGGCGTCGGATGCCTTCGAGCTGCAGAAAAAGGGATACATACATTAATAATGTAGATCAGATCTTGGCTTAAGGTACACAATAGAAATAAATTGTCCCTCTTTGTCTTCGACGGCATTTGAACGCTGGACCCCCAAAATACAGGGCAGTAGGGTTAATGAGGGCCATTGTATCGGCGTGCACATTGAGTATGCTCTCCACGAGCTCCTCCCCTTTGTCAATACCATACATGTTCCAACAGGAGACAGACGACTAGCATTTATATAGGTACTAGATGCTCTTCTTTTTCCCCCAATGTGGATACTAGCAGTCTGCCTAGGGGAACGCTGGAGGCGTTATGATCATTGAGTGGATACCTCATTATGGAAGCCTAATTGTGGATACTCAGGCAAAATTAAGGATGGGCGGTGGACTCTCATCACCTACCTATGTTGCCCCATCCGTAGGTCCTCCATCAGGAACCTGTACCGCAGATGGAATCAGGGGCGGCGACTCCCGGCGACTGTAATTGGTTTATTTTGAACATGTAGAACGCTATTCAGTACATGGCTAATATTTACCAAAGTGTGCCACCATGTTTTCAAGCACGGGTAACCAAACGAAGATACCCGCACGGGTATTATATATATATATGTGTGTGTGTATACACATATATATATGTATATATGTATATTTATATGTATATATATACATATAAATATATATATATATATGTGTATATATATATGTATATATATATTTGTGTGTGTGTATATATGTGTGTGTGTGTATATATATATATATATATATATATATATAGCTATATATATATGTATATATGTATATAGATATATATGTGTATATATATGTATATATATATGTATATTTATATGTGTATATATATATATAAATATATATATATATATATATATGAGTCAGGCTAGTGTACACTCGAGTGTACCGGAGGCACCGTACACCTCAGTCATTTTTGAAGATGCAATAAATTTTTGAAAAATCTAAACTATTGATCTTCTTAATTATGATAAGAACATACTGTATAATAAATTTTAGCTCATTTGGACACTTATAGGTCGTGCATCTAAAGGAGGAAAAAATCATGTATTTCAAATTAGTTTTGTGTGTCAATTTTGTTGTCCTCGAATGAGTGACTTACAATCATCCAAATTAGTTCAAATTTTTTATGTGACCTATTATTATTGTAACCATGAAGATCAATGGATTATATTTTGGAAAAACATGGTCTAGATAGGGAAACACTATTGGGGTGTATGGCGTGATCTGTACACTCGAGTGTATTCTAGCCTGACTATATATATATATATATATATATATATATATATATATATATATATATATATATATATATATATATATATATATATATATATATATATATATATATATATATATATATATATATATATATTTGTTTGGGTTCTTTATGTGATGATTAGACAAACGTGCACATCAACCAGTTTAAATATTTGCATTGCATGCAATAAATAAACATGGTAAAACCAAAATCCAATCATATCGATTATCCCAAAACATAATGAAATGATGTGGCTTTGATACCACTGTAGGGAAATACAGCATCAGGTAGGCAGTGGAAACAAAAAATTTACCGACATATTTCCCATTAACCAGCAGAACCCGTTAATAACTATGCAATGGGAAGGATGGTTTCACGAAGATATACCTGGTCCTGGAGAAAGTCCAATGACAATCCTCATCGATGTAGATGTGCACTCTGTTTTGGACGGTGGTTGTGCAACTCCTAGTCGCACTCAGACTCATTTGACTACTCCTCCATAGACAGTAGACTCAGACAACTGATGTAGTGGCTCCTCATATCTTTCCATGGACTGCGAGTTGATGTTACCCTCCTAGCAGTAGCCAACAGATTCCTACCTCTAGAGTAGTTCACACAGACCAATTAGAACTCATGTCGTCCTACAAGAATGGACTGGAAGGAGTTATCCCTCCCATTGGTGTACTAGTCACCAACATGCTCTCCCAAAACAATGATCCTCAGTTATTTCTCTCTCGTGGCTATCCCTCCCTTGCTGGGTAGGACTTTCCTGGGATCTCGTGGTTACTACAACTAGAGAGGACTACAATTTTCAGAGCAACTGATTCTCAATTGTTTGTGCAGTAGTTGTGTTCTGGGAAGCCCCCAGTATCCCTCTATATATAAGAGGGGTTAGGGTCAGGGCTCCCAGTCCCTGGACAATGCGGGACTAAAGTGGGAGGGGAAAGGACAAAAAGATCTTCAATTTTCACAACTTTTCTAGAAGTTTCACAACCTGCATACGACAAAATGATCATATTGCGTGCAAGATGGTCATTTTGAACCTTCTAGTTCTTCACATATGTTGGCAATTCAATTTCAATTAGTACTCAACTTGGCATACCCCTGAAATGGGCATTTGGTGCAACTGAGAGGGCGTCTCGCACCAAACCAAATGGTCATTTTATGCAACTGAGACGAGCGTATCGCACCAAACCGAATGGTTGTTTGGTGTAATCGAGATGGGTATCTCACACCAAGCTAGATGGCCGATTTGTACAAATGAGACGAGTGTCTCATAGCCCAAATCAGGTAGAATTCCAACCAATGTACAATGCAATTCACCTCACACTCCAAACAACAGTCTCAACACTTGAACTGGTCATTTGGAAGCCTAGTCATCTGATATGTTGCGTGAATTGAAATACATAAACACTTTAGTAATCAATTCAATTATCATTCATGATCAAACTCCTCTTCTAGATGAGTTCCTATGTGTGTGACCCTATAGGTCCCATATCACGTCAACAGTGAATGTCCATAACTAACTTATGACATTACAAGCAAAGAGTGGTGCCTAGTTGCACATCATTGCTATCCAAGTGAATGGAAAGTTGGGGAGCAACTTCAACCTATAATATGTGTATGTTGGTACAATATTTGTATAGTTTCTTTGTCGTTGATATCTATATTGAACTAGAGGCATGGAGAAGCCATCCTCATTATTATTCAATCTTGTTCCTTAAACCAGAGCAGACTGCATGGGATATATGTAATCACATATTGACTCACATGTTTACGGCCATACCTTTCTCAGTCTCACTAATCAAGAGGCATTGGATATCATTCTTCTGTCGGAGGGACAAATCCCATATCTATCACTCACAGTCAATACTCTTGTATCAAAGTCACCCAATCAATATCGTTATAACAACCCATGTTTCAAGACTATGTTTGAAGATGTCAAAGTGTACTTAACGACATGTGATGAGTGTAGTGATTTTAGGTCTAAGAACCAAAATCACCACCATTAATGTGAGATCTGACTATGACTTCCATGATGATGGCTTCCATGTGTCAGACTCATGGTGGGTCTGTCTGATACATTATTATCTAATATGTATTTGTGTGCTTGGTTTGATATTTCCATATCATGACTAATGGTATTTAGTCATCAACCAACTCACACCCTAATCTTATGTGTTATTATTGTCTATCTACCTTCCATAATAACAACCGATCAGGGACATAATGAGAATGTATATACTCTTAACATTTGTATGATCTCATTCTTCCAAGTCACATACTTGAAGGCATACATCATTGAGTAATATCATTCTCTAGACATTTATTATGTAATTCATTATCTCATAACTGAATACACAAAATAAATTGGAAGCTTACCTTTATTATTATCAAATCAGGTATTTAATGCCATATCCCAATCATCATATGATTGACTCTCTTGGCATACATACCAACAACAGGTCCCTATTCATCATGATGGTTGGTGTTGTGAGATGGTGATAAATGACATTCTTCATATTCATGGCAAGGTTTTTTTTTATTAATTAAGAACCATTAGGCTTTTCTTTTCCTTCTGGTAGACAAAGCTTACTTTCTCTTGTTGTACCTTATTTCTATGACTAGGCTTTATTTTAATTTTACCATGTCCATTTATTTACATAGTTTTTCATTTTTCTTCTACATCGCGTTGATCCCTTCTCCCATTTGTGTCATGACTTCCATTCATTTGTTTGAGTTGTCGAGGAAGGCACATGAGTAGTTGTATTATTGTTGTTTTCTCTTTGACCTAGGTGGTTAGTGGCTTCTCTTCCAAATATAAACTAGAAATGATGTGTGAAAATGTAAAATACATCTTATGCATGATATATAACTACCTCTAAAACTCCATAAATTGAGTGGTGATATTTGGTTTAGTGTTGTATGGACGTTTCTACTTTAGGTTGGCTCTTACTATAGGGGGATGAGTTTTCTCCTTATTTTCTATCTCCTTGAGCTCCTTCTTCTAATTCTCTATGAGTGGAGGTGATAGTTGATTGTCTCATTCATAATGACATGCAGTAGGCTCGTGAAGATGACTAATTGGTTGCACACCTACTACTACATGCTTCTTTTTGGGCATAGCCTTCTACACATATGTGGAAGCCCTTTATTTACTTTGTTGTAGTCTAACTCTTGAAACCTTTTCTATATTTGGCTCCCTTGCATGTGCTTTTTTTGTACTTATAATGTTTCTTCTTTTTAAGGTAGGCACCTAGATAATTCATGCCTTATCACTCTATTGACTCTAAGGGATTATCCATTAACTAATTTCCTAACTTCATATGCCTTAGGTTAAGAAAATCATCATGAGCATTCTACTAGAGAGAATATAAGTTTCTCACTATTTTAGGTACTCATCTCTATAAGAGGCAATAAGTAATCTGACTTATTGAACCAATAGAAGAAATTGTTCTTCTTTTTGTTAGAACTCTTATTGACATAAAGTATTATGCGTCAACAAATCAGTCCTTTTTTTATTTAGTGAAGTTGAGTAGAAACCTAGTAATTGAGTCTATGTCCAATTCAAGTCACTACACCTCCGATATAGAGCTCTTTCAACCCCTATGAGCTACTCACCACTGTTACTATATCAATTAGGAATCTTCCAATGTAAGATAGCTTCTTTTCTAGTATACACCTTGAGATATGAAGATATGTTCTAGTTAAATTCCATGTATCAAATTTGGTGAAGATCGCATATGTTACGTGCTTATTAATTACCCACATGATCCTAGAATGCATTTGACATGCCATGCACTGACCGAGCATGTGGAACATCACTCCTATGAGGCCTTCCCTGGTGTTTATATGTGTTTAATCCCCAGACCTACCTATGTATTTTTGTTTGTTTGGATAGGATGTTTCTTCATCCATCTCATAGAATAATGCAATGAGCTTCATTTTGACTAGTTTGTAGTATTTCTTGAATAATTTAATTCACAATTTGTATTGTCCTTCACAACACTCTTGTTCATCTTTCTCAATAGGGATTATAATCAAGGAGATAGGTTAATTGTCCATCTCTTTTCTAACTTCACAACCTATCCTAAAAGTCCAGATGCTCCAACGCTAGTTATCCATTGATCAAACTCTTTCGAATGAGAGATACAAACAACAACACAAAATAATGTGGTATGTCTTTCCCAGTACAAAATATTTAGAGTGTTGAATTATAGATGCTCTCTTATTGGTTATTTATTGACCAATCTCTGCCTCCTTCTTTTTTATTTTAAAGGTCCTTATTTTCTTTCTTATGGGGCAACTATTAGGAGGGTTGACTGCCCATTTCTTCTTTCACTTCATAACCTCTTCTAAAGGTGTATACTCAGAAGACACTAAGGCCTTAGTTTCCTAATAACAACATTACTCTTGAAGGTCGGTTTCTTGCATGGTCCTCAAATTATCTATTAAGTACATGTATTTCCTACTTTTTCAAGTTGGTTTTCAATGCTCTTAAATATATTTAGCAACTATATCTTTTAATATCTTAGTCTCTAAGGCTCTAGGGATTCTTGTTGATCTTGTCATCTTAAGTACGATATATATGAATATATATATATATGTATATACATATATATATATATATGTGTGTATATATATATATATATGTGTGTGTGTATATATATATATATATATGTATATATATGTATATATATATGTATATATATGTATATATATATATGTATATATATATGTATGTATATATATACATATATATAAATAAAGAGAGAGAGAGAGTCAGGCTAGAATACACTTAAGTGTATAGACTACACCATACACTCAAGTAGTGTTTACATATATAGACTATATATATGCAAATACAAATTGTTGATATTCATTAGTATAAAAAATATAGGATACATGCAAATTTGAGATCATTTGGATTCTTCTAAGTTACCCATTTCAGGAAAAAAATTGACAAACAAAACTAGTTTGAAATGCATTATATTTGTCACCTTTAGATGCATGACGTATAAGTGTCCAATGAGATCCCAATGTATATGTGTATCTTTATAATAAACTTAAGAAGATCGATAGTTTAGATTTTCAAAATAAACATTGCACAATGGAAAATGCTTGATTGTATTCTTTCTCTGGTGCACTCGAGTGTATCCTAGATTAACTCTCTCTATCTCTCAAACTCTCAAACTCTCTCTCCCTCTATATATTTACATATATATATATATATATATATATATTAGAAATATAAATAGGAAATATTTGATTCAAGTTAGATAAGAACAATTGGTTGAGAGATTAATTGAATGTAATATGTTGGTTCATAAATATATTAGTAACTAATGGGAAATACAGCAAGACAACAATTAATGAATAGATAGACCAACTGATGAATTTTGTCAATAAGAAAATTATAGTCTCAAGTTTGTGATATGTGATTATAAAGGATGCATGTGTCAATAACTAATGATCACAACCCAATGAAATCATTTGTTGGGAATGGTTAATGATAACCAGTGAAGCATAGGTGAGACAACAAGTGATGAGAGGCTTGATATGGTAGAGGAGGGTTCTCAACCAAGGATACAATCAACAATTAATGAAATTCATAGGGTAACTCTGGCTGATTAAGTCTTTGTTAATGGTGGTTGGTCATGGTAAATGACCAAAACTAATGAAAATATAAAACCAATGAAAATTATGGTTAGGAAAGAAATAATAGACATCAATGAGAAGTTTTGGAGTGTCATTCAATGAAGAACAACAAAATCTAAAAACAAGCTAAGAAGAGTTGTTGTCAGTCTTTTTTATCCAAGAAAAAAATGACACTTTCTTTGTCATGTCACAAGTTATCTGACCTCAGTGGTCGAAGTAGATCATCTAGTGGCAGGCTTCGGCTACAAATCTATCAGTGATTGTGAGATTCTGAGCTATGGTTTGTAGGTAGGTAGCTATTTGGGGATAGATATAACAACTGCAAGATGCATGAAGAGGAGGTTAGAAACAATGTATTGTGCCCATCCCCTATGTTAGTACTAACACAATTTTGTAGTGGTGGAGTGGAAAATCACTTTTTGTGATTATGTTGTTAACTTAGTTTCATTGATCATAGATGTGGGGTGAGAGGTAGACAGAGACATTTTCTGATACACACCTAAAGGGGGTCCAATATCGATAAAGATGTAATGGTTCATGACTAATGAAAACTGTTGTCGATGAAAGTGGTTGTCTCCAGGCTATTAGTTTAGGGTTTAGATATCCACATGATAGCTAGGGTTCACAAAAGTTCTTCCATAATAGTGTCATTTGCTTTTCCAGGCATGGGTTTAGATGGTGTGGACCCCACATGGTTTTAGTAACATATCAAAACTTCAACATTCTCTCGTTTTGGCCCTTTCCCAATATTTTCCTATCATTTCTATCCTTTTTGTCCTTGATGCTTAAATTGTGGAATTTATGGTGGTTTGGTGAACATTTTTTCAATAATTACACCAGTTTAAGGGTTTATGCACAAATACCTCGGTGAAATCTTAGTTAAGGATCTAAAATGTAAAATCACCGCTTAAGTGGAACAATGGTAAATAAATCCATGTTAGAAGTGTAAGGCCCCAAATATTACTTAATGTATGGAACAAGCTTAAATACCATAATTAAGAACTCTAAACCTTAATCTAACCTTGTGAGGTGTTTTGATAAGTTTCAAGTTTGGTCTAATTTGGATGTTGTTTGTGCAAGTTATGCAATTATATGCACATTTTGGACTTTTATGCAATTTATCCAATTCTGAGGTTTTATTTGTAAATTGTCACATGCATTATATCTTTATATATTCCCTTACCATTATTGAGTTTTTGAACCATGGGGAACCTAGTTGCACCATGGTTTGAAGGTGTTTCTCTCCAAGGGCATTATAGGGATCACCCTCTTTATAAATAGCTTATCTTTAAAAGATATCAACCAATGGGGTTATTTCTTTGTTTGAAGGATGGTGGGGATGGCCTAGAAGTCTCCATGGGATTTTAGGACCGAAATTTGATATACAAGAAGTCTCTATGAGCTATCCTCTTGCATGGCCATGAAGCCCTAGCCTAAGGACACATGGAAAGTCCCATAGACACCTCATGCTTGCCCCCTTCTTTATAAAGCCATGTCTACCCCTTCCCACCTCCCAATCCAAGAAGCAATCCTCTCCTTCTCTTTCCCTCATCTTAGATAATTGTTCCTACTCTGTTTGGTCATGAAGGTGTTGTCCTAAGGTAAAAGAGAGTGCTTGCCTTGGAGAAGAAAGCTCCTAGGGTTCCAAATTTTCTCTATTTAGGGTTTCTAAAGCTCCTTCTTGGTGATTTCGACCAAAAATAGTAAGTTTCCTCTTTTCCTTCCCTATTTTCACATTGTTAGTATTCCTCCGACCTACTTCTAGGTAGGAACCATGACCTTCCATGGTAAAACTCCACCTAGATCCCTAAAACATCTCATCTCCATGCTCTTTTTCTAGGGTTTGCACATCTAAAGTGGAGAAGGTGATCTTTGCTCAGGAAAGAAGCTTGGCTTGGACCAACCTGTAACGAACCCGCCTCCCAGTAACCCCCAATTAAGGGACACCAAAAGGTCAGAGATGTTATCCCAATATTTCAAGATCAGTGGTTTGACATTTAATCAATAATAATTATCAAATTCTATTAAAACTAAAATGGAAAGTTGGAATAAAATAAATCTCTTACATACCTTGTAAAATTTTAGGATTTCTAAACTTCTATCCACAAATGGAGTCTATCTATCTAATCCTTCTTGAATTGATTATTTGTACCTTCACAATGTTTCAATTTATTGTTTGTCCTTTTCAAAGATTGTACCTAAAATGCAGACAAACAAAACGTCAGTCAGAAATAATTTATAACAACCTAATTATCACAAATAAGTTATTAACAATCCAAATTACATTTTCAATGTGACATTCGCAACTGCTTTTTCACTAAACCCTGGATTACCCTCTCTTAGGGTTTTGTCCTTGCAAGGGACATAAAGCCACCTTCTCCATCCTGAGCTTGGTGCCCAGGGTCACCTCTCGGTGCCCAATGGTCTTCCCTCTGGGCTTGACCGAATAGATCTTCCCTCTGGGGCTGGGTCATGCATCATACATCACGGTGGCATGTAGGTTCAAGAATGCACATATATACTTAATTGTGATAATCATAGTGACTTTATAGCATTGCATAAATAAACACTCAACAGTTAAGGTTGCATCCAATCGATCAAACATTCGAGAAAACTTCATGAAACTAGATTGATTATTCATAAATAACCACATACCTGGTCTAGAGTAACTTGAGTTCCAAGCAAGAATAATCAAGAAGAATCAATCATGCAATCAACAATATCCTGAAATTAATGCATAACACCCATGTGTCATTATTTTAACCAAAACATTTTCAAGATTGACTTGGGATCCACCTTAAGATTTCTAGGCAAACTTTAGGATTTTATT
Organism: Alisma plantago-aquatica; assembly: GCA_963693085.1. Taxonomy (NCBI): domain Eukaryota; kingdom Viridiplantae; phylum Streptophyta; class Magnoliopsida; order Alismatales; family Alismataceae; genus Alisma; species Alisma plantago-aquatica. The sequence continues at coordinate 971,337,264 of OY856412.1, read as the reverse complement.
AGGGTTTTAGCCTCCATAATGCATTTATCAACTCAACAAAGAATTATAGTTCAATTCTCAAAGGAACCCTAATTATTATATTTCACATCCTCTAGGTTAGCAAACCCTAATTTATCATTAATTCCACTTTTATACACTAGGAAACTCTAATTCCCAAATTAAGGGTATTTATCAACAATTAATCCTATAACACTATTTTCATGCCTTCTAGATTGATTCTCATATTTAGATTCATTAAATCTCATAACTACCTGAATTAGGGTTTTTAACCCTTTTAATGCACTATTAAAATCATGAAACCCTAAATACACAAGTTATGAACATATATCTCTAATTAGATCCCTTTTAATCATATTTATGCAATTAAGTCAGACTTTGATTACTAGTATCAACTAACTCTATCAAAAACATTAATATTCAAAAGCTAGGGTTTTAATCTAGTAAGATCATTTAAATATACCAACTTTAGATACTTTTCAAACTAGAAGCAAAACTAGGATTTGTTAGTATTTTATATATAATACTTCTTAATTGGAGTTACCCATTATTTCCTAGGAATTAAACAAGATAAGGACTAATGGACCAATAGGTTGCTGCCACATCATCCACTTACTTGGTTTTTTTGCTTTTCTCTTATTTGAGCGACCAGACTAGCGGAAAGACACTAAGGCCCCCGAGTCCTAACACATCAGTTAGGGGCAAAATAGTAACTGAGCTGGTTTTCATCTTCCTCCTCCCGCCACACTAACTCACACGAGCAGCAACTAAGTCATGGTAAACCCATAGGTTGACCCAGAGCTATAGGCCACCGGAGAAATACCCAAGGTGCAGAACACCACAGCGGACCTCCCCGAACTCACGGCTGAAGTCAATTTCTCCAGATTTGGCTTGTATAGGGTAGATTTCATGGAAGCTCGTTGGCGGGTTAGAGGAGAAAAGGGTAAGAGAACCAGGAATAGATAGCAGAATTGCATCCTACTTTCAAAATTGTAGGTTCGGCCGAGGGTTGCGCTCATTGGGTTGCCCTCGCACAGAATGGGAAGACCCTATACTTATAGCCGCAAGAACGGCATCCGAGAAGCCCAAGTTTCATGAATTGGGCAAAACTCTATTAATTAACGAAACCCCACAAAACTTAGGGTAGACCAACTCAGATTGGTCTCCAAAATTTGTTGGGAAGGTTTTCTAATCTAGCTGCGCCTTGGATCGTAAGAAATCTGATCGGGTAGATCTCCACCTGCTATTCTCAGTTTACTATTTTCCAAAATAAGATGGAAGATGATCTCATGATCGTCTGATTGCCATACAATGGCCATCGTTGGGTGTGACACATGCCTAGGCCGGGCCCAAGGTTCCTTGTTGAATTAAATCTGTGACATATATTTATTAATCAAATTATCTTTCAACTTTAGGATAACTTGCAACAAGCATATCTCTCAAACCATTTATCCTTTTGATCCTAAATTTTTAGGGAAAGTCTATAAAGACTTAGCCTACTTATATTCCAAGTTTGAATCTGAAACTCAAAAGAAATAACTACTTTTCTTCATTTGCAAGTCAAAGATTTATAAAGCATGTATTATGTATAAAAAACATATTTTCTCTCTCCTTCTTTCTTATTTTCTCTATTTCGATTTTCATAAACATTATAAGGCAAGTGGAGTCGAAACCACTCTATTGTGGCCACCTATATCTCATTCTAGAGATTTCTATATATTCCACAAAAATACATTGCTTAATATCCTTTATCTTTTATCGTTATCCAACATTTGGACTTTTCTTCTTTTTATCTTTCTTATATCCATTATTGGATTAACATAACAATAGAAATCACGAAATCCATATCAAAGGGGAAAATTTCAATGAAACCCATTCTTTTAAGAAAAGCACAGAACCTTCTTAATTCAAGTCCATATTCATAAAATTATTACATTTCAATTATGAAAACACATGTAAATTGAGGTTGTAACATCCTTCCCCTCTTATAAGAATTTTTCCCTCAAAATTCCACCAAACATACAAACAATTCAGGATAAGACTTCCCTATGTCCATCATTGGCTCCCATGTTGCTTCATCCTCTCCATGGTGCTTCCAAAGAACCTTTATCATTTTATATTCTTACATCTGAGTTCTCTCTCACATTGGTATCAAGTACCCTCATAGGTGACTCAGGATATATCGGCCTCCCTTGAAGCATAATACGTTCATGGCTCAGCACATGGCTCGGGTACATCACATAGAGATCTAGATCAGACACATGGAACACATCATACATCATAAGCATAAGCATCTCCACCAATCCATCTCAAATGGACTCATGTATTGGGGACTCATCCTTCTCAGTTATAGCTCAGAGAGCTCGGGTTTTCATAACACATGTTCTCCCACAGTGCACTGCAAGTCAGTCTGCTTCACATCAGCTCACGACTCTTGTCGCCCCTGGGCTTTCTCATCCATTGCACGATCAAAGCGACTTCATTAGCACACACTGTGGTCTCTCTGACCTTTACAAGGTCCTCTTACCGACATCATCCTAATGAAGCGTTGAATGACACAGCCTCCCTTATAGACGTTCTTACATCCCGATACAGGCTATGGTGGCTATCATCACTAGCAAACTCTTCTATGGGCAAGAAATGCTCCCATATATCACCCTGAATGAGCACACATGCTCTCACCAGACCCTATAAAGTCTGGATCATAGTCTCTTGACTGTCCAACAGTCAGGGGTGATATGTTGTACTCAACTTCAATCTAGCATCGAGTTCTTCTTGTACCTGATTCCACAACATGGAAGTGAACTTGAGGTCATGCTCAAGATATTGAACTCGGATCACAGTGTAATTGAACTATCTCTATCTCTCATATATATATATATATATATATATATATATACATATATATATATAGGGTATATCTTCGGTACCCATGTGGGTAACTAAGATTCACTACCCGTGCATCCGTTTTGTAATAGGAAGGCATGCATTTGTAATGAGACAGTCCAAATTGTAATAGACAGACTCATTTTGTAATACAAAGACTCATTTTGTATTACAATGTTGTTACAGTCATAAATATATATATTTTACTATTTTCATACGAAGAATACAAACATCATGTTGTATTTACAAAATGAGTCTATCTATTACAATTTGGACCGTCTCATTACAAATGCATGCCTTCTTATTACAAAATTGATGCACGGGTAGCGAATCTTAGTTACCCACATGGGTAGCGAAGATATACCCTATATATATATATATATATATATATATATATATATATATATATATATAGTTCAACTAGATCGGTCACACTGAAAGGGCTATGTCTCTCTCTTAGGTAAGGGATTATGTCATCTTGGTAAAGCAATCTACCATAACCCATATAGTATCCTGACCTCTCTAGATCTAGGGAGACACACCTCAACATCTATGGTGAGATACTTTCATTCCCTCTCGGGGACTCTTCATTATCTGTAGCAACTCATCAGGTTACGAATGTTCATCCTTCACATGCTCAGCGAGAATCCACATGAAACTTTATATACTTCTTCATCTCAGATATTCAAAATACTACTGCAAACTATAACTATCTTGGTAGTACAACGGTGTACTTAAAATCATGAGCCTCTACTTATCATGATTCCTCAAGGTTGGCTCCTCAGAAACCCTAAAACACTCTAGTAGCGGGTTTCACCACATTCTGCTCCTGAGAGGTGTATCTAAGGTTCTTACAACCATCCTTCTATCTCATCAAGCTCTAGGCTAACTAACTGAGCAACCACCTTAACCAACAGGCCTGATGGTACCAGAGTGCTAGTCCTATATGCCTCACGAACTTAGGGTTCACCCAACAACCTTTTATAGCCTCTCTACTGGATAAATGAGACAATTGTGTCTCGACTAAGAGCATTCATTATCACCTTATATACTTATGTGCTAGATAAGGGTGAAAACATAAACCTTCATATTCACCACTCATCATCCTCATCTCAATTTTAGGTCTAACTGAGTCAAGAAAACACCGAGCTCATCATCTTGGTTATCAAACTCGAACTTATATAACTCATAAATTCCATAGTGCTCTTGATAGGAACGTCCTCAAATGATGACTACCTAAGTTTTCTTCGTGTTTGTAAACCATCCATTCAACATACTCTTCAAAAGTTATGATACTTCCTCACATCATCTTTATCCTTAGTGTATCGCATGCTTATTGCCCTATCTCTCAGCCCCATAATGAGAGGAAATAAGCATTTGGATGCAGTCCAAATACAAAGTTCATCCCGTTCCAAGAGTAGAGACGGTGCATCACACATCGCCAGTACACTTTCCAAACTATGTTGAAACGTACCTCATATGTCTCCACATCATAAATAACTCGATTACGGGTCTAAACCCATTGAAAGACTTTTCCCATCACCTTTTGAATCTTAACATATATCTTTTATGTACAATCCTTAGTCATTACCTCAAGGTCTCTAGGGTACCGGCACTTTTGGGGTGATCCAACCCTTATGCATCTAAGGTGTGCCTCTCACTTTTACCCCTTAGGCCCCATGAACTCATGAAGGTGACCAACCTCCTAACCCATGGTCTTTGGGTAAAGGTAGATGTTACCTCCCAACCCTATGGTCTCGTGCATCCAGGGGACAGACAACTCCTACTCCCATTGGTCTTATCCCGTCATGACATTAGTATTGACTTAGGATTCCATCATACCACATCTCATTCTTGAATCTTTACCAAAAACTCCATCATCCCTCTAGGCACTATGGTCAAACTTACATCCTTTCATAGGGATCATGGTGACCTACCTAACTTGGTCACGCCCCATAAGGTTACCTCCATGACAACATATCATCATGCCCCTTAAAGATGGTCACACATGGGTCTATAGATTCGTGCTCATGCTATGTGTTCTCCACTTAGCTCATCAAGCTCCTATGAGAGGCATCTTTAGGTTATATCGCACATAAAAAAAGTTGGTACTCACCCTACAGAAGGGCCTATCCCCAGGATGGGAGAAAACTATCTCTTGATAGCAACATAGGTCACAAATGTCCTTACGTCCAAGGTTTACAGCATTATGTTTATGCTTAGCCCTATACAACCACTAAGGCACGTAGCTAGCAAGAAGACCACCTACTAAACCATGCTAGGTCTCCGTGGTATGTCACACTTGATCCTATCCTACAACATTGGATCAAAACCATACATGCATATGTCACCAACCTATGCGAGAGGGGTTCATCCAACATATACCCTAGTCCACGAGGTTTCCTTTTCCTCTAAACCCGAGGGGGTGTCATGCTCGAATCTGTAGGAACTCAAACATCTTTGTGAGCATCAAGTGCACCAGGTACTACTACTTCCTCTCTTAGGTCAAGGAACTCTAGGTTCACTTCTTATGCATCATTTGTCCAACCATGAACCAAACATGCACAAGGTAGGGCATACACTTCCCACCATTCTTCCATGTGAACAACACCTTGGATCCCTACGCAAGGACAACAAACTTGGTGTGAGACCTAATAACTTGTTATCGTACCTCCCCACGGTCTAAGGAACTCTCCTATAAGGTAAGGTAGGAATCTATAACTCTTGTACATCAACACAAGAAGCCTCTTCCCCTTTCCAGGGTTTGGTTCCTCTAATGGAAATGAAGATGCAACAAGCCTTCAAGTATCATGCATGAGGCAACCACAACCATCCACTTAGGTCATCCATTCTAGATAATAACATACCCAACTTCTCATGGTTCTTCATGTCTTGTACCCAAGGTCTCCAACCTTCTTCATCGGGTATTTCTCTCTCTCTAGAGCTAACACTACAATCAACCTTACCACTAGAGGTTCTCTCTCTAAGAAGGTGAACCAAGCTCTTAAATCTACATGCATACACCTACATGGGTGAAACATATGATCCAAACCTATGTTCGATCAAGATTATCTGAAGCTCTACATGTTCATCTCCTAACCTATCGGGAATCACCCTTCTGACCTAAGTCTCAACCTACTGCCAGCCCCGTAGACGTTCTCTTCCTACATAGGTGAATGCTATTCTATGCTCATGTATGCCTATAAGGGTTTCTATACGGTCACCACTATCCTCTTCACTGAAGGAGCTATCCTTCACCCTAACAAGCACGAGCCTTCCAAGGTTGGGTCATCAAAAGGCACTAGCTCAACCAACCTCACATAGCTCATGCTTCTCATAGATACTCATAATCAATATGCATGTCAACCCACGTACATGCATGGTCAACTATGATATCCAACTCATCTTGTCATCCCTCTTTCTAACAACCACTTAGGGTTAGGGTTAACACCATCCTCAGAGGATGCGTTAGGTCTCTACCTCTTCCTAGAGGCCTCTGCCTCCAAGGCTCTACTCATCCTCCTATCAAGAAGGTTTAACCTCAAGGTTCTCCTGAGGAACAACAACACACGCCATGCAACCTAATCATGTAACTAATCTTTAGTATACACTTAAACTATTAAGCTTATGTCCATGACATCTTGTTTACATGCTTTTTATTATTTGGTGGAGGATTCCTTAATCCTTATTACTCTTATCCCAAACACAAGAGGGGTTAGGAAGAGAGATAAAAACCCTAAACCTTAGAATCTTAATTGAATTAGGGTTGAGAAGGGACGAAAAAAGATAAGAGTGTCCTAAGGTATCTTATTTCGAGTCAGAACCTCAGACATTGGCCAGGCAGTCACACAGCATCTGGGAGTCCTCATGACCGACTAGTAGGGCAGAGGAAAATATTGCCAGCCCCCGGACTGTGATCCTTTTCTAGACACCTCCATCTTTGGAAAATCCTCTAATAAATCCCTTAGTTCTACAGAGTTTGTAAAATTTAATAATTACTAAAGATTAAATGAGAAACCACAGCTCTGATACCAAATGTAATGACCCCGCCTCTCGGTAACCCCCAATTAAGGGAGACCAGAAGGTCAGAGACATTATCCCAATATTTCAATATTAGTGGTTCGACATTTAATCAATAATAATTATCAAATTCTACTAAAATTAAAATGGAAAGATGAATAAAATAAATCTCTTGCATACCTTGTAAAAAATTTGGATTTCTAAACTTCTATCCACATATGGAGTCTATCTATCTAATCCTCTTTGAATTGATTATTCGTACCTTCACAATGTTTCAATTTACTATTTATCCTTTTCAAAGATTGTACCTAAAACTCCAACAAACAAAATATCAATCAGTATATTTCTATACCGGTATGTGGGAGACAAACACAATTTCACAAATAATTGCTAAAAATCTAATTATCCCAAATAAGTTATTAACAATCCAAATTACATTTTCAATGTGACATTGTCAACCGCTTCTGCCCTAAACCCTAGATTACCCTCTCTTAGGGTTTTGTCCTTGGAAGGGACATAAGGCCACCTTCTCCATCCTGAGCTTGGTGTCTGGGGTCACCTCTCGGTGCGCAATGGCCTTCCCTCTGGGGCTTGATCAAATAGACCTTAACTCCGAGGCTTGGTTATGCATCATACATCAGGGTGGCATGTAGGTTCAAGAATGCATATATATACTTAATTGTGATAATCATAGTGACTTTATAGGATTGCATAAATAAACACTCAACAATTTATGTTGCATCCAATCAATCAAATGTTCGAGAAAACTTCATGAAACTAGATCGATTATTCATAAATAACCACATACCTGATCTAGAGTAACTTGAGGTCCAAGCAAGAATAATCAAGAACAATCAATCAAGCAATCAACAATATCCTGAAATTAATGCATAACATCCATGTGTCATTATTTTATCCAAAATATTTTCAAGATTGACTTGGATTCCACCTTAAGATTTCTAGGCCAACGTTAGGATTTTATTAGGGTTTTAGCCTCCGTAATGCATTTATCACTCTTAATGCTCTTTTGATCCACAAACCCTAATTTCAACATCATAGACATGATTGAATTCCAATTAGGTCAAATATATCTCTTTTACACTAAAACCTCCATGTTTATCCTTTTAGGTCATGTCAAGATCATTAAGGCCAATTATCATGTTCAGGTTCCTTATAATTGACAACTCAACAAAGAATTATAGTTTGATTCTCAAAGGAACCCTAATTACTATATTTCACATCTTCTAGGTTAGGAAACCCTAATTTATCATTAATTCCACTTTTATACACTAGGAAACTCTAATTACCAAATTAAGGGTATTTTTCCACAATTAATCCAATAACACTATTTTCATGCCTTCTAGATTGATTCTCATATTTAGATTCATTAAATCTCATAACTACCTTAATTAGGGTTTTTAACCCTTTTAATGCACTATTAAAATCATGAAACCCTAAATACACAAGTTATGAACATATATCTCTAATTAGATCCCTTTAATCATATTTATGCAATTAAGTCAGACTTTGATTACTAGTATCAACTAACTCTATCAAAAACATTAATATTCAAAAGCTAGGGTTTTGATCCAGTTAGATCATTTAAAGATACCAACTTTAGATACTTTTCGAACTAGAAGCAAAACTAGGATTTGTTAGTATTTTAATTGAATTCCTTTTATTTGTCTGAGCAAGATTCATATATAATACTTCTTAATCTGAGTTACCAATTATTTCCTAGGAATTAAACATGATAAGGACTAATGGACCAATAGGTTGTTGCCACATCATCCACTTACTTAATTTTTCTACTTTTCTCTTATTTGAGCGGCCAGACTAGCGGAAAGACACTAAGGCCCCCGAGTCCTAGCACATCAGTTAGGGGCAAAATAGTAACTCAGCTGGTCTTCATCTTCCTCCTCCTTCCACGTTAACTCACGCGAGCAGTAACCAGGCCGTGGTCAACCCAGAGGTTGACGCGGAGCTATAGGCCACCGAAGAAGTACCCAAGGTGCAGGATACCACGGAGGACCTCCCCTAACTCATGGATGAAGTCAATTTCTTTGGATTTGGCTTGTATAAGGCGGATGTCATGGAAGCTCACCGGCGGGTTAGAGGAGAAAAGGGAAAGAGAACCGGGACTAGATAGTGGAATTATAGCCTGCTTTCAAAACCACAGGCTCGGCCGAGGCTTATGCTCATTGGGTTGCACTCGCACGGAATGGGAAGACCCTATACTTATAGACCCAAGAATGGCGACCGAGAAGCTCAAGTTTCTTGAATTGGGCAAAACTCAGTTAATTAACAGAACCCCACGAAACTTAGGGTAGACCAACTCGGATTGGTCTCCCAAATTCATTGGGAAAGTTTCCTAATCCAGTTGCGTCTTGGATCGCAAGAAATCTGATCGGGTAGATCTCCACCTGTTTTTCTTAGTTTACTATTTTCCAAAACAAGATGAAAGATGATCTTATGATCATCCAATTGCCATACAATGGCTACCGTTGGGCATGACACATGTCTAGGCCGGGCCCAAGGTTCCTTGTTGAATTAATATTGTGACATATATTTATTAATCAAATTATCTTTCCATTTTAGGATAACTTGCAACAAGAATATCTCTCAAACCATTTATCCTTTTGATCCCAAATTTTAAGGGAAAGTCTATAAAGACCTAACATACTTATATTCCAAGTTTGAAGCCGAAACTCAAAAGAAATAACTCCTTTTCTTCATTTTCAAGTCAAAGATTTATAAAGCATGTATTATGTATAAAAACACATATTTTTATCTCCTTCTTTCCTATTTTCTCTATTTCGATTTTCATAAACATTATAAGGCAAGTGGAGTCAAAACCACTCTATTGTGGCCACCTATATCTCATTCTAGAGATTTCTATATATTCCACATAAATACATTGCTTAATATCCATTATCTTTTATCTTTCTCTAATATTTGGACTTTTCTTCTTTCTTATATCCATTATTGTATTAACATAACAATAGAAATCACAAAATCCATATCAAAGGGGAAAATTGCAAAGAAACCCATTCTTTCAAGCAAAGCACACAACCTTCTCAATTCAAGTCCATATTCATAAAATTATTACATTTCAATTATGAAAACACATGTATAATTGAGGTTGTAACATCCTTCCCCTCTTATAAGAATTTTGCCCTCAAAATTCCACCAAACATACAAACAATTCAGGATAAGACTTCCCTATGTCCATCATTGGCTCCCATGTTGCTTCATCCTCTCCATGGTGCTTCCAAAGAACCTTTATCATTTTATATTCTTACATATGAGTTCTCTCTCACCTTGGTATCATGTACTCTCATAGCTGACTCAGGATATATCGGCCTCCCTTGAAACGTAATAGGTTCATGGATCAGCACATGGCTCAGGTACATCACATAGAGCTCTAGATCAGACACATGGAACACATCATACATCATAAGCATAAGCATCTCCACCAATCCATCTCAAATGGACTCATGTATTGGGGACTCGTCCTTCTGAGTTATAGCTCATAGAGCTCAGGTTTTCATAACACATGTTCTCCCACAGTGCACTGCATGCCAGTCTGCTTCACATCAGCTCATGACTCTTATCTCCCATGGGCTTTCTCATCCATTACACGATCAAAGCGACTTCATCTGCACACACTGTGGTCTCTCTAACCTTCACAAGGTCCTCTTATCGACATCATCCTAATGAAGTAGTGAACGACACACCCTCCCTTATAGAGCTTCTTGCATCCCAATATTGGCTATGGTGGCTATCATCACAAGCAAAATCTTGTATGGGCAAGAACTGCTCTGATATATCACCCTAAATGAGCACACATGCTCTCACCAGACCCTATAAAGTCTGGATCATACTCTCTTGACTGTCTAGCAGTCAGGGGTGATATGTTGTACTCAACTTCAATCTAGCATCAAGTTCTTCTTGTACATGCTTCCACAGCATGGAAGTGAACTTGAGGTCATACTTAAGATATTGAACTCAGATCACAATGTAGTTGAACTATCTTTGTCTCATGTATTATACTTATATATATATATATATATATATATATATATATATATATATATATATATATATATATATTAATATATATAAACTGGATCTACCACACTGAAAGGACTCTATCTCTCTCTTAGGCAAGTGATTAGGTCATCTTGGTAAAGTGAACTACCATAACCCATATTGTATCCTAACCTCTCGAGATCCAGGGGAGACTCACCTCAACATCTATTGTGAGCTACTTTCATTCCCTCTCAGGGACTCTTCATTATCTGTAGCAACTCATCGGGTTACGAATGTTTGTCCTTCACATGCTCTACGAGAAGGCACATGCAACTTTATATACTTCTTCATCTCAGATATTCAAAGTACTACTGCAAACTATAACTATCTTGGTAGTAATATGGTGTACTTAACATCATGTGCTTCTACTTGTCATGATTCCTCAAGGTTGGCTCCTCAGAAACCCTAAAACACTCTAGTAGGGGGTTTCACCACCTTCTACTCCTGAGATGTGTATCTAAGGTTCTTACAACCATTCTTTTATCTCATCAAGCTCTAGGCTAGCTAACTGAGAAACCACCTTGACCAACAGGTCTGGTGGTACCAGTGTGTTAGCCCTATATGCCTCACGAACTTAGGGTTCACCCAAAAACCTCTTATGGCCTCTCTACTGGCTAAACGAGACAGTTGTGTCTCGACTAAGAGCATCCATTATCACCTTACATCCTTATGTGTTAGATAAGGGTGAAAACATAAACCTTCATATTCACCACTCATCATCCTCATCTCAATTTTAGGTCTAACTGAGTCAAGAAAACTCCGAGCTCATCATCTTGGTTATCAAACTCAACTTATATAACTCATTAATTCCATAGTGCTCTTGATAGGAACGTCCTCAAATGATGACTACCTTAGTTCTCTTCGTGTTTGTAAACCATCCATTCAACATACTCTTCAAAAGGTATGATACTTCCTCACATCATCTTTATCCATAGTGTATCGCATGCAAATTGACCTATCTCTCACCCCCATAAATAAGATGAAATAAGCATTTGGCTGCAATCCCAATACAAAGTTCATCCCTTCCAAGAGTAGAGATGGTACATCACACATCGCCAGTACACTTTCCAAACTAAGTTGAAACATACATCATATGTCTCCACATCATAAACAACTCGATTACGGGTCTACACCCATGGAAAGACTTTTCCCATCACCTTTTGAATCTTAACATATATCTTTTTTGTACAATCCTTAGTCGTTACCTCAAGGTCTCTAGGGTGTCGGCACTTTTGGGGTGATCTGACCCTTATGCATATAAGGAGTGCCTCTCACTTTTACCCCTTAGGCCCCATGAACTCATGAAGGTGGCCAACCTCCTAACCCATGGTCCTTAGGCAAAGGTAGATGTTACCTCCTGACCCTATGGTCTCATGCATCCAGGGGACAAACAACTCCTACTCCCATCGGTCTTATCCCTTCATGACCTTAGTATTGACTTAGGATTTCATCATAGCAAACCTCATTCTTGAATCTTTGCCAAAAACTCCATCATCCCTCTAGGCACTCATGGTTAAACTTACATCCTTTCATAGGGATCATGGCGACCTACCTACCTTGTCCAGGCCCCATAAGGTTACCTCAATGACAACATATCATCATGCCCCTTAGAGATGGTCATACATGGGTCTATAGATTCGTGCTCATGCTATGTGTTCTCCACTTAGCTCATCAAGATCCTATGAGAGACCTCTTTAGATTATATCGCACATAAACAAAAGAGGGTACTCACCTTACAGAAGGGTATCTCCCCAGGATGGGAGAAAACTATCTCTTGATAGCAACAAAGGTCACAAATGTCCTTACGTCCAGGGTTTACATCATTATGTGTATGCTTAGCCCTATTCAGCCACTAAGGAACATAGCTAGCAAGAAGACCACCTACTAAACCATGTTAGGTCTCCGTGGTATGTTACACTTGCTCTTGTCCCACTACATTGGATCAAAATCATACATGCATATGTCACCAAGCTATGTGAGAGGGGTTCATCCAACATATACCCTAGTCCACGAGGTTTCCTTTTCCTCTAAACCTAAGGGGGTGTCATGCTCAAATATGTAGGAACTCAAACATATTTGTGAGCATCAGGTGCACCATGTACTACTACTTCCTCTCTTAGGTCAAGGAACCCTAGTTTCACTTCTTATGCATCAGTTCTCCAACCACGAACCAAACATGCACAAGGTAGGGCATACACATCCCACCATTCTTCCACATGAACAACACCTTGGAGCCCTACGCAAGGACAACCAACTTGGTGTGAGACCTCATAACTTGTTATTGTACCTCCCCAGGGTATCAGGAACTCTCCTATAAGGTAAGGTTGGCACCTACAACTCCTGTACATCAACTCAAGAAGCCTCATCCCCTTTCCAGGGTTTGGTTCCTCTAATGGAAACTAAGATACAACAAGCCTTCAAGGATCATGCATAAGGCAACCACAACCATCCACTTAGGTTATCCATTCTAGATCATAACATACTCAACTTCTCATAGTTGTTCATGTCTTGTAGCCAAGGTCTCCAACCTTCTTCATCGGGTCTTATTCTCTCTCTAGAGCTAACCCTACAATCAACCTTACCACTAGGGGTTCTCTCTCTAAGAAGGTGAACTAAGCTCTTAAGGATACATGCATACACCTACATGGGTGAAACGTATGATCCAAACCTATGTTTGATCAAGATTATCTAAAGCTCTGCGTGTCCATATCCTAATATGTTGGGCATCACCCTTCTAACCTAAGTCTCAACCTACTTCTAGCCCCGCTGACATTCTCTTCCTACATCGGTGCATGCTCTTCTATGCTCATATATTCCTATAAGGGTTTCTATGCGATCACCACTATCCTCTTCACTAAAGGAGCTATCCTTCACCCTAACAGGAACAAGCCTTCCAAGGTTGGGTCGCCAAAAGGCACTAGGTCAACCAACATCACATAACTCATACTTCTCATGGATACTCATAATCAATATGCATGTCAACCCACACACATACATGCATGGTCAACTGTGATATCCAACTCATCTTGTCACCCCTCTTTCTAACAACCACTTAGGGTTAGGGTTAACACCGTCCTCAGAGGATGTGCCAGGTCTCTACCTCTTCCTAGAGGCCTCTACCTCCAAGGCTCTACTCATCCTCCTGTCAATAAGGTTTAACCTCAAGGTTCTCCTGAGGAACAAAAACACACGCCATGCAACCTAAGCATGTAACTAATGTTCAGTTTACACTTAAACTATTAAGCTTATGTCCATGACATCTTGTTTACATGTTTTTCATTATTTGGTGGAGGATTCCTTAATCCTTATTACTCTTATCCCAAATACAAGAGAGGTGAGGAAGAGAGAGAAAAACCCTAAACCTCATATTCTTAATTGAATTAGGGTTGAGAAGGGATGAAAAAAGATGAGAGAATCCTAAAGGTATACTATTTCGAGTCAAAACCTTAGACATTGGCCAGGCAGTCACACTACATCCGGGAGTCCTCGTGACTGACTAGCGGGGTAAAGGAAAATATTACCAGCCCCCGGACCGTGATCCTTTTCAAGACACCTCCGTCTTTGGAAAATCCTCTAATAACTCCCTTGGTTCTACAGAGTTTGTAAAATTTAATAATTACTAAAGATTAAATGAGAAACCACGGCTGTGATTCCAAATGTAATGACCCCACCTCCCGGTAATCCCCAATTAAGGGAGACCAGAAGGTCATAGACATTATACCAATATTTTAGGATCAGTGGTTCGACATTTAATCAATAATAATTATCAAATTCTACTAAAACTAAACTGGAAAGCTGGAATAAAATAAATCTCTTGCATACCTTGTAAAATTTTTGGATTTCTAAACTTCTATGCATGGATGGAGTCTATCTATCTGATCCTCCTTGAATTAATTATTTTTACCTTCACAATGTTTTGATTTACTATTTGTCCTTTTAAAAGATTGTACCTAAAATGCCAACAAACAAAATGTCGGTCAGTATATTTCTATACCGGTATGTGGGAGACAAACACAATTTCACAAATAATTGCTAAAAATCTAATTATCCCAAATAAGTTATTAACAATCCAAATTACATTTTCAATGTGACATTGTCAACCGCTTCTGCCCTAAACCCTAGATTACCCTCTCTTAGGGTTTTGTCCTTGGAAGGGACATAAGGCCACCTTCTCCATCCTGAGCTTGGTGTCTGGGGTCACCTCTCGGTGCGCATTGGCCTTCCCTCTGGGGCTTGATCAAATAGACCTTAACTCTGAGGCTTGGTTATGCATCATACATCAGGGTGGCATGTAGGTTCAAGAATGCATATATATACTTAATTGTGATAATCATAGTGACTTTATAGGATTGCATAAATAAACACTCAACAATTTATGTTGCATCCAATCAATCAAATGTTCGAGAAAACTTCATGAAACTAGATCGATTATTCATAAATAACCACATACCTGATCTAGAGTAACTTGAGGTACAAGCAAGAATAATCAAGAACAATCCATCAAGAAATCAACAATATCCTGAAATTAATGCATAACATCCATGTGTCATTATTTTATCCAAAAGATTTTCAAGATTGACTTGGATTCCACCTTAAGATTTCTAGGCCAACGTTAGGATTTTATTAGGGTTTTAGCCTCCGTAATGCATTTATCACTCTTAATGCTCTTTTGATCCACAAACCCTAAGTTATTAACAATCCAAATTACGTTTTCAATGTGACATTCTCAACCACTTTTGCCCTAAACCCTGGATTACCCTCTCTTAGGGTTTTATCCTTGCAAGGGACATAAGGCCACCTTCTCCATCCTGAGCTTGTTGCCTGGGGTCACCTCTCGGTGCCCAATGGTCTTCCCACTAGGGCTTGACCGAATAGACCTTCCCTCCGGGGCTTGGTCATGCATCACACATCAAGGTGGCATGTAGGTTCGAGAATGCACATATATACTTAATTGTGATAATCATAGTGACTTCATAGGATTGCATAAATAAATATTCAACACTTTAGGTTGCATCCAATTGATCAAACGTTCGAGAAAACATCGTGAAACTAGATAGATTATTCATAAATAAGCACATACCTAGTCCAAAGTAACTTGAGGTCCAAGCAAGAATAATGAAGAACAATCAATCAAGCAATCAACAATATCCTGAAATTAATGCATAACACCCATGTGTCATTATTTTATCCAAAACATTTTCAAGATTGACTTGGATTCCACCTTAAGATTTCTAGGCCAACTTTAGGATTTTGTTAGGGTTTTAGCCTCCATAATGCATTTATCACTCTTAACGCACTTTTGATCCACAAACCCTAATTTCAACATCATAGGCAAGATTGAATTCACATTAGGTCACGTATATCTTTTTTACACTAAAACCTCCATGGTTATCCTTTTAAGTCATGTCAAGATCACTAAAGCCAATTATCATGTTCAGGTTCCTTAGAATTGACAACTCAACAAAGAATTATAGTTCAATTCTCAAAGGAACCCTAATTACTATATTTCACATCTTCTAGGGTACCAAACCCTAATTTATCATTCATTCCACTTTTATAAACTAGGAAACTCTAATTATCAAATTAAGGGTAATTAACCACAATTAATCCAATAACACTATTTTCATGCCTTCTGGATTGATTTTCATATTTAGATTCATTAAATCTCATAACTACCTGAATTAGGGTTTTTAACCCTTTTAATGCACTATTAAAATCATGAAACCCTAAATACACAAGTTATGAACATATATCTCTAATTAGATCCCTTTCATCATATTTATGCATTTAAGTCAAACTTTGATTACTAGTGTCAACTAACACTATCAAAAACATTAATATTCAAAAGCTAGGGTTTTGATCTAGTTAGATCATTTAAAGATACCAAATTTAGATACTTTTCGAACTAGAAGCAAAACTAGGCTCTGTTAGTATTTTTATTGAATTCCTTGTATTGTTCTGAGCAAGATTCATATATAATACTTCTTAATCCGAGTTACCAATTATTTCCTAGGAATTAAAAACGATAAGGACTAATGGACCAATAGACTGTTGCCACATCAACCACTTACTTGGTTTTATTGCTTTTTTGCTTATTTGAGCAACCTAACTAGTGGAAAGACACTAAGGCCCCCGAGTCCTAGCACATCAGTTAGGTACAAAAATGTAACTCGGCTGGTCTTCATCTTCCTCCTCCCTCCACACTAACAGAACCCCACAAAACTTAGGGTAGAAGAACTCGGATTGGTCTCCCAAATTCATTGGGAAGGTTTCCTAATCCAGCTGCACCTTGGATCGCAAGAAATCTGATCGGGTAGATCTCCACCTGTTGTTCTCGGTTTACTGTTTTCCAAAACAAGATGGAAGACGGTCTTATTGTTGGGTTTTAGGGGAGGCAGAGAAGGCAGCGGAAACAAAAATTTTCTCCTCCCCCGAACCCAAACTGAAGAAATGTGTCATCGTCTATATATTAGGAAAGGATGGTTTGTGGAATCATACCTTGTCCCGAGGCTTGCTCGGCGACAATACCTCACGCAATGCGCGGTCTTCAACTCCGGTCTTGGACGGTGTCTGTGCAGCTCCTGGTCGCACCGAGACTGACGACTCCTCCTCCTACCGGACTGTCGGATGACAGTTGTCCTCCTGAGCGGCAGTGACCTCCCACCTCTGTAGTAGTCCACACGGACCACCTGGAACTCCACACTCCTTGTCCCACAAGGAAGTGGAAGGAGTCGCACCCTCCTGTTGACGTACTAGTCGCCAACACACTCTCCTGCCTCCAGTTGCAACTGTTGTTGTCTTTCCCTTGCTGCACCTCCCTTTTGCGGGAAGCACTTGCTCGAGCTCTCTCTCGGTTACCAAAACCAGAGAGATGGACAACTTTACAGAGCAACCGGTTGCACTGAAGTGTACCATGAGAAGCCCCCAATACCCCTATATATATAGGAGGGTCATGGGACAGGGTTCTCTTGCCCTGGCAATATGGGACTAAAGCAGGAGTAGAAGGGTTCGAGATTTTCCACAAAAAGCAACCAACTCGGAACCTGAACCGATCGTTTCACAACTGAAACGGTCGGTTGTGGACCTGAACCGGTCGGTTGGAGCACCAACCGATCGGTTGGGACCCATGAGTCGATCAGTTCACTTCTAAACCGGTCGGTCTATGGTCCTGGTCGGTTCCCGATTAACTTTTCCTTCTTTTTGTTTCCAATTGGTATCGAATACCAATCATATTCCCAATCAAATTGGGCAATTTGAAACCAAAGGAAAATTCTTGCCGACATGATTTTCCCAACTGGTCGGTTGCACCAGTTGAGCTGATCGGTTCAACTCCTGAACCGGTCGTTTCATACTGGGCATGAGCCGATCAGCCTGGACACTCCAGCCGACCGGTTCAGCAACCTCAGCCGACCAGTTCATCACATGAGCCGATCGGTTGGGAGCACAGGTTGGGCAAAATCAGTCAATTGCGATCTCAATCAATCTGATACTCCAATCAATGCGTCCAACATCTTGAACCATATGATATTGAGCCATCGACTGATTGAGTGTTTAATTGAACTACTAAACTCCTTTAGTAATCAATCTAAACATTGCTTTGTGGACAAAACTCCTCTTCCAGGTTAAATCCTATGTGTGTGACCCTGCAGGTCCATTTCACGTTGGCAGTGAAAGTCCATAACACTTATGACTTCACAAGCAAAGAGCGGTGCCTAGTCACACATCAGTGCTACCCAAGTGAAAGTAGAAAGTTGGAGAACAACTTTCATCCTACAATCCGTGAATGGTGTTACAGTGAATGTATAATTCCTTTGTCATTGATATCCCGAATGAACTCGAGGCATGGAACAGTCATCCTGTCAACGTTCATTCACTTTCTTGATCTCAGAGTAGATTGAAGGAGATATGTATGACATCAATATCACATACTGATTCACACATGCATGCGCACACCTATCTCAATCCTACTCATCAAGTGGCCTCGGATATCAAACTCCCTCAGGAGGGACAAATCCCATATCTATCACTCACCCCTCAAAAGCTCCATGTGTCAAAGCCACCCAATCATCACCTTTATAACAACCCATGTTTCAGGACTGCGTTTGATGATGTCAAAGTGTACCCAACGACATGTGTTGAGTGTAGTGATTTCAGGTCTAAGAATCACACTCACCACCATCACTGTGAGTACTGACTGTGACTACCATGTCATGGTTCCATGTGTCAAACTCACAGTGGGTCTGTCCGGTACACTTGTTCTCTAACAAGTACCTATGTGTTTGGTTTGATATCTCTATATCATGACTAATGAGATTATGTCATCAACCAACACCACAATCTAGTCTTGTGTGTCATTGTTGTCTATCTACCTTCCACAATGACATCCGACTAGGGACATAACAAGAATGTACAAACTCTTAGCATCTGTATCATCTCATCGTTCAAGTCATGAACCTGAAGGCATACGTCATTGAGTACTGTCATTCTCTAGACATTCAATATGTTCTATCACTATCTCAAATGAGTGAACCAGAAAGAATTGGAAGCTTGCCTTTGATGTTTATCAAATCAATCCTAATGTATCCCACCAATCATCCCATGATTGGCTCTCAGGGCATACATACCAACAGACTCCCACTTGCACTGTGAGCCAATCACCATTGAATCATATTCATAGTGATCTTCAAACATGTCCCACATGTCACTGTGCTCTAGTGCCATCATAGTGAGTAATGGCAACACCTTGCCAAAGTCAGTATAAATTGCATGTCTCACATCTCTTCATTGTACGTCACACGTATGAGATGGAGTTGCCGTAATATGTGATCTATTATTCCTTTGCTAACCTTTAGCCACATTGCATGATCAAGGATTCCATACTTGTCATCAATGAGCAGAATATCTATAAGTTCATCTCATGAACTTCCAGATCCATATAATATCTATTGCTGTTCTCTAACACATAGATACTCGGCATTTCCTTTTGAATGATATTATTGGAACATTTCCAATTATCAACAAACTTTCACCTTTATACATCCTATGTATATTTTGCGATTAATTTTCTGTCCTTTCGGAAGTTTGCATCAATGTAACCCTTTACATTGAACTCTTCCTTATCTCCATAGAACTAGTACTTCACAAGTACTTATCAAGTTCTCATGGTATTCCAGTAGCTCTTACTAGAAGTAGACAGACACCCACTCGTTAAGTCCCACATACGAGTTATCAGGATGAGCACATCATATTGTCATGTCACACATACAAAATGATGAATACTTTCTATTCTTGCCATGTCATACATGCAAGATAATGGGATGATTACATACATGATAGATCCATATCTATTCTTAGTGTTCTCATTCTTCATAAGAATTGGGCACTTGGCCTTGGGATACTAACTCCATGTATCATGGACAAGTTTTCTCCCACTGAATCTGTGCATACTGAACCCTTCAGTACAGATTGCCAATGTATGCTTTCTCTTTTCAGGTCAAGAGGTTTTTAGAGAACTATCTCTATAGATCTCTATTCCTATCATATAGGAAACATATCTATCTTCCTTAAAGATCATTTCCACTTTTGGATTTCCAATCTAGAACATTTCCATTTCACATCAACATGTGGAATGTGAACATGCTCCCACTAAATCACAGATCCCTTCATTATCTTTGATATATCAGTCAAAACCCTTTGACTATATCATCAAAGTAAAGATCCAATTCTGAGTTGCTTGTACTCAATCAATCACATTGATTAGTCCATTGTAACTTATAGACTTCATTTGCATTAGTGGATTCATAAACCTTATAGGTTGTGTCACGTACACATCCTTGTTTTATTCCTCATAGGTATGCGGTGTTAGTATCCATATGCCAAATATCTTAGTCATTAAGTTACAATCAACAAGCATCATCCTTCTCAAAATGTTATCCATGTGTCTTAACACTTAAGACTCATTTGCACTTATGAATTTCATCCAATGAGTGCTACCATCAAGGTCATACCTTATGGTTTACATGGATATCATTTAGGATGTAATGGTCATAAACCATAACTCAAAATTTGATTCCTCATATTCATCTAGATAGTTGACTCATCATATGAACAACTTATCACATAGATAATTGAGGTGTATCTGTCAAGGATATAAGAACTCACAACTCCTTGTGATTCTCAATGTCCTTTATTAGTGTGGGGTATTCATTTATTAAGAAGAATTCAGTTATTTCATAATCATTCTCTAACTCCTTAGAGTATGATTCCTTCTTGATTTAGACATCACCATGCCTTAATCATGAGTTCACTATGATACATTATCATAATCACTCGTAAGGATCTCAAACATTTGGTCCAAGTATTTCATTCATTGATCTCATCAAGAATTAACACTTTACCAAATTTGTACTTCATCTATGATAATCTTGAACACTTCAAGATATTCATATTGGTATTTCTCTAAACACCATTTGAAGTATTAGCATTTGTTCCAATAGGTATGTAAATACATCACATGTATTATACCTAATAGGATAATCACTCTCCCACTATATTAGTGAAGATTGATTAATCATGTCCAAGATACTCATGTCTCTTACTGGTTCTCTAACCAAAAGAGTCTAGTTTTATCCATCACATGGAAACTAGAAATGAATTTCTCATGATTGATGCTAATTTAATTGTTTGAGTTATCTATAACTTTTAGGTATCATTTTATCTCATGCATATCATATACCACAAGATAAACAAGGCATTGCCACAAAGATCATATATTTAAGATTGAAAACTTAACTTTGCCATTATTGTCATACAATATGCAAAAATAAAGTGTTTCTATCTATTGGCGAATATGAAATAACAGTTCATAATTGTATTACATGCCTTGTAGGCTGAAAAATAAACTAAAGTACTCTATCTATGGTGGCAACACTTGCCCCAATTATGAGTGCTTTACACTTTACATCTTGGTATCATATACCTCAAAAAGTGTTACAAGTTTACTTTCATGACACCTTTAAGTAGAGGCTTCAGTCGCCTTCTTCTTCTTTTGTTCTTCAAGATAGAGAGGACAATTCCTTTTCCAATGTCCCGGCTTTTGACAATGGTGGCAATTTCCTTTCTTGGTCACACCTCCCTTGGCCTTGAGAGCTGAAGTCGTCTTGGGCTCCTGGCTAGCATCAGAACCTTTCTTAGCTTTGCCCTTGCCCTTGTGCTTGGACTTTCCCTTCTTACCCGTGACCACCATCACAGACTTGGGCTTGTCCTTCTTCATCTGTAACTTGGTTGTCCTCAACATGCCCAACAACTCTGACAGTGGCCTATCAAAGTTGTTCATGTTGTAGTTCATCACAAACTGACTGTAAGATTCTGGCAATGATTGCAGTATCACGTCAGTAGCCAACTCTTGGCTTAGTGGAAATCCCACTCTCTGTAGGTTCTCCACATACACAATCATCTTGAGTGTGTGAGGAACAACTGGATCTCCTTCTGTCATGACGCACTTGAACAACGCCCTAGAAACATTATATCTCTCTTGCCGTGCCTGATCCTCATACATGTTCCTGAGATGCTTAATCATCTCAATGACGCCCATGTTCTCATGTTGTCTCTGCAACTCATGGTTCATTGAACATAGCATCAAGCACTTTGCATAAATGGCATCATCAGGATGCTTCTTGTAAGCATCCCTTTCTGCCCTTGGTGCATTAGGAGCGGGTTCCTCTGGAATTGGAGTATCCAGGACATAGAGCTTACGCTCTTGAGTGAGAACAATTCTCAATGTCCGATACCAGTCGTGGAAGTTCGTCCCATTTAGCTTGTCCTTGTCAAGGACCGATTGCAAAGAAAAGTTGTTGTTGTTTCTTTCCATTTGTACTACAAAAAGGAAAATATGCAATTTTAGTCCAAAAACTCATTTTTGACTTATTTAATTGATTTGAAAATTTGATGATATAATTAGGCCTTTAATTAATTATCACTCCCACTATTTTAGTTCAAATTGATAGCCCTCACCATCAATTCGGAAGATTGCAGTGTACAACCTTCTAGTGGGCAAGATCCTGAAATCCTCTAAGTCATGAGTCAGCTTTGGCTGATCGCCCACAACTTAGATCTCTCATGTAGGCAACTCTTGCCAATTGCATCATATGCAACTCTTGTTGAATGAACATGCACAACACCTTGCCATGAACATTCCTTGCCTCTGGGCTTAGACGCTCTAAGAATCACCAGTTAAGTCTAACCCAAAAGCCGACACGGTAAACATGCACCCTGCTTTGGCAGAACCTACATGTCTACCATTCACACTTCCACAAGATAGATGGCACACCACGCTTTGGCGTAACCTACGCTTGGTCGATCGAGCTTTTCATGTGTGCCGCTAATGGAAGGCATATAAGACTTAATATTTTAATGAGGGATTTGGTTTTTATATACATATACATATCCAATCACCATAATACATAGTACGTATCATATACATGCTATATCCCACAGAAAACATGCACAAATGATAAAAGCGATGATTATGGCCATCCTAATGTGATTCCTTGAGCCAAGAGGAATCACAGTCATCTAGGTCTACATCACATGCAACCTGTACAAGATGAACATCTGTGCCTTGCCATCTGAGTAGATCATCTCATCACATGAATGATCTATTCTCTCCAGGCGGTCGTCTGCGTGCCACCAGCCGATCGGTTGGCTCCTCCAACCGATCGGTTCGCCTGGTCGTCGTGCATCTCGTCATGTCCGCCACCCGCTCGTCTCTCTCCTCGAACGGTCATCAACCGATCGGTTCACTCCTTGAACCGACCGTCTGGAACGTCAATCGATCTGTTCATGCCTTGAACTGATCGTCTGAGCAGTCATCTTGATGTCCGCCGATCTTCGACATAACAGGAAATAAAATCTATCCTATTTATACATTGCTTTAAAAAGGGAAACCCCGAGTTACATTCGGGGAGAGAAAAGGTAGGAAATAATCTCGAATTATTTCGAGTTACATCAGGAATAGGAGAGGGAAGATCGGTGCGCAGACCGAGATGCAAGCAACCACAAACAACCACACACAGATAGGGTTTATTGGCCATAATCACGCTACACACATCCACCACAAAACTCGTTTAAGGGCGACGTGTATCGAGTGCATTTATAATACATATCATATATGTAATTGGGATTTGTGGATTTAGGATTGGACATGCATAAAGCCGATATTATTCGCATCGCATGCAATAAATAAAGGCGACAAACCAAAATCGATCATATCGATATTCCTAAAATATAGAGCAGTTGACGTGGCTCTGATACCACTGTTGGGTTTTAGGGGAGGCAGAGAAGGCAGCGGAAACAAAAATTTTCTCCTCCCCCGAACCCAAATCGAGGAAACGCGTCAACGTCTATATATTAGGAAAGGATGGTTTGTGGAATCATACCTTGTCCCGAGGCTTGCTCGACGACAATACCTCGCGCAATGCGCGGTCTTCAACTTCGGTCTTGGACGGTGTCTGTGCAGCTCCTGGTCGCACTGGGACTGACGACTCCTCCTCCTACCGGACTGTCGGATGACAGTTGTCCTCCTGAGTGGCAGTGATCTCCCGCCTCTGTAGTAGTCCACACGGACCACCTGGAACTCCACACTCCTTGTCCCACAAGGAAGTGGAAGGAGTCTCACCCTCCTATTGACGTACTAGTCGCCAACACACTCTCCTGCCTCCAGTTGCAACTGCAGTTGTCTTTCCCTTGCTGCACCTCCCTTTTGCGGGAAGCACTTGCTCGGGCTCTCTCTCGGTTACCAAAACCAGAGAGATGGACAACTTTACAGAGCAACTGGTTGCACTGAAGTGTACCATGAGAAGCCCCTAATACCCCTATATATAGGAGGGTCATGGGGCAGGGTTCTCTTGCCCTGGCAATATGGGACTAAAGCAGGAGTAGAAGGGTTCGAGATTTTCCACAAAAAGCAACCAACTCGGAACCTGAACCGATCGTTTCACAACTGAAATGGTCGGTTGTGGACCTGAACCGGTCGGTTGGAGCACCAACCGATCGGTTGGGACCCATGAGCCGATCGGTTCACTTCTGAACCGGTTGGTTCGTGGTCCTAGTCGGTTCCCGATTGACTTTTCCTTCTTTTTGTTTCCAATTGGTATCAAATACCAATCCTATTCCCAATCAAATTGGGCAATTTGAAACCAAAGGAAAATTCTTGCCGACATGATTTTCCCAACTGGTCGGTTGCACCAGTTGAGTCGATCGGTTCAACTCTTGAACCGGTCGTTTCATACTGGGCATGAGCCGATCGGCCTAGACACTCCAACCGACCGGTTCAGCAACCTCAACCGACCGGTTCATCACATGAGCCAATCGGTTGGGAGCACAGGTTGGGCAAAATCAATCAATTGCGATCTCAATCAATTCAATACTCCAATCAATGCGTCCAACACCTTGAACCATATGATATTGAGCCATCGACTGATTGAGTGTTTAATTGAACTACTAAACTCCTTTAGTAATCAATCTAAACATTGCTTTGTGGACAAAACTCCTCTTCCAGGTTAAATCCTATGTGTATGACCCTGCAGGTCCATTTCACGTTGGCAGTGAAAGTCCATAACACTTATGACTTCACAAGAAAAGAGCGGTGCCTAGTCACACATCAGTGCTACCCAAGTGAAAGTAGAAAGTTGGAGAACAACTTTCATCCTAAAATCCGTGAATGGTGTTACAGTGAATGTATAATTCCTTTGTCACTGATATCCCGAATGAACTCGAGGCATGGAACAGTCATCCTGTCAACGTTCATTCACTTTCTTGATCTCAGAGTAGATTGGAGGAGATATGTATGACATCAATATCACATACTGATTCACACATGTGTGCGCACGCCTATCTCAATCCTACTCATCAAGTGGCCTCAGATATCAAACTCCCTCAGGAGGGACAAATCCCATATCTATCACCCACCCCTCGAAAGCCCCATGTGTCAAAGCCACCCAATCATCACCTTTATAACAACCCATGTTTCAGGACTGCGTTTGATGATGTCAAAGTGTACCCAACGACATGTGTTGAGTGCAGTGATTTCAGGTCTAAGAATCACACTCACCACCATCACTGTGAGTACTGACTGTGACTACCATGTCATGGTTCCATGTGTCAAACTCATGGTGGGTCTGTCCGGTACACTTGTTCTCTAACAAGTACATATGTGTTTGGTTTGATATCTCTATATCATGACTAATGAGATTCTGTCATCAACCAACACCACAATCTAGTCTTGTGTGTCATTGTTGTCTATCTACCTTCCACAATGACATCCGACTAGGGACATAACAAGAATTTACAAACTCTTAGCATCCGTGTGATCTCATCGTTCAGGTCATGAACTTGAAGGCATACGTCATTGAGTACTGTCATTCTCTAGACAGTCAATCTGTTCTATCACTATCTCAAATGACTGAACCAGAAAGAATTGGAAGCTTGCCTTTGATGTTTATCAAATCAATATTAATGTATCCCACCAATCATCCCATGAATGGCTCTCAGGGCATACATACCAACACTTATGATCGTTCGATTGGCATCCAATGGCCAGCGTTGGGAGTGACACATGCCTAGGTCGGGCCCAAGGTTCCTTGTTGAATTAATATTGTGACATATATTTATTAATCAAATTATCTTTCCACTTTAGGATAACTTGCAACAAGCATATCTCTCAAACCTTTTATCGTTTTGATCCCAAATTTTAAGGGAAAGCCTATAAAGCCTTAACCTACTTATATTCCATGTTTGAAGCCGTAACTCAAAAGAAATAACTCCTTTTCTTCATTTTCAAGTCAAAGATTTATAAAGCGTGTATTATGTATAAAAACACATATTTTCTCTCTCCTTCTTTCCTATTTTTATATTTCAATTTTCATAAACATTATAAGGCAAGTGAAATCGAAACCATTCTATTGTGGGAACCTATATCTCATTCTAGAGATTTCTATACATTCCACATAAATACATTGCTTAATATTCATTATCTTTTATCTTTCTCTAATATTTGGACTTTTCTTCTTTTCTTCTTTCTTGTATCCATTATTGGATTAGCATAACAATAGAAATCACAAATCCATATCAAAGGGGAAAATTTCAAAGAAACCCATTCTTTCAAGCAAAGCACACAACCTTCTCAATTCAAGGCCATATTCATAAAATTATTGCATTTCAATTATGAAAAACATGTAAAATTGAGGTTGTAACACAACCAGACCTTCTAATAATAGGATCCTTGCTGTTTGGATCTTCTTACCTTCATAGAGGTGAGTTTTATAACCCCATTCTCATATATTGCTTTCTACATGCTTAAAACTCATGCTTCTATGCTTAAAATCGATGATCTCCATCTCTATTTTGCATGTTCTTCTAGGGTTTTGGTTTCTTACTATTTTACCTTCTCTAGAAGCTCTAGTTTGGTTTCCTATGATACTACAAACCTTATCTTGGGTCAAATGGTGTTTTCTCCCTCTCCCTCTCTCTTCAATTATCTCGATCGGTTTGATTATGTAGCAATTTCCAATTGGGTCAATTTGAAAATTTCATATCTTTTAATTCGCTTATCCAAATTTGACAAATAAATATGTTTTGGAATTATAAAATTAATCTCAATCTAATAGAATTATTTTCAAGGTCTGAATTCATGGTTTGAATAAGCATGATTTTTTTAAAACCAATTAATGCATAAAAACCATAAAAAGTACATCTTAATCATCATAACTCTAAAATTAACATAAAAATATGTTTTCTTGATCAGGAGAACCTAATAAGTTCATTGGTGATATTTTAAAAACCTAAATCTGAGTTTTGCTAAAAAGTTATAAAATTAGGGTTTCTATACATTAATGTGCATTATGTACTCTAATACATGTTAATACATTGGAAATAGGCAAAGTGGAACTTGGACTCAATTAAAGTGGTAAAAGTTAGTAATTGATATCAGTAATAGAGGTATGTGCAATCCCTATTTATGTATGTGCAACTCTTGTAGTTGTTTCTTGAGTTCTGCCATCTCAGCAGGCGCCATTCTATATGGTGTTTGTGCTATTGGCTGTGTGCCCGGGATTAGATTAATCTCAAAATCAATCTCTCGGGGTGGAGGTACACTTGGAAGTTCTTCAGGAAATACATCTTGAAATTCCCTGACTACAGGAACTTCAGCAGGATTAGGACTCTCCATGGTGGTATCTACCACATGGGCCAAGAATGCATAACATCCTTGCCTCATCATCTTCTCAGCTACCATGGCTGACACAAGACAGGTTGGAAGGATCTTTCTGTCTCCTTGAAAGATCCATGTGTCACTGTTATCTGTAAACACAGCTTGCTTGGACTCACAATCCAAGACAACCTTGTACCTTTCTAAGGTGTCCATCCCAAGAATTATATCGAACCCATGCATCTCAAGTGGTATAAGATCCACTTGGATGTAATGTTCAGAAAAGGAAAGAATACAGGGAGAACATACTTCCCACAACATAGCAGATCCCATTAAAGGAGTTTCTAACAACAGACTATCTGCTCTATGACTTGTAGTCATGTTGCAGTCAAGAATCACTCTCCGAGTGATAAAGGAATGAGTAGCTCCTGGATCAATTAAAATAGATACGATGCAGGATGTAGACATATCAGAATAAAATAGTTTCATCTGACCTGTCACAACCCGAGGGTTGATCACTGCATCAGGTGGATTCATCGCATAAAATCTCGTTGTTGCCTGTGGTTGATTTGGTGCTCGATGACTAGGTGCTAATGATCCAGCTTGGGACGCTTGTCCACGTCCTCTAGCTCCACTTGGAAACTGCCTCCTTTGAGAACCTTGCTGACTCTGCCTTTGAGGTTGAGTCACACTCACCTCTCGGGCTCTACAATCCTTCATCAGATGTCCCACCTTTCCACATATAAAACAACTTCTGATCCCCTGATGTGGTCTGGATGGTCCTGTAACCAGTACAGATGTTGAGCTGTGAGCTCTTTCTGGTGGTAAACTTCGTCCTCTACCCCTATTTGACGTCCACTACGTCTGGGTATTGAATCTAGGTGGTGCCATTGGTGCAGAAAACCTCAGTTTTTTGAAACCTTTGGATGAAGATCCTTGGAACTGGGGGTACACCTTCTTGTTCTGGGTCTGTCTCTTCTCAGTCACAGACCTCTCTATCCTTCTAACAGACTCTACAAAAGTAGCAAATCTTTCCCTGTTCTCCAGAGCAGACACAGGGGTGGTCAACTCAGCATTTAATCCTTTCTCAAAACGTCTGATCCTTTCTTCATCAGTGGTTGCCATATGCGGACAGAACCGCAAAAGCTCCATGAACTTAGCCTCATACTCGCTAATGTTCATTGGTCCTTGTCTTAATCTCTCAAACTGAGAGATTTTCTCATCCAGAAAGGTCTTAGGAAAGTATCTATTGACAAATTCTCGTCGAAATACTTCCCATGCAATCTCCACACCTGGCCTTTTTCCCTCCTCTATGGTCCACCAGTGACCAGCACTCCCCTTAAGAAGGTACACAGCATGCCTGACCTTCTCAACTTCTGGGATGTTAAGGATTCTAAAGGCCTTCTCTAGCTCAGTTAGCCACATGTCAGCATCTGCTGGGTCAGCTGTCCCAGCATATTCTGTGGCTCCAACTCGGCGAAGTCGTTCAAACGTCTTGCCGACTCCTTGTCCTTCTTGATGAGTAGGTGCCCTGGGTGCAGGCATGGGCATCCTATCAGTCATATGTGTCATGGAAGTCATGAACTGCCCAAACATAGCTTGGAAGGCTGGATTCCCCATGTCAGCTGGGTTGAACTGGGGTGGTTCAGGCACATGCTCCTCCCCATGATGGTCACTTGCACCTCCTCCGTGTGCAGCGGCACTACTTTCAGCAACATGTTCCTCGTGTGATCCAGACATCTTTAGTTTTCTCTTCTCCTCCTATATGAGCAGAAGACACTATTCAGATATACTGGAAGACACTAGAACAGACTCCACAACCCTAGTCCTATGTCTCTGTAGACTCAGCGAACCTAGAGCTCTGATACCACTAAATTGTGGCGACCGTCTCGCGAAAACAGGATTAACTAATGCGGAAGCAAATTATTTGCAGCGGATTACTGAAAATCACTGAAAATTTAAAACTTTTTGCAAAGAGATCCATTCACAGGAAAACTCTTTCATTCAGAACCAAAGTAAAACCTTACATCCTGGTTCATATATACATCTCATGTACTATTACTTCTCGAGGAATACAAACATCAACTACTCTGTCTTAACTGTACACAGGTAGTATAAAACCCTCGAGGCTTAAAGCCAAAATCTTAGATCGATCCATCAAAACATTACTCCTAGGACCCGAGAGTACAGAGACAACTCATAGGACTTTCTATATACAACTTGACAGCTCATATCCCCACCTGGGATTTACTGCTGTCCCTGCTACTGCTGCTGCTGCTCTTCCTCTGTAATAGGTTCCTTGCCTTTTCGTCGGCGGTTACCTAAAAATTTAATCCCACGGGGGTGAGACAATTATAAAAATTGTCCCAGCGAGAGATATAACTCTCCGCCAGAAACATTGTTATTGCAAATAATAGAATAACACTGAGCAGTAGAAATATAAACATTTATCAGCAGGTAATTCATTAGATAAACTAAATAGAGCAGCATTCTCTATGCAATCATTTCAGTTGTAACTTGAATAAGTAGCAAGTTATCCATTTAGGAAGAAATATAAAGATAATGTAAATCATTTATCCAACTAGAACATGTTAATCAATGTATTCTCAACCATTGATTCTCGTAGTTCAACCCTAAGCAAATATGCTACACGGCTGATTACATATTACAAACATACTTATGCCCTGAGGAGATGAGATATACCGCTCATACTCCAACCGACCACTGTGAAGTCAAAATCGGTACCATACATAGGTCATCAGAAGAGCCGGATTTCTATGACCTCATCCTCCTCAGTCAGTGTGAGGAACAACATGCAGGACATCTCGTGTCTCTGCTATAATAGCTTTCCAGGGTATTCTGGCAACTTCGCTATTAGAGTTACAGTGGCATTCTGTACTCTCTTCGCCATCGAGGGATTTCTTGTTTATCTCTCATCGATGCGGCATTAACAACATCATCGGGAGATTAGTGATACATCATCCCGGCATATACATATAATGAAGAATTCAGAGATTTAGTGTTTATCTCACATCAATTCCTTCATTAGGGCGTAAGGATATTTGCGCCCATAACCCCCACATACTCAAAAGTATGCTCTCCAGGAGTTCCCTTAGGAAAACCTGTTTCACCATCACCTAACTACTGACGATGATGGATCCATGGTCAGGGCTCTACATGATATCATTTCACTTGATTATTTAAGTACATTACAACATTCTTTTAGCATCAGGCATGTTGGAAATCATATAACATTATAACATTTGCTATAAAGAATGAGTACTATTTCTATCAAGTTCATTTCACAGCTTTGCTAACATTGGGATCTCAATCCCTTATCATCTCATCATCATGATTCAAGAATATGGGTGTTCAAACCCTTAAATCATCAAGACACATGTTACCACTTTAGCAGGTAACTCAATTCCATCAAGTCATCTAACAGTGTAAACATGATAAATGTAATGCAGGTATTTCACATGGCTCTTAAAGCCTATCAAACTCTTTTGTTACCTTTCACTAGGCAACATGGCATATCATTGCTTATAGAACTTATAAAGTGTTTTCAATACACAAGGCATCATAACTCATACCTGACTATGTTCAATACCTCATGAAACCTGCATGATTAGTACAGATGATAACAACACATCAATTTCATATCAAGAGTAATGTACCACGGCCGTGCTGCCAAAAACGGTCGTGCAAAGGGGAATCACCACGGCCGTGCTACCTTGCACGGTCGTGCAAGAGGTATCCACCACGGCCGTGCTGCCTAGCACGGTCGTGCTACAGCAGATCCCAATTATTTTACATTTGTGAATTTAATACTCCAAACCAATTAGGGTTTATTGTTATCCCTAAGTGGAGATGATTAATAAGTACCTTTAATTTTTAAGCTTGCCATGTCATCATTATGAATTAGGTTTATATCATCATCATATAATAGAACTTCATCTGTCAATGCCCTCAATTAGGGTTATGATTCATTAACCTTCATAACTAGGGTTTAATGATCTCACTATTAAAAATCATGCCCTTACTAGGCATTCATACATGAAGAATATCTTATCCCTCATCTTCTATAAGATGAAGTTACTTCAACCTTGATTAATCTAAGTCAACTCAATCTTGAAAGAAGAATTGACATCATAGGATATGTTATTATATCAAGATCATTAAGAACTCAATCTCCCTTGGATTACATCATGTGATTGATTACATAAACCACTAACCTTCATCCAATTTGAGAGTTCATACTCTTTGATTGATTACCTTCCAAGTGATCTTGGAATAGGTGAAACCATTTAGTAGAATAGCAATTGAAACCACTTAACAAAATTGAACTTCTGAAACTGTTTAAGCCTCAACTGATTTGGGATCGTTTGGTCCCAAACGGTCTTGAGACCATCTGGACTCAAACGGTCCTGAGACCGTTTGGTCCAAACCACCTCAAAACTGAAAGGACCAAATATGGTTTCCATCAATCACATTGAATTAGGGTTTTCAATGTTGAACCCTTCAATCGATCTTGCACATGTTAGACACTAATCAATTGAGTTAATTAGATCAACCCTCAACTGATTTGATACTCAATTGACCCTCAATTGATCCTCAATTAGGGTTGGAATCAATTGAATTAGGGTTTAGAATCAATGAACCTTCAATATTCATCAATGTGTGACTAGTTACTTCATAACTATTGAACCACCATTCAAATGGGGTATGACCTGACCCCAAACGGTCTTGAGGTCGTTTGGATGACCTCCAAACGTTCTTGAGACCGTTTTCCCATCATATCACTCAAAACCAAGCAATCCAATTAGGGTTTGGTTCATTGAAGTGCTCACCAAATCAGCAATTTATTGCAGATCAACTTGATATCTTTAGACCTTCAACCACTGAACTATACCCAACCCTAGACCTCCAAACGGTCTTGGGTGACCACCAAACGGTCTTGAGACCGTTTGGATGAGCTCCAAACGGTATTGAGACCGTTTGGCCCATCCAACCTTTGGACTTTAGTGAAAAATCATCATGGATTGGTCTATCAAGTTGATCAACAAATCAGCACTACCTTGCAATATGATTAGCACCTTTGGACCTTCAATTGGTCAACTATACTTGAACCCAGACCTCCAAACGGTCTTGGGGTGATCCCCAAACGGTCTTGAGACCGTTTGGGTGATCCCCAAACGGTCTTGAGACCGTTTGGGCTAATCAACCCAAAATCTCAACTTAACTCATTGGAATTTCAGCACTGTTTTCAATTAGGGTTTGCCTAATTGATTATGCTTCAACTCACGATTCCTTGGGATTTAACCCATAAAATTTGGTGAGTCATTATCCAACATAATAGGGATCAATAATACCAAACAGTCAACGCTTGGTCAATGCACGCAAACGGTCTTGAAACCGTTTGCCCAAAAAGTTCAATTAATCAGATTGAAAATCAGCACTTAATTCAGTTCGATTTTCCTAATTGATTGGCCTTCAACCTATGATTCCTTTAGAGTTAACCCCTCAAATTTGGAGGGTCATTAGACTACATAATTAGGAACGATATTCCCAAACGGTCCACGCTTGGTCAACTCTTTCATACGTTTTTGAAACCGTTTGCCACCAAACGGTTTGCAAACCGTTTGGTCACCAAACGGTTTTGGTGAAACCGTTTGGTCCCAACCAATGAGATCATTTGCTCCCAAGATATTTGGTGAGGTGCTTGCTTATGATGATGTCATCATCATCTTCCTTCGTTCACCCAAGAACAGCAACCGTTCTTGATGGAATTTGCAGCAAAGAAGCAAAAGTTTATCAAATTGAAGAAATCAATCAACAAAGCATAGAAGATTGATGCAATAGTAATGTTTGAGGGTTTAAGTTATAAAACCCGCCTCAAATTTGATCTCCAAGCTCCAAGCTCCGTGGCTTTAATGGTGTATGGAGCTCCAGCAACTATCCAAGGTTCTTTCTTGAGCTTTTGGATGAAATGGATGGCTAGAAATGGAAATCGAGTGAAGAAAACCTAGAATCAATCATTGATTTAGGGTTTTCACCATGAATCCAAGGTAGAAGATGATGAAACCTTACCAACAGGTGGTGTTCGTACTTCTCCTACTCCTGAGCTTCCCCTTGGTCGTCCAAAGCAAAAGGAATAAGGAAAAGACTAAGGGAAACGTTCCTTATGTGTTATTGAAATAAGGTATATATAAAGAATATGTATATGGGTCTTTAATGAAAGAGAAAATGAAATCATTTTCCTTAAATAAATTCCATACTAATTTCCCCCTAATCCTCCTCCATTACTTGATCACGAATCCACCTTCAAACTTTCGTAAAAGCTCTTCATTATCCAAGAATTAATGGAAAAGAAATTAAGCACCTTAATCCATTATAATAATAATATATATTTTTGAGTGGAAATTCTTTTCCTTATAATAAGGTGAGTGGAATTTCACCTCCTTAGGATATTTTTGATCCTTGAAAGCTCAAGGACGTCCACACACACATCTGAATTCCACCATTCAAGTTTTGATTGAAATCCCTTCAATAATTTTTTATTTATTTTTGCATTAATTGCATTAGGGTTTCAATTATGCTTATATCTTGATTATTTTAATGTCAAGATTCTCTCTCCTCCAAGATAATTCAAATGAGGTGCCCATCTCATTTTCTTTTCTCTACTTGATGCCAAATATTATTAGGGACCTTATTGAAGTGGTAATTTGCATATTGAACCCTAGGTTTTGGGTAAATTGCACTTTACACCAAAACTAGGTTTTAATGTACAAACTTTGCTTTATCAGCACTTTCTTGGTATTCAGGCTATCACAAGCCATACCTCTGCATCATCTTCATTCTTATGATGCATCAACACATGAGGAACTTATTATCATACACAATTTGCAATCTAACCCCTCAACTTGGGTAATTTGCACTTTAGTCCAAAATTAACAAAACAATGTTTCAACATTATTCAAAAAGGACTGAAATTGAAATATAAGTTCCTCAAGAGCCTTAATTACATTTCAAAAGTTAACCACAAGCATCAAACCACATATTTAAGAAAAACACCTAGGGTTATTTCATAACCCAGGTCAGGGATGTTACAGTAACTTTGTTGGTTTGTGTATTTTGTTGACAAATGATGATAGTTATGTTTGTCTAGTTTTAATTGGTTGATGCTACATTTAAGCCAATCACAGATATACCGCCAATTATGTCCAACTTGTTCTATTAAATTACTAATGTGTATGGAATAGAAAAATGTAAATGAAAAAACATATAATCCAAAGTTAAGATTAAGGAGCAAAATTATAAGAAAACAAAAGGTGGTATTTCAAGAACTCTTGGGTTTCCTCTCAAGAAGCACTATTTTAAAGTTGTTAGCTTGACTATCATATAAAATTGTCATGGTTTATGTTGAGAGAGCTACAAATAAGCCTCTTAGTAAATGCATCATCTTCATAGTATCATATCACTTTATGTCCATTCATTGGAAAGTGTCTAGATTGCTCATTAAACAATTCAATCATTCTAGAGGGATAAATTTTTAACCACAATTAAAGGAACTAACTATTAGATCTTAGTTTCCTTTGAAATAGTCTAAAAAATGAATTTAACAACATAACATTATCTCCTTCCTTGACATCCTTTCTTTTCAAATGTGCAACATTCTAGACATTCTTTATTTATATACCCATCATTAGCATATGCATGTAGGTTAAGTTCTTTGTGCTCTTCAAGTAGGAGGCATCACTTTTTTCCTTCTAGGTTTGGGCCCAAGTTCAAAGACATTGCGTAAAAGGTTATTTCTCAAGCTCTAGAGGTAGGTGTCATGCTTCACCATAGATAAGTCTATATGGAGTGGTTCCTATTGATATTTTAAGAGTTGTTCAATATGCACAGAGGGTATCATCTAGCTTAGTCCTTCCTTGACTTCCCCACTATTTTTTCCAAGATTTGTTTGATCTACCTATTTGACACTTCAACTTGGGCTGATGTTTGAGGGTAGTAGGATATTGAAACCTTGTGTATAACTCGATATTTCTTCATAGTAGCTTAATATTGTCTTTCTAAAATGTTGGAACACCTGTGACATACATATAGACTCCATACCTATAGAATATTGTCTTGCAAAACATCTTAATGAGAACTATTGAGTTGCATATTGGAGTTAAAATTGTTTCCACCTATTTTGAGACATAGTCCAATACAACTATGATTTAGTGATTTCAAACAAAGATGGAAATGAACCCATGTAATCTATTTACCCATACATTATAGATATCAACTTTTATCAAGTCAGGCATAGGCATTTCCCTATGTCTAAGAGATACTTCATATCATATGACATTTTTGTAGTCTCTACCTATTTTTGTGCATACTTAAATAGACTAGGCCAGTAAAATCATGATTGCAGTACCCTTTTTGTTGTACAATATGCACCCAAGTGTTCACTTGTTGGTATGTATGCCCAGAGATCCAGCCATACAATGGTTGTAATGAGGCATCATGTAATAGATTTGATTAATAAAAAGACAATCTTTCATCTATATGTTTGTTCAAATTATGAAATGAATATAACATGATAGATGTCTAAAATAATGGTATTACTTAATTACATATGTCTTCAGATTGAGGACCTGAATAATTAGATCATACTTATCATTAGAGTATATATGTTCCTATTATATCCCTAGTAGGATATTATTGTGGAAACAATATAGATAGAAATAATACATAAGACTAAAATGTGTGTTGATTGTTGATAGAATATCACTCTTCATGATATGTGATATCAACACAAACACATAGGCACTTGTTAGAGAACAAGTATACCAGACAGACCCACCTTGAGAGTGATATATGGAAACCATTGAATGGTAGTCAAACTCATCTCTCAAATTGATACTCATGATTGTAGTTCTTAGACTTGAAGTCACTACACTCATCACATGTTGTTTGATGTACTTTGACACCATCCAGCATAACCTTGAATAAGTGTTACCATACAGATGATGTTCGGATATGTTGTGATACATGAGGATTGATTTTGAGTGATGTAGATGGGATTTGTCCCTCCTACTGGAGTTGATATCTTGGCCACTTGATAAGCGAGACTGAGAGACATATGACCATACTCATGCGAATCAATATATAATATGTTAGCTCACAATGATCTCATATTATCTGCTCTAATTCAAGGAATATGGATTGAATATTAAGATGATGACGATTGCATGCCTCAAGTTGAATTTAGTTATCAGTGACAAATGAATTGTACGATTACAATAACACTAATCACAAGTTGTAGGTTAAAGTTGTTCTCCAACTTTCCAATTATGTGGGTAGCAATGATGTGTTTCTAGATACCACTTATAGTTTTTGATTTCATGATCTAGTTAAAGACATTCATTGCCTAATTACTTTGGGGCCTATTGGGTCACACACATAGGATGCACCTACAATATGAGTTTACTCATGAATACATCTTGACTTTATTACTAAATAATTTGAATAATAAACTTAAACAACATTACCTATCACATGGCTGACTATAGGTTCTAGTCAACTGAATGGAGCATCTAGTCGACTGATTATAACACGATCAGTAAGACTTGATCAAGGATTGATGTTGATGTCATTTCATGTATTAATTGTCGCATTGAAAGCCATTCTATTTGTGAATAACTGATTGGAGTGTCTAGTGGACCGGTTGGTGTGCCAGTCGACTGGCTCCTTGTTTGTAGTAGACAAAAATTCATGAAATTTGTCTCCTTGTGTCCCAGTGTTTGTGGAAACCCTAATCTGTCCACTCCTATATAAAGGGGGTGGACAAGGCTCTTTATATAAGTCTTATAATCTCAACATTGTGGTTTCGTGAGAGATAGAGGAATCTTATCTATAAAAGGGAGAGATAGCCAAAAGGGAGAAAGTCGACCCTAGCATGTAGACAACATGAGGGAAAATTCCTTCTTGTCAATTCTAGTATAATGACAAGAGTTTACGGTTGCCTGTCTGGACTAGGTAGAGGTGTGGAGGTTGTTACCACCATGCTAGGAGGCCACCATCGACCGTCATTTGTGGTGATATACCAGGAGGCTGCCAAGGATGAAAGTTCGTGATGCCTAAAGAAGAAGCACAACTTTGTGAGGATTATTGTCGGAGTTTCTCTAGGACCAGGTATATACCTTGCAACCTTTATTCTCATTCATAATTGTTGACATGAACAACTAGTTTATGAGCAATATGGCAAGAAAATTTCCATTTCTGTTGCCATCTATGTCGCCCAGTTTCTCTATGGTGGTATGAGAGCCACATCAATGTACCATGTTTTGGGATTTAACCAATATGATCAGTTTTAGGTTTTATCATTTATTTTATTGCATGTGATGTGAATATTTAGATAATTAATATGCATATACGGTCAATACCAAAAACATTAGGGAATGTCTCGTATGTCCATTATATATATATGCATTTTATACGCATTACCCTAAAAATTATTTTGATGGGGGATGTAGCATGGTTATGTCCAATACCCCCTGAAATGTGCTTGGTCAAATGGTTTATTTCCTACCCTTTTAAATTCATTTTAAGATACCAAACCTCTCTCTCATTCTCCATATGTATGTTAATTCTATCCTCCCTATACTCTCCTTGAATATAACTTGAGGTTTTACTTCTACAATGTAATAAGTTAATAGGAATGGGATAGTTTTAATTTCTATTTCGACAAAGAGAAAAGACTCTGCACTAGGTGAGTCGATCGATTGGGAAGTCATGTCAATTGACCAGAGGACCGAAGAGGCAAACCAATAGGAGGATCCAATCAATTAACTAAAAGCCCATTCGATGGACTGGAGGAGTCCAACCAACTGCCAAAGCCAAGATCCATTCAACGAACTGATGGAACCCAAGTGAGTGGTCGGAAGACAATCTGATCGAATGGAGGGTCTAGCCGACCGACCTATCTTCTTCCCAGTATCATATCTTTTCATTATAGGTTACTACATGTGATGCATGACCTTAGGTGGTAGCAATTCTTTTTTTCTCTAAAGAATGGCATTAGTATGGCCATAATAATCACTCATATTTTAGGATTACATGTTTTTTTTGTGGATATAGTATGTATATGATACATATTAGTATATGTGGTGATTGTATATGTATATGTATATATATAAATAAAATCCTTGAATAAATTAGTAAGTCTTAAAAGCTTTACTGAAGTAGCACACATGAAAATCTTGATCGACTAAGTGTGGGCACGTTAAGTGTGGTGCACCGTCGATCACATGGAAGTGTGATGGTAGTTATGTGGGCCTACCAAGATGGGTGCATTACTATCGTGTTGGCTTATGTGGGCCTACCAAGATGGGTGCATTACTACCATGTTGGCTTTGGGCCAAGATTAACTAGAAGACCTTAATGAGATTAAGTGCCTAGAAACATACATATGTAATATGGCAAGGAGTTTTGCATATCAACTATCCAAGAATTGCATGAGATGCAATGGCAAATGTTTCCTACCTTAATAATTGGTTATGGTTTTTGGCATTGGCTATGTATTAACTAAATTGTTTTGCATCTTGTCTCACTAGAAGGTTGTCACTACAATCTTCAGAATTGATAGTGAGGGCTGTCGATTTGAATGAAATAGTGGAGTGATAACTAAATAAAGGTCTAAGGAATAGTGTGAATTTTTTTTTAATCAAATCAAATCAAAAGGGTTTTGAAAAAATGAAAATTTCTTTTGTAAAAAAATGGCAAACAACAACATGTTTTATTTGTGATCGATCCATGAGAAGGACAAGTTGAATGGAAATAACTTCCAAGACTGGTTTAGGACATTGAGAATCATTCTCACATAAGAGTGCAAGATTTATGTCCTTGAGATTCCAGAGCCATATGAACCCATTCCTAGTGTGCCTGAGGCTGATAGGAATTCTTACAAGAACTCTAAACATGCCATAGATGTCAAGTGTATGATGCTATGATGAATGAACTATGAGTTGCAAAGACAACATGAGAACATAAATGTTCTTGAGATGGTTACATTTCTTTAAAATATGTACCAAGATCAAAAAAACAAGAGAGATATGATTTCTCAAAGGTGTTGTTCAAGTGCAATATGGCTAAAGGATATCCAGTGGGGCCCCATGTGCATAAGTTGATTGGGTATATGGAGAACCTTGAAAATTTGGAATTTCCCTTGGGACAAGATTTGGACACAGATGTGATTGTTTTTCAATCACTATTAAAATCATACCACCAATTTGTCATGAACTACAACATGAATAATTTTCATAAGTCGTTGTCAGAATTTCTTGGCATGTTGAGAACTGCTAAAATGTAAATGAAGAAGGACAAACCCAAATTTGTTATGATGATCAATAGAGCAAAAGGGAAATCAAAGGGAAAAGTCCAGTCTAAGAAGATTTCTAAAGATTGCTAGAAACCCAAACGTTTTGCACTTCAAGCAAAGGGAGGGTGAATAAGGAAGGCAATTGTCATTGCTATCACAAATCTGGACACTAGAAAAGGAATTTCCCTCTTTACCCAGAGGAACTTAGGAAGAAGAAGAAGAAGGGGATAGAGATATCCACTTCAAGTACATATGTTACTGAGATAAATATGTCTATTCCTTCATATTGTGTACTTGATACCTGATGTGGATCTCACATATGTTCAAATATGCAAGACCTAAAAATAAGTAAGACTTTAAGAAAGGGTGAGGTTGAACTCCGCATTGCAAAAGGATCAAGAGTTGTTGCTGCTACAATTGGACCTTGTCATTTATCTCTGCCTATTGGGCTTGTAATAGAGTTAGACAACTGCCATTTTGTGCATGCCACTAATAGAAGCATCATTTTGTATCTTGTATGGACAAGAATGGATTCAAATTTCATATAAAGAATGGTCGGTGTTCTATTTCTAAAGATGAGGTCTTTTATGGAAGTGCCCCAATGTCCTATGGTCTTTACTTATTAGATCTAAAGACAAGTATTGATAACATAAATACAAAAGTTTTAGAACTCGTTAACTCAAATAAAACATATCTTTGGCATTTTCGTCTAGGGAACATGATGAATCCTCCAGATTCATCCTCAGTCACCAATTCAAAGGATTTCCGACATTTTTGCCCTAATTTTGTTTTGCCTTTTCTCTCATTTTCGTGAAAATTCTGACATTTGCACGAAGATGAGGTAATTACGAGACGAACGAGCATTTTGGTGACTATCTTAGGATTTTTCATTCCTCGGGATGAGCAACGCTTAAGTTCGGTGTGGTGATGAATCCTCCAGATTCAACCTCACAATTGCCAATTCTAGGAATTTTGTGCCTCATATCGACTGATCTACCCTTGTTTTGGTTTGCTCTAAGTATCTCCCCAGTTTCATGTAAATAGTGCATTACTAGTTCTAATTTCCCTAGTTTTTAGTTTATTTGATCTCATCCTCCCCTCCTGACTTTCTTTCTCCTCTGTAGATCATCATCAACCATTGCCATCATCAATGGTCTGCTTTCATCTGCCCATTCAGTCTCCTCCAAGCGAATGTCATGATGAGGATCAACCATCACCTGGAACTCACCCAAGACCCTTTCAGCCATGGTCTTGACCAATCGGTCTTGACCAAACGGTTTTGCCCTAATGGTCTACCCATTCGGTTTTGACCTCTCATTCACACGGTCTTCCTCTCATTGCTCTACCTTAATGGTCTCAAGACCGTTTGATGTCTCACGGTCTCAAGACCGTATGAGCAGCCATCTACCCAAGACCGGTTGGAGCCAAGACCATTTGGACCCAAGACTGTTTAGATCCAAGACCATTTGGAGCCAAGACCATTTGGAGTTAAGACCATATGGAGCCAAGACTGTTTGGAGCCAAGAACATTTGGAAGTGAAGACCTTTTGGATCCAAGACCATTTGGATCCAGGACCGTTTGGACCCAAGACCGTTTGGGGCCAAGACCAGTTGGAGCCAAGATCGTTTGGAGCCAAGACCATTTGGAAGTGAAGACTATTTGGATCCAAGACCGTTTGGACCCAAGACCATTTGGAGCCAAGACCGTTTGGACCCAAGACCATTTGGAAATGAAGACCGTTTGGATCCCTAAACCGTTAAGACTCCATACCGGTTGGATAGCAAGACTGTTTGGATGAAGACCGGTTTCCAAGACCATTTGGACCCATGACCGTTTGGATCCAAGACCGTTTGGAGCCAAGATCGTTTGGAGCCAAGACAGTTTGGGGCCAAGACCGGTTGGACAGCAAGACCGTTTGGATGAAGATCAGTTGCCAAGACCGTTTGGACCCAAGACTGTTTGGATCCAAGACCGTTTGGAGCCAAGACTGTTTGGAGTCAAAATCATTTGGAGCCAAGACCGTTTGGAAGTGAAGACTGTTTGGATCCAAGACCGTTTGGATCCAAGACCGTTTGGACCCAAGATAGATTGGGGCCAAGACCGGTTGGAGCCAAGATCGTTTGGAGCCAAGACTGTTTGGATCCAAGACTGTTTGGACCCAAGACCGTTTGGGGCCAAGACCGTTTGGACCCAAGACCGTTTGGAGTAAGACCGTTTGGAGCGGACTCACGCCAAAAATGTGAGGACCTAACCAGTGCCTATAAATAGAACCACAAGGGTCCTCATTTGGGTAATCAGATCTGGGAGGTCGCAAGGCTGCTCCGCCACCATCTCATCTCCATCAAGCTCTTCTCCACCACTTTTCCACCTCATTCCACCCTTGCAATTCTGGAGGTAGACACGAGGATCTAGGTGGAGAGACAGACTTCATCAACCAAGTCAGAGCAGTCCCAAAGACTGGGGCAATCTACACCGGGCTGTCACAGATCTACTGTTCTTCTCTGACGATGCTTTCCTTCTCTCTCTTCTCTCTCTTTGTAGCTCCCTCTATGAGGAGTGAGTAGTTCCATCCACTGGGGCGCGGGGACTATCCCCGCTACCCATTCTTTGTAATATGTACTAAGAAGATGTTACCTTTACGATTCAATACTAAATCATTTCATACATGCTTGAATGTTGGCCATGTTGTTGTATGCATCTATTGTCTTTCATTGTGGTTTGTCTACGACCACTCTTAGGACTCGAATACCGATTTAGTGTTGGTTTCTGGTGTGTGTATCCACCGCACATCCATTTCAGTATCTAGGAACTCTTTCTAAGGAGTGGAGTAAACGCACCTCCATCGTTGTACTTTCGTATTATGAAATGGAACCAGTTGACGTACGAAAGTGCAACCTTGATGGGTCGAGGAGCACACTCTACGGAGGGAGTGGTACAAAGTACTTGACCATTCATTCGCGAATGGATGACATTGCAACACTCCCACATTTCTCATAGTTATGTCCTTGAAAGAGGGATAGTCTATAAGGATACTAATCAATTTGGTAATTATCGCTCGCTTGTTAGTTTTCCGATGCACGTTTCACGAGGTTGAGTAAGATTCTCTCTTAGGAGACTACATATCTTCATTGACACGTAGATATGTACCAGATGAGAGTTACTCAACCCATGAAGGATGTGTGCAATGCTCCTTGTCTGAGAGGGCATCGGCATTACACAAACATCCATGCATCTTGCTTGCAGGTCTTGCTATGATGGTACAGGTACAACACATGTGTAGTGGTGGTGAACACCCGCATCACCCCAGTGATCCATCATCATTTGCTAATCTTAGATTTTAAACCTTAACTAATTTTTATACTTGCCTTTGCTTTTGCATGTTTTAGGTTAAATAACTCAAATCAAACTCTTGGTCATAGATGATTAACTTAGATCGAGACGAAATGAGATAAAGACACTCAGATTCTTAACATTGTCCTTTGGGTTCGATCCTAAATATGTACTATGATAAGGCTTCCACACTCT
This sequence comes from Alisma plantago-aquatica, assembly GCA_963693085.1. Lineage (NCBI taxonomy): Eukaryota > Viridiplantae > Streptophyta > Magnoliopsida > Alismatales > Alismataceae > Alisma > Alisma plantago-aquatica. Next base: position 971,293,170 of record OY856412.1, on the reverse strand, counting down.
TGTGGGGTTGGAGCTTTTATCTAGCACCAGTTCTAGGTAAACCTAGAGGGTACATCAACTCCCTAGGGTTTTTGGTGCACATTAGGACTTCCATAGGAAGAGAAATCTTTTGGTGTAAGTTCTAGCTCCAAAAAATGGCATCGTTGCCGGGGACAACGGTGTAAGAATCATCTTTTTCGAATTCCGTGTCGATTTAGGTTTCTCTAGGGTTTTCCATTTTCTTTTCAAAAACCTAAAAAAAAGTGAAGGACTTAATCTCACATATCTTCTTGGGTTTGAAGTGGTTGGTCAAGCCTGATAAACTCTTTCTTTGGTTTCAGGTACCAACTCTCTTCAAAACGAAGCAGTCGACACCACCAACTGTTAGATGTCAACTATGTGTGGACTATTCTCATACGTCGATTTACTGCTTCAACGTCCCTCCTCTCTACGTGATGCCTCTACGTCAAGTAATCACGAATTGTATAGTTGGGAAACTCAAAGTAGCCTCTTCATACAATCATGGATATAATGCAAGTTATAATCCATATCACCCTGGAGGCTACTACGAAAAACCTAACTATGGTGGATTTCAAGGCGTAGACTGCAATGTAGGAGGGAACTTGGAAAATAATGCAAATCAATACTATGATGAGGAGAGATATTATCAACATCAACCCAACGGGTGTAGCAAAGAGCCTTCTTATGGAGATCAATGTATGTTAATGGAAGAACTACATGCCTTACAGACGTCAGTGGCTCAACAAATAGCCGATCAGACAGCCGCGACCAAGAAGTTGATAGCCGATCTTGATCAACTTACACAATTTGTCAACGCCTCTGACCAACATGTAGAACAACCACAAACTTCAACTAAGCACATCCCTAACCTACATGTTGATTATGATGATGATTATGAAATCATGTGGGATATGCCTTCCAATGATCTTCAAGCGTCAGTGCAAGGTAAGGAATCATCCTCATAGCTAATAACTGAAGCCAACGATGATTTCCTCACAACATCACAAGGGAAAGAATTATTTTCCGAGCCAAGGTCTGACTCGGATAATGATTCATGCACTATGTTCTTAGAGGGAAGGTTGGTAGCCAATATGGGGATTCTCTACAGTCAGGAGATCAATTGGAGATAAACTTCAACAATCACCTACCTTCTGACTTCATAGACCAAGATCCAACTATAGAGGAGCAATTAGTAATGATTGACTCCCTAAATGGCAAAATTTCTTCAACTTCAGCTGTCTCTTCAATAAATTCCATAGAATAAGGGTTTATGTTACGACCCCATCTGAGCTTAACTGGTAAACTAGGGTTTACCTAGACAATTGCAAAGATTAATTGAAATAATCATTCTTGAAATCTAATTAATGACAATAACACAAATTGGATGTTTTAACTATGATAAGAAGTCTAAATGTTCTTTTGCCTTGAGAATTAGGGTTTGAGAAGCATAAACCCTAATCGGCCCAATTAGGGTTTTGATAATGCATGAATACAGAATTTGATAAGTAGAATGTATCACTAAATGATTTTTAGTATTTTATGTGTAACTCTGATTTACTTCAAATTTGGATATGATTTAGATATATAAAATGTGAACAACATTGGAAAATATCAGAATTTTTGAAGAATGCTCTGACCTGTTTGTCGGCCGAGTTTCAAACTCGACCGATCACATTTCCAGAATTTTACAGCAGTGTGGTAATTGAATTTTATCTTTTTATTGGTATATCCAATTAATATCAAATTTTAACAGTATTTGATAAATACAATTTTAGACACTCTGTTAAATTGGTATAATTTTTGGATGCCTTCTGAATCCCTACAGTAAGGGTGTCGGTCGAGTTTGTGCAGGACAAACTCGGCCGAATATATTCTGCAGACTGCAATATAGCAGTGCACTGTTCGATTTTTAATTAATTATTGGTAACTCCAAATGATCTCAAATTTTAACTGAAGCTTTATAGATCAATTATAAACAACGTGCTAAATTCCCATAATTGTTGGAGAATGTTTGATCTCTGAAATAAACAAATTACAGTAACTTTTGTATAACTGAATATTCAGCCTATATAATTAAAGTTAAGTGTTGGGTCAATATGCAATTGACCCAAGCAGCTCAATTGACTTATATGAACGACCACACACACAAGCAGCTCTCATTCTTCGTCATTCATTCCAGAGAAACGAGCTTCTAGAGAGAGAGGGAGAATTAGGGCTTGAGTGGAGAAAGTGGGGGAAATTGCTGAATTAGGGTTTTGCGATTCCAGGAAGGATGAAATCAAGTAAGTTCGGATTCCTTGCATAGACTTTTATGGTGAATCTTCTCTCTTATGTCAAGATTCCGTCCATGCTCTGATTTGATCCAAGAGGATGTCGAAATTCCCTCTTTTCTCACCCTTTCTTCATAATCCCTCTTTTTCAAGGTTCCCGAGTTGAATGGAAGAAGAATTGGGAGATTTGCTAGGGATTTGAGGGGAATTCGAGATTTCCCTGAGTTGAGCTGCAGTTTTAAGGTGTTTTCACACCTTAGGGTGAGTGGGTTCTTCCTTCAAACATTCTAATGCACGAATTTGATTATAACATCCAAATCCCTAAATGCTTAGCATGTGAATTCTAAATCCTGAAATGTCCATTTGATTTAAGTTATTGTAAATTGATATGATATGGATTCCTTCTCTGTTTGAATGACTCCTAAATGGTAGATTCATATCAGAAACGTATGCAACACTTCCTAGTGAGAATGCTTTACAGATTTATATCAAATGATGTAATTAGGGTTTAACCTAATTGAGATATCACTAGTGTTTCAACCTTATTGAAAAGGACTAATAACTCTATAAGTGGTTAGGATGTATCTCGTGGGTTATCTTAATTGAATCTTATTCTGGATACATGATATCACAGTGATGATATGGAAAACCTAAATTTAGTTGAATTTCCATGATTTCATGTCTATATTGATTGCATATGATTTGTTGGAAACAATCTTTATTTAGTAAAGGCTTATATCTTATGAGATCATGATAAGAGCCATGTGGCAAGTGAATGAGGCAAATGAAACCCTAAGAGTAGGGTGTTGGCATGTGATGAATGAATAAGGCAAATGAAACCCTAAGGATAGGGTGTTCAATGAATCATGTTATGGTAATATGAAAGGTCTCGATATGAGATGTGGTGATGCTTAATTGTTAAATTGTATGTTTCTAGCATTTAACTTTATATGCTTGTTCTCCCTGAAATGATATTTGCATATTGCAGGGCTTCTTATATTTCAGTACATATCTCGTAAATTGCAGGTGATGAGATATGACATGCCCTAGAAAGGGATGTTACTGAGATATGATATATGTTGAATACATGAGTTTCTACGTTGCTATGTGATATTCCTGTTTAATTGTTATTTGTTAATCAAGTATAGACTTAGATGCCCTAACACCGTAGAACCCCATAAGTGGTATCTGCAGCTTTGGGGTGAAACTCGTGTTGCAACATCATCCGTGCGTGTGTCGCGGACAAACGAGGAAAGAGAAAAAAAGGGCAGTGTCTAACAACAATTGTGCTTGTGTCACAATGGCACTGCGATTTCACCAGAAAACTTGGTTATCTAACACCATTCGTGCTTGTGTCGCGAAGGTAACCCTGTGACTCTCCGCCGGTGTACTCAGGTTTTAGGAGGAGTCGAGAGCACACGTGGTTGTGCAGCACACGTGGTTGTGCGAGGAGGCCGAGGAGCCTGTGTCCTGTGCAGACCAGGACGAGTAGTCAGACTTAGCACTTCCCGGGTGTGTCGCTAAGTCTTGTACGGTGGGACCGTAGCATGGACTTGTTGCGGATCTTTATATGCAGAGTACACTGCATATATTTAGGGCATAATCTAAAATACGATCATATAGGTTCACAGAGTTCCTTATAAATGAAAGAGTTAAGAAAGACTAGAGTATAGTTTTCTAGTAGTTATTCTTTGGATGCAATATTTATATTCTTTGCTATTTCAATTATATTGCTTTAGAACTGCTCAGTGTAGTATTTATTGTTGTTAAATTTCATATCGTTTAATCAAATTATATCTTTGATCACATTAGTGCATTAGTCTGTTTCCATGAAGTATTCATTCACTGAGCGAGTAGGCTCACCCCTCTACTCAAACATTTTAGGGTTAACCGCGTGGACTTGAAGATGATCAGAGCTTCAGTGTAGATCTGCCACAAGAGTCAAGTATGAGATTAGTTGAGTCAGTCGGTCCTTGTCACTCTAGATCCTCAGTAAGAGATAAGAGAGAGAGTTGTAAATACAATGTGTAATGTTGTTCCTCTTTGATATGTATGCTAATTAACAAGATTTATGTGCACAAGTTGTGAAAGACATCATGAATGTTTATATATGTACCTTTTCTGTTAAAGTTTGATTAGTAATGAAAATGTTCATATTCCTTGTTAGGATGTTATGTGGTTCAATGCGATGAAATAAGAGTTTTTAAAGGAAAATAAAAAAAAGAAAAAGTTAAGAGTGATCTTTGTGTTAATTATAAATCCTTTCTTACGCCCTAATCTCATGATTTGAGGAAATTGTGAGATCGGGGTGTAACAACTTGGTATCAGAGCTTAGGGTGAGTTGTCAAGGACCATTAAGTTGGTAAGTTAGAGTCCTAAGTGTGGCAGATAGGAGATGTTTGATGTTAGCTTTGGGGATTTGAGTATTTGGATATCCTGGCCCGATATCTGAGTACTTGGATCAGCCAGTACAAGCTACTCTGTCTATTCTCTCACGTATACCCTGGCCAGGTATACAGTGAAAGAATGGGCTAGAGATGAACCCTAGAAAAGTTAGGGTTAGAAAACGAGAAAAGAAACAAGAATTAAGAGCATAAATGTAAAAGGAGATAGAACTTACATTTCATAATGTTGTTTTTGTTGGAAATGTACAAAAAATGCTCTTATATGTTTGAATTGAAATATTCAATACTTTGAAATATGGGTCTTTAATATCTGTTGTATACTATGCAATTGTAGCATTTATTGATTTTATTCTTTGTAACAAGTAGACTAGAATTGACCTTTGAATGAGCTTTTGTTTCTATGGTTTTGCCCGCTGATTCGAGTGAAATTGACATCAGCAGGTCTGTTTAGGTTTTCAGTCTGTGCGCGGTTCGGCCGAGTTCGTGTTTTGGTCGGCCGAGTTCCTTGTTTAGGATTTCAAACAGTGTTTTGGTCGGCCGAGTTTGGTCTTGAATCGGCCGAGTTTCTTTGTAGGTAAACAAGTAGTGTTTCGATCGGCCGAGTTCCCCAGAGGATCGGCCGAGTTTCCTGCTGATCGGCCGAAGTTGGTCGGCCGAGTTTCAGAATCTGGAAGGCTATCGGCCGAGTTCCAGAGTGATCGGCCGAGTTTCTGAGCTGTGAGTGGCAGTTCAGGAAAAATGTAATCCTTTGTAGTTCTTGGCTTCAGGACTTCAGTTTTGGCCTGGTCCGGTTGTCAGGATGCGTTATTAGGATCTAATGAATCCTATCAATAGCATAATAAGAATAGAATTGGAATAATTAGACCCACATCAGAGTAAGAATGTACATACAGTAAGATGTTGAAACATATGGGCAAGATTAGAACAACTAAGAATTAATTGAAACTGATATCTGAGGTTTAACTTTGGGGTCTCAAATGTGAAACCCTTAAGTGGGAATAATAGAACATGATATGAAGCTCATAATCAGTTTATTGATTAATATTATATGAACTATACATATGAAATATAAAAAAAAATATGTGAAATGTAGGTATGGTTCAAGATAGCAAGAATCAATCATGATGAATAAATCATATAATAGAGTATAATGCTTTTATGAACTCTAAAGAAAAGGCTAAGTAGAAGAATAGAGTGAGATTTCAATAGGTCCATAAAAGTAAAAAGGATCGATGAACATGTAATTCATAAGACTAGAACAACAAACTAGTTTCTAAGCAAAGGACATAGGTGTAGTTCAACGAATGAATAAGTCATACAAAGGTAGACTGTATTCAGGAGAGAAAAACTTGATTGAAAGAGAAACTATGTTTGACCCATGCATGACCCACTTGATGTGAAAATGAAGAATATGTAATGTATTCAACATGAGTAAAAACTAATAGAAGGACTATTAATTTAGAATGTTAACTTCACAATAGTATAAAGGTAAAGGAGGAAATATGTGTAACATGGTATACATGACCATACATATGAATAAACAACATGGTCATAAGAGGAAGAAAAAAAAATTTAGAATTAAAGATGACGGGTTAAAAAGTAGTATATGGTAAGAGGACTATGAAACGTAAGAAAGGGTTTGAAATATGATGGAGAAATTATAAAATAAAGAGGTTGTGAGATTCAAGCAAGTGCTAATTAATCAAATATCTCTATTGATAACTAAGTAAATCTACATATGAGAATGTATTAAGGGAATGCTTGAATACAAGTATTCCAAGTCTTAAAATCATCTTCTCTTTCATATATTCCTTAATGAGAGCAAGGTGGGAATGAAATGATAAGAAAATGAATCATATATGGTGCATAACTACCTTGGTAGGGTCATCTAGTGAATGTAATAGTGACATACAATATGATGAAGTGTGATGAGAAATAAGTTCTTGCGTGATAGCAAGAATGATGAATAATCTATTCCTATCTTAAATGCTTCAATGTTAATGATGTTTATTGTATATAATCATATGAAAGGATAGGTAGCAAAAGTAGAGAAGTAATGAATGAGCAGAAAGATATGGGAAGCACTAGCTTTGTGTAATATGTGAATTTGTTTTTACATGTATGATTTGTTGAAGGCATATTAAGGTATGAAAGCTGGTTCTATATATGATTTCAGTGTATGTGTGTAAGCTATATGTTAAATTAAAGGCGTATGATAGTTGTAGTAATTCATACATGATATGCATCTTACTATTGTGTATTTGTGACATGGTGATACGATTTGGATGATGTCAGAACACATGGAGGGATATCCTGAATAAGGTAGTTATACCTATTCACTCATATTAATAGAAAGGGATGATAATTAGATTGTCTGGACAAGTAACCCTAATGAGGTGTAGCTTGTTATATCTAGCTCTAATATAACCGAGTGATGGTAATTGAGTATGATTAATGCTTGAATGACTGATACAATTGTGGATTACCTTATTACTGTCGTTGAAACCCTAAAATGATATAATGCAATGGATACACTTTGATTTGTGTGTGGGCCCATAACCCACAGATCCCAGGACCGAAACAGGATAGTATGGGATGAGGTGGTAATGCTTCACCTCATGTATCCATGACCCAATGGGGATGCCAAAAGTAGTATTGTGCAAATGATTGTTGAATTTAGCCTTTTAATTCAAGACTGTTTTGCTATTTGAATAGCACTTGATTAAAGTTTAAAACAGTATGGTGAACTTGCTTTTGTCATTTAAAGGTGATACAGAACAATAGAACTCTCTGAGCAGCATAAGTTGAGATAGTTGTATCAGAGTATCAGAGTTGCGCAGCGAAAGCGTGGTAGTTTATCTTTGCATTCTATATTTGACTGTGGCATAAAAAATTTGCTTGATATCATCGAGAACTATTTGAAACGTGTTGTGATTTAGTAAGGAATTAAAATATCTAATGTTGAAAACTACATTCAGGTATGAAATACAAGAATATGATGACATGGAAGGCTTTAGGAGCTTAGAATAGCCTTGAATGTATCTTCTTGTAGGTTTATGTTTCGAGGACGAAACATTCTAAGGGGGGGAGAGTTGTTACGACCCCATCTGAGCTTAACTGGTAAACTAGGGTTTACCTAGACAATTGCAAAGATTAATTGAAATAATCATTCTTGAAATCTAATTAATGACAATAACACAAATTGGATGTTTTAACTATGATAAGAAGTCTAAATGTTCTTTTGCCTTGAGAATTAGGGTTTGAGAAGCATAAACCCTAATCGGCCCAATTAGGGTTTTGATAATGCATGAATACAGAATTTGATAAGTAGAATGTATCACTAAATGATTTTTAGTATTTTATGTGTAACTCTGATTTACTTCAAATTTGGATATGATTTAGATATATAAAATGTGAACAACATTGGAAAATATCAGAATTTTTGAAGAATGCTCTGACCTGTTTGTCGGCCGAGTTTCAAACTCGACCGATCACATTTCCAGAATTTTACAGCAGTGTGGTAATTGAATTTTATCTTTTTATTGGTATATCCAATTAATATCAAATTTTAACAGTATTTGATAAATACAATTTTAGACACTCTGTTAAATTGGTATAATTTTTGGATGCCTTCTGAATCCCTACAGTAAGGGTGTCGGTCGAGTTTGTGCAGGACAAACTCGGCCGAATATATTCTGCAGACTGCAATATAGCAGTGCACTGTTCGATTTTTAATTAATTATTGGTAACTCCAAATGATCTCAAATTTTAACTGAAGCTTTATAGATCAATTATAAACAACGTGCTAAATTCCCATAATTGTTGGAGAATGTTTGATCTCTGAAATAAACAAATTACAGTAACTTTTGTATAACTGAATATTCAGCCTATATAATTAAAGTTAAGTGTTGGGTCAATATGCAATTGACCCAAGCAGCTCAATTGACTTATATGAACGACCACACACACAAGCAGCTCTCATTCTTCGTCATTCATTCCAGAGAAACGAGCTTCTAGAGAGAGAGGGAGAATTAGGGCTTGAGTGGAGAAAGTGGGGGAAATTGCTGAATTAGGGTTTTGCGATTCCAGGAAGGATGAAATCAAGTAAGTTCGGATTCCTTGCATAGACTTTTATGGTGAATCTTCTCTCTTATGTCAAGATTCCGTCCATGCTCTGATTTGATCCAAGAGGATGTCGAAATTCCCTCTTTTCTCACCCTTTCTTCATAATCCCTCTTTTTCAAGGTTCCCGAGTTGAATGGAAGAAGAATTGGGAGATTTGCTAGGGATTTGAGGGGAATTCGAGATTTCCCTGAGTTGAGCTGCAGTTTTAAGGTGTTTTCACACCTTAGGGTGAGTGGGTTCTTCCTTCAAAAATTCTAATGCATGAATTTGATTATAACATCCAAATCCCTAAATGCTTAGCATGTGAATTCTAAATCCTGAAATGTCCATTTGATTTAAGTTATTGTAAATTGATATGATATGGATTCCTTCTCTGTTTGAATGACTCCTAAATGGTAGATTCATATCAGAAACGTATGCAACACTTCCTAGTGAGAATGCTTTACAGATTTATATCAAATGATGTAATTAGGGTTTAACCTAATTGAGATATCACTAGTGTTTCAACCTTATTGAAAAGGACTAATAACTCTATAAGTGGTTAGGATGTATCTCGTGGGTTATCTTAATTGAATCTTATTCTGGATACATGATATCACAGTGATGATATGGAAAACCTAAATTTAGTTGAATTTCCATGATTTCATGTCTATATTGATTGCATATGATTTGTTGGAAACAATCTTTATTTAGTAAAGGCTTATATCTTATGAGATCATGATAAGAGCCATGTGGCAAGTGAATGAGGCAAATGAAACCCTAAGAGTAGGGTGTTGGCATGTGATGAATGAATAAGGCAAATGAAACCCTAAGGATAGGGTGTTCAATGAATCATGTTATGGTAATATGAAAGGTCTCGATATGAGATGTGGTGATGCTTAATTGTTAAATTGTATGTTTCTAGCATTTAACTTTATATGCTTGTTCTCCCTGAAATGATATTTGCATATTGCAGGGCTTCTTATATTTCAGTACATATCTCGTAAATTGCAGGTGATGAGATATGACATGCCCTAGAAAGGGATGTTACTGAGATATGATATATGTTGAATACATGAGTTTCTACGTTGCTATGTGATATTCCTGTTTAATTGTTATTTGTTAATCAAGTATAGACTTAGATGCCCTAACACCGTAGAACCCCATAAGTGGTATCTGCAGCTTTGGGGTGAAACTCGTGTTGCAACATCATCCGTGCGTGTGTCGCGGACAAACGAGGAAAGAGAAAAAAAGGGCAGTGTCTAACAACAATTGTGCTTGTGTCACAATGGCACTGCGATTTCACCAGAAAACTTGGTTATCTAACACCATTCGTGCTTGTGTCGCGAAGGTAACCCTGTGACTCTCCGCCGGTGTACTCAGGTTTTAGGAGGAGTCGAGAGCACACGTGGTTGTGCAGCACACGTGGTTGTGCGAGGAGGCCGAGGAGCCTGTGTCCTGTGCAGACCAGGACGAGTAGTCAGACTTAGCACTTCCCGGGTGTGTCGCTAAGTCTTGTACGGTGGGACCGTAGCATGGACTTGTTGCGGATCTTTATATGCAGAGTACACTGCATATATTTAGGGCATAATCTAAAATACGATCATATAGGTTCACAGAGTTCCTTATAAATGAAAGAGTTAAGAAAGACTAGAGTATAGTTTTCTAGTAGTTATTCTTTGGATGCAATATTTATATTCTTTGCTATTTCAATTATATTGCTTTAGAACTGCTCAGTGTAGTATTTATTGTTGTTAAATTTCATATCGTTTAATCAAATTATATCTTTGATCACATTAGTGCATTAGTCTGTTTCCATGAAGTATTCATTCACTGAGCGAGTAGGCTCACCCCTCTACTCAAACATTTTAGGGTTAACCGCGTGGACTTGAAGATGATCAGAGCTTCAGTGTAGATCTGCCACAAGAGTCAAGTATGAGATTAGTTGAGTCAGTCGGTCCTTGTCACTCTAGATCCTCAGTAAGAGATAAGAGAGAGAGTTGTAAATACAATGTGTAATGTTGTTCCTCTTTGATATGTATGCTAATTAACAAGATTTATGTGCACAAGTTGTGAAAGACATCATGAATGTTTATATATGTACCTTTTCTGTTAAAGTTTGATTAGTAATGAAAATGTTCATATTCCTTGTTAGGATGTTATGTGGTTCAATGCGATGAAATAAGAGTTTTTAAAGGAAAATAAAAAAAAGAAAAAGTTAAGAGTGATCTTTGTGTTAATTATAAATCCTTTCTTACGCCCTAATCTCATGATTTGAGGAAATTGTGAGATCGGGGTGTAACAACTTGGTATCAGAGCTTAGGGTGAGTTGTCAAGGACCATTAAGTTGGTAAGTTAGAGTCCTAAGTGTGGCAGATAGGAGATGTTTGATGTTAGCTTTGGGGATTTGAGTATTTGGATATCCTGGCCCGATATCTGAGTACTTGGATCAGCCAGTACAAGCTACTCTGTCTATTCTCTCACGTATACCCTGGCCAGGTATACAGTGAAAGAATGGGCTAGAGATGAACCCTAGAAAAGTTAGGGTTAGAAAACGAGAAAAGAAACAAGAATTAAGAGCATAAATGTAAAAGGAGATAGAACTTACATTTCATAATGTTGTTTTTGTTGGAAATGTACAAAAAATGCTCTTATATGTTTGAATTGAAATATTCAATACTTTGAAATATGGGTCTTTAATATCTGTTGTATACTATGCAATTGTAGCATTTATTGATTTTATTCTTTGTAACAAGTAGACTAGAATTGACCTTTGAATGAGCTTTTGTTTCTATGGTTTTGCCCGCTGATTCGAGTGAAATTGACATCAGCAGGTCTGTTTAGGTTTTCAGTCTGTGCGCGGTTCGGCCGAGTTCGTGTTTTGGTCGGCCGAGTTCCTTGTTTAGGATTTCAAACAGTGTTTTGGTCGGCCGAGTTTGGTCTTGAATCGGCCGAGTTTCTTTGTAGGTAAACAAGTAGTGTTTCGATCGGCCGAGTTCCCCAGAGGATCGGCCGAGTTTCCTGCTGATCGGCCGAAGTTGGTCGGCCGAGTTTCAGAATCTGGAAGGCTATCGGCCGAGTTCCAGAGTGATCGGCCGAGTTTCTGAGCTGTGAGTGGCAGTTCAGGAAAAATGTAATCCTTTGTAGTTCTTGGCTTCAGGACTTCAGTTTTGGCCTGGTCCGGTTGTCAGGATGCGTTATTAGGATCTAATGAATCCTATCAATAGCATAATAAGAATAGAATTGGAATAATTAGACCCACATCAGAGTAAGAATGTACATACAGTAAGATGTTGAAACATATGGGCAAGATTAGAACAACTAAGAATTAATTGAAACTGATATCTGAGGTTTAACTTTGGGGTCTCAAATGTGAAACCCTTAAGTGGGAATAATAGAACATGATATGAAGCTCATAATCAGTTTATTGATTAATATTATATGAACTATACATATGAAATATAAAAAAAAATATGTGAAATGTAGGTATGGTTCAAGATAGCAAGAATCAATCATGATGAATAAATCATATAATAGAGTATAATGCTTTTATGAACTCTAAAGAAAAGGCTAAGTAGAAGAATAGAGTGAGATTTCAATAGGTCCATAAAAGTAAAAAGGATCGATGAACATGTAATTCATAAGACTAGAACAACAAACTAGTTTCTAAGCAAAGGACATAGGTGTAGTTCAACGAATGAATAAGTCATACAAAGGTAGACTGTATTCAGGAGAGAAAAACTTGATTGAAAGAGAAACTATGTTTGACCCATGCATGACCCACTTGATGTGAAAATGAAGAATATGTAATGTATTCAACATGAGTAAAAACTAATAGAAGGACTATTAATTTAGAATGTTAACTTCACAATAGTATAAAGGTAAAGGAGGAAATATGTGTAACATGGTATACATGACCATACATATGAATAAACAACATGGTCATAAGAGGAAGAAAAAAAAATTTAGAATTAAAGATGACGGGTTAAAAAGTAGTATATGGTAAGAGGACTATGAAACGTAAGAAAGGGTTTGAAATATGATGGAGAAATTATAAAATAAAGAGGTTGTGAGATTCAAGCAAGTGCTAATTAATCAAATATCTCTATTGATAACTAAGTAAATCTACATATGAGAATGTATTAAGGGAATGCTTGAATACAAGTATTCCAAGTCTTAAAATCATCTTCTCTTTCATATATTCCTTAATGAGAGCAAGGTGGGAATGAAATGATAAGAAAATGAATCATATATGGTGCATAACTACCTTGGTAGGGTCATCTAGTGAATGTAATAGTGACATACAATATGATGAAGTGTGATGAGAAATAAGTTCTTGCGTGATAGCAAGAATGATGAATAATCTATTCCTATCTTAAATGCTTCAATGTTAATGATGTTTATTGTATATAATCATATGAAAGGATAGGTAGCAAAAGTAGAGAAGTAATGAATGAGCAGAAAGATATGGGAAGCACTAGCTTTGTGTAATATGTGAATTTGTTTTTACATGTATGATTTGTTGAAGGCATATTAAGGTATGAAAGCTGGTTCTATATATGATTTCAGTGTATGTGTGTAAGCTATATGTTAAATTAAAGGCGTATGATAGTTGTAGTAATTCATACATGATATGCATCTTACTATTGTGTATTTGTGACATGGTGATACGATTTGGATGATGTCAGAACACATGGAGGGATATCCTGAATAAGGTAGTTATACCTATTCACTCATATTAATAGAAAGGGATGATAATTAGATTGTCTGGACAAGTAACCCTAATGAGGTGTAGCTTGTTATATCTAGCTCTAATATAACCGAGTGATGGTAATTGAGTATGATTAATGCTTGAATGACTGATACAATTGTGGATTACCTTATTACTGTCGTTGAAACCCTAAAATGATATAATGCAATGGATACACTTTGATTTGTGTGTGGGCCCATAACCCACAGATCCCAGGACCGAAACAGGATAGTATGGGATGAGGTGGTAATGCTTCACCTCATGTATCCATGACCCAATGGGGATGCCAAAAGTAGTATTGTGCAAATGATTGTTGAATTTAGCCTTTTAATTCAAGACTGTTTTGCTATTTGAATAGCACTTGATTAAAGTTTAAAACAGTATGGTGAACTTGCTTTTGTCATTTAAAGGTGATACAGAACAATAGAACTCTCTGAGCAGCATAAGTTGAGATAGTTGTATCAGAGTATCAGAGTTGCGCAGCGAAAGCGTGGTAGTTTATCTTTGCATTCTATATTTGACTGTGGCATAAAAAATTTGCTTGATATCATCGAGAACTATTTGAAACGTGTTGTGATTTAGTAAGGAATTAAAATATCTAATGTTGAAAACTACATTCAGGTATGAAATACAAGAATATGATGACATGGAAGGCTTTAGGAGCTTAGAATAGCCTTGAATGTATCTTCTTGTAGGTTTATGTTTCGAGGACGAAACATTCTAAGGGGGGGAGAGTTGTTACGACCCCATCTGAGCTTAACTGGTAAACTAGGGTTTACCTAGACAATTGCAAAGATTAATTGAAATAATCATTCTTGAAATCTAATTAATGACAATAACACAAATTGGATGTTTTAACTATGATAAGAAGTCTAAATGTTCTTTTGCCTTGAGAATTAGGGTTTGAGAAGCATAAACCCTAATCGGCCCAATTAGGGTTTTGATAATGCATGAATACAGAATTTGATAAGTAGAATGTATCACTAAATGATTTTTAGTATTTTATGTGTAACTCTGATTTACTTCAAATTTGGATATGATTTAGATATATAAAATGTGAACAACATTGGAAAATATCAGAATTTTTGAAGAATGCTCTGACCTGTTTGTCGGCCGAGTTTCAAACTCGACCGATCACATTTCCAGAATTTTACAGCAGTGTGGTAATTGAATTTTATCTTTTTATTGGTATATCCAATTAATATCAAATTTTAACAGTATTTGATAAATACAATTTTAGACACTCTGTTAAATTGGTATAATTTTTGGATGCCTTCTGAATCCCTACAGTAAGGGTGTCGGTCGAGTTTGTGCAGGACAAACTCGGCCGAATATATTCTGCAGACTGCAATATAGCAGTGCACTGTTCGATTTTTAATTAATTATTGGTAACTCCAAATGATCTCAAATTTTAACTGAAGCTTTATAGATCAATTATAAACAACGTGCTAAATTCCCATAATTGTTGGAGAATGTTTGATCTCTGAAATAAACAAATTACAGTAACTTTTGTATAACTGAATATTCAGCCTATATAATTAAAGTTAAGTGTTGGGTCAATATGCAATTGACCCAAGCAGCTCAATTGACTTATATGAACGACCACACACACAAGCAGCTCTCATTCTTCGTCATTCATTCCAGAGAAACGAGCTTCTAGAGAGAGAGGGAGAATTAGGGCTTGAGTGGAGAAAGTGGGGGAAATTGCTGAATTAGGGTTTTGCGATTCCAGGAAGGATGAAATCAAGTAAGTTCGGATTCCTTGCATAGACTTTTATGGTGAATCTTCTCTCTTATGTCAAGATTCCGTCCATGCTCTGATTTGATCCAAGAGGATGTCGAAATTCCCTCTTTTCTCACCCTTTCTTCATAATCCCTCTTTTTCAAGGTTCCCGAGTTGAATGGAAGAAGAATTGGGAGATTTGCTAGGGATTTGAGGGGAATTCGAGATTTCCCTGAGTTGAGCTGCAGTTTTAAGGTGTTTTCACACCTTAGGGTGAGTGGGTTCTTCCTTCAAAAATTCTAATGCATGAATTTGATTATAACATCCAAATCCCTAAATGCTTAGCATGTGAATTCTAAATCCTGAAATGTCCATTTGATTTAAGTTATTGTAAATTGATATGATATGGATTCCTTCTCTGTTTGAATGACTCCTAAATGGTAGATTCATATCAGAAACGTATGCAACACTTCCTAGTGAGAATGCTTTACAGATTTATATCAAATGATGTAATTAGGGTTTAACCTAATTGAGATATCACTAGTGTTTCAACCTTATTGAAAAGGACTAATAACTCTATAAGTGGTTAGGATGTATCTCGTGGGTTATCTTAATTGAATCTTATTCTGGATACATGATATCACAGTGATGATATGGAAAACCTAAATTTAGTTGAATTTCCATGATTTCATGTCTATATTGATTGCATATGATTTGTTGGAAACAATCTTTATTTAGTAAAGGCTTATATCTTATGAGATCATGATAAGAGCCATGTGGCAAGTGAATGAGGCAAATGAAACCCTAAGAGTAGGGTGTTGGCATGTGATGAATGAATAAGGCAAATGAAACCCTAAGGATAGGGTGTTCAATGAATCATGTTATGGTAATATGAAAGGTCTCGATATGAGATGTGGTGATGCTTAATTGTTAAATTGTATGTTTCTAGCATTTAACTTTATATGCTTGTTCTCCCTGAAATGATATTTGCATATTGCAGGGCTTCTTATATTTCAGTACATATCTCGTAAATTGCAGGTGATGAGATATGACATGCCCTAGAAAGGGATGTTACTGAGATATGATATATGTTGAATACATGAGTTTCTACGTTGCTATGTGATATTCCTGTTTAATTGTTATTTGTTAATCAAGTATAGACTTAGATGCCCTAACACCGTAGAACCCCATAAGTGGTATCTGCAGCTTTGGGGTGAAACTCGTGTTGCAACATCATCCGTGCGTGTGTCGCGGACAAACGAGGAAAGAGAAAAAAAGGGCAGTGTCTAACAACAATTGTGCTTGTGTCACAATGGCACTGCGATTTCACCAGAAAACTTGGTTATCTAACACCATTCGTGCTTGTGTCGCGAAGGTAACCCTGTGACTCTCCGCCGGTGTACTCAGGTTTTAGGAGGAGTCGAGAGCACACGTGGTTGTGCAGCACACGTGGTTGTGCGAGGAGGCCGAGGAGCCTGTGTCCTGTGCAGACCAGGACGAGTAGTCAGACTTAGCACTTCCCGGGTGTGTCGCTAAGTCTTGTACGGTGGGACCGTAGCATGGACTTGTTGCGGATCTTTATATGCAGAGTACACTGCATATATTTAGGGCATAATCTAAAATACGATCATATAGGTTCACAGAGTTCCTTATAAATGAAATAGTTAAGAAAGACTAGAGTATAGTTTTCTAGTAGTTATTCTTTGGATGCAATATTTATATTCTTTGCTATTTCAATTATATTGCTTTAGAACTGCTCAGTGTAGTATTTATTGTTGTTAAATTTCATATCGTTTAATCAAATTATATCTTTGATCACATTAGTGCATTAGTCTGTTTCCATGAAGTATTCATTCACTGAGCGAGTAGGCTCACCCCTCTACTCAAACATTTTAGGGTTAACCGCGTGGACTTGAAGATGATCAGAGCTTCAGTGTAGATCTGCCACAAGAGTCAAGTATGAGATTAGTTGAGTCAGTCGGTCCTTGTCACTCTAGATCCTCAGTAAGAGATAAGAGAGAGAGTTGTAAATACAATGTGTAATGTTGTTCCTCTTTGATATGTATGCTAATTAACAAGATTTATGTGCACAAGTTGTGAAAGACATCATGAATGTTTATATATGTACCTTTTCTGTTAAAGTTTGATTAGTAATGAAAATGTTCATATTCCTTGTTAGGATGTTATGTGGTTCAATGCGATGAAATAAGAGTTTTTAAAGGAAAATAAAAAAAAGAAAAAGTTAAGAGTGATCTTTGTGTTAATTATAAATCCTTTCTTACGCCCTAATCTCATGATTTGAGGAAATTGTGAGATCGGGGTGTAACAACTTGGTATCAGAGCTTAGGGTGAGTTGTCAAGGACCATTAAGTTGGTAAGTTAGAGTCCTAAGTGTGGCAGATAGGAGATGTTTGATGTTAGCTTTGGGGATTTGAGTATTTGGATATCCTGGCCCGATATCTGAGTACTTGGATCAGCCAGTACAAGCTACTCTGTCTATTCTCTCACGTATACCCTGGCCAGGTATACAGTGAAAGAATGGGCTAGAGATGAACCCTAGAAAAGTTAGGGTTAGAAAACGAGAAAAGAAACAAGAATTAAGAGCATAAATGTAAAAGGAGATAGAACTTACATTTCATAATGTTGTTTTTGTTGGAAATGTACAAAAAATGCTCTTATATGTTTGAATTGAAATATTCAATACTTTGAAATATGGGTCTTTAATATCTGTTGTATACTATGCAATTGTAGCATTTATTGATTTTATTCTTTGTAACAAGTAGACTAGAATTGACCTTTGAATGAGCTTTTGTTTCTATGGTTTTGCCCGCTGATTCGAGTGAAATTGACATCAGCAGGTCTGTTTAGGTTTTCAGTCTGTGCGCGGTTCGGCCGAGTTCGTGTTTTGGTCGGCCGAGTTCCTTGTTTAGGATTTCAAACAGTGTTTTGGTCGGCCGAGTTTGGTCTTGAATCGGCCGAGTTTCTTTGTAGGTAAACAAGTAGTGTTTCGATCGGCCGAGTTCCCCAGAGGATCGGCCGAGTTTCCTGCTGATCGGCCGAAGTTGGTCGGCCGAGTTTCAGAATCTGGAAGGCTATCGGCCGAGTTCCAGAGTGATCGGCCGAGTTTCTGAGCTGTGAGTGGCAGTTCAGGAAAAATGTAATCCTTTGTAGTTCTTGGCTTCAGGACTTCAGTTTTGGCCTGGTCCGGTTGTCAGGATGCGTTATTAGGATCTAATGAATCCTATCAATAGCATAATAAGAATAGAATTGGAATAATTAGACCCACATCAGAGTAAGAATGTACATACAGTAAGATGTTGAAACATATGGGCAAGATTAGAACAACTAAGAATTAATTGAAACTGATATCTGAGGTTTAACTTTGGGGTCTCAAATGTGAAACCCTTAAGTGGGAATAATAGAACATGATATGAAGCTCATAATCAGTTTATTGATTAATATTATATGAACTATACATATGAAATATAAAAAAAAATATGTGAAATGTAGGTATGGTTCAAGATAGCAAGAATCAATCATGATGAATAAATCATATAATAGAGTATAATGCTTTTATGAACTCTAAAGAAAAGGCTAAGTAGAAGAATAGAGTGAGATTTCAATAGGTCCATAAAAGTAAAAAGGATCGATGAACATGTAATTCATAAGACTAGAACAACAAACTAGTTTCTAAGCAAAGGACATAGGTGTAGTTCAACGAATGAATAAGTCATACAAAGGTAGACTGTATTCAGGAGAGAAAAACTTGATTGAAAGAGAAACTATGTTTGACCCATGCATGACCCACTTGATGTGAAAATGAAGAATATGTAATGTATTCAACATGAGTAAAAACTAATAGAAGGACTATTAATTTAGAATGTTAACTTCACAATAGTATAAAGGTAAAGGAGGAAATATGTGTAACATGGTATACATGACCATACATATGAATAAACAACATGGTCATAAGAGGAAGAAAAAAAAAATTTAGAATTAAAGATGACGGGTTAAAAAGTAGTATATGGTAAGAGGACTATGAAACGTAAGAAAGGGTTTGAAATATGATGGAGAAATTATAAAATAAAGAGGTTGTGAGATTCAAGCAAGTGCTAATTAATCAAATATCTCTATTGATAACTAAGTAAATCTACATATGAGAATGTATTAAGGGAATGCTTGAATACAAGTATTCCAAGTCTTAAAATCATCTTCTCTTTCATATATTCCTTAATGAGAGCAAGGTGGGAATGAAATGATAAGAAAATGAATCATATATGGTGCATAACTACCTTGGTAGGGTCATCTAGTGAATGTAATAGTGACATACAATATGATGAAGTGTGATGAGAAATAAGTTCTTGCGTGATAGCAAGAATGATGAATAATCTATTCCTATCTTAAATGCTTCAATGTTAATGATGTTTATTGTATATAATCATATGAAAGGATAGGTAGCAAAAGTAGAGAAGTAATGAATGAGCAGAAAGATATGGGAAGCACTAGCTTTGTGTAATATGTGAATTTGTTTTTACATGTATGATTTGTTGAAGGCATATTAAGGTATGAAAGCTGGTTCTATATATGATTTCAGTGTATGTGTGTAAGCTATATGTTAAATTAAAGGCGTATGATAGTTGTAGTAATTCATACATGATATGCATCTTACTATTGTGTATTTGTGACATGGTGATACGATTTGGATGATGTCAGAACACATGGAGGGATATCCTGAATAAGGTAGTTATACCTATTCACTCATATTAATAGAAAGGGATGATAATTAGATTGTCTGGACAAGTAACCCTAATGAGGTGTAGCTTGTTATATCTAGCTCTAATATAACCGAGTGATGGTAATTGAGTATGATTAATGCTTGAATGACTGATACAATTGTGGATTACCTTATTACTGTCGTTGAAACCCTAAAATGATATAATGCAATGGATACACTTTGATTTGTGTGTGGGCCCATAACCCACAGATCCCAGGACCGAAACAGGATAGTATGGGATGAGGTGGTAATGCTTCACCTCATGTATCCATGACCCAATGGGGATGCCAAAAGTAGTATTGTGCAAATGATTGTTGAATTTAGCCTTTTAATTCAAGACTGTTTTGCTATTTGAATAGCACTTGATTAAAGTTTAAAACAGTATGGTGAACTTGCTTTTGTCATTTAAAGGTGATACAGAACAATAGAACTCTCTGAGCAGCATAAGTTGAGATAGTTGTATCAGAGTATCAGAGTTGCGCAGCGAAAGCGTGGTAGTTTATCTTTGCATTCTATATTTGACTGTGGCATAAAGAATTTGCTTGATATCATCGAGAACTATTTGAAACGTGTTGTGATTTAGTAAGGAATTAAAATATCTAATGTTGAAAACTACATTCAGGTATGAAATACAAGAATATGATGACATGGAAGGCTTTAGGAGCTTAGAATAGCCTTGAATGTATCTTCTTGTAGGTTTATGTTTCGAGGACGAAACATTCTAAGGGGGGGAGAGTTGTTACGACCCCATCTGAGCTTAACTGGTAAACTAGGGTTTACCTAGACAATTGCAAAGATTAATTGAAATAATCATTCTTGAAATCTAATTAATGACAATAACACAAATTGGATGTTTTAACTATGACAAGAAGTCTAAATGTTCTTTTGCCTTGAGAATTAGGGTTTGAGAAGCATAAACCCTAATCGGCCCAATTAGGGTTTTGATAATGCATGAATACAGAATTTGATAAGTAGAATGTATCACTAAATGATTTTTAGTATTTTATGTGTAACTCTGATTTACTTCAAATTTGGATATGATTTAGATATATAAAATGTGAACAACATTGGAAAATATCAGAATTTTTGAAGAATGCTCTGACCTGTTTGTCGGCCGAGTTTCAAACTCGACCGATCACATTTCCAGAATTTTACAGCAGTGTGGTAATTGAATTTTATCTTTTTATTGGTATATCCAATTAATATCAAATTTTAACAGTATTTGATAAATACAATTTTAGACACTCTGTTAAATTGGTATAATTTTTGGATGCCTTCTGAATCCCTACAGTAAGGGTGTCGGTCGAGTTTGTGCAGGACAAACTCGGCCGAATATATTCTGCAGACTGCAATATAGCAGTGCACTGTTCGATTTTTAATTAATTATTGGTAACTCCAAATGATCTCAAATTTTAACTGAATCTTTATAGATCAATTATAAACAATGTGCTAAATTCCCATAATTGTTGGAGAATTTTTGATCTCTGAAATAAACAAATTACAGTAACTTTTGTAATGACAAAAAGGAACCATGGGAGGACATCGAGCCACAAACCTGCCCTCTTATAGAACTCATCCCTATGAAAAAGCCCCTCGTGAGCTACCACATATTCAAGAGAATGAAATACTTCCATTACCTGCACAAGGTTTCATTCTACACATAGTGGCCCTTCCCGAGCACTTAATAGAATTGATGGAGTACTATGAATAAGTACTGGAACAACAACCTGACTCAGAAATGGAGTATTTTAGTCCCAACATCAAAGATATGGAGTCATCGAGAGATTCTAGTCCTCAAAACATTTTTTTCATGGACAAATCTCTCCCATGAAGAGACATCATTGGAACCTCTACCCCGAAATCCCATGATTCCTTCAACTGAGAAAGAGTTCGTTCCACCAATCGAATCCTCTTCTAGTTACTTGGATGAATTAAGGATGTTCTTTGAGGAAAATTCTGAACAAAATTTTGAAAAGAAGAAGGACGTTCTTATCAATTTCTACATTGATAAAGATGAGGATACTTCTCAAAATAACTCCTCTGATGAAGAAACATCATCCTGGATACCATATCCTACACAAGAAAACCCAGGTGATGAAATGAAGCCTGAATCGGATCTGCCACCTGATCTAGGATAGGAGGAAGTTCAAGTGGCTGACCCTCAATCAACTGCAGTTTTACTTTAAATTTCAAGGGTGAGCCATAACTGGAGGACACAAATAAGCAATACTTTGATTACTCACCTAGTCCTCCAGTCTCAATTGCTTATATTTCACCTCCCCTGCTGATGGGGGAAGGTCTCTGGATTCTTCTGGACGGACAAAGAGGTGAAAGAAATGTGCATCCAAGTCATCCAAAAAACATGTTCGAGTTGCAACGACCACCCAATCAACAGGTTGTTCAGGACACTTCCTCGCTCTCGGCACCGGCTATTATGAGACATCTTTTCCAGACCTTCTTCCAACTACGAGGACCACCTAGTTAACACTGTGCAACCCTTCCCCTCCATCTCGAACCTAGTATTTTTTCAGAAATGGGCAAACTCATTAGTTCGAGGTGGAGGGCGGGTGGTATGACTCTCACTCCACCCTCTACCTTTACTGCTTTCTATTTTTTTATTTTAAGTTATTTTTTGCAATTTTTCTGCTTTCTCATTTTTCTTCTTAAAATAAAGCCTTTACCTAGTCGGCTTCTGCTTTTCAAATCTATGTTCATCACCTCTTTTTGTTGCAAATCCATGAGAAAACAATGCTTAAAACTAGCCGATAAATGATTTCATCTTGTATAGTCTGTGAATCCTAATGTCATATCCTTAATAGAAAAAGATGATAAGCTTCAATAAGACTAAGATTGATCAAATGCATCATGCCTCTCAGTGATTAATGGATCAACTGTATGGAATTCTCATTTGAAGTTTTACCATGTCACTATCTGAGCAAAAGGAACCTATCATATGGAATCGCTAAGCAAACTGCATTATGATCCGAACTTTCTTCTACACTTCTTCCTTCATTTTCATACCTCTCCACTCACCAATCATGCCAAAGCTTTAAGTTCGGTGTGGCATGCCACACTCCTTTCTAGTAAAAACTAGAACATTGCCGAACTCTAAGTTCGGTGTGGTGAACTACACCTCTGCCGAACTCTAAGTTCGGTGTGGTAAACCACACCTTTGTTGAACTCTAAGTTTGGTGTGATACACCACACCTCTTTCTCCACTACCGCTTCTTCCATACCCCTCAATACATAATAGGGGTGTATCACCTTCTCATTTTGATTCAAAGAGTATACAATGATGATTGTGCACATACCAAGGTTGGTGAAAAATCTACCATGATTCCAAAAAGAAGCATGGCAGCCCAAAATTACAAAAATCCAAAAATACCCTTTCTCCTAAGACACGTGAGAATGAATAAAAGCCAGAGTGTGAATAAAAGCATGAGAGTTGTGCCCTGAATAAGGATTACTGATAAAGGTCTTGCCCGCCTGGTACATTATCTGCCCTCACAAAGGTAGTTGTGTCACGCTCGGTAGTGAGATCCTAAGGCTCCAAAAATGACCCCTTACCTCCTATGGAAGAGGTAAGCTAGCCAAAATCCTTAAGCCAACCTACACACACTTCTGAGTTACCTTTAGAAAAAAATCGGGTGTAAGGCTAAGTCAACCAGTATTGTGCACAAAATATTTAAAGTGTCTTGATGAATTACCAATAATAAGAGTCTTGAGTCAATCATAGGAGAGACTTTTATATCTTTATCACACCTCTTTCCTTCCTCTTTCATCGTATCGGCACCCCCAACTGCCTCCATTTCAACCTTTCTCTTATAAACACTAGTGACGATCATATGCATGTTTGTTGATTCAGTGGGTCTTTTCAAAGTCTCATAAAACTTCTAGACATGAACGATACAACAAAAAGTGAGAAGGAAATACTCCAGTGAAGTGAACTCAGAAATGAGGATATCACAACATGTATTACGTGCTCTAAGGAAGTCTTGATGTTGTATCAGTCTGAGCCATACACAAAATTATAATATAAAGATGAGGCAATCACGAGATGAACGATTTCATTGGTTATTGTTTTAAGTTTTATGTTCCTCAGGATGAGCAAGGCTTAAGTTCAGTGTGGTGATAAATCCTCCAGATTCATCCTCAGTCACTAATTCAAAGGATTTCTGACATTTTTGCCCTAATTTTTTTTCCTTTTCTCTCATTTTCGTGAAAATTCTGACATTTGCACGAAGATGAGGTAATTACGAGACGAACGAGCATTTTGGCGACTGTCTTAGGCTTTTTCGTTCCTCAGGACGAGCAACGCTTAAGTTCGGTGTGGTGATGAATCCTCCAGATTCATCCTCACAATCACGAATTCTAGGGATTTTGTGCCTCATATCGACTGATCTACCCTTGTTTTGGTTTACTCTAAGTATCTCCTCAGTTTCATGTAAATAGTGCATTACTAGTTCTAATTACCCTAGTTTTCAGTTTATTTGATCTCATCCTCCCCTACTGACTTTCTTTCTCCTCTACAGATCATCATCAACCATTGCCATCATCAATGGTCTGCTTTCATCTGCCCATTCAGTCTCCTCCAAGTGAATGTCATGATGAGGATCAACCATCAACTGGAACTCATTCAAGACCCTTTCCGCCCTGGTCTTGACCAAACAGTTTTTCCCTAACGGTCTACCCATTCGGTTTTGACCTCTCACCCACACGGTCCTCCTCTCATTGCTCTACCTTAACGGTCTCAAGACTGTTTGACGCCTCACGGTCTGAAGACCGTATGAGACCATTTGGAATTGAAGACCATTTGGATCCAAGACTGTTTGGATCCAAGACTGTTTGGGGCCAAGACCGTTTGGATCCAAGACCATTTGGAATTGAAGACTGTTTGGATCCAAGACCGTTTGGACCCAAGACCGTTTGGGGCCAAGACCATTTGGACCCAAGACCGTTTGGAAATGAATACCGTTTGGATCCCAAAACCGTTAAGACTCCAGACCGATTGGATACAAAGACTATTTGGATGAAGACCGGTTGCCAAGACCGTTTGGACCCAAGACCGTTTGGATCCAAGACAGTTTGGAGCCAACACCATTTGGGGCCAAGACCGGTTGGATAGCAAGATCGTTTGGATGAAGATCGGTTTCCAAGACCGTTTGGACCCAAGACCGTTTGGATCCAAGACCATTTACAGCCAAGACTATTTGGAGTCAAGACCGTTTGGAGCCAAGACCGTTTGGAAGTGAAGACCGTTTGGATCCAAGACCATTTGGATCCAAGACCGTTTGGACCCAAGACCGTTTGGGGCCAAGACCGGTTGGAGCCAAGATCGTTTATAACCAAGACTGTTTGGAAGTGAAGACCGTTTGGATCCAAGACCATTTGGACCCAAGACCATTTGGGGCCAAGACCGTTTGGACCCAAGACCGTTTGGAGCAAGGCCGTTTGGATCGGACTCACGCAAAAATGTGAGGACATGACCAGTGCCTATAAATAGAACCACAAGGGTCCTCATTTGGGTAATTAGATCTAGGAGGCCGCAAGGCTGCTCCACCACCATCTCATCTCCATCAAGCTCTTCTCCACCATTGTTCCACCTCATTCCACCCTTGCAATTCCGAAGGTAGACATGAGGATCGAGGTGGAGAGACAGACTTCATCAACTAAGTCAGAGTAGTCCTGAAGACTGGGGCGATCTACACCGGGTTGTCACAGATCTACTCTTCTGCTCTGATGATGCTTTACTTCTCTCTCTTCTCTCTCTTTGTTGCTCCCTCTATGAGGAGTGAGTAGTTCCATCCACTGGGGCATGGGGACTAGCCTCGCTGCCCATGCTTTGTAATATGTACTAAGAAGATGTTACCTTTCTGATTCAATACTAAATCGTTTCATACATGCTTGAATGTTGGTCGCGTTCTTGTATGCATGTATTGTCTTTCATTGTGGTTTGTCTACAACTGCTCTTATGACTCAAATACCGATTTAGTGTTGGTTTCTGGTGTGTATATCCACCGCGCATCCGTTTCGGTATCTAGGAACACTTTCTAAGGAGTGGAGTAAACTCATCTCCATTGTTGTACTTTCATATTATGAAATGGAACCAGTTGACGTATGAAAGTGCAACCTTCATGGGTCGAGGAGCACACTCTGCGGAGGGAGTGGTGCAAAGTACTTGACCATTCATTCGGGAATGGCTGACGTTGCAACACTCCCACGTTTCTCATAGCTATGCCCTTGAAAGAGGGATAGTCTATAAGGATACTAATCAATTTGGTAATTATCGCTCGCTTGTTAGTTTTCTGATGCACGTTTCATGAGGTTGAGTAAGATTCTCTCTTAGGAGACTACATATCTTCATTGGCACGTAGATATGTACCAGATGAGACTCAACCCGTGAAGGATGTGTGCAATGCTCCTTGTATGAGAGGGCATCAGCATTGCACAAACATCCATGCATCTTGCTTGTAGGTCTTGCTATGATGGTACATGTACAACGCATTTGTAGTGGTGGTGAACACCTGCATCACCCCAGTGATCCATCATCATTTGATAATCTTAGATTTTAAACCTTAACTAGTTTTTATACTTGCCTTTGCGTTTGCACGTTTTAGGTTAAATAACTCAAATCAAACTCTTGGTCATAGATGATTAACTTAGATCGAGACGAAATGAGATAAAGACACTCAGATTCTTAACGTTGTCCTTTGGGTTCGATCCTAAATCTGTACTATGATAAGCCTTCCACACTCTTGTGGGGTTGGAGCTTTTATCTAGACCAGTTCTAGGTAAACCTAGAGGGTACATCAACTCCCTATGGTTTTTGGTGCACATTAGGACTTCCATAGGAAGAGCAATCTTTTGGTGTAAGTTCTAGCTCCATCAGAACATCAATGAGAAACATATTTCTAGACTCCTTAAAGATGGTTACAAAGAATCATTTGACCTTGAATCAATAGAGACATGTGTGTCTTGTTTGTTGGGAAAGAAGACAAAAACTCTTAATAGTGAGAGAGTGAGTGATCTATTAGGACTCATTCATACTAATGTATGTGGTCCTTTTAAAATAAATTCTAGAGGTGTTTACTTGTACTCCATTACCTTTATTGATGACTTCAGTAGGTATGGTTTTGTACTTGATGAAACATAAGTCGGAAACACATGAGAAGAATGAAGCATAGAACCAACTTGGTAAAAGTATTGAATCACTTCAGTCTAATCAAGGTGGATAATACTTAAGCCAAGAGTTTGAGGACCGTCTGTGAGGTCGTGGTATCATATCACAATGGACTCGACCTGGAACACTACAACATAATGGTGTATCAGAAAGAAGGAACCATACATTACTAGATATGGTGTGGTCATTGATGAGTTTTTCTATTCATTCAACTTCCTTCAGTGTATATGCTCTAGAAGCCACAATGTTCACACTAAAACACGTACCATCTAGCTTAGTTCAAAAGAAAACATATGATATATGGTATGGAAAATGTCCCAATGCATCTTTTATGAAGATTTGGGGGATGTGAAGCTTATGTGAGAAAGTAGTTTCCCAAAAGCTTAGACCCAAATTGGATAAATGTTATTTTGTTTGATATCCTAAAGAAACCAAAGGATGTTACTTTTATACTCCATCCGACAACAAAGTGTTTGTTGCCAAGGATGTAATATTACTAGGAAAGGAGTTTATTTCTAAAGGAATTAGTAGAGAAAGTATAACTCAAAGAGCATTGAGACCAACAAGAAAACTTTGAATTTGTAGAGGTACAAAATGAAAATGAAGAGTCACAAACTATTATGGAATCTCAAATTCCTCATATATCATAAGAACTTATAAGATCTAGTAGGGAACACCTTGAGCCTAAAAGATTTGGTTATCTTGTGACTCAAGAAGGTAATGTGTTGGTTGTTCATGATGAGACAACAACTTACCTAGAAGCTGTTAAGGGACTAAAGCTTGAGAAGTGGCTTGAGGACATGAGATCTAAGATGGAATCCATGTACACCAACATGGTATGGACCTTGGCGGATCCCCCTGAAGGGGTAACACCCATAGGGTGCAAGAGGTTCTTCAATAAGAAGATTAACATGGATGATAATGTACAAACCTATAAAGGTTGATTGGTTCCAAAGGGTTTCAAACATGTTAAGGTGTTGACTATGATGAAACCTTCTCCAGCTCATATGGTTATGTTCATTAGGATCATGCTTTCCATTGTATCTTATTATGAGTATGAGATTTGAGCATGGATGCTAAAATTGCATTCCTTAATAGGAATCTTCTTGAGGATGTGTACATGACACAACCCAAGGGTTTTATAAATTCAAAGGATGCCAATAAATTTGTAAGCTATAAAGGTAAATATATGGATTGAAGAAAGCATCTCAGAGATGAATCTTCAATTTGAAAAAATAGTAAATGAGTTTGGATTTAGTTAAAATGAAGATGAACCATGTGTTTATGAGAAGGTTAATTTGAGTGTGATAGTATTCCTCATATTGCATGTAGATGACAAAATATTAATGAGGAATCACATCCTTACCTTACAAATGGTGGAAACCTAGCTGGGAAATACATTCTCTATGAATGACTTAGGTGAAGCATCCTATATCTTAAGAATCAAGATCTATAGAGATAGATCTAGAAGGCTTCTTTCCCTAAGTCAGAGTACATACATTAACAAAGTGATGAAAAGGTTCAGCATGGAGAACTTGAAGAGAGGAAACTTACCCATGTCTCATGGTGTTAATATCTCTAGAGCTCAATGCCCTAGCTCTTGTGAAGAATGGGAACGCGTGAGTAAGATTCCATATGCATTTGCAATTGGATCTTTCATGTACACAATGTTATGTACCCATCTTGATGTCTAGTATGCACTAAGCATGACAAGCAGATATCAGTCAGATCCTAGTGAACATCACCAGACTTCTGTGAATAACATATGTAAGTACTTGAGAAGAACTAAGGATTAATTCTTATTTACGGTAGTGAGGAAGAGTTGGTGGAAAAAGGTTACACTGATGCCATCTTACAAACTGACTAAGATGACTTCATATCGCAATCAGGGTTTTTGTTTCCCTAAATAATGTAATTGTAAGCTAGAAGAGTTCCAAGAAAGAAATGTTTGATGATTCTACAACAGAGGCCAAGTACAATGATACCTCCAATGCAACAAAGGAAGTTGTTTTCATCAAGAAGTTTGACACTGAGCTTGGAGTGGTTTCAAGCATTAGCGATGCAATAAACTAGTATTGTTACAACAATGGAGCTATTACACAAGCTAAGGAACCAAGATCGCATTAGCTTTCAAAATACATACAACAGAGGTTCCATATCACATAAGAAATCATATAGTGAGGAGATGTGAAGATATATAGAGGAGCAACTGAAAGCAATGTTGTTGACCCCTTGACAAAAGCTCTTTCACAGTAGAAGCATAAATTTCATGTTAGATCCCTTAGGATTAAGTTCATGGACGATAAGAACTAAGTGCAAGTGGGAGTCTATTGGTATGTATGAACATAGAGCTAGTCAAATGATGATTCTAATGAGGCATCATGTAATGGATTTGATTAATAATAAAGGCAAACTTTTGTCAAAATGTTTCTTCAATTATGAGATTAAGGTATAACATGATAGATGCCTAAAAGAATGATATAACTTAATGACATATGTATTTAATTTGAGGACATGAACAATGAGATCATATGTATGACAAGAGTACATACATTATTATTATGTCCCTAGTCGAATATTATTGTGGAAACAATATAGAAAGTAATATTACATAATACTACAAAGTGTGTTGATTGATAACAAAATCTCATTTTCCATGATATGTGATATCAAGACAAACACATATGTATTTGTTAGAGAACAAGTGTACTAGACAGACCCACCTTGAGAGTGATACATGGAAACTAATGAATGTATATTCATCTCTCTTTTTAAATATCTTTCATAGTCTTTTTTATTCGAACTTATCTCTTTTTATTAGTTTTCTAGGACAAATTGCAATATATGCAGTTGTTGATTAATTGTGCAAAGACATACCTTTTTTGCTTCACTTTTGTAGGTTTTATCTTCAATGCATATTCCTAACCTCTTGAGCACATGAGACGGCCATTTCTTTATGCCAAGCGGTCATTTCATCTCCAAGAAGTTCCAAATCTCAAATCCAGATGGCCATTTGGTCCTCGGTCCACCCTCCCACCCTAACACTTCAGACGAGCATCTCAACATGGCAAGCCAATCGGCTCGTGGAACCAATCAAGCATCTGAGTCCACCAAAATTATCATCTCATGTACCTCATGACCATGTTAGCTCAAGTGTTTGCATTTCTGTGCTTATTCTCTTATGTTCAAATTCAAAGAATGTTCACAGGCAGTGAGATCACTATAGAGGATGAATATCCCTATCGTGCACCCAAACCTTAGGGTTTCATGATTGATCAATACACGAGGTGGTTCCAATTGGGCATCTCACACTCAGACAATCGGTTCAACATTTTTTATCATGACTACAAAATGTTCAATTTAGCGTCGCCACCCCTTCGCCTAGGGTTTGACTTGCTTCTGAAATGACCAAGCCACGTCGCTAGCCAACCAATCGATTTGACTAGCAAGACGGTCATTTCATAGCATGCGAACAATAAAGTCAATGCCACCTCTCCCTTTGTTTTCTTCTCCCCTTCATGGTTCCGACCCCTCCTTCCCCTATAAAAAGGAGGGGGGACTCCACTAAGAAAGGGATCCTACTTTTTGTTCTTGTCCTTTTAGTTTGAGCATAGTTGTTTCAATTTGTGCATTGTAATCTTCCATTTCTTTAATAAAGTATCAATCATTCTCGATAATTTTTTCTCTTTCTTTTGTGTTCGTGTTCTTCTTTGGGAACAAGGAACTAAGAACGTTGACCATTTCATAGTCACTAGCCAGAGTCCTCAGATATTTTGCTTCCTATTTTATGACCTCCCTTCTTTCTTCATTTTTTTCTCCCTTTAATTTCCATGGCTAGTGAGTAATTTTCCTATCAAGGTGAGGGGAGTAGCCACTTAGCCATGTGTTGCCTTATATCAAAGTTTTATATGATTACATTAGATAGATGTTTTTTGGTTTGGAAAATCGTCGATTTTAACGAAGTGATCTCTCATTTTTATCGTGTGTTAATCTTGGTGTATGCGACTGAGGAAACTAAGATTTAGAATGACTAAATCAATTGAATGTGGATTTGAATGAGACCTCAAAACAATCCCTATTAGGATGGTGGACTAGGATCTGTGAATGCCTACACCAATGGTGTAACATACTAAAACTTGGATATATTCTATTTTTTGGCCCTCTATCTAAGATTTCCTTTCATTTCTATCCTTTTTGGCTTTGATGCTCAATTTGTGGAAATAATAGTGGTTTGGTGAACATTTGTTCATTATTATTGCCAACATATGGGTTCATGCACACATACCTCACTAAATATTTTTAATAAGGGTCTAATCTGCAAATTTACCATATATGTGAGATAATGATAAAATAATTCATTCTAGATGATTCCTTAGCCTTTGGTATCAAGGAAGAGAAATATGGATGAATAATAATGCTTTGAGCATGTTAATGTGATATGGAATTATTTAATAAGTGAAATTTTGGTAATAATGGATAATGGGATAAAATTCATAAAAGGATGACTAATTGGATAAAGATAAATTGACATTCATTTTCCTTGGGTTTGATTTGGCTTGGAGGCCAAGTTTCATAATTTTGAGATGATAATAATTATATCTCTTTTATTTTGAAAAGAAAATGTGAGTTTTCCTCAAAATATGAAATAAAATATTAAATGACTCCAAAAGTGGAAAATAATCTTGGATTCGTGATCTATACATTAAAAATAGCTTTTGGGTGAATTTTCATGTAATTTGGATAATCTTTAATATACATATGAAATTAGGAGAGAGAAAGTGTGTAGAACCTTCAAAACATTAACTAAATTTACAAACAACTCCAAAATGTAAAATTGATGGCAAACTCACGTCCAAGGCACTTAATGTGACTTGTGGGTGAATTTTCATCAAATCTGGAGAATCTTGTATAATGAAGGAGGAAAGCAAAAATAAGTTTTGGTTTATTTAACACAATAGATGTTCCCAAAAGGCAAAACTAAATATATATTCAGATTCCTCATATCAAAAATAGGCTATTTGTCAATTTTCATTAATTTTGGGATTCATTTGCACCCTCAAAAGAGGAGAGAGTGAAAAAGAAAAATAAATATGTTTACACTTATTCGAATTCTATTTGGGATAGAATTAAATGTCATGCTGAAAAGATCTTGCACCACAATCTGGACTGTTGGATCCATAATCCAATGGCTCCCGATCATCCTCTTCCTCAATCCAAATAAGGAAACAAGCACCAGCTATATATGATATTCGAATTCAGATTTCTCACTCCTCAGTCCATCTCTTCTTATCAAACTCCCTTGGTTGAAACCCTGGGTATGACTCCACAACCAACGCTTTATTGACCATCTACTGAAAGGTCAAGGGAATTCATGGTATAAGAGCACGCCCCACATTGTAGTTTAGCCCTTGGAGGAATAGGTCAGCCCTATGTTCCTCACCCAAACCAACTGTGTAACGCTCCAACAATAGAAACTTTTGCACATAAGCAGAAATGGATAAGGACCCTTGCTTCAAGCTTTAGAACTTTGCTTCTTTCTTCTTTAAGGTAGTAGTACAGATATACTTCCCATGAAAGAGAGCCAAAAAATCCACCCAAGACAAGGCTGAGATGTCTCTAGTCCTTGCAATCCCATTTCACCAAACTCTTACAATTCCATCTAAAACATATGAAACAAACCTAACCTTCTGATGTGGAGCACATGCCATACCTTCAAAAGTCCTCTAAATGGCTAACACCCAATCATCATCTTTGTCAACCATCTCTATCTCACCTTCACCCTTGAAGGAAGTTGGTTGCATCTTCATGAACTCCATGATTAAAAACTCCTTAGGCTTCTCAGGTTTAGATGGGTCTTTCATCTTCCCTGCCATGGAAGAAGAAAAGAATTGTCAAAACATGGCCAACTCTTACTCTGGAGTCATAACTACTCCTGAACTAGAAGAAGTTGTGGTCCCCTAAACAAACCTAAGGGTTTGGGGTTTCTCATAACCGTACTGGTTGTCAACAGTTGAGTTATCCCCCGCCATTAGGGTTTTGCCTGCACAAGGCAAGGTACTAGGTATAAGCAACCTAAGATAAGGGTAAACATCCTAAGGGATACATGTTTGAAATAGTTAGATAAATGAAAGCTACAGGATCTGATACCATATTGTAAGGAGTGGGATCCCATAGGGATCCACTCCCTACTAAAAATAAAGAGGGCAACATCCACCAGCAATTTTTTTTCTCAAAAGGGGATGAAACCAAATTTATTTAACAGGATTGTATCATAACACAAAGTAGTAGCGGAATTGAAAGATATATATAACCATTACAAGGCTTCTTAACATACAAAAAGTTCACCACGCAAGGTGACACAAAGGAAAACTGACTACATATGTAGAACTAGCTGAGGATCACCTAACAACTTCAAGCAAGGTCTCCCACGAAGTCAGGTACACTTATTGTGGTCCAGGTCCTCCTAGATCTCCTCCTCCTTGTCCAACACCTGGGGTTGGAAGCGTACCCCATAAAAGGAAAAGAAAAGAGGATATCAGCAAAACACTGGTATGAGCATGCTAAAAAGGAATTGATCATTATATATTTTAAGAAAAAGGTACATCAAGTATTGAAGGCTTCCCATGCAAAAAGATTAGGACTACTCAATCAGGCATAAAAGGAAAGAATCTCAAACATATGATACAAGGGATACTTGCCATTAAAATAATTATAAAAGTGGTGCCACAAAGCACTCATAAAGATTTTAGGGCACAAAATGCATAATAACCTGCATGTAGGTGAGATAAACATAGCACTAGAACAACATAAGTAACAAAGGCGGGGAACCCTCATAAAGTTGAAACCTGATAGAGAATGGCACATAACCAAACTCCCATATATATTAGATTGGGCCAACCCTCATAAAGTTGAAACTCGGGTATGGGGCACATAACCACCATCCCAAAATAAACAATAAGGGCACATAACCCAAAACCAATGCAAATTATATTACTCTAGGGCTACTGAGTTACACAACATGCTTAATAGGGAGGAAAGTAAAAAGGTATAGTCGTATTTTACAATTTAATCACCACATAAGTGATCATCAATATCAACCACCTCAAAGTGGGCATATAATATCAAATTGAGTTCCATAATGAACAAGTCATAATAAATATTACAAAAGAAAGTCATAGAAGATATCATGATCACAAGATCAGCAACAAGTAAGGTACTTCACATGCAGCATAATATTCAAGAGGAAAAGATATGGTTTTAAGGTTATTGTCGATAGGACCAAGAGGGAGACAATTTAGGTTTTTCTCAATAAAGAAAAATAGGAGATGCAAACATGCCTCTCACAGAGTTTTAAAACAACACTTTCCAAAATCCTAATCAAGATTAGAGTCTACTTGTCCTATTATAATAACCATATACATGTATTAACAGTATATGCATTCATTAAGAACTCAAAACCTTAAAGTTGTCGACTATTTCTACAAACCACCGATTTAGGTCTTAAAAATATCACAAATGTCTTAGTTAGGATTTTCTGATCAAAACAACATATAATATTAAGTATTTTGAAGATATGGACTTTTAGGGTTATTCTTAGTGATTTTTAGTTAATTAAATCATCCTCAAAAATACTTTTTCAAAAAACTCAAAAATAGGAATCCAATTTATTTTTATTAGATGGATCATATTTTTCTGAGTCTAAAACATATTTTACTTTTAATTTTGGCCCAAGGGTGTATTAGTTATGAATTATACAAATTATTATTTTATTAATTAGATCTATTAAAATCACCTATTCAAAACATCAGATTCAGGTGACAAAACAACACCAAGAGATAGCTCTAAATTTTCTAAATCCAACAACTATTTTTCCATATTTTTCTTATCACTGAGTGGCTTATTATGAATTTTTCAAGTTTCGACAAATCACAAAATTCTGCGTGGCATCCCTTGAGAAAGAGGAAGAAAGTGTGGGAGTGGGCCGCACAGTCCGATTTGGCCCAATCAGGGCTTGCCAACTCAGTCAGTCCCACATACAACTGGGCACCGTGCCTCAACAGGCAAATGCAAACAAACTATGTGAAAAGACCTTGTTGCCCATGCGGGAAAATAAAAGCATTAAGTGAAGACGAGGGCAGATATGAGAAATCTTAGGTGGCCTTGTTCCTCATCGAGTTGTGATTCAGTAGACGAACAGGGGAACAAATCCCTTGATTAAAACTCGAGCACTGAGGGAAAATGTGGAAATTGAAGATGCCATCGAGTTCGCCTGAGCAACCCGAGCACAACGAGCCATGACCGGGCCTCCATGATGGTTGGGAGTTCGGAAGAACCCCTCCATCGGGAGCAGAAGACTGATGATCGGCAAGGCACAAAAGAAATCCTGAAGAAGCCAAACGAAATCAAAGACATGATCCTGAAGTTTAGTCAGTCACAAACGGCACCTCATGAAGGTCGCATGATCCCAAATTCAACCATGGCGAGAAGCGTCGGCGATGAGCAGACCTCTAGCTACAGGTTATAGAGATAGGGATACATACCCAGCAAGCGAAGCACCAAGAAATGAAGGTGGTGACTCCAACATGCTCACCACAACCCTAATTGGTATGTGGTGGTCAAAAGAAGTTGCGTCAGCCGTGAGTTGTCAAAGATCGATTTGGAGTAGATCCGGTAGGAAGGAGATGAGTGCGAAGAAATTGAGGGTTAGAGGAGAGTATACAGAGGTCCCTTGGTTGATATCAAGCACCTGAGTGAGGATGGGGTAGGGAGAGTATCCTTCTGTGAAAAACTAGGGAGAGTGTCAATTTAGGGGTTTCTCATATATATAGTTTTAGGGCTCGAGGGGGGATCAAACTGAGCAGAATTGAACGAGAAATACAGAGAATCAAAAATCATGGAAAACTATCGAACGTAGGCAGAGAATTTGACTGGGAAAGCACCACATGGGAATAGACTAGTTTCCCATTTTGTTCGAGAGGTATGGGATGATCATACAATCGTATGATCCAGAAATGAACGGTCTGGATTGGAACGCGCTTTGAACAACAGCGTGACATCAATATTAAAAGAAACTTTATATAAATCGAAATCCAATCAAAGTCTGAATGAAATTAATTCCCTATTTTTTCTCTCTTCTTTTGAAGGTGCAAACAAGTCCCAAATATAATAAAAATTTATAACATAACTTATTTTGAGGTCGAATATGAAATTAGTTTTGCCTTTTGGGAACTTTGAATGTGTTAAATAATTCAATTCTCATTTTCTCTTTCCTCCTTCATTAATGGCATTAGGATTATCCAAATTTGATGAAACTTAACCCACAAGTTATATTTAATGTTTTGGATACGAATTTGTCATCAATTTTAGATGTTGGAGTTATTTTTTATAATTATTTAATATTTTGAAGGTTCTACACTTTCTCTCTCCTGATTTCACCTTTTAATCCAACTTTCTCCAAATTGAGTGAAAATTCACCCAAAGGCATATTTTATTATGTAAATTACGAATCTAAAATTATTTTCCTCTTTTGGAGTCATTTAATATTTTATTAAATATTTGTAAGGAAAAACACCCTTTTCTTTTCTAAATAAAATAGATATGGTTATTATTATTCTAAATCGGTGAAACTTGGCCTCCAAGACAAGACATATCCCAAGAAAATGATTATAAGGTTATTCTTATCCAATAAGTTTTCCTTTTAACACATTATCCATTATTTCTATTATTTCTCCCATTAAGAATCCAATATCTCATTATTCATGTTTTAAGCATTATCTTTGATTCCCTTTTTCTCTTCCTTGCATCCTAAGTCATAGGAAGGATATAGAACGAATCTCCACCACCATTATCCCACATAAGATTGTTTATTTCGTATTTTGTGGAATTATAACTCATTATTCTCATTTATGGACACTTTGTCTTTTATGCACATATCATATGTATATTTTATTGCTTTTATGATTAATTTGAAGGTATTGGGTAATATTAATTTAAATTCTATGTTTTAATGTGACTTATGCATGCATTAATATATTCAAGGTCACCAAAGAGCATATCTTAATCCTTGTTTGGCTAAACCTCCAAGAACTAAGGGTTCTAAGGTATTAACCCTGGAATAAGATTAATTCCTAGGTTTTCATATGTTACATATGAGTTACGATCGTAGTCTCTCTCAACACATATCAACTCTAAGACGCAACCTCAACCACTCTCTAAAACCTTAGGATATGTATGGCAAAGATATACCATCCCTGCAACCCACATATACTCAATAGTATACGATTCAGAGCTCCTCTTAGGATCACTCGTTTCATTATCCATCAAGTTTTGACACTAAGATCAGAATTGTAAGGCACAACATGAATGGAGTTACACCTGATGAATTATGTTGTTTCAGTATGTTGACTGCATCAACCAAGTTACGTACAAGCTCATAAAGTAGGCTTAGAAAATGATTTGTGGAATACAATTTCCAAATATTTGAAAAGTATGAAATATATTCCATATCACTCTATCATGGTATATTCATCCATTCCCAACCATTAAATGGACTAAATCCCAAACTAGGGTGCATAACAACCCAAAATGTCATTTAGGGAAAATAGTAATAACTTCAAGTAGGAACTTCATTATTCTCTCCAATTTTACCAAGAGCTTAATTGGTCATACATAAGGTATCACATAAAATTTCATCATAAATGTCCATCAGACTAAAAGTAATGGTATTTCCAAGAATTAGACATTTATATGTTCAAATCCTAGCAAGAATGAGCTAGTTTTAGTATTATGATTTCGTCCAATTGTGGTTTCTACACCAAAATAGTGAATAAAAGCATTATAAACACCCACTAGTAAGGCTTAACAACCACTAGTAAGGCTTGAAGTGGATTTCAGACCTTGCATGCCCAAGTAAAAGCTCATTTATAGTAGATGAAACGTTCATAGGGTCTAGGAAAGGCTTAAGAACTTGTATCATCATCATTTTCATATCAAAGAGTGCACAAAAGGGCATCTTTTCTCATATTATGGGTTTTCTTGAACCAGATTTACATAAAACATGTAATGAGTAGGCAAGAAACATATTAGAGGTTATATTACTCACCTAAAGGAGAAGAAGAACGTACAAACTATAAGGTATCACGAAGAAGAAAAGATAAAACATGAGCTTTGCACTACAAAAGATCCAAGATAGCTCCTATCTTCAAGAATGGGGTAGACCTATAGAAAAAGAAAGAAGAAAGAGAGTCATTCATCCATGTGTACAAGTTTCCAGCAAGGAACACCACAAATTTTGTCCATGGTGAAGGAATAAGAAAGAAGACACCAAGAAAATGAGGTTGGGAAAGAAGATTTTACGTGCAAAAAATAAGAAACTATGCTAGAAAGTTTTGATCTATCCTAGAAGAGCTAGATTCAAATCCTATAGCAACACGCAACAATATAGGAAGTCTTCAACCTCGTGAAGCTCCTCCTTCATCAATTGATGGCTTCGGATGGTCCGTAGATGGGAGACTAGGTAGGTGTAGAAAGGTTCATTTGAGAGAAGAGAGGAGGGGTATTTATATCTATGAAGAGAGAGAAAGGAGGTCAAATGTCAAAAACTACGTTACCATCAGTCAACGGTCAAGTTTTCCATCTACTTGTACAACCAAAACCTCCATTGATTTGTAGCTCTAAAGGAAAATTGTTGATTTGCACACCCAATACAACCATCAATTTGCATCCCTCAAGGAAAACCATTGGATTGCACACCCAATGCAACAATCAGTTTGCATCCTTCAAGGAAAACCATTGTTGTGAGAACCTGTTACTCTAAACAAGATTACTCAAAACATAAAACACAATCAATCACCAATTAACCACATACCCAAAAATATGGGTAAATTAAAACTGATTTCAACGTCAGAACCCACTCAGAAACATTTCCATAAGAGCCCAACATCTTTCTTATATCCATACTATGCCAAGAATTTGATACAAATTGTTCTATCGCCTTAGCTACAACATATATACATAGGAGAATTATATTTGTATATGCCAAACAACAAGCACTAACATGCTAACAAAATTCCGATTCGTTTGAAACACCATATACAAACATTTCCTCGCCCGGACCTGAGAGTACATGGATGACTCTAGGACACACTAGACATCTAATCAACTTTCTCACATATTCATTTCTATAGCTCCTCTTTACTGCAACAAGTTTGATTTCATCACTTCTAATTACCAAACAAAATGTGGTGAACCACAAGGGTGAGACACATGTCCCAACAAGAGATATAACGTCCAACAACATTTATTGATTCCAACATTTTTAGATAATGAGATAGTTTAAGCAGTTTAATCATATATAACAAATAAGCTCAACAGCACCGATGATTAACAAAATACATAAAGGGGAAGATAATAACTATCTTCATTATTCATACTATTCTCATATCCCTATTTATAGTATAAGGAGTCTAGCAACATGGGCATCTCTAACATCATGAATAAGTCTGGTATCATAAGCATAGCTAACAACATCAGCATGTCTATCAAGTTGAACATATCAACATCATAAGTAGAGCTAACAATATAAGCACAACTATATACATAAGTATGATTAGCAGTATAGGCATATCTAGTTACAAAGGCATAGTTAGCAATATAAGCATAGCTAAAAATATGTGATAACGAATGTCATAATCATAGACAATAGTAATAATATCTCTATCAACTTAAACATGACTATTGTATGTACACATTTATAACATGAGCATATCCACAACATAAGAATATCTACTATCTTTTAATACATTAAACATCATCTCTATGTACATAAAACAATAAGGGTTATCATCCAATATGAAGTGTCGTGTATAACCCTAAATAGATTTGCTATACAATTGTATTACATCTTTTATTATTCCCTAGGGAGTTGGAGTTGTACCACCCAAAGTCCAACCAACCCCTACGAAGGGCTATTCAGTTCCGTACAAGATCTACCAGTGTCGGTATCCTAAGATCTCTTCTCCTCGATCAGTACGAGTAAAAAGGCACTGACATATTAGTCAAAGCTGCCACTACAGCAACATATAGTCAAGCCACTAACCACTAGTCTTCCCTTGGTATACATCACGACACTAGAAACTAGGGTATACAAAACCCTCTAATCTGAGGTACAACCGCAGTTGTCCTCATTCACATAAAATATCTGAGGCATGACCATAGCCATCCTCCATAACCAGCATTGTGGATGACAAGGATATATCATCAACTTTCCATCCCCACATACTCAATAGTGTATGCTCTAAGTTTCCCTTAGGAAAACTTGTTTCATAATCCAGCAAGTTCTGACAATGAAGATGGATCTACGGCACAGGGCACTACATGATTAGAGTTGCACTTGATTAGCTATGCCAATTGGATGAATTAAGGCTACATTAAACAAGTGGACATACAAACCCTAATTCACTTCTGGCAAGCATATAAATATCACAACTTCAAAAGATATAAAATGTGTGAAACATAATTTCTCATCTCATTATCGCATGGTACTATTCATTTGCCATTCATGAGACTACACTAGTCATCATACTATCACAAGATATAAATCCTTTTCACAATATCACAACGTATCAACCCTTATCACCACAAGAGGATTACACCTCATTCAGGGCTCAACCATGCCCAAAGGTCATTAAGACCATCATATTATTCCCTGAAAAATCATCATTTTCTTTGCATGCCTTATAACAAGGCTCAACGACATCACTTACATATAATACACCAGATCAACACAATATCACATTAATGAGCTAGGAGATATTCATAAATAATCATATTAGGGTTATATTAACATTAAGAGTATTCCTTTATTATATCAACATGCAAGGAATCTAGATATGATTAACCCTCATCATATTCATAATGCACATGTTTAGCATAAGAAAGCATCAACCATGTGGCTATGATAACCACCAATTAATACATTAAGGTTATGATCATATAAGGAGATTATTCCACCATCATGCCATCATAAAAAGGTTAAACATGAATACATATATTTATCTATTCACATTAGAGTTAGGTTCAACAAGATAAATTATATTAATATTACTAATCAACACCCATACCCAAACCCTAACTCACATCATACCCATTGGATCATGGATGCATAAGGTGAAGAATAACCATCAAATTCCATACTATTATAAAGTATGGACCCACACATAAATCAAGGTGTAACCGTCAATTATAGCATACTAGAGTTTCAACAACAAGAAGAGAGCACTCCATGATTATATTAATCATTCAAGAACTATTCATACCCATTTACCATCTTTTAGTTATATTAAAGCTAGGTATAACAAAATATACCTCATTAGGGTTACCCATTAATTCATTATGGTGATTATAAATCATAATCATACGAGGGTAAGGGTAAGACTACAAGTTTAAGGCATTGAACCATCAAATTCTCATCATTAGAATCATAACATTACACTATAGGCTTAACCCAAAGCAATGAGAATATTGAGGCATCAACTTCTAACCATTAAATGTTGAAAAGGTAAAGCCATTGGTCATTTACATAAGTAAACATCTTGAAAAAAACCACCTATGAAGTCATTGAGTTGTGCTCTAGAAATAGTCGCCATATAACCCTAGACATCCCTTGATTAACAACATAAAAAGTTCCATTGAGAGTAGGGTAAAACCCACAAGCGATTGTTTACTTAAAACAAGTTGTCAGTAGATGAGCTTCTTAAGTTGATCTCATAAAGGAAACCATTTAAATTACTTTATTAGGACCAACATATTACAGTTAGGCATAATTATAATTTATTGGATGAAGAAACATTAGATCTTAACCATTAGGTCAATTTCATATATTAAAACCATCAATTGGAGTATAGGTCCGACCATTGCATCAAATGACCCAAGAAACCATTCGTTTAAGGCTTAATCGATGCTACAACTACATGCTTAACTCACCATAGATTGTGGAGACCTGATCCACCATCACTAGTGACCATTAAGTCACATAGGTTGTTAGATCAGCACTATATTTATTAATCAACATCGAATATCAAGCTAATGTCACAATTGATTAATAGCACCATTAGGGAACTTAGTTGTTGATCATTAAGCTTATAAATTGGCCAAAACATGACCTAAGGGGTGAACGTCAGTTCACACCCTTGGTCACCACCATCAGTTTCCATGAAGACAACACCATCAGTTGTTGCAATGGTACCACCATTGAGTCATGTGTTTATAGAAGAAATCAGCTTTAAACCCTAAAATTGACCATTGGTTGACAGGTGTTTAGCACCATCGGTTATCAAACCAACCTGATCCAAGTCATATTATACCTTAGGAATAATGTGCACATGATCACATGTTCATCTAGAACTGAAATTAGAATAGGGAACATTATAAAAATCGAAATCCAAATCAAGCATAGCTTTTAGTGCATGGATCATCATTTAAAAGCAAGAACATGAGCTAGCATGCTTATGGTAAGCAATAAATGTGGAGCAAGTTATAAAACTTGCCTCTAATTAAAAGATAAACTCCCAAACAGAAGCAAATATGAGAAGGTAGGGTAGAAAATCCAAGCATAAGCTGTGAACTCATCCATCTGGCACCTTTCTTCATCAAATGAGCAAACCCTAAGCATAAGGAGCAAGAAAGGTAGGGTTTTAGAGCTTTAGAGAAATTTCTACCATGGAATAGTAAGGTTATGACCTGGAGAAAGGTATGACGAAGGATAACGAAGAAATAAATAGAGGAAAGAAGGGTATTATTACTCTTTTAGGTCAAGATCACTAGAAGGAAGCTTTTTAAACCCTAAAAGGAAGTCAATTGCAACCCTAGATTCTTTTTCCAAGAAGATCCCCTATTTCTTCTTCCTTGGACAGGAAATTCACAAAATCACAGAGGGAGAACGAGTTTCATAGAATGAGGAAAGTGGTGGAGAGAAAATGGCTCGTTTGGGTGCTTAGGGATAAGTATATGAAACTTTAAGATAAAGAAAAAGAAAAAGTTGAAGTTCTAGTATCTTTCCAAGTGTCCATGGCCTTAAACTATTAAGATTATACAATCACACACACAAGAAGATCCACCACTGTCCATATATACCTGCTTATCTCTCCTTTGTCGAATTTCCAAGACAATCAAATAATTCATTAGTTGATAGCTACTAAAGGTAGCTCATCCATGAAGGGGTAAACCCTAAAATACCCGTGAGGAAGTCACCTTCAAACTAAGGTTTAAATAGGCACCCCATGGATAAAAAAGCTCAATAATAATGAGATAATATACAAGGAACATAATTCAATTGATAAATTGCAAATAAAACCTATCAATTGGATAAATTGTAGAAAGGTCCAAAATGTGCATAAAATTGCATAACTTGCTCAAACTGTGTCCAAATTGGACCAAATTTGAAACTTAAGCTTGTCTTATGATTTAAAAGCATCTTGGATATGCAAGGAAACCCTGAGTTGACATCCTGCAAGGAAAACCATTAGTTTTCATAGCCAGCGCAATCATTGGTTGGCATCCCTCAAAGGAAACACAATGGCTTGCACACTCAATGCAGCCTTGGGTTGGCATCCCTCTATCAGTTTTCACACCCAGTGCAACCATCAGTTGGCATACCTCAAGGAAAACCATCTGTTGTTCAACCAAAACAAACATAGAAAGGTGCAAATACCTTCATATCCACATAAAACAAACATCAAGAGTTGATACCTTTTTATACAACAAGGTTTCAAAGCATACAAATTAGACAAACTTTATTGGTTTATGAAGAATACCATGAAGCAAAGTATAGATGTGTTAAAATTTTAGTTAGAACCCTAGAAGAGGGAAAGTTTCATAAAGGTCCATACAAGTACATATATTTGAAAAACTTAAGAAAATGAAGTCCGATTTGGACCAAATTTGAAATGCAACTTTGTCAATTGATACCAAAACATAATCAAAGGTTTAATTAAAAAAAAGAACTCAATGAAATCAAACATGCATGTTTGAGCATAAAACTAGGTCATGGGTGTTACATCCATAAATTCCTAATAGTGAATTCACCCCCAAAATCCTGTGAAAACAAGGATGGGTATGTCTTATGCATCTCATCCTCTACTCACATGTGGCTTCCTTTACACCACGGTGATGCGAAAACACCTTCACTAAGACTATGTCCTACTTCCTCAGCTTCTGCATATGCTTATCTAAGATCAAAATTGAACCCTTAACATAAGAGATATCATCATCCAACTCTACTTCCACTAGATGTATTGTCTACTCTGTATAGGGGTGACATTTTCTCAACATGGAAACATGGAAAACATTATACAACCTAAGCAACTCTGGTGGTTACTCCAACTTATACACCACATTTCCAACTTGTCTTGTGATAGGGTAAGGTCCTGTAAACTAAGGAGCAAACTTACCCTTCTTACCAAACCTCAGCACACCCTTCCAAGGGATACTTTGAGATACACACGGTCTCCAACTTGGAACTCTAAATATCTATGAAGATTAGTGACATATGACTTATGTCTGTCTTGAGATACCTTTGACCGTTGTTTAATCACTTTGAT
This sequence comes from Alisma plantago-aquatica, assembly GCA_963693085.1. Lineage (NCBI taxonomy): Eukaryota > Viridiplantae > Streptophyta > Magnoliopsida > Alismatales > Alismataceae > Alisma > Alisma plantago-aquatica. The sequence goes on along the minus strand of OY856412.1, from coordinate 971,248,367 downwards.
CTTCTCTATAGTCTGTAGAACTAACTCACGGTCCAACAAATGACACTCACCACTCTTGTACTAAAAAAGAGGGACTAAAAACACCTCTCTTATAAAGCTTCATATGATGCAATGTTTATGCTTCTGTGGTAGCTATTGTTGTAAGCAAAATCAATCAGACTCATGTGGATATCCCATATCCCAAGAAACTTAACAACACATGCTCTCAAAAGATCCTCTAATGTTTGAATCGTCATTTGTGACTGACCAACTGTATGTGGGTGAAAAGATGTATTGAATCTCAACTATGTACCCAACATTGTATCTATATGTTCCCAAAACCTACTCATGAACCGAGGACCTATATCTGATGTTATCATAGCTAGTATGCCATTTAGACATACTATCTCATCAACATAGATTTGTGCCAACTTATGTACAGTGTAGTTGGTCTTGACTAGCAACAAGTGAGATGACTTTTTCAACCGATCAATGATCACCAAAATATAATCATGACCTTTGGAAATCCTTGGAAAGCCAACCACAAATTCCATGGTTATGTGATCCCATTTCCACTATGGAATTAGCAAAGGAAGTAATGTCCATGTAAGATTTTGATGTTTCACCTTGACCTATTAACAAACTAAACACTTGGCCACAAACTCTACAAAATCAATCTTCAAACCTAGACACCAATACAAGTCCATTAGATTATGATACATCTTTATGTTGCCATAATGTATCATGTACATTGAGGAATGAGCCTCCTTGAGTACCATATCCCTTAGATCATCAATGTTAGGAAGCACCATCTAGTTCTGTAAGCACACTATCCCATAACTTAACTCATGAAATATGTCATGCTTCTCGTTACCAAACTTTGATCTGATGTTCAGTATAACAATATCATTTTTTGAGCATCTCTTATATGTTTTATCAATGTCGGCTTTACCTGTAACTATGCCAACAAACCTTCCAACAAGGAAACCTCCAACTAAACATTCATCTACTGAGCAACACTAGCTTCTCCCACTTGTGGCATGCCATGGAATATAACTACACTTTATCTATAGATGATGATAAAGATGACTTTCTTCTTAGTGAATCAGTCACTACATTTTCCTTTCTAGGTTGATATTCTATCAAACAATCTTAGTCCTTGATCAGATCCATATACTGGGGAATGTAGCGGTAACTCATCAACATCACCAAGAAAAGCTTCTCTCTATTGTCTAGGAGTCAGAACACCATATAAAGAAGTCACCTAAGAAACACGCTTCGTAACCTGATTGGGTGTATGTGCCAAAAGCCCCATTTCCACATAGTCTATATGGATTACTAGGAGGATGCAACATGCCAGTAGACAACGAACTTCAAGGTTCCACCATTGTAATGTCATAGACTATAGTTTTAGAAAGGGTTCCTATGCAACAGGAGCGGGTAAAAGTTCTACTCCACAGTGGAACAGTTACAGTTAATAAGGAGGCACCCACAATTCAGAAGGTGCAGCCACCGGTCATCCCATCCATAGGAGGCATGCAAATTTATATCCCAGAAGGTGGTGTTGAAGCAAGTTTAGGTGAGGAGATCCCTAATCCACCATATGATCCTCCACCTAGCGTACTGAGAAGTTATGTGTTCCATTCTCGGATAGTTTGAAGTCGAGGAAGGTGGAAGGGAAATTTAGAAAATTCCTAGATATCTTTTTAAAGCTCCACATCAACATCCCATTATTGGAGGCTATAGAACAAATTCCATCATATGGAAGATTTTTGAAGAACATCATCAATAAGAAGATATGAATAAAAGACACAGATGTCATGTAGGTTGATGAAGTGATGAGTGCAATGATCAAGGTAAAATTTCTAATTAAGAGGAAAGATCCAGGATGTTTCTACGTCCCTTATTCTATAGACAACCAAAATTTCCCACAAGCACAATGTGATTTTGGAGCAAGCATAAATCTCATGCCTCTTACCACCTTTGGAATCTAGGAATGAAGGAACCAACAAAGACATCCATGACAATTGAGCTGGAGGATGGCTTTATTTTTAGGCCATACGGGATATGCAGGGATGTCCTTGTCAAAGTTGGCAAATTGATTGTTCCTATTGATTTTGTGGTAATGGACATGTGCGAGATAATAGGCTCAGAGATGTTGTTAGGAAGGTTGTAACATCCCGAATTTTCAATATTAATTTAAGTCTTAAAATATAGTTTTCTTGATCAATAATAATGGAGGGTCTTATTAGCAAAAGACCCTAAAGAGGAATTTTCTTAAATAATAATAATGTCAGAAAACAATATTAGGACAAATCCACCTTTTCCTTATTTTTTTATAATGATTTATGCACTCAAGAAAATAGATGTAGCCCCTCACCATTTTCTCTTTCCTAACCTTAAATAATGTTTTGGGAAAGTGGAAGGGAGAAATAAAAGGTTCCAAATTCGAAATTATACTTGGTATAACTTAAGAAAGAAGTAGCCTTCTTTCCTTTCATAATTTTAATAGGGAGGAAATCCTTTTTCTCTCTCCTCCAAGAAAAGGTTCTCAAAAAAGACATAGAAAATAGATGGCATAAGTATGGAGTGAGTAATATAGATATATCTCAAATTTTACTCCAAGAGACACAAAGGAAAGTTTTTATTCAATTATGTTATCTATTAATGCATTAAAAATAAGTAAGATAACATTTAAAGAAATAATAGACAACACATGTGAAGAAAGGAAATCTAATTCTATGGGAAGAATCTAGACACCTTCTTGGATAGGTGGTCCAAATTTGGTAGATTTTTTACCATGTTTGACCCTCCAAACTAATTAAGGAATTTTGGAATATAGTTTGATTAGGAATTAATTGAATTCAATTAATGCAACCTATGATTCTGATTTTATCTCATGTCACACGCTCCTTATTTTATTTCCTTTTTTTGGTCATGTGATATGACCATCCGTTCTCGATCTGACGGGTTCCCCCTCATCACCTACCTCCCATTTTAGTCGCAAGCCAGGGGCCAACTTACAGGCTTTCTATACTCGATGCCTTTCTCTCACAACTCTCATACTTTTTCAGAGAATTTTGCTCATCCATCTTTGTCTCTCTCAGCCATTTTGAACGAGCCCTAGTACGCTCCCCTTCATGGACTAATGACAAAATGCCCAACTAGGGTCCCATCCCATCACCATGGATGGGCAGAGGCTGCACCTGTATCCCTTGCCTCTATATAAGCAACCTAAAAGATCCTCCATCCCCCTCTAGCTTCTCCTCCCCTACCAATTTCACCTGTTATGCCTCTAGATCCCCCAACCTACTCGATCTGTCCTCCGGATGGCACCTTGTAAGCATGGCCTCCTCCATCACCTCTAGTCAAATTGAACACTGACTAAGCTTCTACAGACCCCCAATCTTCTTCATTTACCTTTGTTTTGTTCCTCAAGTACACCAACCTCTGGAACCTATGCTTCGCCGCCTGGCCCATGTCGGCACTCATCGCCACGGTGATCCAGTGGTCACCCGACCCTCACATGAAATCTAACGAAGCTTCTTAATCTCTGGGATCACTTCATTGATCCTAGTTGATGCTTCCTTGCTTAGTCTCATGGTTTTGGCCTCTAAGCCCTCTTCGTTTGTTCTCTGATTTTCACCATGGCTTTGGGTGACTCCAACCACCATTTTTCTCCAAGTAAAGGGTTGTTGACTTCATGATGACAAGACAGTGCTAATGCTCCTCTCTACTTGGCCTGAGTTGGATCGATTGGCGAGATCATGTGTGGGGATCACCAAGATTTCTGCTTGCAAACCATGGCCTGGAGCAGGAACAAACCAAGTCTTGAATTGACCATGGGGTCCTCACAACATTGATTGAATGATTTGACTCGCATGGGCATTTTGGGGTCTTCACACACCCTTTTGGTTTTCATGAGCCACACTGATTCATTCAACTTTAATGACAATTTTACCCCCGTATAATTGATTACATGTAATGTACATCTAGGGTTTTTTGGTCATTTCATGGTTTATTTACATCATGTTTATTGTCAGATCAAATGAATGTCACACTATGGTTTTACTAAATTCTCATTGGTTAGTTTTCAAATATTCATAGTAAATCATAGGATGCTCAGAAAAATGCAAATAAATAGTCAGTTTTTCAAGTAGAATCTTATTTTTAGGTTTTCAGGTCATGTTTTGTCACCCTATTCTGAGGTTTTATTAGAAACCCTAATAGGATCCATGAAACCCTAATAATGAATCACATGTGTTTTATGCGATCTAAATCAATCAAGTTTTCCTTGATTAATTATTACTATCAATACGCCTAACCCTAATGCACTCAAACCCTAATTCACCATAGTTTGACCTAAGATCAATACAAGGTATTGATTATGATGCTTAATAATTATGAATAGGTGCTTAGGGCCTAATCAAGACAAGGGAAGACCTAGATTTGATCAAGATCAGAGAGAGATTATCTTAGAATAATCTTTGCTAATTATGGTTGTTTGCATGTTAAGTATAAATTAGACATTATCATTGCAAGTTTAATGTTTGATCACAATCACTTTATGTTATTTCTTGATGATTGTTATATGTTATGTCTTATGTTTAAAATGCTCACTATGATTAAAGTTTATGATTAGTGACTCATGGAATCAATGCTAATGTTCACGAGGGAGAAATCCCATCATGTTAAGTTGGAAGATCATGTTTATATTAATGTCATGTTAATGATCAAGTTAAGTGGAATTGAAATAGTCTTTATATGATTCTGAATCATGGACCTCGAAAGGTTCGTCAAGGGATTTCCTAGCAAACATGTGCTCCTAAGGGGGCGTCATAGAGGGATACATACAATTTCTTTTCATTTCTTCATGTTAATAATGATTCAATAATGTTAATAGTTAACTCATGTCAACTTTTGCTTACATGTCAAGAATATTTACTTTTCTCTTATTATAAAGTGCCAGTACCATTTATTGATGTATTGACTTTTCCCCTTTGCATGATTGGGTACGTGATGTCCCCATATATTGGATCAAGTAAGGACTAAACAGAAGCAATCAAGTACTAGAAGACTTTAAAGAAGCTAACTGGTGGTGTGCCATCCATACTAGGCGATCCAATGTTATAAATATGTTTACTTTTATGTTTAGATTTCCATGCTTAGAAATGTTTAGACATGTTATAGAACTCAACCATAGTTTCCTATGTAAAGAACAATGTATGAATCTCAATGGTGATTTATGTATTTATTTGCTATGATCATATTAATGTGGCATCCCCTTCAAGATAGATGCTTCTGCTAATATTTAAAAAGTGGGGTGTTACATTAATGGTATCAGAGTGAATAAATGTATGGCCACCAGCAACCAACCCGATTCATATGTTCTAATCCTAGGTATAGAAGAAGTAGATTAAAGATATTAGAAACCAAAGTAGAGGTCTAGGTAGAAGACAAAGTTTTATTTGAGGATTAGGGTTATGCTCCTAGAAGTTTGGAACTTTTATTTTAACTCTAAAACTATATAGCATGCTCTCTCTCTTTCCCACATCTTTGTGGTGTGGGAAACAGACATGTGGGATTTTTTAGAGAGAATGTTATATGCATAATCATGATTGTCTTATCCTTTCAAGTTCATGTGGTATGGTATAGGTACTAGAAGGAGGTACTAAGATAAGAGTGATAAGATAAGTCACCTCTGAATATATGACTGGCCAACATGTATCCAAAGGCGACAAAGAAAACTAGAGTTGCACTAAAAGTTTGAGACCTATAGTCACCTAAACCTAATCATACACATAGTAAGACCAAGCATGCATACAAAAAGTAGATATATGACCTAGAACCATGGTAGAATCAAAAACTCTAGTGGGGAGGTAAGAAAGGTCCTTTGTCATGACAATAATGGTGTGAAATAGTCTAATTAGTAGTATACCCACATGTTAATAATGTTTTACTATGAGGATGAGACCTTAAGATGATATTAGAAATTAGTGAACATAGAATATGTAAAACCCTAAGGTGGGTAGTATTCAAGAAAATTTCGAGGACAAAATTTATGTAAGGTGGGTAGAATTGTAGCATCCATAATTTTCAATATTAATTTAAGTCTTAAAATATGGTTTTCTTAATAAATAATAATGGAGGGTCTTATTAACAAAAGACCCTAAAGGGGAATTTTCTTAAATACTAATAACGTCAGAAAACAATATTAGGACCAATCCACCTTTTCCTCATTTTTTATTATGATTTATGCACTCAAGAAAATGTAACTCCTCACCCTTTTCTCTTTCCTAACCTTAAATCATGTTTTGATAAAGTGGAAGGGAGAAATAAAAGGTTCCAAATCCAAATTATACTTGGTATAACTTGAGCAAGAAGTAACCTTCCTTCCTTTCATACTTATAATAGGGAATAAATCTTTTTTCTCTCTCCTCCAAGAAAAGGTTCTCACAAAATACATAGAAAATAGATGGCATAATCATGGAGTGAGTAATATATATATATATATATATATATATATATCAAAATTTTACTCCAAGAGGAATAAAGCAAAGATTTTATTCAATTATGTTATCTATTAATGCATTAAAAACATGTAAGATAACATTTAAAGAAATGATAGACACGACATGTGAAAAATGGAAATCTAATTCTATGGGAAGAATCTAGACACTTTTTGGACAGGTGGTCCAAATTTGGTAGCTTTTTGACCATGTTTGACCATCTAACCTAATTAAGGAAATTTGAAATGTATTTTGATTAGGAATTAACTGAATTCAATTAATGCAACCTAAGATTCTAATTTTATCTCCTGTCATACACTCCTTTGTTTTATTTCTTTTTTTTGTGGTCTATGATCTGACTGTCTGTTCTCGATCTGATAGATTCTTCCTCATCACCTACCTCTCGTTTTAGTCACAAGCCAGGGTACAACTTATAGGCTTTCCATTCTTGAAGCCTTTCTCTCACAGCTCTCATCCTTTTTTTGATATTTTTGCTCCTCTATCTTTGTCTCTCTCGACCATTTTGAACGAGCCCTATCATGCTCCCCTTCATGGACTAATGACAAAATGCCCAACTAGGGCCCCATCTCGTCGCCGCCGTTGATGGGCAGAAGCTACCCCTATATCCCTTGCCTTTACTTAAGGGACAAAAAAGATCCTCCAGCCCCCCCTAGCTTCTCCTCCCCAACCAATTTCACCCGCTATGCCCCCAGAACTGCCGACCTACTCAATCTGTCATCTGGCTGGCACCTTGTGACCATGGCCTCCTCTGCTACCTCCAGTCAAATTGACCACCGAGTAAGCATCTATAGACCCCTAAGCTTCTTCATGTACCTTGGTTTTGTTCCACGAGTACCCCAACCTCTAGGACCTATGCTTTGTTTCTTAGACCACGTCGGCACTCATTGCCACCTGTGGCCACCCGACCCTTGCGTGACATCTAACAAATTCGTCTGATCTCTATGATCACTTTGTCGGTCCTAGTTGATGCCTCCTTGCTTAGTGTCATGGTTTTGGCCTATGATCCCTCTTCCTCTATTCTCTGGTTTTTTCCATGGCTTTGGGTGACTTCGACCATCATTTTTCCCCAAGTAAAGGGATGCTGACTTCATGAGGATGAGATGGTGCTAATGCTCCTCTCGACTTGGCCTGAATTGGATTGATCAGTGATTGCATGTGGGGATCACCAAGATTTCTGCTTGCAATCCATGGTCTAGAGCGGGAACAAACTAGGTCTTGAATTGACCATGGAGTCCTCGCAACATTGATCGAATGATTTGAATCGCATGGGCATTTTGGGGTTTTCACACACCCTTTTCTTTTTTATGAGCCATTTTGATTCAATCATCTTTAGTGACAGTTTTAAAAGTGTTATTATGCATAAAGAATCCTTTTTGCATATCATTTTAGTTACATAAACAATTACATGTAAATTACATGCATTTCATATCATTTTTTAATATCATGTGGGTATCATTTTCCTTCAAAATTTGAGTGTAGGGATATACATTCATGCTCTCAAAAAAAGTTTGTTAATATGTTAAAGTTAAGAGGCTAAGATTGCCCTCAAATCTTCCCAAAAATATGGAAACACTCGCATGATGCATTTCTTTTTCTTACTTCATTCTCATTTATTTTTTGAGATCTTTGATCCAGGCATCATTTCACCTAAAAATATTAGGCATTAGGATTCAAGCATTTTTCATTATCTTTACCATATAGGTTCATCATGCTTTATTTTTGCAAAAATAATCCACTGCTTGCTTGGAACCATAGTCCAGCACAACCTTATACCTATGTAGGGTATCCATCCCAAGGATTACATCGAATCCATACATATCAAGTGGTATAAGATCCTCTTGTATGTTGTGTCCCGAAAGAATAGGATACAAGATGGACACACCTCTCGAAGCATCGAGGAACCATCAAGAGGGGTTTCTAACAACAAGCTATCCTTCTTACAACTAACAGGTAAAAGACATCTATCGAGCATACTACGAGCGATAAAAGAGTGTGTAGCACCTGGGTCAACCAAAATAGATACAAAGCAAGAAGAAGACAAATCATAATGAAATAACTCCATCTGACCTACAACTACTTGCGGGTTGACTATCGCCTCTAGCTGACTCATAGCATAGAATTGAATCGTTGCTTGTTGTCCACGTGATCTACTTCCTTGAGCAGACGATCCATCTTGTGATGCTTGATCGTGCCCTTTCCCTCTGGTGCCACTAAACTGATGTCTATCCGATCCTTGTTGATTCTGCCTCAGCTGCTGCGTCACTTCAACATCTTTCCTTGGGCAATTCAACTTCAAATGCTCTATCTGTCCACAAAGATAGCATGACCTATCTTCTAACTGCGACCTAGATGACCCTGTCACTGCTACTGAAGTTGTGTTGTAAGCTCTGGATGGCGAATGACCACGTCCTCTTCCTTCACTTGGTGACCGCTGCGATGGTGCACTAGAACCTTGCCTCACAGAAGGTGTAGAAAACCTCAGCTTCTTGTGGCTGTCAAACCTCTATTTCTGAAACTGAGCAAGCCTTTTCTAGGTCATAGCCTCTCTCTTCTCTTGGACTGACCATTCAATCCTTTGGACCGACTCCACAAATGTGGCAAACAACTCTCAATTTTCCAAACCAGCAGCAGGTGTCGACAGCTCGGCACTCAAACCTTTCTCAAAATGCTTAATCCTCTCATCATCAGTCATCGCCATGTGAGGATAAAACCTCAACAGATCCATAAACTTGGCTTCATACTCAGTGATGCACATCGATCCTTGGTGCAGATGCTCTAACTGGTTGATCTTCTCATCCAGATACGTCTTTGGGAAGTATCGACTCATGAACTCCTGCCGGAAGATGTCCCAACAGATCACCTCACTGGTCACTTCTCCTCCCAGATGGCCCACCAGTGGCCAGCACTACCTTTCAAAAGGTAGACAACGTGCTTGAATTTGTCTGCTTCGGGGATGTCAAGGATCTGGAAGGCCTTCTCAAGACCTGTCAGCCACAGATCTACATCCGCTGGATCAGTCGTTCCAGCATAATCTAAAGCTCCGACTCGGCGAAGCCGCTTGAAGGTCTTCCCAATACCCAAAGATTCACCATGGGGAGCTTGTGCTCTTGGCAGAGGAACTAGAAATCTATCCACCATGTGATTCATCATAGCCATTACCTGTCCCATGAGGTGTTGGTAGACAGGGTTCTCAAGAATGGCGGGGCCGATTTGGGGGAGCTCAGGCACCTGATCTTCATGTGCCTGCACTCATGCTCCATCAAAAGATACAGCATCACTGCTCTCGGCAGCATGTTATTCATGATTTCCATACATCTTTAAGCTTTATCTTCTGCTGGGGGCAGATGGTTATTATAAGAAAATCTGGAAAACTCACAAGAACAGACACAAACCTAATCCTAGATCCATGTAGACTCAGCAAACCTAGAGCTCTGATACCAAAAGTTATTGTGACATCTCGCTATCACACAGACAACGAAATGCCACGTGAAAATGTGCGGAACATCCATAAACCACATGTTACCTGAAATACGGGTTAATTAAAATTAATTGTGAAAAATAGATAATAAAGAAACTATTACATCCAGATCCTTATCCTACAAGGAAACATGTTATATAAACATACATAAACCTTGATATGTGTTCACATTTCATAAGATCCAACTATCACACAGGCACAAAGCGTTCACCACCTGTTTATATATAGAACAGGCCATACCAAGCCAACACCAGGGTAAACAAGCTACATTAGCTATACATCGTGAAACACCGTCAAAACACCTCCAAGGACCTGAGTGTATAGGGATGACTCTAGGACTCTACTACAAAACAACCAAAACAATAGCATATCGATCTCTTGCCTCCTACTGTTCTTCTTGCTGCTCGGCCGCAACCTCACAACCACCACCACGTCTAGCACGATCACCTAAAAAGGTTGTAAACCAGCGGGGTGAGACACACAGTCCCAAAGAGAAACATAAATCCCCGCTGAACTATAAAACTTTAGGAAAGCTAGAACAAGTAAAGCAGATAACTGATATAAGCAGATCGTATATGTGTAGCATACTGAGCATAACTAACTTTATTAACAACTTACCAAGATATTTGGGAGGCATATAACCAGATATTTCTTTATGGAACATGATTGACAAGATGAGCTTTATAAGAACTTATCATAAGATATGAGGAACGTGTAATTAACTGCAAGATATAACTAGAGCAACTACACAAACATGGCCTCAACCAATGTTCCATGTTTTACCCTAAGATGTATATACTATACGGCTGGATTATGATTTATTATTCCCTGAGGAAGTGAGTTGTACCGCTCAAATCCAACCTTCGGCTGTGAAGCCCAAAACCGGTGCCATACAAGGTCAATGGGAGAGCCAGACTCCATGACCTCACCTCCTCATTGTCAGTGCATGATAACCAAAGCAGGACCGCAGTCTATGGCCTCAGCCAAAGGGTCATCTCTACAGGCTACCCTTTTTACTAGCCCACCTTGGTATAGGTCTCGACACTAGCATACCTTGAGCCATGGACCTATCCACCATGCTCCTGAGCCATGAATGCATTCATGCTCTATCACACTGAGCCATGGTCATGTTAACCATGCTCTATCATACTGAGCCATGGGCTTGTTCACCATGCTCAATCCACATCCTCAGTTGCATTCTAATCCTCCTATTTTTGGCTAGGAGAAACCCTGCATATTCAACAATATGCGCTCTAGGTAATCCCGCAGGATAAACCTATTTAACCATCACTAGCTACTGACAATGATGGATCTATGGCCAGGGAAAACTACATGAAAGGTTCCTCTATAATTAATTAATACATTTTAAGCGGATTGCAAGTAAAACCAAGTTATGTAACATGTAACTAAAACACAAGTAAACAACATAGATTTCATTATCAGGTGTTACATTTTCACTCTTATTCTCAAAGCCAACATCATCTTGATCCATCACAAGGATCCAACATTACATGTTACCACTTGGACTCTTACAAATCATCAAGATCCGTCTCAAGGATTAACATCACTGAGACTCAATCTCATCATGAAGGCACACATTGCCATTCCATGGGTAACACCCATCATATATCATTGGGTTCATCATAACCCTTGATGTTCCACATCATATCACTATTATGCCATTACCATGGCCTCATCATACAACTGTCTCATGCATAGTTAGTGAAATCACAAAGGAGCAATGATACTTTTACAAGGAACATTTACAGCTCTTTACTTTATTATGAGAGTCAACCATGCAACATAGATGAGTGTATCAAAGCATAGCATTCTTATATATATATATATATATATATATATATATATATATATATATATATATATATATATATATATATATATATATATATATATATATATATATATATATATATATATATATATATATATATATATCAAAGCATAACAGCCTCATGTATCAAAGCACAACAAGCATTAGGGTTACCAACCAAACACAAGGTACAACCCTCACTATAGGTGTATCGGGTAAGGGACAACCCTCACCAAAAGCATCTCGAGTAAGGAATAGCCTCACCAAAGGCACAATGTCTCTCACCAAAGAGTGTGACACCCATCACTATATCGGTTAAGCATGCAACTCTTCACCACCTACTGTATTGGTCAGTACCCATCTAGGGCTACAACCATATCGGCCAACCACTACCACCCTGGTATCGGGCAGCACACAACCTGTGACGCCCAAGGCAGAAAACCCTATCGTCCACTTCATATCGCCCAAGCCACTAAGGCACTATGTCAGGCAGCACCACAAGCAAGCTGATTAACGAGCAGCACTTCCTCAAGTGCAATGCCCAAGACATCATGTCAGGCAACAGCTAAGAACCAACATGTAACGCTCAAATGCACATCATCATATGGGGTAGAACCATAACGTTTAACAATGTGCCGTGCTACCTATATCGAGCAATGCCCCGAGACGGGCAACGTTGTGTCAGGCAACATCTCACAGCAATGTGTCACAACAGGCAACACCCATACTGCCCGACACAACAACACAACAGCCACCTACTGTATCGCCCAAGGGATACAAGCCTCATAATGCCCCAAACCTCATGCTACTGCTGATCATCAACCAACACCTTGGTCATCACACCATATGCATATCTCCCAAAGGTTCTAGGGTACCGGGTAGCACTCTCAAGGATCAAAATGGTCAATAGACCCCAAGGTACTATCTTCCATATTGGTAAACACTATATCACTCAAATGCATATCATCCAACAGCACATCTTGGGTAAGGACTCATATCGGTCAAAGAGGTCAACACCCATCTAACATATCGCCCAAGATCAACCCTAGGAGAGGGATATCATGCAAGGGTCCAAAGGTCATGACAGGTTGGTCATCTTCATCCTCAAGACCACCACCAAGAAACCCTAATAGATCAAGAGAATTGGCTCACCTCTCAACAACTAAGAGAGAGGGGTTTTGAATAGCTTCCATCACATATCGGGCAGCAAGGTGGGTCATCATCATAACGGGCATCCTTCCAACCTCAACTAGGTCAACACCAACCAAAGGCTCACCTCTCAAGTCCATGGTAAGAGAGGGGTGTTGCCCAAGCAACTAGAGTGTAGACTCACCTCTCAACAACTAAGAGAGAGGGGTTTTTCCCACACAACTAAAGCTTGAGCTCAATTCTCAAGACCAAGGAAAGAAAGGGGTTTTGCCCCAAGAACACACTACCCACATCATGGAATTAGGCAACCCTAGTGATGCAGCCCTATTTTAGGGCTTCATCTTGTGTCTTTTTGCTCTTCAATCACATCTATACTTGTTAGATTGCATGTCATTCCTCCCAATATGCTTATTTGTGTAAAATGCACTTATGGACATTATTTTCTTGTTTTTTAGGCATTTGGACCACACTTGATGGAAGAGAGAGAGAAGGAGTGGTCCTAGGGTTCCTATGCCCTTGGAGAGACCCAAAGTGAAGTCTGAGGCCCCCTCGACCTACCCCTAGTGTCCAAAGATCAATTGAAGCAAAGATGTCCAAGAAAAGCCAAAGAACTGAGTCAAAGTGTTGATCCAGGACCCAGCATGTCCGTGGTACCACAAAACGGTCGTTCTAGGTCACTTACAAATCAACAGAACAACCTCCAACAGAAGCAGAGAGCAGCACGGCTGTGCAGCACAAAATGGCCATTCCAGTGACAGACACCACGGTCGGGCTCCACAAAACGATCGTGGCTCAGCAGACCAGAACGGTCGTGCAGAACAAAATGGTTGTGCTACCCTCAGTTCACCACGACCGTGGTGATCACCATGGCCGTGGCATTTTCAGCCATCAACCTGACATTTGGCCTATTTTAATTCCCATGACCGTGCCCATACACCATGGCCGTGGTGACCCACCACGGTCATGCTACTCACAGAATCCACCCATTTTTCAACTACTTTCCCCATTTTACCCCTAACTTAACCCTCGACCCCCTAGACACCTATATATACCTAGGTGGCGGCTGGGGCACGAGGCTAGCTACCTTCCACCACCTCCTAGCTCCCCAAATCTCCCTCCACTCCATTCCACTTCACCTCCACCTCAAATCCACTCCATTTCACCATTTCCACCACATAACCCCCCATATCTAAGCCTTCCATCCACTTCCCACCACCATTCTACACCTTTCCATCCAAGAAGAAGGAGGAGGACGACCCTGCAACTACTGGAGAGAAGGATTTCAGTCACTACTCCGAGCTCCATGGCTTCTTCTACCTCTTTCTTCTCTCTTTTTGTATTTTCCATTTCTATGAGTAGTTAGGCCCCTGTGGGTGGGCTGTTTGGGGGAAATTATGTTACTTTGATACCATGTTGGGGGGAAATGACATGTAAACATTGTAATTCCATTTGTTAATGATTATATTCTATTTGCATCTCATTCTCCATGGATTGCTTGTTGGTTTTTGTGTGGAATCACCTAGGAATTTAGGCAAATTGCTTATATGTGTGAATTTTGGGATTTGCCCCTAGGTCCAATTCTTGGATCCCTAGGTTGCCTCCCATATTCCTACATCCTAATCAATCTCTCTAAACCTAAGTGAGAGATCTAAGTAGCTAGATTAGGTAATTCTAGTGCAATTAGCATGGAGCCTTCTCAAGGCTAGAATGTGGGGGAATTTGGGTCCAAAACCCTAATCTCACCTCCCCATTACTACCCTCGGCCCCTAATTTCCCTAGGAATACCTAATCTAGAAACCTAGACTTGATTAGACTCTAATTGAATTGTACCTATTCCCTAACCCAATTGAGCCTCATAAGGGTAGTAGGGGATGTTAGGGACTATTTCCCCTATGCACAACCTAGCATACCCATGGCCAGTTAGTAGCTTAGGTTAATTCATTAGACTCTAACTTGTTGTTTGGTTTGGATAATCTAAATGGAATCATAATGTTCATATGTCACCCCCCAACTTAAGTGATAAGTTCATACCCCTAAACAACCCACACATAAATGAGAATGAAGTAAGAAATAGAAATGCATCATGTGAATGTTTCCATCTTTTTGTGAAGAGTTGAGGGAATCCTTTCTCCCTCTTAACTTAACATATTAAGAAAGTTTTTTTTAGAGTGTGGATGTGTATCCCTGCACTCAAATTTTGAAGGAAATTGATACCCACATTATATTAAAAAATGATATGAAATGCATGTAATCTACATGTAATTGTTTATGCAACTAAAATGATATGCACAAAAGGACTATTTATGCATAATAACACATTTTTTAAATTTTCTAACTAATTCAATCAAAGAAAACTAACTATTATGAAACCTATCATGCCATGCAATGCAAACAAGAGTAAATAATTTGGGTTACTTGATTATCTTAAGGCAGTGAATCAAAATGAATGGAAAATGGATGGAATCACATAATTGAGAGACAACACCTTTCATGATATTATTATATGTCTCTTTCTAATGACCTATGAATATGGTAACCTTAGACTTTTTTTCTTAAGTTTCAATTTAAGATCCCATTAATCATTTGATCAATTTAGGCTCAAACCCATCTTCATTCACATTACATGAATAATTAAGATGTTCATTCATATTAAATGTCCTTAAGATGACTTAGCCCATACACTTCCTCTAGGTGGTGTAACTCAAGAAATTTGCAACTAAGCCAAATTTTTTATTTTCCATTACACACAGATGAGAACACATGACATTGACATGAGCCATGAATTAAGCTTCACTTTTACACTAGATAGATCGTCGATCCTACAACTTGAATAGATAAAGACAAAAAACCAAACAAAGCAAATAAAAACTAAATAAAAATAAAAACTAAGGATAGAGACTATTCTATCTACCCCCCTAAGCTTGACCTTGACTATGTCTACATAGTCAGAGTTCTAACTAAAGAGGTGGAGCAGTGGTATCATATCACATGGGTGGTGGTGGGGTTGTGACATGGTAGATTGATCGGTTCTCCAGTAGACATTTTCTGTTATGATGTCGGTACTACCGAATAAGTGTCAGTAGTACCGAGTCTTTAAACTTATCGATACTTGTGAGCTTTTTCTCAATATTTTGAAACTAGGACATCCTAGACAGTTGGTATTACCGAGTTGGATGTCAGTAGTACTGAGTCCTTAGCTCGTTCCTTGCTCAGTTAGCTTCTTGCTTTGTTCTTGCCTTGTTCATGTTAGTTTAGCTCTTTAATTGCTCTTTTGCTTCTCTCTTGCTTGCTTTAGTGTAATTTACCTTTTCATACCTAGCTTAGTCTTTCCTTGCTTTCTTAGTCTTAATCTAACCTAGGGTTAACATAGATTTCATTCTCTCCTTTGATTTCTTTCTTGTTCATCCTTAGTTAACAATCAAATCACCTTTAAACCCTTTAACCCTAGTCTTCGTAGTAGGAACCTAGCCAAACTAACCTAGCTCTAGTGCCCCCTCTTTTCCCTGTGGATCGACCTTATACTTGCCACCTTCCTATACTACGACACGACCCTGTGTGCTTGTGGGTGTAGTGTTTTAGTGTGAGTAGGTGTTAAGTTAGGTTTATAAATTTTGAAAGGAAATCCCCATCACGTGTGTTCTGATCTCGTGGGGCACATCTAGTCGGGTCAAATCGGCTAGTGTGTTGCACCTCTAGCGAAATCGCACCAAGATTTTTGGCACCGTTGCCGGGGATTAGAGGTGCTCGGCCTAGCTAGTTAGTTTTGCTTTGACTTTTCCTACTTCCCTCATCATTGCTATTCTTTATTCATTATCTTTTGCATTTTTTGTGTACATTGGTTTGCTAACTTGTTCTCTTTTGTTTGGTTGTGCTTTGTGCATGTGACAAGCCATTTGGGAGGAAACGAGATGGAAGACCAAAATGCACCTCGCAAGTCCTTGCAAGATTACTTCATGCTGAGCAACTACCAGTCACCTATTGCATCTAGAGTCACCCAAATGCAAGGGGAGAAATTTTCTATTCCTCCATGTCTTCTTGGGCTCCTGCCCACCTTCTATGGCTCGGAGAGTGAAAACCCCTACAAGCATGTGGATGCCTTCCTAGAGATGTGTCCCACCTTCCGAACGTCAACGGCAAGTGATGACTCAATTCGGATCACATTGTTCCCCTTTTCACTCAAGGATAGGGCCAAGGAATGGTATGATTCAAGGTGAGACATCATGAGTTGGGGTGAGATGAAGATGACATTCTTGAGGAAGTTCTACTCTATAGCAAGGTTGACACAAATGCGGTGTGCCATGACAAGTTTTAGTCAAATGGGAAATGAGCACTTTCATAATGCATGGGAGAGATTCAAGAAGCTGTCGAGAGAGTGTCCTCACCATGAGATCCCTTTGTGGAAGCTAGTTCAATCATTCTACTCTGGTTTGTCTCGAAAGGACCAAGACACAGTGGACTCTTCTTGTGGAGGAGTTTTCATGGCTAGGCCACCTGATAAGATATGGCCTTTGTTTGAGCAGTTGGTTGAAGGATCAAGAATTCAAGCTTCTAGCATGATGAATGAAAGGGGGTATGTGTTTGGTGAGACACCTCCTAATCATGATGACTCAAGCCCACAAGTGATGAAGATTCTTGGTGACATGGTGAACTTCATGAAGAACAAGGTGACAAATGCTACTTGCCACCTAGTCAATTCTATTGAGTTCTATGGGGAAGAAAAGAAGACACCTCACTCCTATAGCTACCAGGAACCACAAAGTCCCACATACATATCAAGGTTTGAGGAAGAGGTTATCTCTAGTTTGAAAGTGTTTGATGATGTTCAAAGAGATGTTGCAAGGTTAGAAGAGAGAATATAGTAGCTATCTTCCATAATTTCTCTCCAAGAAGAAAATTTGTCTTCAAGACCCATCGTGAGCCACCATGAAGCAAGTGGACCCATGCCCTCTTCACAAGTTTTCTACAGTCCACCCCCCATGCAAGTGCATCACATTCACTCCTTCCAAGGCTATCCCCAACCTTACACTCCTCCACCACCTTCACCACCTCAATTTTCCCAAAACTTCACTTTCCAACCCCAATTCTCTCCTCCCCCTTAATCCTCTTCTCCACCTCAATTTCAACCCCAAGTGTCACCCCCACCTCCTCCACAGCCACAACATGCTCCCTCTCCCCATCATGAGCAAGGTAGTGTTGTGACAGTTCTAAGGAGTGGGAAAACACTTGAGCAGCCTACAAGTCAAAGAAAGAATGACAAAGTAAAGAAGAAGCAGTCAAGTGGTGATGTTGTGATTGAGATTGCCAAAGATGATCATTTGCCACCCCATGTTGACATTGGGAGTCCTAGTGCTCCACCTCATGCTACACCACAGGAAGATCGTGCTGAGTCAAGTAGGCCAATAGCTAGTGAGCCACCATTTCCCAAAGCACTAGATGAGCCCCCGGCTATGAAAAGAAGACAAAAGCACAATATGGACATTCTTGAGGTCTTCCGACAGGTGAAGGTCAACATTCCTCTCTTGGATGCAATCAAACAAATTCCAGCATATGCCAAGTGTCTCAAAGACCTATGTACTGTGAAAAGAAGCTCAACAGGGAGGATTCCAAAGAAGGTGAGATTGACAGAACAAGTGAGCTCCATCATACAACACTCACTTCCAGTGAAGAGAAAGGACCCAGGAGCCCCACTCATACCTAGTTACATAGGGGGACATCGCATAGACAGGTCCTTACTTGATTTGGGATCTAGTGTGAATTTGATGCCATATCATGTCTATGTTGAGCTGGGCTTAGGCAAGTTGAATTCGTCACATTGCACTCTCCAGTTGGCAGATAGATCCATAAAAGTCCCTAGAGGTAGATTGGATGATGTCTTGGTGATGATAGACAAAGAAAAAGGTGTGGTGTTCCTGACGGATTTCATTGTACTTGATATGGAGCCGAAGGATAGGAAGATTCCCATCATCTTGGGGAGGCCATTCTTATCTACAGCTGATGCCGACATTCATGTATGCAGTGGCACTATGACAGTCTCATTCATGGACATGAAGATCAACATCAACATGTACAAGACCCCAACCCGGCGAGTCCGAGATAGGGATATTAGACATGATCACTTCACAAGTCCAAATGGGCATTTGAGAGAAGGACATCAAGGTGAAGAAGTTAATGATGATTATTGTGATCAAAGGGATGAGGAAAATAGATTGAGTGCAAAGGAAGGATGCATGTTTTGCAAGAATGGACACTGGAGAATTCCAAATGGGTGAATTTTGAAGAATCACCAAGAAGCCTAGCTGAAGGCAAGAAACTCAGCGCTAGTGGGAGGCAACCCACCTAGGTTCGGAAATATTTGACCCAATCTATATTTTTGATACTTTTTCTTTGTTTTTACATTTTTCCAAGAAAGCACACACACACTTGTATTTGATAGTTTTTGTATAGTTTTGATATGTGCAGGTGAGAACAGAGTGAAATGGAGAAGGAATAGATGAAATTATGACAAAGAATCAATAGAATATCAACTTGAGATCAAAGTTTTGATTTTTGAACAAGATTTGAGTGTTAAACTACTGTTACAGTGCACACCACGACCGTGGTGACATGGCATGGCCGTGGTGGTGCACTCACATTCAACAAAGAAATCATCAGAAATTCAAAAAATCAACCAAGTATAGAACCAGGGCAGAACGGCCATGTAGGGCAGCACGACCGTGGTACACGAAGCCACCACGTCCGTGCCCCAGCCCGATTCCAACAACTTTAAGTCAAAATTTGCAAAATTTCTATTCACTTGCTCATTTCTCTGAAGAATAGAACGGTCGTTCTCCACGCCCTAGTGCCCGTGCAGCGCTCCGCCCACCCATTCCAACCCTTGAATCCCCACCAAATCACCCCCAAACCATTCCCAATCACTCCCCTACCATTTCCACTACCTTAATCTCCATATTCCACCATTTTCCATCCACAAACGCACCACTTTCTCTCCATTCCGCCCCCAACAGCCCAGTTCTTCGGAGAAATCTGAAATTTTCTAATTCCACTTCCATTTTTAAGAAAAAATGAAGAAGTTTGCAAAGAGAGTAGTACAGAAGACCAGGGGCATCATTGCTTATCAAAGGAAACTAAGGAACAACCACCCCCGGTTGATGGAGGCCAATTTGGATGACATAGTGGATCCTATCATTGAAGAAGCCTCCGAACAGCCACAGTGGGGGACACCGTCTTCGTCGCAGCCACTGTCATCCTCCTCCCGGCCATCCGTCTCATCTGAGAGACCCTCCGCTACCGCTACACGGCCATCATTTTCAGCCGCACGGCCGTCCGTCACTTCGGCGGCACAGCCGCAGCCCGAGCTACGGCCGCGACCATGTCGACGGCTTGTATTAGATGATGAAGATGATACAGATATGCCCGATTCTGAGCAGCATGAGGTTCTGCCACAACACCCACTTCCACAGCCTGAGGTCACCACTGGTAGGGCAAAGGCGCCTAAGCACCTGGGGTGCTTGACACACAGAGTTTTAGCAACTCGATATGCATGCCAAGCAACGATGGAGGTGATGGGTTTCTACGCCTACTTTCAGGGATTGATGGAGAAAATGGGGTTGTTTGAGATTTTTACATTGCAGCAGGTGACCTATGTCGAGCTTACCCAGTAGTTCTTTGCCACTCTAGAGAAAGCAACCGATGATGGTGAGAATGCAATTAAGGTAACAATTGGGGATAAGAGGTGGAAGATAACCTCACAGATGCTAAATCAGATCTTTGCCCCAAGTGGGGAGATGGCAGCCCTCCTAGACAGAGGAAGGATAGAAAATGACTCTAGTTCCACATATCCAGTCATGTGGAAATGTTTCACCGGCCAAAGTACATTTGTAGCAGGGAAATCAAAGACAAGTGGTATCCACATCCCATTTCTCCGCCATGTTCAGAAGGTGTTAGCAAACACCATCTTTGCCAGGTATGAAAACCAAGACAGTTGCACAAGGAAAGATCTTTTTATTCTTGGTTGGATGACAAAAGAGAGGCATGTGAACCTGGGGGCACTACAAATTGATCACATGAGGACAATCCTGTCTAAGAGCACAAATCCATTTGTAATGGGAGGGATTGTGACATCCATAGCCACTGCCTTGGGACATGACATGACAGGCTATACAAAGGCAGATGGTGGCAAGTTGGTTGATTTGCACTACTTGGCTCACTCGTCCATGATTACAGTTATAGATTAGAAGATCATTTACCAAATCAACCCACCTTACCCAAGAGTCACATTGGAGTTGCCTTACCATACTCCACCCCTCATGGCACAATATGGACCAACGCCTAATGTTTTGGAAAAATTGAGGAGGTACGAGGAGGAGAACTCGAGAGGGGAGGAAATCCCTGAAGTGATATTTGTTGGGGGTCTAGGAGAGCCTTCATAGGTGGCTGAGTAGAGGCATACGGCAGAGGAAAGAGCAAAAAGATGGGTGAGGCAAAGAGAAGAAAGGATGGGAGTGTCAGAGCCACAGCAGCCTTCAGTGAATGCATATGATATGGGTACCATTCATGCACAGCTGGAGGGCATTCAGGCGACGTAAGACAGAATTCTACAGGCCCAGGAGGGATTCTAAAGGACACAGGATGCCATGTGGTTGGACCATCAACAGATGCATTACCAGGTCAACCACCTTTATCAATTTCACAATGCCCAGGCCCAGAGGAACCCACAGTGGGGTGAAGATTGGTGGAGTTATCTATCAACATTCCAGGACAGCTACCCACCTCCACAGTCTGACTACTGGGGTGTCTACTACAGGCAAGGAGTAGCACCTCCACCACCACCACAGTGATCGTCTACCCTATCATCCTAGGCTTTAGTGTCATGCTGAGGATAGCATGATTTAAAAGTTTGGGGTGGAAGGGTGGTATGCCCTCATTCATTTTCACTCTTTTTGTATCTCACCTACTATTTACTCTTTGTTTGTTGTTTTTCACATTTTTGCTTGTTTTTCTATCTAGCTTAGAAGTTTACTACTTTGCATACCTGCATGCCATGTAGTTTGCTTTCTTGCCATTTTTTTGCGTAATTTTCAAAAAATTTGCTCTTTCTCCATGCATTGCATATCATGTAGATTTTTGGTAATTTTTGCATGTTTTAGTTAGGATTTGATTGGTTACTGCTTTAAGTTCAATAATATAGGTTTATATGTGATTGGAGGCAACTGGGCACCATTTTGGCCAATTTTGCCCAAATTTGGAATTTCTTGTCTAAAAAGCATGTTTTGACCCAATCTCTATTGTTTTGAGTAAAAACGACGACCTTTGACTAGTGCAAGTGAAATGTCATGCTTTATTTCTAAGTGGTATCAATGTTTGACTTTTTACATGTGCATCACCTCTCTTATGATTGTGATCGATTTGGATGAATTGTGAACTTGAGCAAGCTTTGAACGCTTAGTGTTTGTGGAATCACTTGTTTGATATATCAATTTCATCTTGTTCATTCATGTGGTGTGATATCTTAGATGAAGTGTTGGATTAATTTTCATGCAGGATGTCTTATATGGAAAATCATACCAATGACCCCTCTTTGACCCGACTCTTCTTCCACCATCTTCATACCCCTCTGCCTCATAAAAAGATGCCCTAGTGCACATAATCAACCTTGGCCACCTCCAAAAGTTTGGGGTGGCCATATCTTTATCCCCTCACTTCACTCTATCCACCATATGCCCTATCTACACCAAGGGAAAGAAAGAAAAGAAAAGAAAAGAAAAAGAAAAGAAAAAACAAAATAAAAGGATGCTCCTGTTTAAGAGCATTCAAATAAAGAAAAGAGAAGTGTGTAAAAACACTCCAAAAATCTTACTGCAACCCTTTCTTCCACTTTCATACCCATTGAGCTAAGAAGCATCAAACTTAGCTCATTTTTCCTTTTTCTGCAGCCACATGGGTCATTTGGTATGATTTGAAATATAAGATGGAATGCATGAATGTGAAACAACACTCCTAGTCATCCTTGATTAACACCATCATGAAATGGTTTACCCAGAACTTTATGGAAGAAGTATGGATAACTTGTATATTCTATGTGCTATATTTGAAGTGCATGTGCTTTGTGCTCTTTTCATGATTGGATTGTGAAAGTAGGAGAGGAGAGAGGTGAAATGCATGCACTCAATCATCTCTGATCCCATTCAGCAATAATCATCTTTTACATTGCATATGTCATTTCTTTTTGTGGAAGCTTTGTAGAGAGATTGAGTTGGAGCATATTTGAGGACAAGTATGTTTCAAGTTTGGGGTGGTGATGCAGCCCTATTTTAGGGCTTCATCTTGTGTCTTTTTGCTCTTCAATCACATCTATACTTGTTAGATTGCATGTCATTCCTCCCAATATGCTTATTTGTGTAAAATGCACTTATGGACATTATTTGCATGTTTTTCAAGCATTTGGACCAAACTTGATGGAAGAGAGAGAGGAGTGATCCTAGGGTTCCTATACCCTTGGAGAGACCCAAAGTGAAGTCTGAGGCCTCCTCGACCTACCCCTAGTGGCCAAAGATCAATTGAAGCAAAGATGTCCAAGAAAAGCCAAAGAACCGAGTCAAAGTGCTGATCCAGGACCCAGCACGGCCGTGGTACCACAAAACGACCGTTCTAGGTCACTTACAAATCAACAGAACAACCTCCAACAGAAGCAGAGAGTAGAACAGCCGTGCAGCACCAAACGGCCGTTCCAGTGACAGACACCACGATCGTGCTCCATAAAATGGCTGTGGCTCAGCAGACCAGAACGGTCGTGCAGAACAAAACGGCTGTGCTACCCTCAATTCACCACGACCGTGTTGATCACCACGGCCGTGGCATTTTCAGCCATCAACCTGACATTTGGCCTATTTTAATTCCCACGACCGTGCCCATACACCATGGTTGTGGCCTACCCTACCCACCACATTCGTGGTGACCCACCACGGCCGTGCTACTCACAAAATCCACCCATTTTTCTACTACTTTCACCATTTTACCCCTAACTTAACCCTAGACCCCCTAGACACCTATATATACATAGGTGACGGCTGGGGCATGAGGCTAGCTACCTTCCACCACCTCCTAGATCCCCAAATCACCCTCCACTCCATTCCACTTCACCTCCACCTCAAATCCACTCCATTTCACCATTTCCACCACATAACCCCCCTATATCTAAGCCTTCCATCCACTTCCCACCACCATTCTACACCTTTCCATCCAAGAAGAAGGAGGAGGATGACCCTGTAGCTGCTAGAGAGAAGGATTTCAGTCACTACTCTGAGCTCCATGGCTTCTTCTACCTCTTTCTTCTCTCTTTTTGTATTTTCCATTTCTATGAGTAGCTAGGCCCCTGTGGGTGGGTTGTTTGGGGGAAATTATGTTACTTTGATACCATGTTGGGGGAAAATGACATGTAAACGTTGTAATTCCATTTTTTAATGATTATATTCTATTTGCATCTCATTCTTCATGGATTTCTTGTTGGTTTGTGTGTGGAATCACCTAGGAATTCAGACAAATTGCTTATATGTGTGAATTTTGGGATTTGCTCCTAGGTCCAATTCTTGGATCCCTAGGTTGCCTCCCATATTCCTACATCCTAATCAATCTCCCTAAACCTAAGTGAGAGATCTAAGTAGCTAGATTAGGTAATTCTAGTGCAATTAGCATGGAGCCTTCTCAAGGCTAGAATGTGGGGGAATTGGGGTCCAAAACCCTAATCTCACCTCCCCATTACTACCCTCAGCCCCTAATTTCCCTAGGAATGCCTAATCTTGAAACCTAGACTTGGTTAGACTCTAATTGAATTGTACCTAATCTCTAACCCAATTGAGCCTCGTAAGGGTAGTAGGGGGTGTTAGGGACTAGTTCCCCTATGCACAACCTAGCATATCCATGGCCAGTTTGTAGCTTAGGTTAATTCATTAGACTCTAACTTGTTGTTTAGTTTGGATAATCTAAATGGAATCATAATGTTCATATGTCACCCTCCAATTTAAGTGATAAGTTCATACCCCTAAACATCCCACACATCCCTTTATTGCTTAAAACCCTAGTTTTGTGCTTGCTTAGCTTAGTTAGCTCGTTCCTTGCTCATTTAGCTTCTTGCTTTGTTCTTGCCTTGTTCATGTTAGTTTAGCTATTTAATTTCTCTTTTGCTTCTCTCTTACTTGCCTTAGTGTAATTTGCCTTTTTCATACCTAGCTTAGTCTTTCCTTGCTTTCTTAGTCTTAATCTAACCTAGGGTTAACATAGATTTCATTCTCGCCTTTGATTGCTTTCTTGTTTATCCTTAGTTAACAATCAAATCACCTTTAAACCCTTAACCCTAGCCTCCGTAGTAGGAACCTAGCCAAACTAACCTAGCTCTAGCACCCCCTCTTTTCCCTATGGATCGACCTTGTACTTGCCACCTTCATATACTACGACACGACCCCGTGCGCTTGTAGGTGTAGTGTTTTAGTGTGAATAGGTGTTAAGTTAGGTTTATAAATTTTGAAAGCCAATCCCCATCATGTGTGTTCTGATCTCGTGGGGAGCATCTAGTCAGGTCAAATTGGCTAGTGTGTTGCACCTCTAGCGGAATCGCACCACCTAGGCTCACCTCTCAATAACTAGGATAGAGGGGTTTTGCCCAAGGAACCCTAGTCTAATGGTTCGTCCAACAAGATCCAAGAACACCTCTACACAACATAACCATGACATCATATCCCACAACATCAAGGGTACATACTAGAGCAAATATATTTCCAACAAGATAAACATGGCCGATCAAGATAGCACAAAAACAAGAAACATAAAGAGAAGGTAATATAGCTAGGGTAGGAGTTATGTAACCTGCCTTAAGCACACTCCTCAAGCTCCAAAGCTCCAATCACCAAGCTTCAAGCTCCAAGGCACCACCTTCAGCCAACACTAGAAGAGAAGAGAACTCCATAACCACCATGGCCGAAAAGAAAGAGAGAAGAAGAAGAATGTGCCAAGGAAAGGGAGAGATACTTACCATAAGATAAGGAAAGGGGTAAGCTAGCAAGGTGTGTCTCCCAAGACACCAGTAGTATCGGCCACCACTTTCTCCACTCTTCTCCTAGTTCGGACACCAAAGGAAGGGAAGCAACTAAAGGAACCAAAGAGACCTAGCAAGCAAGGGGTGATTGTTTATATACTAAGGGGTGAAGGGGAAGAGCAAGGCAAGGTGTCACTCGCCCCTAGCACACTTGTCCAAGGGTTATGCCACATGCTAGCACCCCAAACCACTTATCCACGACTAGCCACCCTCTTAGAAAAGCAACGGCCACTTATCCAAAGATGGTGACACAAACGACTAGGGTGGAGGGTGTGTGTCACCCAACATGGTAACCTGACACACCATGGCTGACACAGCCCCTTGCCCGATACAACCAGCACTCCTAGTTGATACACCAAGGTTCAGCCCGATACCAAGCTTCAACAAGGCAAAACAAAGCCCAACCAGGCCCAAAGCTACTCAAACAAAGAGCCCAACCCATCCTCTCAACCCATGGAGAATGCAAGGAGAGAGAAAGATATCTCTCAAGGTGACAAACTTGCACACAAACCCTAAAACTTGGGTAATTTGCAAGTTGCACCTCAACCTCTCAACAAAGCACAAACAAACCCTAATCACAACTTTAGGTCATTAGCAAACATCTAAACACAAGGTTTAGGCAAAGCAAACAGGGTAAGCCCAAAACGAAGGTCAGGGTCCCTACAAGCCATAAACCCCTACAAAATGATTTCATCCCCGAAATCTGAAGAAAAAAGCGAGGGGTACTTCCTCCTCGCCTCTTCCTCAAGATCCCATGTGGCTTCCTCAACGCCACGATGATGCCAAAGAACCTTCACAAGAACTAGGTCCTTCCTCTTTAGCTTCTTCACTCTTCTGTCGAGGATCAACATCGGACCTTCCTCGTAGGTCACATCTTCATCAAGCTCAACCTCAACTGGATGTAACATTGTCTCTGTGCCTGGATGACTTTTCTTCTGAATACTGACATGGAACACTAAATGTAACATGTGCAACTCTGGCAGTAGTTCTAACTTGTAAGCTACCTTTCCAACACGTGCTATCATCAGATATGGCCCCATATACCTGGGTGCCAACTTGCCTTTCCGGCCAAACCACATCATGCCTGTCCATGGTGAGACCTTGAGATACACATTATCTCCCACCTAGAACTCTAGAGGTCATTGGTGATTATCTACATATGATTTCTGTCTGTCCTGTGCCGCTTTCAACTGTTGTTGTATCACTTTGATCTTTTCAATTATTTGCTGCACTAACTCAGGACCCAAAAGCTGATACTCACCAGACTCATACCAACATAGAGGAGATATGCACTTCCTGCCATATAAAGCCTCATAAGGTTCCATGTTGATACTCTGTTGGTAACTATTGTTGTAGGCAAACTCTATCAAACTGAGATGCATGTCCCAAATTCCTAGGAACTACAAAACACAAGCTCAGAGAAGATCTTCCAAAGTCTGAATAGTCCTTTTAGACTGTCCATCTATTTGTGGGTGGAAAGTGGTACTGAACCTCAACTGTGTTCCCAACGCTTTGTGCAGTTGTTCCCAAAAATGACTCGTGAACTGGGGACCTCTATCAGAGACTATCGTTGCGGGCACACCATGCAAATGCACTATCTAATCCACATATATATGAGCAAGATTTTCTACTATATACGTTGTCTTTACTAGAATGAAATGAGCAGACTTTGTCAACCTGTCCACTATCACCCAAATGGAATCATGATTCCTAGATGTCTTTGGCAGACCACCTACGAAATCCATGGTTATATGATCCCATTACCACTATGGTATCGGCATGGGTTGCAACATACCTGCCGACTTCTGATGCTCACCCTTAACCTACTGACATATCGCACACCTAGCGACAAACTCAGCTACGTCTCTCTTCAAGCCAGGCCACTAATACATGTCCTTTAGATTATGATACATCTTGGTGACACCTGGATGCATAGCATACATTGATGTGTGCACTTCCTCAAGCACTAACTTCCTCATATCATCAACATCGAGAACTATCATCCTGTAATGATAACAAATTAGTCCATCCTCAGACTCATGGAATCCATCCAGCTTCTCACTGAGGAACTCTGATTTGATCAACTAAACTATAGCATCTGCCCATTAAGCTTCTTTGATCTACTACCTCAATGTAGGCTTCACTTGCATATGTGCCAATAGTCATGCCAACAAAGATACTTCCAACTATACATTCATCTGCCGTAAAAAGACAAACATATCCCGCCTATGGCATATCAAAGAACTCAATTGTGCCTTTTACGTAGGAAGATAAGAAGACTTCCTGCTAAGCGCATCAGCCACCACATTTGCCTTACCAGTATAATATTCGATGGTGCAATCACAATCACTTATCATCTCCATCCAGCGACGCTGTCACATGTTCAGCTCACTGTGCGAGAAGATATACTTCAGGTTCTTATGATCTGTAAAGATCTGACACAGTTCCCCATAAAGATAGTGTATCCATATATTTAACGCATGGACCACCACTTCCAGCTCCAAATCATGTGTCGAATAACTCTCCTCATGTTTCTTAATTTGTCACGAAGCAAAAGAAACCACATTATCTTCCTGCATCAGCACACATCCTAAGCCTTTCTTGGAAGCATCACAGAAAACAACATAGCCTTTCCTGGGCTCTAGCAAGACCAACACTGAAGCACTAGTCATATTCTCCTTCAAGCTTTGAAAGGCTCGCTGACAACGATCATCCCAAACAAAAGGTACATCTTTCCTGGTCAACTTCATCAATGGCAACGCAATCACACTGAAGTCCTTTATAAACCTCTGGTAGTATCCTACTAAACACAGAAAACTATGAACTTCAGTCGTCATCTTCGGTTTCTCCCACTCTATAACTAACTCCACCTTCTTGGGGTCCACTCTGACTCCTTTCGCAGATATCACATGACCCAAGAAAGTTACTTCTTTCAACCAGAACTCGCACTTACTCAACTTGGCATACAACTGATGCTGGCGAAGGAGAGTCAATGCTTGTCGAAGGTGTTGTTCATGTTGTTGACTATCTCAACTATAGATCAATATGTCATCTATGAAGACCACGACAAACTGATCTAGAAATGGACAGAACACCCTATTCATTAGATCCATGAAAGCAGTAGGTGCATTTGTTAGCCCAAACGGCATAACCACAAACTCATAGTGACCATACCACGTCCTAAAAGTTGAATTTGGTATGTCATCGTCCCTAATCCTCAATTGATGGTATCCAGACCATAGATCGATCTTCGAGAACACTGTAGCACCGTGCAACTGATCAAATAGATCCTCTATCCTTGACAAAGGATACTTGTTCTTGATCGTAACTTTGTTCAGCTACCGGTAATCTATGCACAGACGTATCGATCCATCCTTGTTTTTCATGAACAGAACTGGAGCACCCCACAGTGATGTGCTTAGACTGATAAAACCTTTATCCATCAACTCCTGTAACTACTTATTTAGCTATGCCATTTCAGATGGAGCCATCATGTATGGTGTCTGAGCAACTGGTTGTGTCCCTGTCGCTAGATTGATCTCAAAGTCAATCTATTGAGGTGGGGTAACACTGGGAAACTCATCGGGAAACACATCTGTGAACTCTATGATAATAGGCACATCCTCAAGGCTAGAACCTTCTGCCTCAGTATCCACAACATGAGCCAAAAATGCTCTACAACCTTGTTGCAACAACTTTTCTGCCACCATAGTTGATACCAAACATGTTGGAAGAATCTTCCTATCTCCCTAGAAGATCCACTTCTTACCATGATCAGCAAACACCGCTTGCTTGTAACCACAGTCTAGAACAACCTTATACCTCTCTAGGGTATCCATCCCAAGGATTACATCGAAACCATACATATCAAGTGGTATAAGATCCACTTGTATGTTGTGTCCCAAAAATGATAGGACACAAGATGGACACACCTCTCGAAGCATCGAGGAACCATCAAGAGGGGTATCTAACAACAAGATATCCTTCTTACAACTAACAGGTAAAAGATAGTTATCAAGCATACTATAAGTGATAAAAGAGTGCGTAGCACCCGGGTCAACCAAAACAGATACAAAGCAAGAAGAAGACAAATCAGAATGAAATAACTCCATTTGACCTGCAACTACTCGCAGATTGACTATCGCCTCTGGCTGACTCATAGCATAGAATCGAGTCATCGCTTGCTGTCCACGTCCTCTACTTCCTTGAGCACACGATCCATCTTGCGACGCTTGACCGCGCCCTCACCCTCTGGCACCAATAAACTGTTGTCTATCCTATTGTTGTTGATTCTACCTCGGCTGCTGTGTCACTTCGACGTCTTTCCTTGGGGAATTCAACTTCAAATGCCTTGTTTGTCCACAGAGATAGCATGACATATCTTCTAACTATGGCCTAGATGACCCTGTCACTGCTACTGAAGCTATGTTGTAAGCTCTGGATGGCGAATAACCATGCCCTCTTCCTTTACTTGGTGACCACTGCGATGGTGCACTAGAACCTTGCCTCACAGAAGGTGCAGAAAATCTCAGA